>JAGVSL010000095.1:0-1200000 GCA_022494535.1 Himalopsyche phryganea | reverse complement strand
AAACTACCTATTGACATTATCGGGACTTCCAGATCCGGCCTCCCCTCCGGCCAAAATCAAATAAAACAACCCCTGTGCCAGGCCCATTTTTGAAAAAATATCGTTTTTCTTAAGCGTTTACTAAAAGCGTTATAACTATGGAAATAGAGAATGAAATCAAATGAAACTTTGTGGAATTGTTTAAAACATTTAAATATTTAATTTTTGTATGGTAAAATAACAGTTTCCTTTGTGAAGAGCCACACGACAATTTTTACACATGTACCAAGTCTTACTCCTTTTCTTGTGCTTTGCACATACCTTGCATGATCTACAGGGCTTGTTTTTTTTTGTTGACGGTATCAGTGTCAATATGCGCTTAGACATATCCCTCGTCAACCTTTCTTGTATATCTTGCAAAATATCGTCTCCAGAAAGGGGAATATTAAAGAACTAAAATTCTATTGAGATTTTAAGTCGATAAAATCAAAACCTTTTTTGACGATAACACAAATTAAATGACTGTTTTGGAATGTATTAAGCCTTCACTATAATTAAAACCAGGATTCCGTTGTAATACGTATCGCTTGATGACAATATGACTGTTTTTGATAGGCTGGTCTATCACGAGAAAACACGGCTCTAGGACTCAATATGTTTTAACACAACCCATCTGATTCGTCAGACTAAAATTCTTACCATTATTAGACTACAGAGTCCAGCATGAGGATTTGACCAGGAAAGACTAGCAGCTTAGCTAATCGCTTTCACTGTGGTCCGCTTTTATGATCGGATCGGTCGGACAGAATGTAAAAATCACAAACATCCCTACTTTTGAATTTAAATTCATAAATCGATTGAAAAATCTTTGTATGAAAGTGTAAATTAGGCGATTTGTGCCTGTGTCCACCGAAACCGACTCCAACGAACGCCCATGTGAGTAGACCACACGACGACAAGACCGGTAAATTTATAACCGGCTGATAAATAATATTACATATCTTTCACACTATTGTCGTTGGCTTCCATTACGGAATCGAATACCAGTACAAACAGTTTCATAAATTGATGTTTCAATCGATTTATGGATTTCTGTTCGAAGGCTTGAATGTTTGTGATGTCTGAAATTCCTTCCCACCCATACGATCATAAAAACGGTTAACGTCCTAGCCCTATTCATCTGTCCCTACTCTCTTCGAAAAAGAGAGGTTTTGGATCTGTAGACATCTACTGTTTGCCTTCTTCCATTAGGACACTGGAAGCCACCATGGTCAAAAAAGAAGATAATTGAACTCAAAATACACGGTCAACTAAAAATTTTAATGTAAGCGCAGCTTCATTCTAATTTTCAAGTGTGTCAAACCAACGATTTGTAAAAAATACTAAAATATAAATACTCACTTATGAATAATTTCTTTATTGCTTTATTCGGTTTGTTGGCTATTCTTAAAACAACATTGTTATTTATATGATCAGCGTCGTTTCACTGAAAGCCTTACCTAGATTAATCATACATATTTACATACTCTGCCAAATATTTCGAAGTCGAATTCAACAACAAATGTCCACTCAAAACATTACAAATCTCACCTACGTCACTTTAAAATCGCTATCTGTGTATTAACCTCCATTCGGTAAGTTGAAATATCCCATATCGAGCCCGAAAATAATATTATTATTTGTGGGACAACAAGGGGGCATGTTGATATTGTTGTGTTGTGTTGTGTCGATTGTCAGGGTGATGTAGGTATGAGATGTCGCGGATGTTTGCAGTATTAAAGAATATTACAGGGACATGTCTACACGTTCTTCTGTGAGCACTGCGAATATTTTCGACACAATGCTAGAAAAATAAACAAACGCAAACTGCGACGAGTCGATTCAAATACACAGATTTCTTGCCGTGTATTAAATTTTCTAGAATGGTTTTATTCACATACTTCATTCGTAAACTTGTGATAATGAAAATTTCCTTATTTGCAATAATTGACAAATCATTGGTTACGTCAAAGAATACGGGAATCAGTGACATCCCGTGGACAGTGCCTACGCGTGACAAATGGTAGCAGAGTACATGTTATGTTTAGTGAGGTGGTCGAAGGCATGGATGCCTTCGGTGTCTACAGTTCCTTCCCACCCACGCAATTCTAAAACATAAACCACTATTCCTGCCCAAGTACCATTCTTCAATCCATAGTCTCTTCTAAAAAAACAAAGGTTGAGCAACTGAGTAACAAGCGATTTTCTTAGCAAAATTTATTAAGATAAGCTCCACAAGGAGTCCAAATGCGTTATAAACATATTTTTAAAAATAAAGTTCTCAAAATTAATAACCATAACTCACTCATAACACTATTCTATATGTTTGTACAAGCATACCTACATTATATTATATGATAAGCAATGTTCCCTCCAAGTATCGCGCGTGCGCGAATAATTTTTATTTTTTTGTTCAATAAATTTGCGTTACGAATAAAATTTTGAAAAATAAAACTACTTATTTGATGTTTATATACCTAATAGTATACGTGAATAAATAATTTTAATTGTGTAAAGTGTATAGCATCACAAGAAAAAAATATTCAAATATGATATTATTAATGTTTGCAAAAAGGTTAAATTACACCGCGCATTTGTTGGTTTGGCCTGCTTAGCTATTGATTTTTCGGAGAACCTCTCATATTATTTGATTCACATTGATGATATTTTTTTATTTATGATTTGAATCAATATCAAATTTGAATCATTCAATTTTTCTATACTACAAGTATTGTCACTAAAGACTCGGGCTTCGCTTCTGGGAAATTTCTAAAATTTGACCACACGGATGAACTCGAACTGAGCTTGATTTTTGGTTCGAGGTCTTCGTCTGACGATTGAACGACGACAACCGCCGATTTGGATGCATGAAGTGAGAAAACATCACGTTTCATTGAATTTTAATATTTGCTCAATCGCCATTGTGCGTATCGATTTATTGTAGGCAACAAAATCAACAATCCACGGTTAGCTTTACGTCTTGATGCTCGGCGTATCTTAAATAACATAATTTACAATGGGCTGCATAGTTCGGATACATCGCAGGATCCTTGTCAAATCAAACATCGTCCCCCGCTTCCTTTGTCAACTGTCATGAAAGAAATTTACTTGCCTACGAATACTTTTCCGCTAGTGCAAAAGTGGACGGCTCAATGTAACGCGGCCACTGTAACTAGAAACTCACGATTTAATATTAACCCATTTTCACTCCTTTCAAAAGCATTTTCTTTGAAAAGTTTAAGCTACAAAAATTGTGATGTATGTATTATAAATAAAAAATTAATTACTGCTCCAGTTACTAAGAAACGTCAATATTTTACAACAATATTTATGTAATGTGATAGCTCTAGTTGAAGTTACTTTTGGAAAATATAATGAACGAATTTACAATTATTACAATACTAAAGACATAGAAAAGTTAGGTTATCACAAACAATTTGTTTTATATGCCTACTGAAATAATCTTTATAGTTCTATACAAACGATCACCCACTGATTGAAACCGGTCCTTATCGTATCATACAATTGTGTAACCAATGATTTATATTGCATTTTGATTTCTTAAATACAATCATCGGGTTCGTGGTGTAGTGGTCAACGCCGTTGGGTTTTGTTACGTTCAAACGGTATGTTTCGGGTTCAAATCCCGAAACTGAGAGTTTATTTTTCCATCAATTTATGGATTTCTTTTCGTAGGCATGTAGGCGTTTGTGATGACTAATACTCTCTCCCACACATCCAATCCTAAAATCGAGGCGTCACGACAACGATTAGTCAACAACTAGTCCCACCATAGCCCCATGCTTCTATCTCTACTTTCGTTGAAAAAGAGAGGTTGAGCAACTGAGTTACAATTAGTTAACAAACTTCTGTTGAGATACCTCCATTAGGAGTCCATATGCTCCACATTGGAAGCGTACATGGTAATAATAATAAAAATAGTATCTCTCCAACGCTTATTGACAGTTAAAAAAAATCAAATGATACGAAAAAGATATAATTTACAAGTATTTTTGTTTTGATAAGTAGTTGTCCTGATTTTTGTAAATAATAAAAATTTAGTAAAGACGTCTCGAAAACGGTCTCGTTAGAGCAGTCGATCTATATAATATATTCAGTGTCCGGGTATCTGTCTAGGAAGAGCTTCTATGAAAATATCCTCAGAAGGGATTAACAGCAACGCACAATGGCCAGCAGTTTTCTTTGGTGGGTTTGTACGTGTTTGCAAAAGGAACCGAAAATTCGCTCAGCGCTCGCAGCTGAATCATCACTACTATGAATGGACGCCACTTTACCTGCGTAATTCATCGGCTATATTTTTGTATAGCAAATAAACTATGTAATAAATGTAATAACATGTAACAGCTTTTCCCAGCAGTATATTGCTTATATATTAATTACTTTTAAGGTGTTAACTATCAATTCTTGGTGAAAAGGCATTATATTCATAAAATAAGACAGTTTGTTTTGTAGTACTTCCACATGTTTATAATGATCAGGACCGTTTTCAGTAATCGCAAGCATTATCGACTGATAAAATAAAAGTTTTAAAAAGCTATTAATATGAAAATGAAAATTAAATTCATTGTATTTTCGTCAAATAATTGACTTTCAATGTTATTTAATTGTTGGTTTCAGATTAGTAGTTAATAATTGGTAAATAGGTCATTAAAATTTTAATTGCATGCTATTGCATTTCGTTTATATATAATTTGTATGATTATCTTGAAACTAAAAGATGTTTAATAAATGAAAAAACATTGCATAGCATTTTGTCAAGGCGACGTAGTTTTTCATGACAACCTATGTTTAATATTTAATAGTTTTCCGTATTATCAAAACATTTACAGCTTACAAAGTGAGCATTTAAAAATTAGCTGAAGTAAATGATTAATGTCATAATAATATATCAATTCGTATATCTTAACACGACAATTTACATTGATTGATGAAAAGGTTAGGCTTTGGAGGATATCTCTAGTTGACATGACAAATAGATACCTACATTACCGACAAATAAATAAATGAATTAACTGTCAGCGAGTGTGTTTATTTGACGATAAATCACGTCAATTGACCGCTGGCGTGCCGCCGACCTTCATAGGACTGTAATCCAGGTAAGTAAGTTATCGGGTTACACTTACCATTTGTACAGTTTGAAATTACTCGCTTATTTGAAAGTAGTTTCTATCTGTGCAATTATTAAAGAGGTGTCATTTTTGTGATATGTATTGCTAAACCTCTCGAAGATAGTAGGGTCGAAGGATATGGCTACAACACGCCTAGTGGCCTAGCTTATAGCTATACGCCCTTGTTTTTTTAGGATCAGATGAGTAGGCGGAAAATTTAAACATCAAAAACACTATAAATCAATTTATGAAACTAGAACTCGACCGCGTGAGATCTGTAACCGAACCAACAACGTTGACCAGTGCTCCAGGGACCCGACGATCGATTGAATTATGATATGTAAGTAAGAAATACCAAAGTAATTAGTTTCACAAGAATCATATAGTATCATTCGTTCAGTTCATTAGTCAGACAACAAAACAATGTGACATTTACTACTTCAGACTACTAAAATGAATATGGCAGTATAATATCCAAACAGAAATCCATACATCGATTGATTTGACTGTAACCAAAGCCAGCGACGTTAACTATTGCAGCGCGGACCCAACCACATTTTACTGTCATTAAAATATCTGAAATAATGTAACACTTCACATTTCAAATGTAAAAATAATAAGACAACCGACATGAGTGAGTGAGGTAATATAACCGTGCCTTAATGTAAAAAATACACACTCAAATACATCGGCTGCTATATTATAAATCAAATATCCATCGATCAACTATTGAACATCGCCGAGCCAAATCGTGCAATATATCCAATCATAACTGTACGCCCTGCCCTGTTCACCATGTGTAAAAATTGAACTCTATTACCAACACGCACTGTACTGACAAACACCAATATTTCTCGGTAATTACTTGGGCGGACCGCCATTGTAGCGCGTTCAATAATAGCTACATTACAATGCAGCATCTTCCCGGTTTTCAAAAGCCTCTGTAATGTGTCGACACCGATTTTTTTTGTTGTTGTCAGGTTTTACCCTCGCTATAATAGCAATTTTCAATTTCTTTTGACGACAACAAACAATATGGCAAATTTTACAGTCGGTGGCATGTCGAGCCGTATAATACAAATTAATTTCACACTGCAATAAAGAGTATTTATTCTTTTATCTTGCCAGCTCCTTTAAGTGAATCATAATTATATGAGCGGTGTTTTGACCAATAGATGTAACCCTCAAAAAATACGAAAATGAGTTAATGATTGGATCTCATTTTAAAGACGATAAAGCAGGACTCAACCAAATTATGTAAATTAGAAAAATAAATTTACCACTTTTTGGAAGATAAATATCATTTTACATTGGTTTTAGGTTTAAAAATTCTGACCCCCCCACTTGATGTAAGCCACTATTATATCGACATTTCCTACGTATAATCCCGTATCTGCAAACTTTAGGATTTACAGGAGTTCGTTTGAAAGATTCATAACGCAACTCATCATATAATGTTTTCAATAGAAACAGTTTTTACTCACTCCTGAACACTTTAAATTTTGAGGGTTACATCAATTGGCCAAAACACCGTCGATATATTATAATTGATATGTGGAGAATTTCACGATATCTTTAATTGATAGCCAGCAGGAAAGTGTTGATTATATCCATTGGTTATATGGCGTATTTATGTTTACTGTATACTGAATCAAGCAATACAAAAATGGAAACTTTTAAAATATATTCTCACGCAGTCACAAAATATGTTGAATGAAAAAACATTTTTGGAAGACCAGGCGTCATTCAGCCCTAGTTGAGTATACGGTTTTATAACTTTGCATTTTTTACTACACTCATACGTTTTGTATATAAAACACAGAGCGTGTCGGTGTATTAATGTGTACTAATATGTATAGATCCCGTGATCCTTTATCATAGTGCTGGAGTTTCATGTTATAAAATGGCAACCCTACCACGTTAAAAATATGCCCATGGAGTTATGTTACTTTTAATATTCAACTTTCCCTTAATATTTGAACCGTAATCAATTATATCTATGTAATTACTAAATGTTTTCAACAATATAAATTTTGAGCTTATTTTCTAATAAAAGAGTATATTCTAATATTTAAAAAAAAAACGCTAAAACTGGTTGCAAGTCAGTAGTTCGTTTTATAAATGATCAATTGTAATCCAATCACTCTCGCCACATCATTGGATGAGATGAAATGATAAAAACAAAACGCACATGCCTTTCCATAAAGATGCATGCCATACTACTCGGTCATTGCGATCAGAATTTTCTATTCACCATAATCGTTTGACTCGTGATTATAAAATCCTAATATCGTGACATTCCCTAATGCAGTAACAGATATTTAAAAAAATTACTTCACATTCCGTAATCTTTTTTTGTGTCAAATAGTGAACACGTTTTTTTCGCCAACCGCACTTAGAGGCTGTTGCTGAGGTGACAATATCTTCGCACTCATCTCCTGGCGACTCCATTTAGGCGCTGCTATCGCCGCTTGACGATCTCGGCGATCGAAACCGACATGATGTAACCCGCAACATTAATGATGTGTCTATTGTCAATTTTTTCTCTCTAGATACGTATCTTAGATTCGGTAGAATTCGTTGGGTAACAGATTTCATTCTAAGAATTGGAAATGGGTCATCGGTTTATCCAAACTGAAGAGTTTCTACCTTAATAGAAATTGATCGGTTACTTACGTGTTTCTTTTGCAATACGGCAAGTACCTCCCCAAATTCGTATAACAACACCATGGCGGATTCTTTAATAACATCTATCATTTAAGTTTTATGTTAATGTACGACTCTTATATTTAATATGATGATTTCTTACATAGGGAATAAATGGGAGAGGGAGGTTGACAAATTAATCCCATTAACGGTGTTGTCGTCAATATTTATGGCCATAAGAATTGAATTTAAAAAAAAGCGTTACTCTAAAAAACAAACCGTGTTTCTCCTTTGTAAAGGAGAAACACGCTTCTAAAATGACATAATATTTTTTTTTATTAATTAAAAAAATAAAACACTATTTGTTTACTATCTAATTCCACATGTTTATAATGATCAGCACCGGTTTTGACTGATACAGTTGATAATGCTCGTGATGAGCGAAACCGGTCCTGATCATTATAAACATGTGGAATTAGTACAAAGAAATTGTGTTTTATTTTTTAAAATTTCCTTTCTAACAAGAATTGACAGTTAACACCTGAAAAGTGAAAATACAAACATAGGACTATTTATATAAAATTGAATGTTAAAAATTAAGGTATATAAAACAGTTGGTTCATGAACTAAGACAAGAATTTACATCAAAAAAAATATATATAAACCAAATAAAATAGTCAACTTCAACATGTGGAAGTAGTACAAACAAATTGTGTTTTAATTTTTTAAAATATAATTCCTTTCCACCAAGAATTGACAGTTGACACCTTAAAAGTGATTCACTACCTTTTTTTGCTGAATCCGGCGGTAACTTTGTGAAAATTTATTTTTAATATGAAACTAAAATTCATAAGTTAGTTATTCCACTGGCTGTGTTACTAAATGTAACGCGTTTGGCTACTGGAAGAAGGGAAACGTGTTACATTTATCAACACAGTCAGTGGAGTAACTAAGCTATCAATTTTTATTTTTATTAAAATAATTTAAAATGATTTTGGAGTAAATAATTTATTATTTAAAAAAGTTGCTTGCCTTGGAGGACTGCAATAATTTTCAATGGTGAGGCCACAGTAATAAAAGTAAAAATAATCAAGATGTATTTCAAAACTATAATACTTTTTTCATCTATACGCCTGTGTAAGACGCACATGAGAAATGTATTAATATAGAAATATCAAAAACTATTAAGGACACTCGGACTTGTTGACACACCTAAACGGATAATTTTTTGGTCATTTGCATCATAAATTTTATTATTAATGTGAAATGTATATTTCTATATTTTTATGAGAATAAAACGAAGTTTGTAATGTGTGGTAAAGGCGTTTTGAAGCATGCATCAGAAGTATGGTTTTGTCATTTTTTAACATAAGGTCAGAAGTAAAAATGTAAATGAGGAAGGGCCTACATTGGAGATAAGATAAAAGTTATTATCGTAATGGCCAGCCGGTAGCTGGTGAAATCAGCAAGCGGAGCGTGTGACGCGTTTCCCGATTGCTTTTCGCTTCAAAGCCTACAACAAGCTACAAGCGACTATCTCTCATCCATTATGTAGCGGCACAGTAGCAACTGAGTCCACGGTAGCTGGGCAGGTGTCTCAAACAATGCCATTCCGTACGATATTTTAATTAAACTTCATGATCTTCAGATATTTTCACAACAATTACCTGCTAGTTCACTCAACGATATTCAGCATGAGAAACGAATAAATTAAAAACTTTGAGTCAATCGCCTTCTCTGATTCATTCAACCGAGACGTTTCACTGCGTTATGAAAACAAATAAATCAGACTTCAATTCATATTTGATTCTCTGCGAGTTTGCTCACTCTGCCAATATGCACCGCGACACTAAACCAATTTAGTACAAACCTAATTTAGTTTTGCTCATATAGCAAAGGGTATTTTT
Source organism: Himalopsyche phryganea (assembly GCA_022494535.1). Classification (NCBI taxonomy): domain Eukaryota; kingdom Metazoa; phylum Arthropoda; class Insecta; order Trichoptera; family Rhyacophilidae; genus Himalopsyche; species Himalopsyche phryganea. The sequence continues at coordinate 1,190,300 of JAGVSL010000095.1, read as the reverse complement.
CATAGTTTCGTTTCCACCACGAGCAAAAAGATTTAAGTAGTATGATTACTGTGCTAAGCTCGAACTCGTTTACCCTGTGCCTCTTCGTTCTCAGTGGAGATCCGGCTTTGCAGAAGGAAAGCAAGTGATTCCCAACGACTATATATTATTTACATAGCGGCGAACGACAGTTTCGCATTTAGGCAGATCGAATTCGTTCGTTCGCGATTGACGCATTTCTTAATCTACAGATGTAAGAGCGGGCTTCATACGCGCCGCATATACTTGAAAATGAAACGAATTTTGGGTAGTATTAAAGTAAAAATTATAATGTGAAACCTTGCTAAAATTAGAAGTGATTTACGCAAAAGTAAATTCAACATTAGTCATTAATAAGAATTCATTCAGTAGCTATTTATGATAGAACGTATTCATACTATTTTTATAATTTAAGACATCGACTGAGGGTGCTTGATGGAATTTCAATATTAAATTTGGATTATTGAGATTTTGTACACTTCCATGTATTTAAGCTCAGTTCGAGTCCATTCGTGTGCTCGAATGCCTGAAGATGCCGAAAGGCGAAACCCGGGTCGTTAGTGACAAAATACATGGAAGTGTACAAAATCTCAATAATCCAAATTTCATACTATTTTTATTTCTTTTAATCATGTCCGTTCCCAATATGGATCATATGACCTGCTAACGGAGAAATCTCAACAGAAATTTTCCTACTCACTCAGTTACTCAACTTCTCATTTTCAAAGAGAGTATAAATATAAGGATATGGCTAGGACACGACTAGTGGTTAGCTAATCACTCTCGCTTTGCTACGTTTTCAGGGTGAGATAGGTGGAAGGAGTTTTAGACATCCATGCTTTTTGACAGAAATTGATAAATCCATTGAAAAATCAATGCGATTCGATCCCGTGAGATCAGTAACCGGAGTCATCGACGTTGACCCCCTCCCCACGAACCCGAAAACATTGTATACCATACAACAAACAAGTATCCAGTTTACTTATAGTCTGCTTAAAATACTTACTCATTAACCATAAACAATACCACTGAAGTACAATTACGATTTTAAAAATGGAATATTAAAATGCCATGGCAATAAAAAGATGAGTTATTTTTAAATTCTTTGCTTTTTTAACGTTGATAATAATCATATTGAATATTAATAGAATTGCATCAAATTAATAAAATATATAGGTAATTAATATGTTTTATTTTGAAGTAAAAATATAATCCAATAACTGTTGTTTTACACAGCTATCAGAGTTAGGTCTGAGTATTTTTAAATTCATGTTATCAATAAATTTAGTGTTCGGTATTATTTATATAATTAATCCATTAAAAATACAGCATTGTGTAATCCTCTTTCAATGATATGTAATTCGACAACCTCCAGCGTCGTCTGCAGAAAGCGTTCGATAAAATAATATAATTTTTTCTCCAATAAAAATATTTGATAAAAAGAATATTTAAAAAAAAAACAGACAGATGATATTATCAGTGACGTGCAGGACGGTTCCCCGCGCCCCTCGCCGCCGTAAGTGAGTGAGTTCTGGTGAGTGCTGGTGTCACATCAACGGTTGACACGGGACTCTCGGACGCACCTGCAAGTGCTAATCTCAAACTGTGGCGCGAAAGAAAATTATTTGGTGGATAGCCGCGATCAATTATTAGTAACTGATGAAATGCAAATCGGAGGTTTATTGCCACGACAAACGATAATATTTGGGGTGACTCTTGGAGATAACTTTCAACTATAGATTTAACGGTTTTTGAGCACAACCGGTAGTGAAATTTTAAATTTCTGATAAAAGTTGATTGTACATATTGAGTTAGTTATACCAAATTGTTCCTTATTTTATACTCTGCCGTATGGAAGAACACACTTCTATATATATAAAAATGAATTTCTGTTTGTTGGTTTGTTGGTTTGTCCGGATCTTATAGGCTCCTAAACTACTCAACCGATCGCGACGAAACTTTCAGGAAGGACTTATTGTGATCATGCCGGGAAATATTATATAAAATAAATGTTTGTTTGTCCTTTACGCGTTCCTTTACCATTCATACGATTTCGATGAAACTTCGGTGAGTTGTTGTGCACACACCAGTGAAGGGTTCTGAAGAAAAAAAATTGAAAATCTAAAATTGAAAAAAAGAATCAAATACGTACATACAGTGACATCTAGGAAAAACCTTCTGATTTATTCGTGTACGCACCGGACGAAAAACAAAAATATTGTGTTATAACAAGTGTGATATTGAAACTCGGGTTCGGGTAAGTCTATGAAATTTCGGCCTGTGCAGACCTCTAATCCAAAAGCAGTGCAATAAACAGAATTAAAACACAAACCCTTTCTTTCTTTGAGTGGCATTGCAACGCATGCCGGGTACTCACTACTATTTTTATAAATTATACTTTTACTTTTAACGTGTTCGTACAAACTAAATGAAGAACATTTCTATTTCCTCAAAACTAGAATTTTCCAGAACAACAACAATACAATGTAATGCGAAAGTTTTTTTTAAATAAACACAATCTGTTTCGTACTCCTTCCACATTTCTCCACAACGATCAGAATCAGTTTCACTCATCGCGAGCGTTATCATTATCATCAGTTGATAACGGTGGCGATGAGCGAAACCGGTCATGATCATTATAAAAATGTGGAAGTAGTACAAAACAAAAATTTTATTTAAAAAATAAAACACATTTCCACACACACAGGACCTGTTTCGCTCATCACGAGCATTATCAACTGATAATAATGATATTAATAAACCGATCGTGATCATTATAAACATGTGAAAGTAGTACAAACAAATTGTGTTTTATTTTTTTAAATATTATCCCTTTCCACCAAGAATTGACAAACACCTTAAAAGTGATCCATTATTTCAACAAATATAGACCTTTTTAATAAATACTGTTTATGACGGATGGAACATTACTTTATTTGAACAAAACAAAAACGGAAATTTTCGAATATATTTATAGGTATGTTATGAGTAACGGTAACGCCACTGATGATATAACACATTGCTCCATATTCAGCAAACGGCATTGATATTTTAGATACCACACAAGAATACTGAAGCCCGCAAACTGTAACTGATTTGTTAATTCAATTCAAACTCGCCTATATGTATCGGAATGATAAACAATCAAATATGCATGTATGATGCAGGCGGCTATGGGTCCGACGTCGACGACACACTCGACAGACTATACACTCTCCGTGGTCCACGGCCGCTAATGGATTTTGTCAATCACCCGGGTTCTTATCCCGCTCTCATAAGAGCAAACTATAAAATAATAATAACATGTCGGAATCGGAGGGGCTAGGGGCTGGCGGGGCCCACGTCACTCAGCGCGACAAATGACAGCCAGTTGAGCTATTTTTTTTTTTAATTTTCGATTTCAATTTTTGATTCTTAATATTACGGCATTCGATTCGGGTCTACGAATTCCTCGCACGCCGCTGCTTGTCAAATAGTTTTCTCATTTAAATCCAACAATCTGACAAATCTTGTCGAATTATGATTAAAAATGTATCAAATAATTTTTATATATTTAAAAAAAAACACATTTTTCAGATTGGATCTTATATTGGGAAGAGGTTTCACCCACTTTTGTAGTGTTTCTATTATTTTTATATACCTAATTCCATAACGTAACAACTCAAGAAGCATAGTTTGGAAAGAAGATTGTGCAGGCTTAATCTTCTACTGCACATATATTTTTTTTAAATTTTAATGAAATTCTACGATTATCTAAAATTATATATTTATAATATATTTAAAAAAAACACATTTTTCAGATACTCGTCTGAGTTGTATTGGGAAAAGCTTTGACCCACTTTTGCGGTGTTTTTAATATTTTATTATACCTCAGCTCCACACCCAAAAACATTGTTAGGAAAGAAGATTTTGTGCAGGTTTAATCTTCTACTACATATATATTTTTTGTAGATTTTAATGAAATTCTACAATTATCTAAATAATATTGTAAACATAATTTCGTTAGTTTTAATTCTAAAATTAATATAATATTGATTTTCGTAGTTATAATAGTTTGGATATAAAGCTATAATAACCACTGTCGTCGTAAAATAACCACAGATTAACACTAAACTTGTTACGTTTATAATAGAATCTTCCCCGCCCACCTCTATCCGATCATGAAAACGGTATTTTTAAAAAGTCATTTTGATACTAAAAGCAAACTGTTTTTTAACCCTTTACCTGCCCAGCTATGAAACACGATTTATCCTCTCAAGCCCAAAATTTCAATAATTAATTAAGAATGATAACATTGAAATACAATTTTATAGTGATAACATGAACATAGAATAAAATATTATTCGGATATTCACTTATATGCTGATATCGGGTGATACATGTATACACGGGGTGAGCGTGTGGGGTCCAACTGTAGTGTCTTGTATATTTACGGTATGGGCAGCGAACAGGCTAATAATTACACAATGTACAAATTAACTACATTAACTAATATGTTTTTTTTTGTACTCTATTCTCTTATTCTATTTTTTCAATCGCTAAAAATGTTTTGTTATAAATGCACTGTTACTTGGGGCAGCTGTACCAATTCACTTTTACTGTATTAACTGTCAATTCTTGGTGGAAAGGCATAATTTTTAATTTAAAAAAAAACACAATTTGTTTGTACTACTTCCACATGTTTATAATGACCACGACAGGTTTCGCTCATCACGAGCATCAGTTGATAATGCTCGTGATCCGATGAAACCGATCCTAATCATCATAAACATGTGGAAGTAGTACACAAAAATTGTGTTTAATTTTTTTCAACGAATGTAATGCCAAGTATTGTAATTTTCATTTAAAAATAAATAAAAAAATACCCGCTATATTTCGAAGCAGACTTATATAGTCTTCCCCTTAAAACGCGCATTAAATACCAACTTTTCGCAAATTCTGAAAAAAATTGCGTTTTATTTGTTTGCAGGTATGTAGGCTGGTAGTTGGATATATGGGTAGGTGGGTAAATGGAAGGCATAATGTGTTTTATTCGTGCGTTTTTTACACAATGCTGGCTTTCGCGGAGTTGGCTGCGCGCGTAAAAAATAAATTCAACCCTTGTTCGGATTAACTTTTTTCCTCTATTATTGTCTTCGTGCATTATCATAGTATATTCGACATGAAGGTAAGTATATATATCGTATATATATATATAATACACAAAAATAGATACAGTTGGTACGTTATTTAATGCATACCTACATACAGTGTAACCCAAAACTGTATGACGTTTCAAACCCCAAATAAATATATGTTATTTTTCACGCCGATAAGAACGTCTTGGTAACATGTGAATATTAAGTTGGATAATTTATCATATATCGATGGTCTAATGTTATAAACCCGTATCTGACCTTTTTGACGTAAATTACTTTATAGCCCGTAACTCGTGTATTTAAAAAAGTACAAAGTAGTATTTAAACTTTTTAATGATTTACAAGTACCCTAACACACTATCCATTTAATAATTAGAAGAAGAAAAAGTCTAATATACACATTAACGTAAATATTCAGTTTTGTTTAGCGTCCTGTCAAATTTGTAAAAAGTCATTGAGATATTATTATGTGGTAACTTCGATACTTAGATTAATACTCAAAATAGTAATCAATACTTACGGTGTGGTTTTAAAATAAAAGCAATCAATATTTTTTCCACCCGTTCCCAATGTGGAGCATATGGCTTCCTAATAGAGGTATCTCAACATACAAGTTTTTCTACGAAAACTACCTATTACTCAGTTGCTCAACGTCTTTTTTTTTTGAAGAGAGAATGGATAGAAGTATAGTGCTAAGACATTAGTAGTAGTTAGCTGATTGGTGATTGCTCTCGCTACGTCCTATCGTTAGGATCGGATAGGTGGGAGAGAATTCTAGACGTCACGTACATCCGTAAATCAAACGAAAAATCAATTTATGAATCTATCCGTATTGGTACTTGATCCAGTGAGATCCGGAACCAAAAATAACGACGGTGTATCAACAAATAAATAAATAAAATTATGAATGATAATAAAATTTCTAATTATCAAATGGTTAATTTTAATTTTGTTTATTTAAAAAAATAAGCGCTGTCCGCATGGAATAAACAATGTTTTTATTAAAAAAATTAACTGGTTGACAACCAAAGCCGACATATAGACTGATAAAACAGGAAGATAAATGCTTTGCAATCGCCGTGTAGGACGTAGGAGTGTAATATGTGAGTATCTGGGTAATACTAACGCAGACCAAAGGTCTCCCTTTAAAATATAAATATCTAAAATGAAAGAATTACATTTATATTCGCTGTGAATGAGGAGGGGTTGGGGGTAACAAAAGTACAAAAGGGGTCCGCCTTTTTATACGTCGAATCAAAATGTCATGAGGGAGCTTTATTTTTATTGTGAATTTGATAGTAGTACGGACTTCAACAGTTTTTTTTTTATGATCCAGCCATTTAAAAACGGTTCAGGAACTTTTGTCTATTTTTTTGTGAAGAAAAACACCCTGAAAACCAATTTAGAGCTGTCATTTGTCGTAAACAGATCCAGAGAAAACTAAATAGTATACGAACGTAGATTTATTCAGAGTTATCAAAAACTCAAGTTTAAATGGGTATCCTAGACAATGTTCCCAAGACAAGAGGTTCTTTGCGCGGAAAATCCAATGCCTGAACAGGCGAAACCAACTAATGCGTGTTATAATTTTAACCTTTCTGCCAACATCCAGATGTCATATTTAAATGCAAATTACCGTTTTTATAGCTTTAAAGCTTTACTTTGGTCAATAAAAGTATTATTATTTCTTTATTTACACTTGTGGGGAACGAATCAATACCGTTGGGAACCCAGATAATAGGTCAGAACGCGCAATACCGTCAGAGAAGCCAGACTACTTCACACACAGACGAACAACAATAATTTCTCAATGGCCGTCGACCGCGGTAGGTCAGTGACGGATCTGTTCTTAAATTAAATCTCTGTAATAATTCACTATCAGGCACCTGTATAAAAAAATATTTCATAAGAATATCATTTTTGTCAATTTTTATTTTATTGATAATTAATTATGACTGCAATATTTTGAACAGATGTGTGTAGCTCTATAAAAAATATTGTGTATTGGAATGCGCGCCAAACCGGGATGTGTGCCTGGGGGCCCTAGAACTTCTACGCGGCAGTTGCATTGCTCTTACATTATTATTGCATTTGATATATTAGCAACTTTTACACATTTTCTTTCAAAATACTAACAAAAAAATGACAAAGATTATGGTCAAGTAACTGTTTGCGAAAGGAAAAGGGAGTTAAGTCGAGTTAATTGAAAAACGAATTAAATATTCTTAAATAACTACAATACATAATACATGCATATAATATAAAAAGAAAGAGTCGAATCAATGCTGCTGAATTGGTCAAATTCATCTTTAAACATTAAATTTCATAGAAATGCAAATGTTGTTTTGGCTCTTCTGAATATTACCAATTTTAGAGTTAACGCTCGTCTCCGTTCGCACACAGATTACATGTTCAATATTAGTTACGCCTTTTTTTGTTTTAACTCGATAAAGCAATTTTTAAAACTATTTTTATGCTCCCCTAAGAAATTGACATTTTGCATATGTGCAATTTTCCAATGGAAACGACGACATGCATTACAAATATCTTTCGTCATATCAATAATATAACATCACGAATTTATTCTAACTAGAAAAAAAATACGGAAAATCAATTTTTAATTGGATTCAATTTAATAACAGTGAACGTTGTCGTGTGGTGGGTCATAAATAAGGATCCGTCTACTGCGACGATTCTTGCCAACATGGCAACAAGCTCGTAACGCCACTGTGTATATAAGAAGGCAAGATATAATACATCTACGTAATATTATGTATAATTTAGACGGTACATTGGCAGAGGCAAGTCATGTCGTCGGTTCAACAAGTTAGTGCGGGCCCCGCCAGAGAGTGGCGCTTCAAGATAAAGGGTTTTTATTCGACGACACATCCACCCAGGCCCACCCTACCCAGCCCCGGCCCCGGGCAGTTGCTACGCGACCCTTTTTCGCCGTTGTTATTTGGATGCCGTAATTCTTTACCGTGAAACGGGCGAATCTTTTCTGTATACTTTACATTTTCAACGCTGTGGCTTATAGATTGCGATGCCGGTGAACCAGGATTCCGGTATTTCGGTTTTGAAAATTTAGCATTAAGCACAATTTATTTTATGTTACTTCCACATTTTTATAATAATCAGGACCGGTTTTGCTCATCGCTAGCAGTATCAACTGATAAACGTAAATCTTAATAAGTCTACTTTCATGATTTTAAATGTTCAATTATTACGAGGTATATCAAACTCAAGAATTTACAGACAAGCTTACAAGTTACGCATAAACGAAATTAAATGGTCTATTAATCAAGTCATTAACTACTAATCTGAAATCAAAAATTTAGTCTCATTAAAAGTCAGTTATGTGAAAAAAATTTATTAGTTTAATTCTCATTTTCATGTAATAAAATTAAATAGCCTTTTTTAGGCTTCTATTTTATCAGGTGTTTCTGATCATTATAAAAATGTGGAGTTAGTACAAAAAAAAATGTGTTTTCTATTCAAAATACAATGCATTGAAAAAAAAAAATCAACGTGATCAACAAAATACTGTTGATGGATTCGGTAATCAATTCTTGTAATAAAATCAAGTAACAAATACCGATGCAGTGTCAACATACTAGAAGGGAAACTCGTGGGTACAAAAATTATTTATTTGTATTGTATGTGATAAGTAAATCTATTTGAACGCGAGGAGAAATAATCGTAACTAAATCCTTAAAAACTCTTTTTGAAAATGTATGATCACTTCACGCGTTTTTGGCAAAAATTTCACATTTTGAGAATATTCCTAAGCCAAATTTAATATTATAGATTTACGTTCCACATGATAAATAAAATGAAAACTTACCCTGAGGAAAGCCTACTCCGTCCAAGCCGTGGTGTCCTAGGCCAAAAGGCCCTAGCCCACCGACATGATGCTGGTGGTGGTGGTGGTGGTAGCCAGCCTGAGCGTGATGGTGGTGATGGTGATGAAGAGACGTGGGTCCTTTCAGATATCCGGCCATTTGCGTGGAGAAGTAGTGCTGGAGGGCTGACGGGGGATGGGGAGGCGGGGGCGCGTTGGCACCCGTGCTGCCCACTATGCTGGGATTGCTTAGCAGGGCCATTTCTCGCTAATATTATTCTGAAAATATATATAAAATAGTGTTATTTTGTATTAGATTTTAAAAAATAATTGTCCAAGAAGGTCACATCTCGTTGAATACATCTTAACAAATAAAAATAAAAATTCCAATCCCCATTAATCAAACAAAGACAAAGGGAACAAAATCTGCACGTTATTCACGTAACAATATTCACAAAACACTCGAAAATATAATGCTTTTAATTATAATATATATTATGTAAACCGACTATTTCGTTATACATAGCAATTTTTAAATTTCAATATTCTTTTACTTTTTGTAAAATTATCTACCATTATTGCAGAAAATTACATTTTAAATAAGTATCTGTTAGCAAAAATCTTAAACGTGGAGAGACGGAATCTGATGAAATTGATTTTCGCTTATACCTACATACTCTTGGATCATCTATGGTAAATTTTAAATGTATCCAACAATATTTTTTAAACCATGTCCGCTCCCAATTTGGGGCATATAAACTCCTAATCTATCTCCTATCTCAACGGAAGATTTTGGGTGGCAGGGAGTTTTAGTCATCACATACTCCCATGTCTAAGAATAGAAATCCATAAATCGATTAAAAAATCGATTTATTAAACTGTTCGTACTGGGATTACAACACGTGAGATGGGTAACTGAAGCCAACGACATTGACCACTGCACCATGGACCTGACAAATCCGCCAATAGTTCAATACAAAACATGCAGATATAATAAATTTCACTCGTCACCTTAGTATTTTTATAACTGTTAAACGGCCAATCAAACTTTGCAAGCAAAATAGAGGCTGATTTAATTGGCATTTACTTGGCAGAACTCCAATATAATAGGAAAACATAAAAAAGAATTTTGTTCTACAAAATTTTATTTTATTTTCCAACTCTAAAAAGCTAAATATATTTTTTTCCATGTCCGTGGAGCATACGGTCTCCTAACGGAGGTATCTACGAGAACTGCTTGTTAATCAGTTGCTCAACCAATCTTTTTTTCGAAGAGAGTAGGGATAGAAGGATAGGTCTAGGACAGGACTAGTGGTTAGCCAATCGCTCTCGCTACGCCCCGTGAGGATGGGATGGGTGGGAGGGACGACTCAGAATACGAACAGAAATCCATAAATCGATTGAATGATCAATCTATGAAAACCGTCCGCACCGGGAATTGAACCCGAGACATCCGTAACCGTAGCCAGCGACGCTACCAACTGCGCCACGGACGCCGACTATATAGCTAAGCTAAAATGAGTTTAAGTATAGTTCTGACGATGGCGACAAGCCGAAATAGCTACCAACTACCTAATAAAATTTTGTAGAATTAAATACTTTGTTATTTTGTCATATCAAACGTAAATCCGTATTATAATAGGAAGTATTGACTTTCTATAGATGATGTGTTTTTATAAATGAATACATTCAGTTTATTAAGAGCCCAGATAACTATTAAGCTCAATATAACGAAAATGACGTAAAAATTTATATTGTTAAAATCACGTTTCAAATATCACGGAGACAAAAGGTGAAGACAGAAAAATCTTTTCCGAATTTCACGAGAAAATATAAAAATAAAATATCAATGAACGGACGTAGCCGCCGGCCCTTTCTTTCCATTGAAAAACAATAACATCTTTGTCCGGGCATTGTATTTTTCGCAATGCCTACTTTATTATATTGTTCTTGGTACAGTGGGGGTAGTAAAAAAAACACTAAGCCAGCCTTGCGGTAATAGTTTCCGGGAAAAGCAATTTGAGAAGCCACCCACTCGTAAACATTTGGTTTTCGCCAAATCGACCGAAATCACAATAACGTTTTAGTTTCGAAGATTTTTTCAAGGTAATTTTACGCACCGATTTCAATATATAAGGTGAACAAGTAATATTTCCTCTCTGCGTTCATTATTCAAAAAGTGTTATTATGTAGTAGAAATATTTCGTTTATCTAAACTAAAACATCAAACCAAACCAATTAAACGAGAATGCAATATTCGACGATGTTTTCACCAATTGAGGTAAAAACTGTTTTTATAAAAAATATTATTAGGTGAGTTGCTTTATGAATCTTTGAAATACACTCCTGTAAATTCCCGTGTTTGCAGATAAGGGATTATACGTAGAGTGTCTAAATAATAGTGGCGTATGAATTTTAAAACCTAAAACCAACCAATTTGGCCAAGACCTGCTCTGTCGTCTAATATACAATTTGTGGCTTTTGCAGTGTCAAAAACGTTTAAAAAATAAACATTGGAAATTGGCAAGAAGTCAACCTAGAAAGTTCAAACAAAATCTACTTTAATATAAAAAAATTACACCATATCCGCTCCCAATGTGGAGCATATGGTCTTCTAATGAAGGTATCTCAACAGAATTTTTCTATGAGAACTGCTTGTTACTCAGTTGCTCAACCTCTCTCTTTTCGAAGAGAGTAGGGATATAAGGATAGTGCAAGGACATAATTAGTGGTTAGCTCATCGCTTTCGCTACGCCCCGTGAGGATCGGATGGGTGGGAGGGAAGACTCAGACTACGATCAGAAATCCATAGATCAATTTACGAAAACCGTCCATACCGGGAATTGAACTCGAGACATCCGTAACCGTAGCCAACGACGCTACCAACTGCGCCTCGAACGCCGACATAACATAATAGTGCTCGACTCACTCACGCTTGCGCGGAATACGTCGAACAAAAGCTCATTCCAGTTGCATCACCATTGGCAAGCTGGTTCTACGCTTTAAAAGAACAAATAATAATTCATGCCCACGATTCCTCAAAAAAATAAATCATGAACATAAAGCTTGCCATTTTTAAGCGTGGCGGAATTATCATTTTAGCCTTGTATAAGTCAAAAGAAATATATGGCCAGGTACATTTATTTATCTTGGAGAATTCAAAATATTAAACTTGAGCATCCCTTAGAAAAAGTCAGTTGGATAAACCTATGGGTAAAATCCATACCGTCATCAAATCAAGAAGTCTCAAAAATGTCTTCTGAACCTTTTCCGGTGAAGAGTATATTTCAAATTTCTTGTGATCCAAACAAATGATCCACTCTCTCTCATAGAATATGGCGAACGAAATCGTAGAGAAATTTACAATAAAAAACATTCATTCGATTATGCTGATTTAGATTCGTGATCGGTATGGTATTAAATTATGATCATAGTCAGAAATAATAACTTGATAACGAGGAGGGTTTTACGTAATTAATTCGATCATTATTTTCATTCGGTGGCGCTTGCGAGAGAGGAAATCGGAGAAAAAAAAATGCCTTGCTGTACGTACCGAAATAACGATTCCCAGAAGAATGAACTTGTAAAATATGTTTAATAATAACTTGCGCGAAGAGTTCAGAGTAACTGTAGTGCGTTTGTGTGGGTACCTACAATACAACACGATACTGTCGGATAGAATATCAAACTGTGAAGATGACTATTAAACTTTTCGAACTGGGGTTGACGTGTTTCGCTAAAGCAATATTGTTAGGTGCTATCGATTTCCGGCGAAATTCGATCTTACGCAAACATCAACTGCCTCCGAAAAGAGGAATAAGTAATAGGCATAAGAGGAGCTCTATATCACCTTAGGCAAACGTGTCTCGAAATAGCTACATATTATATTTTTAAGCGCATTTCTATGCGACAGTTTGTGAGCGATATCGATAAACGAAAATTATCAATCACATCATCCAGTGCAACTTACTACAATTTTAATTCGTCTCTATGGCTTTCAATTCAATATTTCATTGAAAAAACAACTTTCAACTGTATATATTATTAGGTTAATCGCATATGTGATACAAATGTGTGCATTAATACGTTAAGTCCTGGAGCCGTGTTTTCACGTGACAAGCTAGCAATACGTTGAATGCCGAAACACGTTTTCATATGATATTCTAGGCTTTCAAATACAGTTATAGATATGTATTTGAATACATTTAACTGTAATAATTCAATTTGTATTTTCATCAAACATAGTGACTGATATTATCGACTAAAAATCAAGTTTATCATAACGAATTTGATAAGTCTACTTGCTCTTTGGAAGGCTACATGATGTTGCAGTTACCAAATCCACTTTATGTAAGATTCCTGCGTAATTCACCAAGCAGGATGTCAGGGTACTCTTAGAAATCCTAGTATAGTTCCACCTAAATTGGGCTGGGACTTTGGGACTGGGCGTTTAAAGGTAAGTTCGATGATGTTCCCCATAGATTTCACTTGAGAATATTAAAAAAAACCTTTACACTGCGTGTTAACGAGACTAGAAGAACATAAAGTAAATGAGACTTGTCAATATACTTTATATTATTCGTATCCCAGATAGTGAAATGCTGTACAGTTTTATTGGCTTACAAGCTTACTCTTACCACAAAAAATCTGTCAAGCTTAACTAGCTTTAAACACTCGATTATCTTTTAGATTGAAAAATGGAGTGTTTAAGCAACAAATATATTATTTATCCCACAATAAATGGCTCAGTTTTTGAGTGATCTTCTTTTATTTGTATGCGTTCGGTGGATCCTAAGCATAAAAATTTTACAATCACTGACAATTGATTATTGTTATTATTTTCTAGTCATAGAAAACCATACGGTAGCGTTTTATTAATCCTATTCGGGCAGTGGTAAGTGCACCTCCTGCTCGAGTAAACCAAACTAAATTGAAATTGATCAATAATATAATATTCGTGACTTCCGAGAATCCACACGTTAGATTGAAATAATTACTAATAAATACCACTTGATTTGACAGTATCTACAAGTCAACTGATGTTTCACTACAAGGCACGATATACCTATGACTTTTTTTGAATTATACCGTCTTTTGCCCAGCTCTTTTTCGATGAGTCTCATAAAGACAAAATTAATATTGTTGTTATCAGAATACATGATGGAAATGGAAATATAAATAAAGAAACCAGGAGTTAACAAACATGATCAGATTGTCTGCCAATATTTTATTTACAATGTATTCGGCATAGCTCTTTATGTCACAATTGTAATTTATTTAATTTTGAACGATGTACGTTAAATTATCTTAAAAAATACACTGTATTATTTATCTAAAATCCATTATTTATGCTAATGCATTATACCTAATATAGAAGAGTATCAATACCTGGTTAATGAAACAAAAAAACGAAACAAACTTATTTGTATAAAGTATATTTACAGCTACCAAGTGCCTCCATAGTTAACACCTGCAAGTCAATAATACGTATGTATTGTATAGCTAATCTCTTAACGAAAGCTTAAAGTATTAAAATTGCTTTTAAGGGCAGTGCCATAAAACTTTACAACCCCTTTGTGGTAATTGCAAATAATCTGTAACTTTTTACTACCGAGCCACGCGCTTTTAGACCTTCGCCAGACTTTCCCATCTTCATAAAAAGGTATTTCATAAAATTACAACATATTTGCTTTCTTATTCGTTGGTTTAAGGAGAAAAAAGTATTTTTAAAATGCGTAATAAAACACATTCACTCTGAATTTGATACAAGTGGACTCCTTGTGATAAATCTCTCTTTTGATAGGATAAGGAAAGAAGATACAAAACAGAGTATGACATATCACAACACTGAGAAATCAACACACTCAAAATAAAATTATATTTGGACATTCAGTGTTTCAATTACTGAATATATTTATTAATCAAATTTATTGTTCATTCAACCTGCAGCTATTAGATTACACTGTAACATCTAATCGTTTATTTGAAATTCCGTTTTATATTTATATGCATTTAATTTCTATATTTATACGACAAAAATATTATGTGTTTTATTTTTCATGTGTGTTGTTTTATTAGTGTGTTATTTTATCACTCTTTTGATTAGTCCGATTACCGGAAAGAAAGATAAGGGTAGGAAAAGATGCCAGGGTTGCAGGAATAAAAGCATCACATATATCCAAGCCTTAAACTCATTTCACACTAGTTAATGAGAGGACAATCATAATTACTTAATGAATACGGTGGTTTTAACACACGTGGCCAAGAAAGTTTTCTGCATTTTTATTCAGTTGAGGAACTAATGAATAAACCGCCTCTTAATAAGTGATAAATTCCGTCAATGCTTTTTGGCAAATTTAAAAAAACTGCTTTCTTAGGACACAATTTCAAACAAATAGGTTACTAACACAGGGTTGCCAAACGTTTTTCGTCCATCCCCCTCTTTCATTAATGTTCAGAATACAATTCCGCGCTTCCCAAGATAATCTAACTCTATTTCAAAAATTACTTTCCAAACGTGCGTATTTAATTTTAAAAATCTCTAATAAATGGCAACAATTCCCCATTGGAACTCCAAAATTCACTCCTAGGGAGTAATTCCTCACTGGTTGGGAACCTCTGTGCTAGCATATACTTCCATTATATCTAAGTTTAGATAATAGCTGAGTAAAACTTACTAAAACTAATTAAAACCTTAACAAAACGTCACGGACAAACATATACTGTCGGCCATGTTCGTTTTAATGTATCACTGTAGAATTTTTTATGTTTAGAATAGTATGTCATACTTTAAAAAATGATAATTTTTTTATGCTAAGAGTTTTTGGAGAATGTGAGTTTCAACACGAATGCCCTCATATGACAAAAAAATCGTGATATTTTGTTTAATAAATCAATCTGGTCCTGCTTCTATAGTAAAGGAGTATTCCAAGTTGTAAAACAAGCAAGAGCTGTGACATTATTACGTATAATTTACGCAACATACATTACTCCAAGTTGAAAATTAAACTTATTCTACTAAAATTATTGTACTTCGTAAATTTTCTCCTACCATTCGCACGCCAGCCTCTTGTTAATTATTTTAGTTTCGCCTCTATTACTTAGGCTAGCCACGTTCATGCAATCTGGTACGAAACCTCCGCTCACTACCCAATCATTCAGGTTCGCAAATTGTGCGGACAAAGGTGCGATGATAATCCTCCGGAAGGATTAGCAAACGCACCTACGACCTTCTCAGTAGTGCTATGATTCCATTTGTTTCCTTTTAATTCAGCTATCGCAGGACAGTTTACTTGCTGAGGAACTCGAACGCGTCATAAAAAAACTTGGTATTTTAAAGTATTTTATACCTGTCGAAGATTTTGCTATTATAGTGTGTAATTGAAAGCCTGGATGTTAAAAGCATGCCATAACTAGACGGGTAGAATATCTTAAAATAATTAAATGTTAAACACGGTATATTTTACATCCATAATTACTTAACACTATCAGCTCCGACCAAAATCAGGTAAAACAGCCCCTGTGCCCGGCTCATTTTTGAAGAATATCATTTTTCTTAAGCGTTTACTAAAAGTGTTATACATATGGAAATAGTGGATGAAATCAAATGAAACTTTTTGGAATTGCTTAAAACGTTTAAATATTTAATTTTTGTATGGTAAAATTGCCAACATTTCTCTTTGCGAAGAGCCACAGGACAATGTTTACACATGTACAGAGTCTCACTTATTTTCTTGTGCTTTACACACACCTTACATGTTTTACAGATCTTATTTTTTTCTGTTGACGTTATCGGTATCATTTTGTGCTTAGACGTATCCCCCGTCAACCTGTCTGGTAGATCTTGTAAAACTCCAGCTCGGAATGGACTCGGTGTCTCCGTAATATCGTCTCCAGAAGGGGGAATATTAAAGAACTAAAATTCGATTGAGATTTTAAGTTAATAAAATCAAAACCTATTTTGTCGATAACACAAATTAGATGACTGTTTTGGAAAGTTTTTTAAGTCTTGACTATAATTTAAACCAGGATTCCGCTGTAATACGTATCGCTTGGTGACTCAAAAATGACTGTTTTTGATAAACTGGTCTATCACTTGAAAACATGGTTCCGGGACTCAGCGTGTTAAGTAGTCATCTGCCTCATTGTGCGTGGGATCTTTCATACAGTGTAAGCTACAGGTAATATGGATTTCCCTTAGGTAGATTGTTTTTTCAAAAACTAAGTATATATAATATAAATTACAAACACATACTTCATTCTCGTCGAGTACCCGTTTTTAAATACCACTTAGATGATTTTCTCTTTTAAAATGCTAACTTGTCAGAAGCTACGCAAATCACGGACAGTTTCCAAGATTAATTTGTCAATCTATTTATGGATTTCAGATCGTAGGCATTGATGTTTGTAATGTCTAAAATTCTCAACCACCCATCCGATCCTAAAAACTAGGGGCTACAGCTATTAGCTAGCTACTAGTGCTATCCTACTTCTAGCCTTCTACCCCTACTGTTTTAAAAAATTGAATCGTATTTACAATAGATAACTAATGTTCAACAGAAAGCTGTTCTTAGTAACCGTCAGCCTAGTAATTTATTGTTCTGACAGCATTCTGTAGATATTTTCATGTTTTTCAATTTTCTGTCAGGCCAGTGATAAATTGTTATATCCGTATATTATGCCATTTGAGTATATTGTGACTAAATAAAGTACAACTTACAAAATTAGAGGCTACGAGAATGATACACCCAGTGTTGTAGTGCTAAATAAAAAAGTACCGGGGCGGTCATTTATTTCCACCCTTCTTCCCTTTAAGTCATCATTTAAAAAAAATTTAACATCGGTAGCTCGAATGCCATTTAAATTAAAACAGATCTAAAAAATACTATTTTTTTACTTAATTTGTCGGCATCTGTGGCGCAGTTGGTGACGTCGTTGGCTACGGTTACGGATGTCTCGGGTTCAATTGCCGGTGCGGATGGTTTTCATAAATTGTTTTTTCAATCGATTTATGGATTTCTGTTCGTAGTTTGAGTCTTCCCTCCCAACCACCCGATGCTCACGGGGCGTAGCGAGAGCGATTAGCTAACCACTAGTCCTGTCCTTGCCCTATCCTTCTATCCCTACTTTCTTCGAAAAAAGAGAGGTTGAGCAACAGTTCTCGTAGAAAAATTCTGTTAAGATACCTCCATTAGGAGACCATATGCTCCACATCGGGAGCGGACATGGAAAAAAAATACTAAATAACGACATTTGAGAATGCTGTAGTCTTTTTCAAATTCCATAACGAGGGGTTGTCATTTTTTTTCACGGTGCATATTTTTTTGCATTCTCGTAATATCTGTCGACTGCAGAAGTTTTAATACAAAACTACATAATTCTACCCAGTATATTTCATATCAAAATTTAATATCCTCAAAAAGCAAGTTCCAGGTCATAAAAGTGGTAGGTCGGCGCCCAGGCTTGAAAATAAGTACCAAGGCGGTTACCTGGCCCACCCTAGCCCCACTACACCACTGGACACACCGTACAAGTACAAAATACCAAGACTTCAAAATGCTCTATTGGAAAGTTATGAAATTGCCGTTAGAACAATCAAACACTCGGCCAACGAATTTCGATATGCTTTCAGTTGATAATTACTAGATACATAAATGACGTATTGATGAATTTAAGTTGATCATATAACAAAAAAGGCACCCATGCTGAGTAGGTATCGATACTGAGCAATTTAGCTGTCTATCTGTTTCCTATACAAGGTAAGTATATACCTACCGACTGTTATTTTCTGCAATCGCTCATAAAAGTGTGATACTCACGGTAGCTGTTTCATCGCAATTATCTGGTAGGATTATCAGATAAGCCGTTAAGACGTCGTCTTTTTATCACGGTAAATAGGTACCCAATGATAGCCGTCGTACGTAGGCGCATGATTCATACTGTGCCTTAAAATACAGCCGATTCTTTTTGCACGCCGGATACGTTACAAAGACTACCGTGTAAAAAAAGATAAGGTGCACATATAAAAATGGAAAATAGGTTCCATTACTGGAAATAGTCGCAAATATAAAATTCTCGAACTCAAAAATAATAAACAAAAATAGTTTTATAAGTCTACACTGTATAATATACTGAATAAATTGATATTATTTGCGATTTAAATTTAATTTAATAAGAGAAAATCATTATATTTATTCAGTGTCGCTAATTGAAAATATTTTGAAAATAGAAGAACAACAAAAATAGTTAAAAAAGTGTTGTTTCGTAGTGGGTATATTGTTTTTTTTTTATTTCTATGTCAGAGTCATATTATATTGTCCACATCATTTTTTTAATCTATCTATATTATGTATTATAGTGAACTAATATGCATTGTGTTATTTGTACCTACTTGACATCGTTGAAAACGATATCTGAAAGACTCTGAAGATGCAGACCTAAACATTTATCACAAAACGATTTGCGAGGGAAAAGATCGTTGAAAAAATTTGGCGGTAAAACGCCCCGATAATTAAAAAGAATGCGATATATTTTCCTGATCTTTTATCGTTGAGCTGCCGACAAAAAGCCGCGTTGAAGCTCGGGACGCCCACAAATCAACGAGCCGCATCGCGCGGGCACCCCAGCGACGCCCAGGGGCGTGAAAACCAACACCCCGGGGACTCCGAAATGAAATCATTAGGGTCATAACAAATCTTCCTTGTGAGCATTCGAAACAAAGACGTGCGCCAGATTTTAGAAAAGGGATGGAATGATTTTAATGCGAATACACCTACCCCGTGTGTAAGCCAGTAGTAAGTGCAAATTTCTATATTTTGATTTTATTACTGATTAGCAATGGTATTTTTACGATTTACACTAAAGTAAAACAGCAGTATCTTTATTGCGATTATTTTAGTTTGATCACTGTAAAACAATATTATTGGCAATACGTTGAATTTTCATTATAAACAACGTCTATCTAATCTTTAGTGTTATATTGTAGTTCTTCAGTTGCTGTCTCTTCACAATAATAATTTACTATGGTTTGGTAGAAAAGGAACATTGCCATACTAATGTCTATTTATCTCAAAACAATGAAATTTGTAGATACTACTGTTTTACAATGAGGGTACGACATATTATAGGCAATCATTCTACGTAAATCTTTATTTGTATTTTAAGTATTCGCGATATAGGACACCTTCATAAACCATTTACCAGCGTAAAATAATGACTCTTCGAGTTTATTTTTAACACTTTCAATTAACAGTCATTCTAAAATACTCACAGATTATCACTTGTTACATATTTGAACCGGTAGATATCCGTATTCTAAACATTTTCTCATACCCAACCGAAAACTGTAAATTTTTGACAGGTTGCACTTTGCAACTGAGATTTGGTTTTAAAAAAATAGCTAAAAATTAAGAACAAAAAATGTCTTTTATCACCCGTTCAATTCTTTCTGTTTTTTTTTTCATTTAGGTCGAGAATATTTATGAAATGTAAATCATTAATTTACCTATTTTCCAACCTTTCCCAGAACTTAGCACCCCACTGCAAAGAAGGTATCGAGTTACGTTTATTTGTTTGCTGTAGTTTGTTTGTATGTTTTTTTTTAAATGTTGAATGAAAGACAAGACCTGACCAAAGAAAAAAGAAAAAAATAATAATTTGAGAACAAAAGTCTACTTGAATAAATAACTAGCGCCATTCGTTTTAAAATCATTTATTTTTATCAATATTTATTAATACTTAAACGTATTTAAACACGTAAAGAAATCGTCTTCCTAATTTTGTATAATACAAAGAATTACTTTAAGAATAGAACGGCCGTCGACTTCTTCGGAAGGCTAACGGTAAGCGAAAGAGTATTGCTTTCTTCTCGTCCGTACGGTAGTGCGCGTTCTGGTGCGTGTCTATGTTTTCTGTCAGTATTGTCGTATGTATCGATTACTCCAAAACATATGCGTTTTAAATTTTTAAAAAATACTTACTACATACTATTCTAATTAGTTATATTCTTCCCAGATTGACCCACAGCAAAAAAAATAATATAGTAAAAATATACAAAAAAAACTTAATGTAATAAAATATAACTCACTTATCGAAGGGCTGAATGCAGTTATAATTTTGCCCCGTCATCCTTTGCGCTTAGCCATTGCCTTGCGCGCGAGGGCCGCAAGCATACAAGATCTACATTTAAACAGAAACGACCGGAGCTGCCTATCGTCCTAATTCATATTCAATGCGTTTAACTCAGAGGATAAATATAATAAACGATTATTTTCAGCAAGTCACTGCTCACATTCAATATTAAATCTACAATGCGCCTTCTACATGCGTAAGCAAGCGCCTTTTTGCAATGTATCACCTGTAAATCATCTGAAAATATGAACGTCAAAAGAATATTGCAAACCTCACTTTTTAACCATTTCCATTCCCAATGTGGAACATATGGCCTTCTAATATATTTATAGAAATAAGTTTTTTTCAAGATAACAACTTGTTATTCAGTTGCTCAAGGTTCCTTTTTTCAAAGAGAGTAGGGATCGTAGGATAGGACTAAAACAGAGCTTACAGTTAGCTAATCGCTCTCTCTACGTCCCATCGCCAGGATCGGACCCAGTGAGACAATGAAGTTGAACACTGCACCACGGACTTGAAAATTTTACTTAATGTACATAAAACAAATTATTTTTAATATAACCATATCAGATTTGGAGTAAATTGCAATATAAAGATCCACAGTTGCAAGAACTCGTAAATATATGAGGCGTAGCTTATTACAATACTGTATTCGTACTTTTTAACTCGCAGACTGACAAAATTATCAGCGAATATTGTGACAGGACGGTGGTATTGCCACCTGGTGTATAGCATTTTTTTACCATGTCCGCTCCCAGTGTGGAGCATATGACCTCCTAATGGAGGTACCTCAACAGAAGTTTTCTAGGAGAACTGCTTCTTACTCAGTTGCTCAACCTCCCTTTTTTGAAGAGGGTAGGGATAGAAGGATAAGGCTTGGATAGGACTAATGGTTAGATAATCGCTCTCGCTATCCCTCGTTTTTAGAGTCGGATGGGTGGGAGGGAATTTTAGACATCATAAACATTCACGACTACTTTATGACATCGACTGAGGATGCTTGATTGAATTTCAATATCAAGTTTAAATTGTTGAGATTTTGTACATTTCCATGTATTTTGTCACTAACGACCCGCGTTTCGCCTATCGTCAAACTCGAACTAACGTTCATCAGTTCGAGTTCGCTAGTGTGCTCGAATGCCTGAAGATGCAGTATGAAGATACAAAATCTCAACAATTCAAATTAAATACTCATGACTACGAACAGAAATCTATAAATCGATTGAAAGATCAATTTATGAAACTGTCCGCAGCGGAAATTGAACCCGAGAGATAAACCAAGTGGAATAACTAAGGTATGAATTTTAGTTTTATATTAAACTTAACGATATATACGCCTGAAAATAAAAATAAAATCTATAAATTTAATCCACAATTTCGGTTGGTACGATTATAATCAGGAAAGACGACATTTCTTTACACCGAAATTTTAAAAATATTTAGTTTTGAAGAAAAAATTTTCTTTTCGTAATTGATGTGTAAAATAAATTACCTATTCACATTGCGAAAAATAATTAAGAAGCGATGTACGAAAATACGCAGACACGCTTAGGTATTGCGTACCTAAGGTGATATTCTAATTTAAGACTAATTACATCACAAGAAACCGGTATATTATGTATATCTAATTTACAATTCCCACCGTATATTTAGGTATTATTATGGCCTTACGAATATCGTGTTAGACACAGGCTGTCAGTTTGAATGAATTCAAACATGCAAATTGAACCCGCATTACTAATTAAATAATGCAAATTCAACAGAATATTAAAAAAAAAACACACCGAGAAATATAAATTAAGAGCGCCATAAGTATTTTTACGACTCAGATACGTATTATCTTCATAATATGTATGTCGATCCTGTAGCTGAGTCGGGTCCGTGGTGCAGTGGTCAACTTCGATAGCTATGGTCACAAATTACAGATATCTCGGGTCCAAATCCCGGTACGGACAGTTTCATAAATTGCGTGCATGCATGAAGCCAGATCTCCACAGTGAGCGAAGAGGCACTAGCTAAACTAAAAGACCCTTAACTATGCTTAGCTTGCAGTGGAGATCAGGCATAAGGCATGGATTGCTGTGTTGTCTAGAATTCCCTCCCACAGGTCTTAAAACTGGGGCGTAGCGATAGGCTAACTACTAGCCTTGTCTCGGTGTTATCCGTCCATCTCTACTCTGTTGAAAAAAGAGAGTTTAAGCAACTAAGAAACAGCAGTTGAGGTAAAAAACTTTCGTTGAGATACCTCTATAAGGAGTCCATATGTTCCACATTGGGAGCGGACGGAGTAGTCAACACTCTTGAGCGGTCACCATGTTCCGTTGTCGACGCGACGATGGAGATTAGCTAACCAATGAGCGACTGAATAACGAGCAGTTCTCATAAAACCGAGGTCTGTATTTATTGGGTCAGTAATTAATCAAAAAGGTTAGTAATTAATTCGATAGATGGTCAGTATACACGTGGTCAGTTAATAAAATAAACGGTCAGTAATTTATATAAATGGTCAATTATTTAATTAAACCTTATTTATTATTTGATCTTTTTTACTTAGTTAAGCTAACCGAACCTAATCACTTTTAAGGTGTTAACTGTCAATTCTTGGTGGAATGACATTTTATTGTAAAAAATAAAACAATTCATTTATACTACTTCCACATGTTTCAATATAAACATGTGGAAGTAGTACAAATGAATTGTGTTTTAATAAAAAAAAAATAACTTAACCTAACCTAATCTAACCTAATCCTCCTTTAATATTTACTTACCATTTTTATTTTTCTATTGACTGTTTTATGCATTTGTTACTGACCTTTTCTTTAATATTTAATGACAGTTAATTGAATTAGATACTGACCAAATAATTAGTTGCCTAAAACCAACTTCTGTTGAGATGATCCACAAGGAACCCGTGTGGGAGCGGAAAGGTTTAAAAAACATGCGGAAAAATAAATAGGAACCAACCAACATGATTCTATGATGGCAGATTGACTTTGGTTTTCGACCTCACAGATCCCAGTGCGGAAGGGGATTCGTAAATTGATTTTTCAATAAAGTTTCTATTCATAGGCATGCAAGTTTATAATATCTCAATTATCTATGTTCTATATGTATTTAGTTACTGTTTTATTTTTTTCGTCTTTTTGTCACTGTTCTGATTTGTAAAGTTCTGTCCGGTTACCGACATGTTTGTATTTTGAACGATTGCAGCGTTAACTGGCGTGAGAAAATCAAACGGTTTAATTGTGACCCAGTTTAAAAAGCCACCCGTAAAAAACGGACAAAAAGTTATTCCGTTATTGTTAGGTATAAGTAATTTCTTGCTTATAAATCCTTGGAAGTACTAAAAATAGTTCAGTGTGTCAAAAGCTTCTTCACAGCATTCCATTTCAATCATCTGTGGGTAATTGGTTTCCCAGAAAACGCGTAAATACGGAACCCTCACGGCCTCGAAGAAGATATCTTCATCGTCTAGCACTCACAGCCGATCAAAGACTTCTATAATTAGTTTATCAACGGACACAGTTTGGATTTTACTATAATATATAAATACACGTTGCTGCCTTCCAACGAATTTTTCTATTGATAATTCAACTAATGACAGTTGAGAGACTAACGGTGAAGAGTTTTCCGAGAAATGTAGTAATGATGAACAAGCCGAGACGTTTCTTTTGGCTTCAGCCAAGCGATCTTTACTAGGAAGACGATTAAAATTGTAATGGCGCTCAATCTGTATACTGACCGTTGTTTTGATTTCAACTTGACGAATGCAAGAATAAAATTAATAAAGGCAGAGCTCGACTGTAATTTTGTGAAAACTATAGTATATCAATATTTATTACCACGAGGATTGTACCAATTAGGTATATCGACATTCCATTACGCCATCGTCAGAGCTGTTGATTGAGTCGCAACGATTCCCTACATCGGAAATGATGAAAACTCTGAAAACAGCGAAGACTTTACTTAGCTAAATCGCTTTACTAGGTAGGTACTATGGCGGATTATCCCGTAAGCTCATGAGGTGCACGCTTGAGGCCTGCGAATATAAGCGACCTCGAGAGTAACTTATAAATAACCCACATGTCTTTATGTCAGTTTTCAATAGTTATTTTTATTGTACGTGCAATTCTCATATTATCGCAACATTTTTTTTGTTAAATAAATAATAAATGCAATAGATACGTACATATTTGTTTTATTTATTCTTTCATTTGAGCGCCTTCGACATTATTTATATACGGAATATAAAAATATCGAATAATATCTGTGACACTTTTTTGTTATTTCAAAAACAGGGCCTCCCAAATGCTTTTTCGGCCACTGGATGGGTATAAAAATAAGTTGTCTGAAAACGGTTTCTGATGAAAATTACAGCGGTCACAAAAAAAATGTATAAATCTACAATAGGTTCCTTCCCCTATAAATAGGCTGTTCTTCCCCTAAGTAATCTTCTGTTAACCAGAGCATTGATATAGCTATATAGTATACGATTATTATTTTTTTATTTAATCAATAATACGAAGTCCTACCTGGAAAAATCTATTTAATCAAAAATAATAAATATCGTTTGATTCTATGGGCGATCAATCCCGTAACTGTACACATAACGTCTTATTGCACGGGCCATGCAGATGGATATCAAGATTCAAGAAAACTTCAGTAGTCAGATAACTCCAAAAATTAATTTTTAGTTAAAAATACAGTTATATGTAAATTTCGTGCGCATTTTTTGATTCAGTACTGAGATAACTCAAAATTTGCCACAAAAAAATGCTGAGGCAGATAAACTTCTAAAGAATGAAATGAAATGTTGATATTTCTACTGACTATACTCACAAACTACCTAATTGTTGTACACCTGTTTATAAAATATATTAAACTCGGGTACAAATCAATAATATTCGATTTATGATGAACACTTGCATATTACTTTTTCCATTATCTCAATATAGATTATTTGGAGATGTTTGAGTAATGAACTGAACGATCGATATGATAATATGGATACCACATTTTCACCACTTAAAAAATAGTGTTTTTCTTTTTAAAGTAATACAAAAGATTGAGCAACATTACTCCTTATCAATTTATAACAACTTGCGTTTGGTAGATACAAGTCCCACATTCGTTTTAGTTTCTTCCGTCCGCCACAAATCTCACTTCTTCGGACTCGCTGTCCGTTTCAAAAAGTGCAAGTCACTTTACACGGGCCTTCGTGTCTTACGGAAGCCAGGTACCATTATGCAATCAATTTATAGTGCTTAGTATGAGAATTTACTACACGTTGAACCTATCTGCCTGTATTTAATAAACGATTTATTAATTCAGGCATCCTTATATAGATATCGGTAAAAAACGGCGTCAAAGACATGTGATCCATCAATTAGTTAATTTATTTACGATATTTAGCTACTACAGAATAATTTTTAATTTGACCGATCCGTGGTGCAATGGTCAACGCCGTTGGCCACTGTTACGGATGTCTCGCGTGCAAAAATTGATTATTCAATCGATTTATAGATTTTTGTTCGTAGACATGGATGTTTGAGATATCTAGAATTCGCTATCACCGATCCGATCCTTGAAAAACGGGGCGTAGTGGGAGCGATCAGCTAACCACTAGTTCTGTCCTGGAAAGGACCCCAACTCGCTGGATTGCCCTTAGAGCAGCAGAGTGCAGGAGCGAGTGGCGAAGGATCGTCAAAGGAAATGAAGTTAGTGTGGTTGGTCGAAGTCAAGACCATCACGCGCGAGGAATACGACTATTCTGTTGTGATACCTCCATTAGGAAGCCGTATGCTCCACATTAGGAACAGACATGGTAGAAAAAATGTGTCTACTGTAGGATAAATTGCTGTATTCACTCTATCATTTAAACATTGTTGAGTAATTTGACAATTAAATTAGTGATTCAGATTACCCAGTGTAAATGGCATACCTACCTAAGCAAACTAATCACACCACCTAACTATCGAATGAAATCTTTAGTTTTACGTCGTTATTTTTGTAATAAATAAACAATGAATGTTGTTAATTTTATTGCACTGTTGTTAAGTAGCTAAGTGTTCATTGTAAATAAGTTGAATTAGATTTTAACCGTGTCCGCTACTTTCCGTACTGGGATTCGAACCAGTGAGATCCGCGACGGAAGCCAGCGAAGTTGACCACTGCACCACGGACCCGACTGACCTAGATTAGATACCTAGTCATAAGAATGTTTTTAGATTGTGATTGTGATGTGGAATTTGTACAAAAAAACATTTAAAAATTAAATTTCTTTGTTATTAACGTTTTATTTAATTTATACAAGACACGGGCTTAAAATGAAGGCAATTGAATGAAATTATAATGTGCATACGTACGTTTTATAAATTTAGTTAATGAATTAACAGCAACCCAAATATTGTCTCCAAATTCTAATTAAGCCGCTAGAAGTATTTCAAACAACATTACTGATGTACCTATCAGGTAAATATCACAAAGGAGCAGCCGATTTCATTAATCGGTGTGCATTGATTGATTTGCTTTTAGTAGTCAATAGTGTCAGCTCCGTAGCGCAGTGGTCAACGTCGTCGACTACGGCTACAGATGTCTCGGGCTCAAATTTTTTTTATAGGCATGAATATTTGCGATGTTTAGAATACTACCCCACCCATCCGATCCTAAAAACGGGACGTAGAAAGAGCGAACAGCTTATCACTAGTCTTGTCCTAGCCATATATTTATATCCCTAGAAGACTATCCATACTTAGAAAAATATAAGTTGAGCAATTGAGTAACGAAAAAAGTTCTGTTGAGATACCTCCATAATAAGTCCATAACGACGGCGTTTTGGTCAATTGATGTAATCCTCAAAATTGAAATTGTTCAGAAGAGAGTAAGAACTGTTTTTATCAAAAACATTATATGGTGAGTTGCGTTATAAAACTTTGAAATACACTCCTATTAATTCTCATGTTTGCAGATACGGGATAATACGTAGAGAGTAAACCAATGTGAAATTATTTTTCCCTTCCAAAGAGTGGTCGATTTATTTTTCTAATTTACATCATTTAGCCGAGACCTGCTCTGCCGACTGAATGGGATCCAATCATTAACTTATTTTCGTATTTTTTGAGGGTTACATCAATGGCCAAAACACAGTCGATATTATGCTACACATTGCAAGCAGACACGGCTTAAAAAATCAAGTTGCTACCTATAAGAATAATAAACACGTAAAACTCAGTAAAATATAGATTCCTACAGGTACATTCACATTTTAGAAATAGTATGAAACAATCGTGGTAATTTTAACATCCCTATTAGCTATATTATGTACTAGGAAATCAGAAGTCGCAACTTCGTTCATTATTCGCGGCCTAATTGCGTACTCGTCCAAAATAGAAACAAGAATTGAAACGATAAATTTTCTACACGAAATGTAAATGCATCGCTATAGGAGGAGCCACGGTCGGCATTAGGGGCGTGACCGAGTCCCCCATAGAAATGTAGCAGTGTTGTGATTGGCCGGCGCAGGCGCGGCGGTGACACCTAGCCCGTTCGAAATTCAAACTGAAAGTGACTTTTATGCAACGCAGCACAAAAGGTGATCGAGTTTTTTTACGGGGCACATTTCTTACTTACAAAATATGCTATTTATCGTTATTTAAGCAATTAAAATGCTTGAATATTGCGTTTTAAATATTGAGTCTACATAAATTGATTTGCTATGTGGAAAAAGTTATCACCGTGCATACTAAAAAGTTATTTTTTGTCAATACGGAACGCTTTGCGTAATCGAGATTTTTTAATGTCATGAATATTCATTATTTTTCTAAAAGGCAGAAAAAATGTTTTGTGAATATACATACTACTCTTTTCTCCCCGAAAATTTACTAAATTCTGATAATAACAGTGTAATTCTAAAACAAATTTAATTACGAATAGAAAAATGTTAAATTACCATACATGAAAATCAGAGAAATTGATTCTTTGCGTGAAACATGAGTATAAACAGTATGAAAAAAAGTCTCAATATGTTCTTTGGAAGATCGAAAGAGAAAGATTGAATTTAGGTGAATTAAAGCATGTTTGCCATACATTTTTATTACGAATATGTACCCATTTTGTTTTTAAATACTTAAAAATAATTACAATATTTAAGAAGTTACATCTTCGTTTTCTACACCCTGTAAAACAAATTAAGTAATTCTAATTCATAATATCTCAGAAAACTGTAGTTACTATTTATCTACAACTAAATATGGCAAGTGGCTTAAGAGTAGGTCTCTTTTGTGAAATTGAGCTATACGTAAGCAAATTTAATCATATGGGTATACTAAAATGTTCGAAGGTACGGCACGTTGGACTGATAAAAATAATTTATTTGACATAAGCCTCGGGGCATCAAAATAAAATAAAATATTACATTCTTGGATATCAAATTTACGAGAGAGAATAAGAAAAGTGTGTTTTTCTGTTTTATGATAAACAACGTCCGTAAATTAACATTTAATTTATTCAACGTCTTCTTTTTACCAAGACGAAAAATAAAACAAATTTTAGAAGCATGAATTGTTTGGCGAGTACCTAAATGAATAAAATGTTAATACGTTACAGGTCTGTAGGTATATAGAGAGTGGCGTAACTTTAAAATACATGACAACCTACAAATTGGCCATAGGATTCATTCTCTCAAAAAAAAACTTCATTCCAGCACTATGGTGTAAGAAGTATAGGTGACCTGTATCGATGTGTTTGTAAAAATGTGACGTCACCTTGCCGAACAAAATTGTAAAGGTGTCCGCTCCCGACGTGCAGCATATGGCCTCCTAACAGAAGGTATTCCAACAGAAGTTTTTTTCTATGAGAATTGCTTGTTACTCGGTTGCTCAACCTCTCTTTTTTCGAAGAGAGTAGGGATAAAAAGATAGGGCTAGGACAGGACTGGATGGGGGGGGGGAGTTTTAGACGTGTCACAAACATTCACGCCTACGCACAGAAATCCATAAATCGATTGAAAGATCAATCGTATGAAACTGTTCGCACTGGGACATGAACCCGAGACGTCTGTAAGCGAAGTCAACGACGTTACCAATTGCACCACGGAGCCGACATGTAAACGTTCAATAAGCATATAATGACATCAACAAATGCAAAAAATGTCTTCTTACTCAATGTTCAGTAAGTGATTACCTAAATAAATTTAATTTAATTTCATCACAACAATCGTGAATAATAATTAATAAATAAATAACAACATTTTTGTCACCGGGTCCGTGGTGCAGTATTCAACGTTGTTGGATTCGGTTACAGATGGCTCGAGTCCAAATCCCGGTTTCATGCATTCCGTCATGGATGTTTGTGATATATAAAATTCTGTAATTCCCATCCTATCCTTAAAAAACGAGGCGTAGAGAGACCGATTATCTAATTACTATACCTGTCATAGCAGGCTTAGGGCATAGCTAACTATAGCGCCTTCAGTAAATTTTCGGTGTCATACGACGAGCGAGCAGATCTAAACGGGTAACGCTACGTCATTTCTCAAGCTAAAGAAAATCAACACACTAAAGTGCAAGCCGCCGATTCTTGGGCAGCTACTCCGAGACAGTGCCAGTACATAAACTAAAATAATACGCTTCACGTTGTTTACGCTACGGGAAAGGTCTGGTCTAATACCAGAACGCGCAGCGGTGGCGGGGTGATGTTGGGAATTGCAAAGTACTGTCCTAGCCCTATCCTTCTATCCCTACTCTCTTGGAAAAAGTAAGATTAACCAATTGAGTAATGGGCAGTTTTCTTAGATAAACTGCTGTTGAGATACCTACATTAGGGAACCATTACGTAATTATTCGCGTCGGTCATTTGAGTCACCAGTTGCAAGGGCCGTTCGGCTGATCAATGCATTGCCTAGAGAATTGGTCATTTTCAGCAACGAACTCTGGGTATTGTATGCTAAATATTTTTTTCTTGTATCTTGGTAACATGTCTTGTCCTCTTTCTATTTTCTTACTAGTACAACCGTACCCGTCATATATGACGGTATTCAAATTGAAATACTGAATGTCTAAAGTAGCTAGTACGATCGATTACATCATGATAAAACTTCACACTTACATATGATATGGGGCAATAATAAAACGTCTACAAAGCGGTCTGGGCTATTATATGTAAGATTTTAAAAATGTTTTTATTATTATTATCATTGTATATAAATGCATGGCGCATTTGCGTCAGCTGTAATGCCATGAATTTTAATATACAAATAAATAAAATGAGTTTTTTTTACCGAATTGTACAATAGTTTCGCCACTGGTAGTAATTTTTTGTCTGTGTCAACAAATGTGCGAGTAGGTCGAGTAGGTGCATGGTGCAGAATCATTATGCAAATATTGATTAATTATTTCAGGAAAAGGAGCCACCTTTTCGTCAAGTGGTTATCAAACACATGTATGAAATCAGAATTTTTGACAATCTCAAATAGAAAAAATACTTGTTATTCAGTTGACCTTTGTTTGTTACGCCGCTAATCGGTCAATAGCAGCAATTACTATCGAAACTTTATTTGACTAGATTGTGTTTTAATTTAAATTAAAAACAAGATCTAATAATAATAACAATAGTTGACACGTAAACTAATAGGAAAGGAAAATAATATGTGGATAACAACGATAGCTCTGTGCAAAAATATTTTTTGTTCAGTTTCGCTCGTTTCGAGAAAATCAAACATGAAAAGCATACGTGAAATGGCCATAGTACGCATTTGAATTATACAATATCTCCTCGAATACCCTACTTCGACGTACAATATTTTAAAAGCACAAAGATATGGTGAGTATGCTAACTCAATTTCGACAAAAACTAAATATGTATACAATATCATTGAATTAAGAAATCGATATGGCCTATAGAGGTATCTTAACGGGAGTTCTTCTACAAAAACTGCGTGAAGCTTTGTTGGTCAACCTCTCATTTTCGAAGAGAGTAGGGATATAAATATATGGCTAGGATAGGACTAATGGTCAGCTAATCGCTCACGCAACGTCCTGATTTTAGAATCAGATGGTTGGTAGGAAATTTCCGACAGCAAAAACATTCATGCATTCGAATTTAAATCAATTAATTTAATGAAAAAATAAAATTTACTAAACTGTCATTACTGGGATTCACGCCCGTGAGATCCGTAACCGAAGCCAACGACGTCGACCAATGCACCACAGACCCTCAAACTTTTAATCATTAGTCATGAAACAAAAGATCGACAGCCACGGTAATACATAATTTAAAAAATAGCGTTCCTTATTGAGGCATAGCTACTCATAGCCGATTATGTAAGTCACTGACTAATTACACATTTTATTTATCTACATTAGACAGTAACGCACAGTACCTATGTATATAAAAATTTCTACTCGTCTTAATTAAAAACAAGCAATTAAATATGTAACAAAGAAGAATTTATTTTTTAAATAAATTATCTTTTACACTACAGAATTCCTATAAAGAAAAAAATAAACTGTGTTTGTATAGGGGCATCGTGAATACGTCAGAATATTACAAAACTATTTGCCCAATCAACAGGTATAAATTTACTAACTTAATTCGATATTATAAATCGATAATTCTCATAAAGCCACAATTAACACGCATAATCAGTTCGTATCGTGTTTTCAAAAAAAAATAATTGTTATATTACTTCCAATAATTTGTCATTCGATTTGCGATTAGATAAACAAAAATGTATATTGAGAAATGAGCAACGGCTATTTATTTGTTTATTTGAGTTTTTTTTTTAAATAATAACCTCGACGAAGTCAACTGAAAAATTATACGATGAGTAACTAGCTGGGCGTACCTGAGGACATGCACGTACATATCCATCGCCCAGTGCATTAGTAAGACAACTCCAAAAAGAGTTAATTATTCAATATGTACATGTAACATTTTGCACTCTATCTGATTCAGTACTTAAATAACTCAAAACCTTATTATAATAGAAGTCTAGCGTAGATATAAAAATAGCTTTATATTTGTTGTACATTTAATTTTCACAAGTATAAGGGAAGCCCAAACAGGAGATACTATTTTTAATCAAACATAGTATCTTAATTATTTTTACGTTTTCCAAAGAAAGAACAATTGAATATAAAATAGCACAATGCACAGACGTTTCAAAATGATTCACCGCTGCCGAATTTGTTATCAATCGGAATTCGGCGAAAATATAGTCAGGTAAAAATAAATATTAAGTACCTAACCTATCTAGTCGTATTTGTTATTTGCTAACAGGTATTTCGATAGCGAGGCTTCAACTAAAAAAGTATTATATATATAAATTAAATAGATTTGATTTTGGCCAACCAGCCCATTTCAACCGGATAGATTCCGTCGCCCTGGAAGTCTACTGAAATATTGTACATGAATTGGATTGATCAGCTACGAAACTCTGGGAGGCCTTGGAAGGTAACATAGAGACTAACAGCGAATCATGCGATCAGCGAAATCTCAAAATATATTTTTTTTGTAAGCCACCTAGTAATCAACGCACCTCACAAGAGAGTTTGAGCGACCGAATAACAGCAAGTTCTCGCAATACAACTTCTATGCAGATGCTGCAAATTGATAGCGGACGTAGCTTAAAAGATTTATGAATAAGTCTACCTTAAATCGTGCTAAACCAAAACCAAAGTTTGTGTAAATGTAAAATCGAAATCGACAACATTTTGATGATTTACAAACATGCTGAAACGTCATCAAATATTGTAATAATAGGTATGTTGAAGAATATTAGATTTATTGATTGAATTGACATTTACTTGGTAGAACTCAATTATAATAGGATAAAATATGAAAGCATTCAGTCCTACACAATTTTATTAGGTAATTGATAGCTTAGCTATATACACTGTTTAGAAGAGATAGACAATATTATGTCATATCACGTATTCTAATATCATAATGTTTATTTAAAATTAAATTATTCAAGGTACTAATTGTGTTTTTGGAATTGGAGCTTAATTATCGTTAAGCCGAAATAGCTATCAACTACCTTATAGAGTTTTTATAACTAAATAGTTTGATATCTATTAATATTATAAATGTTTGCGTACGTAGTTGCGTTTTTTAAATTCCAAGTATTTAAAAAAAACATATTGCCCTTCTGTACATGGCCTCAAGTTATCAACCTCAGTAGATTATCAATACATATTGCCTACTTACAACCTAAAATACTTTATCGAACTAAAGATAACTCATATCTTTCATGTTTTTCCTTGTATTCAATTGTCAATTTTAGATATCCTTGCTTGATTACGAAATTTCAAAAATATACACAGTAAATATTTATTTTTCAATTGATTTATAGATAGGGCCCATTCGAATACTGTAATATTGAGCATGTTGTATTCACTCGCCTATTTCACTCATTAACTAATTGAAGATAGTTTACTAATTACCGTTTAATAGAGTATAATAATTCGTTGATATTTCAAAGAATATTCAGCAAATAAATATCCTTCAAATTGCATATTTGGGGATTTCCCAAATTCATACAAAAGCAGTTGATAATGCAGTTTACGATAAGTCACTCACTTCCTTTCATATTTAGTTTACCTGTCAATATTCATTTATAATTACCTTCCTAGTCACTCAAAAGTCAATTGACTCGGAATTTCCCTTGCTA
This sequence comes from Himalopsyche phryganea, assembly GCA_022494535.1. Taxonomy (NCBI): domain Eukaryota; kingdom Metazoa; phylum Arthropoda; class Insecta; order Trichoptera; family Rhyacophilidae; genus Himalopsyche; species Himalopsyche phryganea. The sequence continues at coordinate 1,155,505 of JAGVSL010000095.1, read as the reverse complement.
GCTAGTATTACTAGTTATTAAAAGTTTAAAATTGAATTTAATAACAGTAAAATAATAAATTTCATAAGTTACACGTAATAATGATAACATTCAGTTTTGTTTTTTGATTGTAAAGAATAATATTTTGGTATACAAATCCTAAAATTTGGTATCGATGATTTATAGTTATATCATGTTTTACGAGTAACCCTCAAAAATTACAAAAATAAGTTAAACATGATTAGATCTTATTTTAAAGACGACAGAACAGGTCTTGACTAAATGACGTAAATTATAAAAATAAATTGAACACTTTTTGAAAAGGAAACATTCATTTCAAATCATTTGAGATTTGGTTTTAGGTTTAAATATTCTAACCCGGCCACTTGATATCAGCCACTATTATATCGACACTCCCTACGTATAATCCCATATTTGCCAACATGAGAATTTACAGGGCGTGCAGTTCGAAGATTCATAACGCAACTCACCGTATAATGTTTACAATAAAAATAGTTTTTACTCTCTCCTGAACAATTTCAATTTTGATGGTTACATAAATTGGCCAAAACACCGTCGAATTATTTTATCCTATGCAATTATATAGAGCGTTCAATTACATACATTATGACATTTAAAACAGAAAATCATCAAAAGCTGGCCTAATGCGTTCTGTCGGTATAGTTCGATATTATTTTTTGAAACTATCTCCAACAATAATGCTTTGTGACGCATATTGTCGCACATCACAATCTTACTAAATCGAGTACATAGATATTTTCCTAAAAGACAATAAAAATGTAGGCATATTTTATTAAGTACAAAATTTCACTCTCACTTATTCGCTCAGTTTTTTGAATGCCAATGGAACGTCTACAAAAAGTCGTAATTTGTGTTTATTATACGAAAACAAACAGTCAACGAATTCTATCTGATAAGTGCAAGTGAATTGTTTTTTAATGATAGCCATTTTAAAGTTATAGATTTTTACTCACATATATAAATATAACGTGCCATTCGAAACTAAATATGAATATTTGAATTAAATATGAAAAATATACTCCCTTATTTATTTATTTTGTTGCATTGTTTGAATGGTCACATTTTGGTTTCCGACTTAGACTTTTATGACTATCAGAGAAAATTTGAATTGTCGAGATTTTGTACATTTCATCACTTACGACCCGGGTTTTGTCTTTCGGCATCTTCAGGCATTCGAGCACACAAATATACTCGAACTGACACACAGTAGACAGTTTACATCACTTTTAAATTTAAATTAAATTTTAACCCTAAGTTTAGGAACTAAAATAGAATCTGGATTGATCACAACTAACGCATTACGGATGGAATGAGGGGGTTTTTAAATGTAATTCGAAGAAATACCTACTCATTTTAAACTAATGGGCTCTGTCAGGGTGACCATGGACTGATGTATTAATATGGGAAATTCGTTCGATATTAATTTAAAAAGATTTAAATAATACAACCGCACTTATTCGACTGATTTGAAGTACTATATTTAAAGTGAAATGACTCTTTAAATAATTCTAAATTATGACGAAAAAGTTGGAATATTTATCGAATTATTTACTGATCTTTTATTATTTCTTACTGAAGAAAAATTGAAATAATAACTGACCCAATAAATACAGGCCGTTACATATTGTATATGTAAAACAATTAATTTTAATTGAATGTATTACGTATATTCAATTTTAAACCAATAATTTATTATTAATATAGTAAGTATGGATATTATGTTAAACGACGTACTAGACAGAGTAACGTAGTACAATTTTAATCATGGTCGCGTGGATAATCCAGTCTAGGGTAATAAATTATTTTGAACATGTCAATGAGTACTTTTGATCATCAAAAAACTAGATCAAAACTTACACCTTAGTCGATAGTAGTCCACAACCAATAGAAATGGGCATCATTAAGCCACTAATCTGCCTAAAACACGAATAGTAACACTTGTTTACTTACAAAATTATATTTTTTTTAAATGTCATAATGCTACTTATAATATTGTTGATAAGTTACATACCTGGGCAAATAAAGAGATAAAATTATACTAGGTTCTATCTAGTTAGAGAGATAAGTAATTTGAAGGATATTTAAACAGTGTATTATACAAAATATTCCTAGTAAAGTTTAAAATTTCATTTCAACAAATTGAATTAGGGAATTGATTTCAAAGTTTCAGTTTCGGTTGCGGATCTCAATGGGTCGAATCACAGTACGGACAATTTTATAAATTGATTCATGAATTTCTGTTCGAAGACATGGATGTTTGTGATGTCTAAAATTCCCTACCACCCATCCCATCCTACAAACGGCGTATGGAGAGCGATAAGTGCTTCTATTCCTACACTCGATTAAAAATAGAAGTAGAGCAACTGAGTTACAAGCAGTTCTCATGGAAAAGCTTCTGTTGAGATACCTCCATAAGGAAGCCATAAGGAAAGAATAAGTTAATATCAAATAAAAGTAATATTCAGATAAATACTTTTTTATTCATTCATGATGATTGTGGGTAGATTTTTTTTGGAAAGATATCGTGATATTAGGGTAAAATATCAAATTATTTTGTTCTACAGCATTTTATAAGGTAGTCGATAGCTATTTTGGCACAACGCCATCGTCAAAACAAATACATGTATATACTTTTTAGAAGAGATAGACTATACCATCTCAACGTATTCAAACATCATAACATTTAATTAATTTGATCTTTGAAAACGTTCGATGACATAATACTTATTGTATTTATCTTGATTTGATATTTTACCCTATTATAATGGAGTTCTAACAAGTAAATGTCAATTCAATCAATATATCGTGATATAATTGGTTAATCGCTCAACGTTTCTAAATCTTTGCAGGCTACATTCTCAAGGGTTGTAGTACATATCGATGGCCTAGTTCCTTAGTGATACAACTATAAATTGGTAGTTTTGAGATATGGTCCATCAATGTTTTGACTCATCTAAACTGACTCGTAAAAATTATATTTCTAGTACTTTTTTATTCAAATAGGTGGTCAATAATTTATAGTTTTGGGATTAAAGGTTGTTTCTTAATGGAAAGCCACGATTCACAAAACTACGTTTCCACCGTATGTATATGAAACTGAGCAATTATTTAATTTTGCTGAATTGTGTAAGAAAATATTTGCCTTTTTAAAGAAAAAACCTGTACATTTTACAAGCTATACTTTTGTGGAACTGTAGAAGAGCGTGTTCGAATATAATGGCTAACTTAACGAAAAACATCAAATAGTTGACTTATCGTCCTATGGAACTGGGCCATCTACATAGTTGAGAGTCTTCCTGTAGAGTACATCTATTACACTTTGTTTTGTCATGCCGTTAGATAATCGAATTCAACAAAATATAACATCGATCGTGGAGCGATAACAGCTTAACCAAAAAACATCTTAATCCGGCGTTATCAAAACACTCTATGATTTATCTACATGTCTTCAAAAATGATCGATCGGGGGCCTAAAAATAGGCAAAATCAACCTAACCTGCCGTAGCAGATTATCAATAATAATTATGGAACACTAGATAGATTGGTTAAATGAAATAATAGTGTGTAAATTAAAATTTTATGAAGATTAACTTGAGATATGTATTTTGGGTTTTACACTATTATCAAAATTAATTTTTGAAATTACTGTCCTTGCTACTTGAGGTACAAATTTTTCGATAAGATAAGCGATAATGAACAACTGTACAATCTAGTTTATTCGGTAGCTACCGTCCAAATTATTGGACACGCGGAATTTACGACTGACTCAGACCTGTTATAGAATCATAATATGGTAAACGTAATGTGAAATAAGACAATATTCAATTATATTCTTTGAAAACCATGTGATAAAAACGATTGATTTTAAATCTACACTAAAGCACTCAAAAACCAACTAATATAGACAGTTTGTAATTTTTTTTATTATGTTGATCATTTATAACAGAGTCGGGTCGGTGGTGCAGTGATCAACGTCAATGGCTACGGTTCCAGATGTCTCGGATTCAAGTACCGGCACGTACAGCTTTACAAAGTGATACTTCAATCGATTTATTATTACGGATTTCTGTTTTTTCTGTATGTAGGCATGAATGTTTGTGATGTCAAAAATTTTCTCCTAGCCATCCGATCCGGAGCGTAGCGAGCACGATTAGCTTACCACTAGCCATATCCTTATATCCCTACTGTCTTCGAAAATAAATTGTTGAGCAACTGAGTAACAAGTTGTAGAAAAAACAATTCTGTTGAGATACCTCCATCAGGAGTCCACATGCTCCTCATTAGTAGCTGACATGGTAGTATGTTTACAACAAATTTACGCCATTATTGTGAAAAAACTTTTAACCGTATTAAACAATTATTAGTTACTTTATCCACAGGAAAAAAAACTTACTACTTTAAGATATCGACTGAGGGTGCTTGATGAATTTCAATCAAATAAATTTAAATTACTGGAATTTTGTACATGTTCATGTATTTCATCACTAACGACCCGGGTTTCAACTTTCGGCATCTTCAGGAATTCGAATACATGAATGAGTCAGTTCAAGTTCATCCGTGTGCTCGAATGCCTGAAGATGCCAAAAGGCGAAACTCGGGTCGTCAGTGACGAAATACATGGAAATACACAAAATTTCAACAATTCAAATTTTTACTTACTCCTTAATGCTTTAAATTGAAATACTATTTATAATCGGATTGATGCCGTCATGTCTACGATAATTTGAAAAGACCAATATTCAAAACAAATCTAAACGGACACAAGACGTTAACTGAAAACATAGCACTCGTGGACTTTTAATTACACATTAAAATAATTTGATAAGCTAATTAACAAACAATAGTTTGTAAAAAGCGCTCAAATAATATACTGTATTCAAATTGAACATGCCCGCGTCAATACAATATCATTTACATAAATTACCTCTACAAATTTTAGTGCCGTATTACTCTCTGGTGGTTTTTGAGCATTGATTAAAATTTGCATTCAATTCACAATTCGCAAAATTAATTTAAACATTTCGTTATTAAACACATTATAAAGCTATGCTTACGTTTGTAAATAGTGGTAAATCTTTTAAACGTTGAATATAAATAAAAATATATTTTAATAACATGGTTAGATTTACCTAATGATAATAAATTTATCCAATGCAATATAATACGAGGAACCGCACAACGAAAAAAATAATCTCTAATAAGTAATATTTCCTTTCAGCGAATAATTTAATTGAATTAACAGCTTTCCGAGCGAGAAACGGATTTTAGGACAACATAGTTATGTTACATACCTATTATTAAAAACATGATAAAATTAAAATGGGTTGTATTTTTATTTATGTATCTTTAATCGTTCCTAATGTGCATCCTAGTGGAGTATTTAAACAGAAGCTGTTCTGTTGATCAGCATCATTTAAAATCGTAAGGATGTAAATAAGATGAAAATTTGGAAGCGATTTAACACATCTCAATGAGATAATAATTAAATACACCACAGTATTAAGCAAACTTTAAAGTGGTTAAAAATTAAAAAGATACATCAATGATGGGCAGGCTTATAAGTGTAAAAAGACGAAGCAGAAAACAAGTTAAATTCATTTTACAGCAATAATAATAATAGTACGCGGCATAAGGTTATCATTTTTACTATTTTAATCAGCCGTGTTTAGACATAACAAAATGTCACTAAAACAAGAATTAATGGACCTGTACCTCTAGAACTATAAATATATTTATGTAATGAGCAAACTTATACTATTGGAATCAGAAAATAACAATAACTACATCACATATATTTCAGGTATGAGTAGTTAGTCTAATAGACGCATTAAGCTGTACTGCTAGCCCCACTGGAATGCTTTTTTCATACCATATTAAGTATTTGGCTGTATTATAGACGTAAATTATTGCTTAGATATTTGATCCTTGTCTCTATCTGTGAAAAGAGTTAGTTATCTTGCCCAAAATTGAAATTAAACAGCCATAATTACAACTAATAAATGGGATTACGTCTAATTATTAATCAATTATATATAAGGGATTTAAATATGATTATCGTACGCTTTCAATGTGTACTTAATAGCACGGGAAAACCCAATCACTAATAATTTTCAGACAGCAACATGATTATTCCTATTATCAAAGGAGAAAGCACCAATATGGGTACTATATTATAAAAAATAACCAATACGTTAGGACAAACATGATGAAATAAAATAGTTTCATAGTTTAATCTGTTATAAATTTTATTCCCAACGAATCACATAACTTTTCACTAGAGCTATGGTAAAACATTGAACTACGAATAGTTCCAAATTTGATACAATACAATATGTTGAAAATACTCATTATTAAATTAATATTTTTCATAAAATTGTGGAATTAGTACAAGAAATGTCGAACTTGAATCGATTAAATCGTATACACTTCCATACGCTTTGTCACAAACGACCCGAGATTAAATCAAACCGTCAGTTCTTGATTTCGGTACCAGTCAATACCGGAAAATTAAACCAGCAAAATTGATAAAGCGTATGGAAATGTACAAAATTTTAACGATTGAAGCTTGATACTAAAATATCATCAAGCACCCCTCAATTGCTATCTTATAACAACAAAATATGTTTTATTGTTGTGAATGTAATACCGTTCCGCTAAGAACTGTCAGTTTAAGGCATTTAAAGTGGCAAGTCAATAAGTAGACCTTCTACTAAAGTTCAGTGACAATTCTATGTAGAGATCTCCATACATTTGTTTATTTCTTCCCATTTTAATTCATTTTTTACCAATAACAATTATTTTAACTACGTTTTTATGCGTTCGCGATTTGAACATGAATAACTATTGTTTCGGTAAGATATCGTTTATTTACTGGTACCAGTTTTACTATAATTTTAAATACGAGGACCGTAATACTGTTACACAACATACCTGCCAGAAGACCTGCCGTATGTAAAATGGTTTCCAGGGAGTATAAGAATTATCCGATCGAGATAAACGATCAATTTAAAAATAGAACGTCACTGTTTTGTTTCGTTTCAAATTTAAATATTGACACTGGCTGAAAATGAGCATTTTTGACATGATCATAATTATTGCTGTTTTAACGTCGTTTACAGAAAAAATAAACGTATTTTTATCTACATCTACTTATTGATTGTATAATCAACGAGCTCAAAATATACCTACGTACAAATTATAATGGGGAATTATAAAGAAACGTGTTGTAACTTGAACACCTTATAAACCGTGTTGGAAAGTGATAATAAATAACAGTTAAAAACTTTCCAACGACATTTATGATAATTATTAGAAGAGCGTCTTCATTATGCTATCTTTCTTTTGGCAATTGATAATGTATCATCGTATAACAAAAGCGGTATTGATTTTTAGTTTCGTTTTGTTTTTATTACAAGTGACACTTTAAATTGACTCATATTGTATAACATTATAAATTTAATAATTAATTTACTAAGTAGATAGTTTTGTATCCAAAAAAACATTTCATCATGTATAATAATCGTCGTTGTAGTGACATAATGTGTTAACCTTGTTTTCAGATAATCGACTTTTAAGAAAATCAAGAAATTTTTCTATTTACATAACTTAACAATTAATTATTAAACTAAATATTTCATAATATTCATCAATCATTTACGAATTCAACGTAATTATTCCTAATTCTTTTTGTATAGTTTTATATTAAATATAGCTTTTTGACACTTATAAATGTGAATGGAATAGACTTAATTCGTATTGATTTCTTGTAACTACATTTAAAAAGCTGTGGTTTTTTTTCAGACGATAGACCGTCTTAAAATCTATCGTACTGCATTCATAACTCAAAATAGCCGATTGTCGACTTATCATCTTTCGCCACTATGCCGACGATATAAAGTGTATATCTAGAACTTTATATCATTCCGTTTTTAAAACTATACGATGTGATGTCATTGATTTGTATTTTATATTACATATCAATGGTATTTTTGCCAATTGATGTAACCCTCAAAAAACACGATCATGAGTCAATGATTCGATCTCATTTTAAAGACGACAGAGTAGGTATAGGCCAAATGATGTATATTAGATAAATAAATTGACCACTTTTATTGAAAGGGAACCATCATTTTACATCGGTTTAGGTTTAAAAATTCTGACCAGGTCAACATGATAATTTACAGGAGTGCATTTCAAAGATTCAAAACTTTAGTTTTTACTCTCTCCTGAACAATTTCAATTTCGAAGGTTACATCAATTTGCCAAAACACCGTTGATATATTACTTTATCAGCCTTTTAAATATTTCTTTGATTATTTATATTGTTTGATATTACTAATATTAAAATATATGTAACGCTACTTCCCGTCGATTATGTTGATAGTATCAACATTTTCTAGAATAATCATAGCCAATTTATTGATTTAAAACGTTTTAATTATCAAGAAATATTAATAAATACAAGATTAAAATTATTTATGCATTTCTGATAGAATAATATTAACTTACCAAATCTTTTTCTTGCGCTTATTTTAAACTTTTCACTTTCTTTTGTTTCAACCACAATCACAAATCATTCACATTTTTTATTAAATTAACATGCTTAAGTTATTTGACACCATTTTACTATATTTATTCGTAAAAATAAAACGGCACTTGATTATTTAAATAGTGTTTTTTGATTGTTTTATTAATACAGCACACACAATATATTAATTAAAATAGTCTGAAGGATCTTCACCAAGATACAAAAGTCACAATTTGGCCATAATGTTATTGTGGAAACAAAAAATATAAACACAAGGAAAATCTAAATCAACAAAGGAAAACGTAATTTAAATATTTATGCATGCATAGTAATTGCTCATAAATACGATAGTTTTTTAGGCCTAACGTTTTTCTTTGATTTAATAAAAATATTAATCAAATTTAATCACTGAATTTTGTTTGTACTATGTACCTTTTCACGATACTGCAATTTTTTTATCCATATATAAATGGCACGAAAAAAACGTAATTCTTTGCCAAAGTTCGATTTTTATTGTTTAAATATCGACGCGTCAACTAAAAAATGTCAAACAAAACAAAACAACAAAAAGTTTGACTAGATTGTATTGTTTATGGAATATTTTTGAATTTGGAACGTTGTATAAAGCACTTCGTAGAGAAACAGTTCGTGACTGATTGAATAGAAAATTCACATAACCTAAAAAAAGGGCTTACAGGTAGAGGTGATCTATGCACAGAATTGACGCGTATTATTGTTGATTTCGTTGCTTTTTTCTCAACTGACGGGAAAAATTCACCGCTCTTTCGTGGCACAGACGATTCCGTGACGTACTCGAGTGCGCGTAGAGGCTGTTTTGGCGTGCGCGGTGATTTAGTTTGGTATATAATTTTCGTTCCGCACCTCACGGGCGCTAGGTTCGTACTGAGCGCTGCTTGTACCAAAAACCGTGCGACGCGCATGACTGGAAAAAAACCCAACTCGGGCTGCGTCTACGGCGATTTGAGGCGACGAAGGGGGTTCTTTGCCAGATACATAATATTTGATTATTAATTACTTTTTATTATAAAACTTGTAACATATTTATAAAATATACAGTTTCCAAACTATTTTAAATCACCAGTAACTAGAATACAATATATTAAAAAACTAATAAAAATATTATAAAAAAGGCACATGTAATGGATATACTCCCCTACTAAATAAAAACGCAGTATTTTCATGTTCAACGATTCGTCAGAAACATGACTTTCTATTTTAATTTACATTTTTTTTTTAAACATTATAGTATTTTTTTGGATAATGTAAAAATGTGTTATATATATGATTTTAAGTAAAAACAGTGTTTTCACAACAAGGAATTTGTTTTTACTTACACACATAATAAAGTATAAAAATATTTTGACTTTTTTTGATACAAAATATAAATTTTCCTTTGGTTTTTCTTACGTAAAATCTTTGAAATTCTTCACCCCATACTTACTTTAATTTCTAGATCTTCTTAAAATACTGTGTTTTTACTTAGCAGAGCAGTATACTTCATTTTTATTTTAAACGAGCAAGTCCAGTTTCGCTTTTCGCATATTTATTACTATTCAATCTAATTGAAACAAACAGATTTAAAAAAAAAAACTTGCACACTGGTTCTACAACTTCTGAGCTCTACAGAATTCTCATTCAAAAACCTAATATAAACAATAGATACATAATATTTTCAATGGATTAGGTGGTAACTTTCTTTGGGAATTCATGTTAAATAAAAAAATAAAATTGATTGCGTTGTAACCGGTGTACACACATAATCTGAATTTAAAAAAGTTTTCATATTACGAAATACAACGAAATCGAAGATACATTAAACTGATGTCATGCCTATACTCAAGTTAAGCGTATTACGTAAGTACAATATCAGTAATAACAAAAAGTTTTACAAATTACATATATACGTAATACATTTTAATATTCAATTTACCTAACGGTAGTAAATTATTTAGTTTTCCTATACAGTATTTGTGGGTGGTCTATTCTTGGAAGTCAGTGGGACACGGCATTCCCAGGTTCATAAAAGGGTAGTTACATCAAAAAAGTATTTAACTAAGGAAGAACATAATGAATGCTTTAATATTATTATTAACTTGAAATTTCCGTTACCACTTATACATTTATAATCATTCAAAATGCACTATAATAGCTGGTTGTTAAATCCCCTAACACTTGTTTTACTATCCCCAACAGATAGCTTATTCCACTGTTACTATCAAGTATGTACGTATACCTAATTTTTAAAGTAAGTGTTCTATAAGTAATGTTTTTTATATTTTTAAATATTTACCATATATTAGGTGACTATGTTACCATGTATCACTTAGAAACCACATCTAAAGAGTACCGAATATTCATGTTTTCATTAATAGGCCAATTGTTCGTATCCGTCTTTGATATCAATATTGTTGATACATATAAATACTCCAGAAATTGAGTGTCAATCAGTATTTTTGAATCTCTCTTCAATAAAAATGAGACTGGTAAAATATTTGGGGCATTCTCCTTTTAGTATTCAACATAACATTTTATCTGAAATGTCTGAGTTTTTGTCATTTACTAAAAATATTAGAAGTAAAATTCATACAAGAGTTGCAGTATATCATATATTATATCGATTTCGGTAGCAGACAAAATGCATAATTAGATTAATCATTCTACAGCCCTGCGAAAAGTAGAAGTATGTTATGATTGATGGTTACAATAACAGCAAAGATAAACCGGAATGGATATACTTTGTAAGCAGTGTCATAACTGTAATTAGTACCCAAAGGTCGCACTCTTACATAATATGTTAGTATTTACTTCCTTTAAATCCATAAAGATTAAAATAGCCCAGTAGCAAACGCTCTTGGCAGTTTGTCATATTTGGTTTTAGCGTCCACAGCTTTGAATTCACGAACATACAATGGTATGAATTGTATCGTAAAATCAATTAATGGGTTTGTTTTCAAAAGCATAGGTGTCTGTGACGTTTGTATTCTTTCCTACCCATCCGATCGTAAAAACAGGGCTGAGCGAGAGCGGTTAGTAGGTAGAACATGAGTAACTAACTACTAGCCCTTTACTAGCCTCACACTTTTAACCATACCCTCTAAAATGTAATTATCGTGCAATCAAATTCTCTGATGAGATGCTTCACATTGATAACGGAATGGTTGAAGAAAAAATCGAGGCATTACAATTTTATTGAGAATGAATTAAACCAATAAATTAAATGCTCTAAATGACTTAAATGCTCTAACGCTGATTAAATTGCATGACGTAGTGCCGAATACCCACCAACAATTTAATATAATTCCGTTGAAACTTATATTTATTTCTTTGTTCTATCGAACGATTTGCACGCATGTCATATCACAGTGAGATGCGTTTTCCTGTCGTGCGCACACGCGTTCATGAAAAGGTCCTCTCATGTTGGAAGAAGCACGAAAAACTTAGCACGAAAATAATTTGTCAAACATATAAAATATTATTTTTGTGTTTTTCATTCCTTTCTTCATCCGTGATTAATCTCGCAATGTTTATCTTTTATTGACAGCGTGTTTTTTCTCCTGCTTTTAAGCAACACAAAATACTTTCTAACTCTGATCCGAAAGTAGGTTTGTGTCTATACTCCGTACTGATATAGGTACAAACGTTCATTTTTTCAACGGAGATAAAAAACGACAATTTGTCTGTCTTGGATTTTCTATATAGTTGACAACATAGATTATGAGTGATTTGTAATAGATTATCAGTCAGCCATTTAGTTCAGAGGTTCTCAAATTTATTTGGCCTACCGCGCAGCAACTTAAGAATCCCCATACACTCATCTCGGGTTGGCGTGCACTCCAATATATATATATTTACCACGTCCGCTCCCAACGTGGAGCAAATGACCTCCTGATGGAGGTATCTCAACTTGCTGTTACACAGTTACTCAATCTCTCTTTTTTCAAAGAGTGTAGGGTTAGAAGGGTAGGGCTAGGACAGGACTAATCGTTAGCTAATCGCTCTCATTACGCTGCGTCTCAGAGCTGACAAATAGAATAGACAAATAGTGGCAATAAAATATAACTTACTATTCAAAATTAACTTTTGAAGAAATAGTATATAGTTATAATCAATCTTTACTGGACATATAACGGAAGTTTTTTCTACGAGAACTGCTTGTTACTCAGTGGCTCAACCTTTCTTTTTTTAAGATAGTAGGGATATAAGGATAGCGCTGGTGGTTAGCTAATCGCTCTCGCTACGCCCTGGATCGAATGGTTGGGAGAGAATTTTAGACATCACAGACATCCATGTCTACGAACAGAAATACATAAATCGATTGAAATATAAATTTGTAAAACTGTCCGTACCTGGACTTGAACTCGAGACATCCGTAACCGTAGCTTTCAACTTTGACCATTGCATCACACACAGTAAGGGAAGAAGGACTAGTGGTAATCTAATCACCCGGCTTGTTAACATCAAAAAACAACATACAAGAATATGATATATTGCTATTGGCAAAGAGGTTAAAATTATTCCGCGCATTTGTTGGCTTGGCCTGCTCATTCTATGAATTTTATGCGCAGAAAATCTCTCGTCTTAAAGGGAACATTAGTCTTGATTACTTTTTGATCTTAAATATGTTTCACTGACTAAATTCCCTCCAAGTACTGAAAGTTTTATAGATTGGTTTTTAGTTTATGGATGTATGTGATGTTTAAAACCAATTCCCACTCGTCCAATCCCAAAAAAGAGCTTAGCGGAAGTGATTTGCTAATCGCTAGTCCCACCCTATCTTACTATCCTTACAATCTGCGCAAAAAGAGAAGTTGAATAACCGAGCTACAAGATGTTTTCCTAAAAAAGCTTCTGTTGAGATAAAAACAGCTACTTTTGGCCGTGGCTATTGTTACTACCATAGTCAGAATAAGTACATCCAATCCCGGACCCTTTTTATGATACCGGAATCCCGGAATTGGTGATTGCTTCAATTCGAATAAATAAATGTTTTCATATATTTTTTGGACATGAAATTAGTATTTTTATTTATAGATAATAATTTAATATATCAACTGAGAGTGCTTGCTTCATGTATTTCGTCACTAACGACTAGGGTTTCGTCTTTCGGCATCTTCAAGCATTTGAACACACGAATAAACCCGAACTGTCTGACTGACTGTAAATAGTTTATATATAATATTCTAAGTTTCAGAATATCTATTTTACTTAGGGTCCATGTTTCACACGCACATGTGATTACGGTAAGCACACACTGGTTGAACACTATGCGCTTAAGGCATAGTGGAAGGTCACTTTTGAATGAGTATGAATGAATTTACGTGGTATGGAAAGGTGCGTGCTTGACATAACACGAAAAGACAAAAAGAGGAATGAGTGGATAAGGAAGCAGGCAAGGGTTTTCTCGCAGAAGAGACAATTGCTGGACAAATTTAGTCATCCAGTGGTATCCAATAAGTACAAAGCGTCAGCAAGGTAGACCTAAAGACCGCTGAATTGATGAAATGGTAAAGTTCTACGAAATTACGTGACAAAGCAACGCAAATGACCGAGAGAAGTGGAAGCAACTTGAAGAGGCCTTCATCCAGCAGTAGATAGATTCAGGCTTATGATGATATAGATAAAATAAGACAAATTGTTAAAATGGAAATGTACAAAATTTCAACAAATCAAATTTTATAGATAATAGTTGAAATTTAATTTTGAATGACTGTTTACGGCAGTTACGAAATATAATAAAGAGGAAAACCACAATATGTACATTTATGTGTCTATTAATTATGTACGTATACTAAAAAAATACGTACATAAACAAACCGAGGTACACGTTGTAGTAAATCAGGAAGTATTTAATTTGAAATATGAATTATTTTTTAACATTTTTACAGAGAATCCTGAAATCCCTAGATTGATATTAAAACAATTCCAGGATCACGGGATCGGTCGAATGAATAAGGGTTATTCATCATCACAGTTCTCTTCTTCACTTAATGCTTTGATTTAATGACTTTTGCATTTACACAGTCTTCATTTCTTCTTGAAATTCTTATCTATTATCATGTATTTTTGTCTCAAATTAAACGGAATGGTGTCCCTGACAACCGAAGTAAATTATTACCAATCTCTTCATTTTGTTCCCGTTCCTTGGGATTCGTCCCAATTACCCGGTGTGCCAATTAAGCAGAATCGCCTGTATTCACCATGCATCACTTAGACAATGGTTATTAAAATGGGAAATATTTATCATGACAAACTCTAAGGTTCATTTTTAACAAAACTAAACTATTAAAACTGAACTTTTGGGGATGTATTAGTTGAGTAAGTGGTACAGTGGTCAACTTCGTTGACTTCGATTACGGATCTCACGGGCTCGAATAACAGTACATATAGTTTCATAAATTGATTTTTCAATCGATTTATGAATCTCTGTTTAAAGGCAAGGATGTATATGATGTCTAAAATTCTCTACCACTCATCCGATCCTAAAAATTGGGGCGTAACGAGAGCGATTAGCTAACTACTAGTCATGTCTTAGCTCTATCCTTCTGTACCTACTCAATTCTATTAAAAAGAGAGCTTCAGCAACTGATTAACAAGCGGTTGTCATATAAAAGTTTCTATTAAGATACCATCATCAGGAGGTCATAATATGCTCTACATTGGGAGCCAACATGGATAAAAAAATATCAGTGTTCCATTATTAACATAGTAATTGATCCAACCAGATGGGTTCCTTCGCCCTGGAAGGCCGGTGATGACAATCCATAGGATGTATTCGGTGGATGATCTGGGAGGAAGCAAAGAGACTGGCGGGGGGCAGAGAAGCTTGGAAGAACTGCTCAGAATAGGGAGCGGATATGGTTAAAAAAATTATTAACGTAGTAATCGAATCATTTTAAAATGCTAATTTGGTAAGCAAAAACGAGTCCTGATAAAATGAGAGATAAATACAAAACTAGACATTAGTAAGGTTTTTGAAAAACTTACAAGAAATCGGCCAAAAAATTGCTTTCAAATGAGGGAAAACTACTCTATTTATTATATAAAGAAAACAATAATACAAGACTGTCGACAAAACGCCATGCATTTGATGAAAAAATCAATCAAACAGCATTTCATGTAAGAATGTTTGACTCGCCGGGTTTTGCCTATTTTATTCTTAATTGGTCAATATTAGTTGCATCTGACTACAGATATGATATAAAGTATCGAAGATATTCTAGCTGTAGGAATATTAACTAACTTTTTTTAATCCATTTTAATTTAAAAATGACTGCGTATATAAATAATTTTATGTGTAAATAATAATTTGAACTCACTAAAACACATGATATGAGAAGCAATTTTTATTATATTATATTAATACCATCGGATCAATTACCTCAAACAGAATTAAGTGTATAGCTAATATTTTATTTTATTCATTTGAATATGGAACTCACTCAGCCGCCACAATCAAACAAATATAAAAACATCACAAAAAGTCTTCAAAAAGCTTATTCTACCACACTAAAGTAGCCTCTATTCTTATGATTCCAACAACCTTTTTTCCTTTTAACTCTTACACTCACTTGTAATATTTATTCGAAATAAACTTACTCTTCTACTTAGGGCTTTATGAATATGAATATTTTCTTATGGAAAAATGTTACATTGCTTCAGAAGTGGTTAAAGTACCATGTATAGGCACAGAAAAGTAATCTTTATTTACATCCAATTTAAAGCTTAAATTTGTTTTTAGAACGAAAGATGTTTATATTTTTTTTAGAAAGAAAATAGTTTGTAAATTATTTCAGCGTTAATGTATAATAAACCTTATAGTTTTGTACATTTTTATAGTAATGTACAGACTTTTTCATTACGTTAAAGGCTATATTTGCGTCGTTTTCTTTGTTGTTTATGATGTTCTGTGAAAAATGAAAACGTTCCTAATTTAAAATGTATTCTTGTCAGTTGGCAGCAGTGAACACTGGTCATGAAGAAAAATGTAGAAGCCATACTTAATTTTTGGTCATTCTAATTTGAATTTTTACATTTGAATATAATAATACCAGCAACTTCAGCCTATTGGAGTAATGGGTAAATTAAATATGCAGTAAATTAAAGTGACAAGAGATTTTTGTAATTTCATTGCAGAATATTATTTAGACAAATGCAAGAAATCAGTCAAAATATATCTGGCTTTAGGAACACGCACTCTTAGTTAGTTTATATCGCAATCGTTGATATTACTTGTTTCCGGCTATATAAAATACATTATGTGGACACCTTATTCGCTTTTTCTATGGAAATAAGGTTTTTTGTAAATCAATAAAAATTCAATTACCTATAAAATTTTTATAACCATGTTCACAGTGTGGAGCATATGGACTGAACTGGTTGTAGAAACATATGTTTTTGTTTGAGAACTGTTTGCTACTCAATTGCTGAAACTTTATTTTTTGAAAGGAGTAGTGATATATGGATAGGGCTTGGACAACACGAGTGGTTAGCTAATCGCTCTCGCTACACCCCGTATTTAGGACCTTCAATTCTAGACATCTCAAACATGCATGCCTACAAAAAAAATTCATAAACCTACCCATTGTATCCGTACGCATAATTGAACCCGAAACATCCATAACCTTAGCCAACGACGTTGACAACTGCACCATAGATCCGACATACGCATATTAAACTATGTATACTCTATAAAATAAAATTGCGTATTGATACGGGATTCGTATCAGAATCCCACAAGCAAAAATGACCTCTCCGGTTATTAAAAGTAACGACCATGTTAATTTTTCATACATTGTATCGTAACTGCCCCTTGACACGTTGAAACCCGCTCCGGTTGTAATAAATGTGAGAGATAAAAGACACTATCAATTTATATGAACCAGTCCACGGGCTATTGCTTAGATATAATAATTGGATTTTTCACTTTGATCGACATTTTTTTTATCAGAACTGCGATTCAACTTAGGGTCATATGAACTAGGGCAAGGGAGCGTATATTTTTGATGTTGAAAGCTACCTTTAATCATAATTTTCATTTTCATTTTTCACACTAACTACAATTTCTATTGATGCTTTGTTTATTTCTTTAACTTAACTAGCGAGATTGCCTGATAACCTTTGTCAAACAATATCACAAAAAAGGTTCCATCCTTACGTTGAGCAGTATTCTGCTTCATTAACAGATTTTTTAATGCCCTAGAGTACTCAACGCTGTACCCACCACCATAACGTTATGCGTGTTTCAAATGTTTGCCAGGAATGTCCGAGAAGAAATTCCTCAAGACTTGGTTGCATGCACTGTAGTGTGCAGGAGTTTTCGTTTTAAATAAGTGTTAAAAACAAGGGAGTTAATGTCTTAAGGAATTGTGTTCCAATCGATTTCCATAGGACGCCATGAACTCTTTAAATGTCTTGAGCAACTTTTCCCAATCGTTGTCTATGTCTGGACATTATTAACATATTATCACCAATCGATTTTTCCGAAAACTGGGATATTTTTATTTTCAACCATGGCTGTAAATTTAAAACATGTAAATCATAATAATTGCTACAATTCCCAATCGTGATTGGAATAGATCAAATTTTGATTCGCAATCGACTGGCTGCGCACACTTGGACTAGGGATTCCAATCTCGTAATCCCGAGATTGTCTAGATATCAATCCCGGGATTTCGAGATTCACTGTTAATGTTCATTTTTTAAATTAAATATTTTATGATTAACTACAACGTGTACCTCGGTTTGTTTATGGTCACACTCTTGTTTTACCATTTCCGCTCCAAAATGTAGAGCAAATGGACTCTTAATGGAGGTATCAGTATCAAAAGAAGTTTTTGTACGAATACTGCTTGTTACTCAGTTGCTTAACCTCTCTTTTTCATCGAAGAGAGTAGAGATACAAGTATAGGCCTAGGACAAGAGTAGTCGTTAGCTGCACCTCGTTTTTAGAATCAGATGGGTGGACATCCATGCCTACGGACAGAAATCGATCAAAAATCAATTTTATGAAACTCTCCTTAACGGAATTTGAACTGGAGACATACGTAATCCGTAATAACGACGTTGACTAGTGCATCATGGACCCGATTACTATTCTATGCTTACCATGCGGTATATTCGGATATCTGAAAGAAGGCATTCAACGACTGAATTACCAAACTAGTTCTCATAAAAGAATTTTTGATGAGATTCTCCATTATTAGTCTATAATATGCTCTTAATTGTGAGCGAATATTTTGAAGTAATAACTGTACAAGGATAGAATAATATTATGGAATTAGGAAAGACTAATATTTAAGCTAATCCATTTTTAGAATCGAACAGGGCATGGACGATAAGGAATATAAACACCACAGATTTTCATATCGTGAACACAAATCAATAAACCTATCATAATATCAATGCATTTAACTTTCTACACTCGGATTTAATATGTACGTAAATTCATTCCTGCTATCAAGAGGCGTTTGAAGAAACCAGTTAATTTCAGGCATATCGGTTTCGATGCCAGGCTCTTAGGATAGTAAATTGGGCAGCAAGCACAAATGGTGAAATTCACGATGCTAACTACACCGTCTAGGATTGTCGTTTAATGTCAATTGAGCGGGAAAGCTCCTCAAGTCGATTCGGCCAGCTGTCGGACCCACAAGCCATGTCGACTCGGTAGCTAACGAGGCAAACTATAGCGGACAGATTTATACAGATCAATTTTAAAACTAAGGACAATCAGTACACTAATGTGCACGCCATGTCGGCGTCCGTGACGCAGTTGATAGCGTCGCTGTCATAGCCCTATCCTTCTATCCCTACTCTCTTCGAAAAAAGAGAGGTTGAGCAACTGAGTAACATGTAGTTCTCGTAGAAAAATTCTGTTAACATACCTCCATTAGGAGACCATATGCTCCACATTAGGAGCGGACATGGAAAAAAAATGTGCATGCCACTGAGTCTTGGGCGACTGCTCCCGAGGCAATCTTAAACTAAAATTAATGATGTTACGTGAGGATTGCAATGTCCTTACTTCAATTTGAACCAGTGAACACAGCAACCGAAAACAACGGCGTTTCTCATTCGGCTTTAGACCTGATTTTAAGTACAACCACAATAGCTAGTCGATTTACAGAGGGTACCAACTTCAATAATCAATGAACTTGTATGGAATAAATAATAACAAGTCTTAGTAACAAATTGCGATACAATCCATATGTGTATATACAATCGGACTTGCTTAAGTGATAGTATTCTAAAAAAATAGAATGATCAAAATCTTACATGTATTTAATGTAGGCTAAGGTATCAAATAAAAGAGATGCACAAGCGAATTCAATTTGAATTCAAAACAACAAAATCCATCGATTAAATAAAGAAACTAAATAACGACGGTGTAAAGTGAGTGATGTTACCATATAAGTGAATTGAAAAAAACTGACTACAATGATGAAACGTTAATGATGAAACATGGAGACAAAGCGATAAGTTTAAAAAATGAGTTGAATATGCCAAAATAACATTTGCACCAGTCGAATCAATGCTGCTTAATTAGTAAAGTTCGCATTGAAAAATTTTTTTTCATCAAATCTTGTTTTCGCTTTCCTGAAAAGTACTGATTTTAGACTTAACGCCCTTTTCCTTTCGCACAGATTTAAAATATGCATTTTGTTGTTATTATCGTATTAGGGATCGTGTATTCCTGCATATTTAGATCACAAAGTATATAATATATTATATTGTCATATTAAACGAAGCTGTCATAAATTATGTCAATCGTAGATAACGAAGCACTGAAATAATATTGTATTTCATATTTCACGTGTGAGATATCTAATGGCCGGTCTTTGAAATATAATGAGAAATTATTCTAGGTTATTGCTACAAAGCTTATTGCAATCTAAATCGATTATGATTTCACCACAAACTGTTATTTTATATTGTTAATCGTAGAAAAATGCTACAAACTGACAAATAACCATTTGTCGTAAAATACTTCGCGTTGAAAGAGATTTGGTAACTGGTTGTAAGTTAGAGGCTCAACATAATTATGTATTCAGATTCATAAAGTACAAAGTTATTCGTTTTGCGCTCCGTTTTCTGTGTCCTGTACTAGTCGCCTACGAGACATGTAAGAAAATTAATTTAAATACTTAAATACTAATAAAATGTTTTACTTTTATGAATAAAATGACTTTCCACCAAAAATTGGGTGGCTAAATTGAATTTTAAGAAAATGTGACTTTCTTATAGAAAAGTTTGATGGTATTGTCATGTAAATAATTTTAAATAACATGATTCAACAAACACGACCTGTATTTCTTCTTTTTTTTGAAAACAATAAAGATCCACTACGATGACGACGAAACTGTGTTTTTAATGTTGTCCAATTAAAGCAAGAATTATTTTAGATTGGTTTTCAATAGTCACAAATATCGATATTAAAATTCATAGCACCTCTATCATATTTGTATTTGATAGCTCGACACTTAATTTTGTCAACTAATTTGAATATGGAATGTTTTGGTAGCGCGTTCAATAATGGAACCTATTTCAATTTGAAATTGAGAACATTTTTATATGGCTACCGAGCCACTCGCTTTTGCGGCCTTCTCTTTTTCTGACATATTAATGTTTTTATTTGTATTATTTTTTTGAATTAGTGTAGTATTTATATTTTTTTATACAGGCGAAGTGGTTTTTTTTTTTACCTTTATAATGCTTTCTGATCAGTTTTACTTTTATATAAAAAGTAACTAGGTAAAGTATTTTGTAGAAATTTCTTTCTTTCCTTACTACCGTATTGTTATAATATAGGTATTATTATAACAACTAATATCTTTTTTTTGAAACGGGAAGCCGCTGTGAAAAGTGGAAGAGACTTGCACTGTTTCGAGTTTTTACTATATTCGATAATTATAACCAGTGTTATCCGTTTAATTTGCTTGGTGCGCCGCCGCGCAGCATTTCTAGAACGCCAGCGCACTTATTTCGGGCTGGCGCGCACTCCAATATGAAATATTAAAATTTAGTAAGAAATTTATATTCAATTTTTCACCATTGCTGTTCCAAATAAAGTTTTTTCTACGACAACTGCTTGTTACTCCAGTCACTCAACCTCTTAAGTCACTCGAGATTAAGAGGGGTGGAGTTAGTATAGCACTAGTGGATGGCCAGTCGCTCTCGCTATACCCCGTTCATTGAATCGAAACACTCTATAAAAAATAAAATCTTTATTTGCAAAAGAATTAAAACTATCCCGCGCGTTTGTTGGTTCGGTGTGCTCAGCCTATGGACTCTCCGTGCAGAGAATCTCTCATCTTAGGGAACATTGATTACAACTTTTAATAGTTAAAAATAAAGCACAATTTTTTTTGTACCACTTAAACATTTTTATAATGATCATATACTGTTCCGATCATCACGAGCATTATTACAACTGATGAGCGAAACTGGTCCTGCTTACAATAAAAATGTGGAAGTACAAAACAAATTAAGTTTTATTTTTAAAATATAATACCTTACCACCAAACATTGTTAGTGAACGCCTTAAAAGTGAAGTTGTTTATTTTAAAATTAGCTGTGGGTGGCGTATTTGTACTGGCGCCCCGGCGGGAGCCACCCTTGGCGCTTCTCTGCCAATTATTGCTATCAAAAGAAGAGGTATGCCTAGTTAGCGATGGTGTTCAAACTTCCGGCCAGTCCGTATCACTCGACGATGCTCGAAAAATAAAAATATTTTACACGCACGCAAGTCGCGACCTTAATTTGTAGAGGCGATATTTCAAAAATGTTGGATGGCGTGAAGGCCCGCGGCCGGATTAGGCTACTGTTTTTATTGCCATCGGGTTTTGTCGCCTTCCCCACTCGCATACATTATAATATCGAGCCAAACTTTTCCGCATCGCGGACCCCTTGCTAGGTTTACTTGCTTGGTGTATTCACCTGACAGAGTGAAGCCCGGGCAACCCCTATTTACCATTACATCTCTGGGAAATAGTGCTGATGGTGTGTTGATCTGTTCGTGTTTTCTTGATGGTGGTAACTAGCAACTCCATCTCGAATATTTAATATCCCCTGCCCTTTTTTTAACTATTCGTAATAATTATAAATGAAATAGTTTACAAAATCATCGAAAGATCACATCACAATATCTCAAGAACAATAATACGGGCGCTTTCAGTATCTTCATCATAAATCATAATACTTGAGTTTGACGAATGACTCGGGGCTAAGAAAACCTTTAACCCTTTGCGGAGTATGGCCACATATGTACGTCATATTGTTGTGTTATCGATTATCAATTTCCGTTTTTATTTTTTATTTAATTATTATTATTTCTTCACATATGAATACTACACATATTTATCAGAGAGTCACATTATTTTTTTTGTTTGTTTGATATGAACAAAATAATTTTGTAAAAAGTTAATATTTGGAAACAAATTTGTAGTCATATAATATGGAGCATAATATTCCAGTTCGGTTCAACCGCCGCCCTTCCTGTAATCAGCGGCAGTAGAGAGCCACGTGTCCACAGAATGCAATAAAAATCTACACCCAAATCGGAAGTAATGACTCCTAGAAAATTTTAGTAGGAAAAGATTTTGTGGTAAATTATTATAAGTTATACGATGTAGATATCCCATTCTTAATAAAACATCATTTTTTTCCATGTCCGCTCCCAATGTGGAAGCATATGGTCTCCATAATGGAGGTATCTTAACAGAATTTTTCTACGAGAACTGCTTGTTACTCAGTTGCTCAACCTCTCTTTCTTCGAAGAGAATAGGGATAGAAGGATTATGCCAGGACTAGTGGTTAGCTAATCGCTCTCGCTGCGCCCTCGTGAGGATGGAATGGGTGTGAGGGAGGACTCAGATTACGAACAGAAATCCATAAATCGATTGAAAGATCAATGTATGAAAAGGGTCCGCACCGGGAATTGAACCCGAGACATCCGTAACCGTAGCCAGCGACGCTACCAACTAGCGCCACGGACGCCGACTGAATGCTAAGAAAATATCATATCATTCATTTAAAATTGATAATCGACAAATAGTTGGAATCCCTACATGCTACAAATAAATGACACCATAATAATTATATATTCACGACCCCCAGTTTAATATTCAACGAGTTGTGATATCGTCCTTTTGGCGCAATTTTAAAATATAAATGAATACTAATTTTGATGTCTTAGTATTATTGGGCTAAAATTCAAAATATATGTTTACGATTTTTCAAAAATTAGCTTAATTACCAATCTAAAAATGAATGCAATATATTATACTCGTAAGAATTAATATTATTCTATCACTCTGTTTTACATGGCGTATTTAATAAGCCATGATTTTTTCACATTTGGAATTTTCCAAAGAGTCTAGAAATAGTTTAAAAGTTTACAAACCAGCGTTTCGCAAATAATAGTATTCCTCATTTAACCTGAAATTATTTTGGGTACGAATATATCTGCTGGCGAGATGGACATGATTTTGGTCAATGGATTGAAGAAGATTTGCAGCTTCGCAACTTTTCTTATTCATGTCGTCTCACTATTTGAAACATTCCATTGGAGCACCGCAACTATGACTTCCTATCTTGGAATCTCGGTCAATTATTCAATCCTGTAATCCCGGAATTTCGGGATTCTCTGTAAATGAAAAAATATATATTGTATCAAATTAAATACTTTGTGATGTTGTAGTTACAACCTGTACCTCGGTTTTTTTTATGTACATTCCCTGTAAATGAAAAAATATATTTTCCATCAAATTAAATACTTTGTAAATTATATTTTATTGTTTAAAAAAAAAAAAACTAATATCCATAAATCATAATCATATATATTCATTCCAATTGAAGCAATAGTGCATTTAAATCTAATTTAAAATATCTAATTTAAAACATTAAATTATGCGTGATGACCAATCCCAAGATTAAACAATTGTGAATCTCGAATTCCCATGATCATAGAAAGGGTCCGCATTTGTATTTCCTAATCTCAACGGAACTTGTTATTGACATGAGTGTATTTCTGTAGATCAATCATTCTTTTCGGATAGAGTAAGAAAAGAAAGATGGAATGCAATGATTCGTAGCGAGCTAGTTGCTCTCTCTGCACGCCGTTTTAATAATTGCTTGTCTTGGGATAAAGAAAAAAAATTACCCTGTCCGCTCCCAACGTGGAGCGTATGGCATACTGATTTTTTTCGAAGTGAGTAGGGTTAGAAAGATAAGGCTAAGACAGGACTAGTGGTTAGCTAAACGCTTTCGCTACGCGTTTTGAGGATCGCATGGATGGGGGAAGTTTTAGACATCACAAACATTCATGACTACGAACAGAAATCCATATTAAAAGATCAATTTGTGAAACTTTCCAGACATCCGTAACCGTAGCCAACGACGTTTCCAACTGCGCCACGGAGCCGACAAAATTATATAAATTCATTTAAAAGTAATGTATGAATCAATGTTTCCATTCCAGCATTCATCAATGGAAAAGTTTGCAGCAGAATTTATTTATTTATAGGACAAGGAGATAGGATAAAACATGCTGATGTCGTTTCCTTGCGACAAGTTTCAAATATTTGAGAGTGAGACCAAATTTTATCGCTGACAATACATTTTTTATGTGACGCATTAAAAATATCTCGGTGCTTCCGCCTTATTGTCTATTATATAAAAAGGCACCGTGACAAAAATAATTGAGAATCTGTGAAATATGTGTATTTTAAATAATATACAAATAAAATATATAGTAGGAACTAATTATAAAACTTTTACTATTTAAATGACCGGTTTCTACGCCGAGACGTTTGTTTTTCCGATCGACGTTTTATAGAAAACTGGTCATAAGTTGGTGTTTACGGTCGTCTGTTTTTTTGAGTCAGAGCGGGTGTATGGGAAATGTCTATAGATACAAATTATTTTTTTATAAAAACTGCGTATTACTTAGTTGTTCAATCTCTGTTTTTCGAAGAGAGTAGGGATTGAAAGATACGACCAAGACTGGTGGTTAGCTTATCGCACTCGCTAAGCCCCGTTTTTCAAATCGGTTGGGGTTGGAGAGAATTTTACACATCCCATCACGTTATCAATTTAATGAAACTGTGCGTACCCGAACGACTTTGACAACTCGACCAAGGACCCGACAATTCTTACATCAATTAAAAAATCAACGTATGAAACCGTAAAAAAGAGTGTTGAACTCTTGACCTACGACTTCTAGGTGAAATAAAAACTTACAGGTGTAACAAGCATTTTTAACAAATTAAAATTGAAAACTTAGTTTTTCCCGTTAGCTGTGTTACTAAATATAACGCTTTTTATACTTTCGATGGATTCGGTAGTAACTTTGTGGAAATTCATTTGTAATATAAATTTCGGTGAGGCACACACATTTATATGTGCTTTTGGACTTGATATGTTGAAAAGAAGATGAAAAATATCAATATAAGTCTCGTTTTTGCAAAACTAATGATAATACAAATGGTGTATGTCCAGGGTTCGAATCGTTTTCATGTAATAGGCCAGTTAAGGTGATCATCTGGCAGTGTGGTGCCCTCGTGGGTCGGTGGTGAGCGCGCGTCGCGACGATTCCGGGGCTATGACGTCATTGCTACTGTCGGATGTCAACAATCGGCCGATATTATTTATTGCCCGGTCGACTCGACTCCTTTTAACGTTACTTTTGTCTCGTCTTATTCCTTTTCTATGCATCATCTTTTTAGCTGGGTAGTTCAATGTCAATGGCTATGAATTACTCAGCTTAATGTCAAAATGAACATTTTTTTGATTGAATAGGCATTTACTATTTTCAGAATCGAGTGTCTTGGGACTCTTGCGATAAAAAAATATAAACCGATTAGAAAATCAATGTATCTATTCCAGTAGACGATTTAGTGCAAATGTTTACATCCAGTACAAAAAATTTTATTTCAAAATTAAAATTATTGAAAACATTATACGGTCAGTTGCGTTAAGAATCTTTTAATTATGGCTTACATCAAGTGACTGGTTCAGAATTTCTAAATCTAAAACCCATGTTAAATGATGTTTCCCTTCCAAAAATCTGGCTGAAACCTGCTCTGTCATCTTTAAAATGAGATCCAATCATTAACTCACTTTTGTATTTTTTGAGGGTTACATAAATTGGCCAAAACACCATTGATATTATCCCACTTATTCCAACATCATAACTTTTATTTCAAATTAAAATATTTTACGTACTAACTGTGTTTTGAAGTTGTTCTTGGAAAAGAAACACACATGGTATTTTTTATAAATCGTTAAAGCATATGCATTGAAATTTTATTTAATCTTTCCTTAAACTGGACTCATGATAGCTATACCAACAGAAAATTTTCTACGAAAACTGATTGTTGCTTAGCTGCTCAACCTCTCTTTTTTCGAAAAGCGAAGGGGTAGAAGGATATGTCAGGAATAGTGGTTAGATAATCACTCTCGCTACTCCCCGCTTTTAGGATCGATTGGGTGAGAGTGTATTTTAATTGTATGCTGAACAGAAAAATGCTTAGCTGTGAAATAACGGTTCGCGGAAAGAAATTTGTCATTGTTTTATCACTAACAACTAATTTTCAGACATTCGTATTCATTCCTAGTGCTCTAATAATATGTTGAATTATAAATATTATCAATAAAATAATCTTAGATTTTGATCCCCCCAGGCCAACTCCTCCGCAGTGTAGAGCCGCGAGTCGAACCAAAGGGCACCCGCTCCGAGCATTCGACTGAATGCCCACAGATGCGACTGCTTCTTTATGATGATACGGCATGGCGGAGTGTGAGCCCGCTCACCTATTATCATCCTGGTAATTTATGCCTCTCGAGGAATGCGTGGTCATTCCGCTTCGGAATGCTTTTTATCGGTTTTTTTAGCCCCCGAATGTTTTAATTGAGAGTCAAGGACGGGTCAGAGTACGCCACTGGACACCGGTCGATTTTTTGGGCGATATTCCAAACGGTAGCGCACAAGCTTTGATTGCCCTCGTATCCGTTTCATTCAATTTCTCTAGCAGAACTCCATTAATAAATTTCCAGAGGGAACATATAATTAACAAATTGAGAATGTTATATTTTTTACAAATGTTGTAATTTTAACGGATTAAAGTTTTCAAATAATTATTGTTTTGGGAATTTGATCGGTAAAAATCAGGAGTGTGGAGCCTTCGAAATTATATGTCATATAATGTGGTATTTTGAAAGAATCCGAATTCTTCATTTTTTTTAATGTTTGGCGTTACATGATTACTAATAGTTAATCAAAAATATTAAAATTATTAGGTCACATTTCAAAAACAAATCACTTATATCTCAAATACCACAGTTTCATAAATTGATTTTCCAATCGGTTTAAGAATTTCTGTTCGTAAGCATGGATGTTTGTGATGTCTAGAATTCCCTCCCACCCATCCGATCGTAAAAGCGAGGCGAAGTGAGAGCGATTGGCTAACCACTGATTCTGTTCTAGCCGCATGCTTCTATCCCTAATCTCTTCGAAAAGAGAGGTTGAGCAACTGAGTAATAAGAAGTTCTCGCAGAAAAACGTCTGTTGAGATACCTCCATTAGGAATCCATACCTTCCACATTAGGAGCGAGCATAGTAAAAAAATAAATGTATTTTATTTTAAAACAATTTGACAACTGACTTCAAAGATAGTAATTCATTTTAATTATGTGAGTGAGTGGTAATAATTAAGAGTAATAAATAATTAAAAATCATCTTGTGGTATATCGATCGTCCAGTTCATTAGTCAGACAACTCCAAAAAAATTGTGTTAAATATGCAGTTATGTGTAAAATTTGGCGGTCTATCTCAGGGGTCTCCAAATACGGCCTGCTGTAGCTAACTGGACATGCTCGGTGTCCGACCCACTATAGTTTTTTTCACACAAATAAGTAGTGCCGAAAACGGAAAAAAAGCCACGAGCAAATATCATGTAGGATGCAGGTATGTTCCTTTCCTTGAAAATATGCAAAAAACAGAATTAATACGTCAAATATTTTAATTTTAAATTAAAGTTATGATTTTGAAATAAGTGAGATGATATAATATTGTCGTTGTTCTGGAAGAAAACACTAAATCGAAAAATGACAAATTGAGTTAGTTATACCAAAATGTTCCTTATTTCAAACTCTACCGCATAAATGAACGCACTTATTTTTAATAAATTACTATGTTGCTAAAAAACAGTTTTGTACAAACAAACTAAATGAAAAAAATATGAGATTTCAAACATTTGACAAATTTCAAAACCCAATTACTCAAAACTAGTATTTTTCAATTAGTGTCTTCTTCCAGAACAACGACGATATATAGTTCAGCTAAATTTAGTTTTGTCGGCTCCGTGGTGCAGTTGGTAGCTTCGTTGGCTACGGTTACGGATGTCTCGGGTTCAAGTCCCGGTGCGGACAGTGTCATGAATTGGTTTTTCAATTGATTTATGGATTTCTGTTCGTAGTCATGTATGTTTGTTATGTCTAAAACTCCTCCCTCCCATCCACCCGATCCTCAAAAACGGGGCGTAGCAACAGTGATTAGCTAACCACTATTCCTATCCTAGCCCTATCCTTCTATCCTTACTCTCCTAAAAACACGTGAGGTTGAGCAACTGAGTAACAAACAGTTTTCGTAGAAACACTCATGTTGAGATACCTCCATTAGGAGGCCATATGTTTCACATTGGGAGTGGACATGGTAAAAAAACCTATATAACTAAGCTAAATTTAATTTACGCATAGTTTCGACGACGGCGTGCAGCTGAAATAGCCATCTACAAACTGATAACATTTCAAGACATCGAACGAGGAAATGAAATGTAGGATTTGGAAATGTACAAAATCTCAGCAATTCAAATTTGATAACATTTTGTATGGAACGCTACACTTTTAAAATACAATTTTCTATTACAAGGGATCTCCATAGATGGGTTGAATTTAGATAAACATAATAAAAAAACATGACGATGGAGACCTATCATTAATTTAGAATGCCGGATAGTGAATAGTTTACATCAGGTACCTCACCCTTAAATGGTAATGAAAAAACATGCCAATTGTTTTAATTACCTTTAATCTTTCTATTGACACCTTCGAAGAAGTCATCATTGCTAATCAGTACTTAATGATAACAAAAGATTGTCCGTAATCCGTTAGGGGTACGGTATAACCACATTATCAATGATCTTTTTGTTGAATGACGTGTAAAAATGGCTTCCGTTTCTTAATTCTGTACCTCAGATATAGCCCAGAAATAGCGAAGTTGAATTATAAATTAATTTCATATTATTTGTAATTTTAAGATCTATAGATGGATAAATAAAACTTTGACGTATGTAGGCTTGTACCGTCAATTAAATTATAAAAAAACTCGTGATTTTACCTGTAACTGAAACACTCCAAACCCTCGATCTATTTAACAGCAAAATAACGAAAACAATAAGAGAACAACTATGCTAATTGATATAAATTAAATCCGTTCTAGCACATTGAGTCATGGAGCCGTGTTTTCATCTATCAAAAACAGTAATATTTGAGTAATCAAGCGATACGTATTACTACGGAATCCTGGTTTTAATTATAGTCAAGACTTAATACTTTACAAAACAGCTATTTTATTTGTGTTATCGCCAAAATAGGTTTTTATTTTATCGAATTAAAATCTCAATCGAATTTTAGTTCTTTAATATTCCCCCTTCTGGAGACGATATTACGGTGACACCGAGTCCACTCCAAGCTATAATTTTGCAAGATCTACAAGACAGGTTGTCGGGGGATATGTCTAAGCATATATGATACCGATTCCGTCAACAGAAAAAAAATAAGCCCTGTAGAACATGCAAGGTGAGTGCAAAGCACAAGAAAATGAGTGAGACTCGGTACATGTGAAAACATCGTCGTGTGGCTCTTAACAAAAGAAAATGTTGGAAATTTTACCATACAAAAATTAAATATTAAAAGGTTTTAAGCAATTCCACAAAGCTTCATTCGATTTCATCTACTATTTCCATAGTTATTACACTTTTAGTAAACGCTTAAGAAAAATTATATTTCTTCAAAAATGTGCCGGGCACAGGGGTTGGTTTAGCTGATTTTGACCGGAGCTGATAGAGCTTTTAAAACACGTTTTTCCTCTTCCTGTAAAGTTGATAAAATGACCATAAGACTGTAGGTACATTAAACAAAATGAATGATTCCGTAATATCTATGTTTTTTAAGCAATGGGGTATATCTCAACAGGAGTTTTTCAGTTGCTCAAATTCTCTTATTAGAGTAGGGATATAAAGATAGGGCTAGAACAGGACTAGTGGTTAGCTAATCACTTTCGCTTCTCCCTACTTTTCAGGATCGGGTGAGTAGGAGGAAACGTAAGACACCACAGATATCCATAAATTCGAACACAAATTCATGAATTAATTTATGAAACCGACCGTACTGGTATTCGAACCCGTGAGCACACGAAGCCAGCGACGTTCATCTGCCATATCCTTCTATCCCCACTCTCTTCGAAAAAACGCAAAAATAAAACGCAATTTGTTTGTTCTACTTCCACATTACTATTAAATTACTTCTACTGTTTATAAACATGTAGAAGTAGTACATAGAAATTGTGTTTTAATTTTTTAATTATAATGCTTTTCTACCAAGAATTGACAGTTAACACCTTAAATTTGATTAAAATCTGATCAGATATGCTCCATTTGGAGCGGGCATGATTAAATATATATGATGAAAATATATAAACATAATTTATTTCATTTTTTACAAAAGCTATTGGTACATTTAAAGGTAAATTTGCTTTACAGCATTCTACTTTTTTTCTTCCCGAAAATTTACCTAATGCCGATAATAACAATAAAGTTGTATAGGAAAATTAATTACAAATAGGAAAATACTAAATTATCATAAATGGTAATCAGTATCAACGATATACAGTATGAAAAATTCACCATAAGATGTCAAATTGAACTTACAATTATTACTGGTGACGATTTTGCGAAATAATATTTCAAAAATTGGTTTCTTGATTCCATTGTTTGATTTTTTGCCAATTTTCTACTCGCAATTAAATTCCCTAGATAATGTCATTGTTTTTAGCAGCATTAAGTAATTTTTAAGGCAAAAAAGAGTAGCATATTCACCAATATCACTATGAAAAAGTCGTCAAATGGTCGTTGTTAGAAAAAACCATAGAGAAATATTTACGTCAAATATCTTCGTAATTCGCTTAAGTTATCGGTTTCCTTGATGGCAATGTTTAATATTTTGTCATTGTCAGATCCGCAATTAAATCGCTTACATAATTGCATTGTTTTCAGCAGCATTAAGTATTTTTAGGCAGAAAAAATTAAGCATGTTGTAAAACATGTTTACTAATATGATACTTATATATGTAAAAATTATAACAATGATTGTGGGAACGAACGTATTGTCTTGATGGTTCTAAATCACACCGGTGGGCGGTGCTGTTGGAAATATTTTCCTCTCAAGAATGGAACACATTTGAAAAGTCGCTTTCCGATTGGTTGGCAAGGCGAGTCCATTTTTTACGATGGGGGGCGTACCGGCTGGCAGAGACACTTCGATTTTTAAATTATTATTGTTCACTGGCTGTGTAGAACGGTTTATGGTGTACAGTTCATGGTATAAAAAGAATTAAAGGTATTTTTATTACCATGGTCAAAGCACTACATAGTCATAGCAGTGCTGTGGTGTAGCATAATAAGAATAGTATTATTTTTACTTAATAACTTTTAGAGTGATAACAACTGTCAATCTTGAACATCTAGAAAGACATTGAGTAAGTTCATTCTAAAAAAAACTGGCAGCGGTCATTGCAGAGCTAAACTGGTCCCGATCGTTTGATAAAATTGTGAATTTTTTTACGAAACTGTGGTTTATTTTTGTATTTTCTATGATATAAATTTTACTTGTTCCAATCGAGAAGAAGAGCAATGCTAACCTTTACGATAGTGACATCTATCGAATTAATGAGCAATTACAATTAAAAAAAAAAAATTGTTTATTTTAAGATAATTTAAGACATCGACTGAGGGTGCTTGATGGAATTTCAATATCAAATTTGGATTATTGAGATTTTGTACACTTCCATGTATTTTGTCACCAACGACCCGGGTTAGTCAGTTCGAGTCCATTCGTGCGCTCGAATGCCTGAAGATGCCGAGAGGCGAAACCCGGGTCGTTGGTGACAAAATACATGGAAGTGTACAAAATCTCAATAATCCAAATTTTATTATTTGTTTAAATACTACATTATGAATCTGTAATATGCTCCATACAGGGAGACGGCATCGTTAAAAATTTATTGTGTTTAAATTTAATTTTTTGGTGAATGTGAAAAATTATTTTGTATGTTATTAATTATTTTCTTAAATTGATTACTGTTCGAAAGTATGGATGATTGTGAGGTTAAAAATTATTTCTCACCTATCCGATCTTAAAAACGGCTCGTAGCGAAAGGGATTGACTAACCACTAGTCCTGTGCTAGCCCTATCATTATATCCCAACTATATATAGAAAAGTTGAGCATATTGGGAGTGACATGGGAGCTATAGAAAGATAGAGAACTTAGAGCGATGCGTATAAAAATGTTAGCAAAAAAAAAAAAAATACCCAAATTTACCACTTTTATATACCTAATAGTATAAATGAATAAATAATTATAATTCTTATCAAGTAACAACACTAATTTCTATAACAAATATGATATTTTATTTGTGTACGCAAAAAAGTTTAAATTATGCCTCGCATTTGTTTGCTTGACCTGCTCAGAATTTGGATATTCTGCGCAGATAGTCTCTAGTTTGAGAGGAAACATTAGTCTCGTCAGAGAGAAAGTCAGTTTAATAAAACCATAGGTAGTGTTTATACGCTCTCAACTAGAGGTATTCTGAACCTTCCCCACCATAAGGGTATATTTGAAGTTTCTTAGGGCCCAAATAATCGACACACTCTCTGCGTTAGATAACGTTAATGTGACTATTTTAGCAATCTCTAAAAGGGGGAGCGTCGTTTCATTACTCCTTCCCTTCATAAGTAAAGGCCTTGGTTAAATCCACCTGATTGATACACATAAATCCCAAATTTAAATCAGGTACTGAGTTATTTCGAAAAGGTCTGTTAGAAATTATGAATGAATACAATTTGGACAGCCTGTCACTTTTTCTTTCGGCTCAGATATTTGAAATATTTGTGTCGGTCAGATCGGTTGACGTGTGGAAGGCACATCTGGAACAGTGTGTAGACAGAATACTTTGACGAAGGTCTTAGGGTCAATGTATCTTTTTAAACACCTGGTTCGTATCATTTTAACGTTTCAGGAGTTCACCAGTAGCGTAACCAGTAAATGCACAATACATCTACTTAGTCAAGCGTTTTCCAATTGGGGTTCCGCGAATGATACCTTCTTCAAAGAAGAGATGTTGAATCACAACAACGTTTCTTGTGATGTTTCATTATGAATTCATATGCTCCACATTGAGAAGGGGCATGGATGAAAAAATATGTAGAAATCCATATCGACGTCTTAATTAGCAAACTGCGTATTCAAATTTCAGCAAAATTTTCAGGAGAGTTTTAAAACTCAGTAAATTCAGTTTTAATCGATGTTTTTGTAAAAATTTGAAATTCAAAAATACGATAGGGTCATTTCGCCAGTGGTTGGCCAGTTAAGTGACAGGTGTACTTTCAAAAGGGATTTTGAGTGAATGAATTATAAATACATACTCTTTTCGCTGTTATTCAATTAAACAGGGATTAAGTAATGTAACCAACTAAAAATAAAATAATTAATATTGTACCAAGCATAAAATAATAGAAGTTTACAAAATAATGCCAATTCTCCCAGTGGTCGGCCCCCAAAATCTAATGGTCGGCTTTTTGTTGGCCAGTGTTCGGCCATCACCATGGAACTTCGTAAATATCGCGAACGAATTTACTGAGAGTAGACGTGAATTTGTCGAAACTTGCGAAGTAACAATGTGCTTTTTTAAATTGCGTATTGCATCTGAAAATCATTCATTTCACTTTGCTCTCATAAAAAAATTACTAATGTACCAACCCTTTCGCTTTCCCAATGTTGGTTGATCGGCAGGACCTTACTTAGGTAGAGGGCCCTACTTGGGCAGCTGAGGTAAAATAATTCACTAACTAAGCGATGTTAAAAATAACACAATATTAATAAGAATAATAAGTTACAATGAGTGTCTTATTCGGGCATAAAGCCGCAGAAATATAGCGCTCCGCTTTATTTATTTTTAATATTTTTTTATCGCTGGTGGAAGGCGCATAAAATACAAATAAATATTGCAAATTTAATATAATATTTTAAGAGAGCTGTGATTTTCAGTAGCCGACTGCAAGATGTCTTTTATCAGGCCATTTTGAAAAGCACACCGCCGAATTAGTGACACCAAGTGTCCCGTTGTCTTTGATTTTGTTTTATTTATAATTTTTCAATCGTATCGATAGAAAATAAACTGGAATATCGCTTTAATACATGTGTTGTCTGGTCTCAAAAGCGGTCATATATATATTTTTGTATAAAATGAGATAAATATAAACAATGTTTTATGTATCAATACTAGTTTTATTTTTGTATTCTTCAACATTTTAATCAAAGTAACTATTATTTACAGGTAAAAGATTTAATATTAAATATTTTTTGTATTATAAACGATTTAATCATTTAAGATATCGTCTGAAGGTGCTAGATGGAATTTCAGTATCAAATTTGAATTGCTGAGATTTTGTACTTTTCTACATATTTCGTCACTCACTACCCGGGTTTTGCCTTTGGGCATCTTCAGCCATTCGAGTACACGAAGGGTCGTTAATGACGAAATAGATGGAAATTTACAAAATCTCAAAAATT
This sequence comes from Himalopsyche phryganea, assembly GCA_022494535.1. Classification (NCBI taxonomy): domain Eukaryota; kingdom Metazoa; phylum Arthropoda; class Insecta; order Trichoptera; family Rhyacophilidae; genus Himalopsyche; species Himalopsyche phryganea. Next base: position 1,120,033 of record JAGVSL010000095.1, on the reverse strand, counting down.
CAAATTTGATAAACGACTATTTCTGATATGAAAGTGAGAATTTGACCACAAAACAAATTGCGAGGATTTGTTTACCGATGATGTGAAGTTTTGAATCCCACTACAAGTTGTCGGCCACTACGGTTGATTGCTATTAACTAAGGTTAAGCCATGTGACACTGCTAGTGAATGTAGTTGTCCTATTTAGATTTGATAAAATTTGAACTATTCAATAAGATATATCTATTCACTTACGTTTAGAAGAAAATATTCATTTACTATTACCAATTTATCACTGTTATTATTACTACTTATGTACTACCATGATTATTAATTATTACCACTCGGGCATACTGCTGTTGGCAGAAATGAAAAACGCTCTCGCCAAACGACAATCAAATAATTTATATTTACAACCCGCTGTCATTTCGCGCTCTCGACAACATTTAACTGGCAACACTAAAAACGAACAGCAAAGCGAGACCACGGTAAAACGACGCCAGAGACCTCTATACTCTCAATCTACTTATTATAGTATTATATTCGCCGTTCTTACTCAACCTCGTATCCACTTTTTGTCTTATAATTCAAACTCTGACAAAACTAATGTAAACATCATGAATCTATTGCGGTTTGTCTTGAGAAGTTATTTATTTAAGAAGACAAAGCCCTTATCCTTCCAAATAGAACGATTGGGGGACTCTTTTCGGAGAAGGTGTGGATAAAATATTGGGGGTATGTCAGGACTACTAGTTAGCTGATCGATCCCATTGTGCCTCGTATTTTGGATTGGTTGGGTGGAAGGGAATATAGACAGAATCTTAATACATGTCTTTGAACGTACAATATCAATTGAAAAGTTAATTTATAAAAGTGTCCACACTACAGGTCAGACCCGTAGACACCCCAACTGTAGACGACGACATTGGCTACTCGACTTCAGGTTCGACTGTACAGTGGCGGATTACCCCATAAGTGCATCAGGTGCGCGCTTGAGGCTTTAGAATCTTAGGGCCCTTAAAAATAACTCATACATTACCAAAGATTGCATCATGTTTTCAATACATTTTAATTTCTACTTTACATTGAATAATTCTTATACTAGTATATCCGTACCAGTCATAGATGACGATATTGAAATTGAAATACTGAATGTCTAAACTACGTTGGAACTATGTGTGCGTTGCACAGCGAAGCCTAACGTTGAGAGAAAATTTCATACCTACATGCGATATGTGCTAATAATAATCCGTCTACAGAGCGGCCTGGGCTATTATATATAAGACTAGTATAACCGTACCCGCCATAGATGACGGTATTGAAATTGAAATATTGGATGTAGCTAGTACGTTGAAACTGTGTGTCCATTGCTAACATTTTCTTTTATTATACACCGCGACGCTTAGGTTATGAGAAAATTTCATACCTACATGTGATATGTGATAACAATAAAAACGTCTACAGAGCTCGCTGGGCTATTATATATAAGATAGCAAAAATTGTTTCTGTTGATAAATAATAATAAATAATGCAATGTTTTTTTATAATTTAAGACATCGACTGAGGGTGCTTGATGGAATTTCAATATCAAATTTGGATTATTGAGATTTTGTACACTTCCATGTATTTTGTCTCTAACGACCCGGGTTTCGCCTTTCGGTATCTTCAGGCAATCGAGCACACGAATGGACTCGAACTGACAGACAGTAAACAGTGTCTAACGTTTATATAGAAGATACAACACTTCATTAACATTGTTAACTCAGGTATCAGTGTGACTCCCAGACGTATAATATTTTACCTCGTAAATCTCTCAAAAGGGTGAGAATTAAAATCATCGTTTACCTTAGAAATAAATAACCTTACGATACGGTTAGTCTGAAGATGCTTCTTAAAAAGGCGAAACGCGTCACGTTAGTGATAAACCAGGTGGAATAACTAAGTTATCAATTTTTAATTTAATTTAATATTATATGATGAGTTGCGTTATGAATGTTTGAAATGCACTCCTGTAAATTCTCATGTTTACAGATGCGGGATTACATGTAGTTATTTTCGATATAATAGTGGCTTACATCAAGTGGTCGGGTCAGAGTTTTTAAACCTAAAACCAATGTAAAATGATGTTTCCCTTCCAAAAAGTGGTCAATTTAGTTTTCTAATTTACATCATTCGGCCAAGACGTGCTATGTCGTCTTTAAAATGAGATCCAATCATTAACTCATTTTTGTATATTTCGAGGATTAAATCAATTGGCCAAAACATCATTGAATTATAATATTTAATATTGCAATGCGTCGTCAACTAACAGACATTGGCTTTCTCACACTAATTTACGCGTATGCATACGCATTGCTAAAGATGCGCCAAACAATATTTTTATTTTAAATCATTGCAAATGTGTATCGAGGGATCTCGATTAGATACTTTTATTAACTGATAGTTAGTTGACCAACTGTCCAAATGACGAATTTAAAAGCACTTTTTCGTGAGAATAATGACGAAAAAACAGCTATTTCGTATTTACAAATACACGACATCATTCCGGACGAAATGAGTTGTGATAATGGTCATATTATGACATTGTCATATACTGAAAGCCTTCGATTGGTGTTCAATAATAGAACTTGTACAACTCGTGTTCAGATCCTTCAAAATACGAGGCTAGAGGGCTCAAGGATTCCTCTAGAAAGTGTAGTACATTTTATTTTCTGTTGGTCAGAAGTCAGAAGAGACGACTTCCATCTGTTTCCGTGAGAAACATTTGTCCATTAACGAAAATACGACAAATTTCAACTGTTTAAATTTTGTACATTTCCATATATTCCGTCACTAACTACCGTAATTTCACCTATTGGCATCTTCATGCATTCGAGCACACGATTGAATTCGAGCTGACCCGGGTCGTTAATAACAAAATACATGGAAATTTACAAAATTTCAGAAATTCAAATTTGATATTGAAATTCCATCCAGCACCCTCAGTCAATATCTTAAATTAATAATACGACAGTTGACTGGAAATTGGACAACCTTATAGAAGAAGTTTGTGTGTGGCAAGTTTCGTTAACTGACACGGTTTTGTTAACCGACGGGCTGAGCTGACACGTAGAAATCGATGAAAGTGAAAATAGTGTCCAATGTTATGTATAATAAGCAAGGGCAAGCATGGGAAGCATTGAGTTTTTTAATAAGTTATTTCATTCATAAACTAAGCCGCTTGACTTCGGGATATGTACTAACTATCAGCAAAGTACTATGATTCCCGCTGTTTAATTGTTTTCTTATATATAATAGTCCAGACCGCTCTGTAGACGTTTTATTATTATCACATATCACATGTAAGTATGAAATTTCCTCATGACCTAAGCGTCAGCGTTGTTTATAAAATGAAATGTTATGCGACGCACACACCCAACTAACAAAAATAACAATCCGTCAGTATGGAAACTAAAGAACAGCGGCGTTTGCGGTTACGTCGTGAGCGACATCAGAGATGGAGATCGAGACAAACTCCGGAAGCTGCAATATCCCGGCGTAATGCTGATGCCGAGGCACACAGATAACAACGATCACAAAGAACTCCGAAAGCTGCCTAACTTGGAAGCAAATCGAAGAGCTGGAGAAGCTCGAGCATTCAGTATTTCAATTTCAATACCGTCATCTATGACGGGCGTCCTACTAGCTATACATATCATTTTGATTCATTTGAAGCGCAGCACACACACACACACACACTGATAGCAGATATTACAAATGTGTGTAAGCTTAATTGTTTATTGAATTTACACACATTTACTCTCTGTCTAAGGATCGTCGACATCAAACGTATGGAGCGAATTTTGATTGTGTTATAAATAATTGCACTTTGTGTTAGATAGTATTAACTTAGTACACTCAAATTTTGATTTTAGTGTGTCCACTTAGTCACGGATTCTTTTAACAAAGTGAGCTAAGTTGCAGTAGATTATGCTCTGGTTTGGTTTGTGTAATGTATTCTAATGCGTGCAGAAAAGAAAATATAGGCGGCCTAATATATTTAGGGTAGGAGAATAAGTGAACTATTTTATCCATGTGAAAATATTTTTTCAATGTTAGAATATATTTTATTATGTGGGATCACTTTATTTTTAGTGAAAGAATTTGTTTTCTGTGGAATGTATTTGTTATAAGTGAAAATTATGTTTATTTTAACCCTTACAGCGCTTGCCGTTTTCGCACGAACGTACTTTCAGTACATTGATATGTTAAAAAGCTCACTATGTGAAATATAATATATTTATACTAATTCAACTAACTAATATATTATATCAATCAAGAATTAAACTAAACTCGTCGCATTCTCGCTAAAATCAAATGAATAAACTGAAAAAAATTTAATCTATGACTTTGCAAGCAAAATGGCTGTGGCCAGTCTTCATATCCACCCACACGCACACATGCAAGCGCCTAGCCGCATAAGTATGTGTAATACATAGGACTGACGATTAATGCTGCGTATCAGCAGTTCAAAGCTGAAACTCGAAAGACTAAATATCGAGAGCTATTTTTAAAACTATATTTCCTTGTGTTCTAATTGACATTGTCATGATCTGTTGACTAATTTCTCTACCAAAGGATTTAAACTATTTTTAAAGCATATATCCACAAATGTTTTCTTCTAGTTTGACCGGAAATACGAGACATGTAAATATGTCCAGCGCGTTCATCGGATTAAACAATTTCGCAGTTGAGATGATCACAGATAATCGCGCTGCCCACTGGGTCACGATCTCAATTATGATTTAAATATGTAAATAAAAAATGTTTAATTTATTCATGTACAAATATGAATCGCAAGCAGACATAAGAAGTCATAATATAATATGTAAAGTAGATACGCAAATATGTATGCAATAACCAAAACAAGTTATTTAATGTTATGGCTGTTATTAGTTGCAAATGAGTTTTTTTATCGCCGCCATAAAGCGAGCTTTCAGAAATCGTTAGGAATACTTCTGCAAATAATTAACTATAATTTACTCTTTATTGTTGCCTCTGCGTAACTTCGGAGGCAACTCGGAAACCAGTTTCCATAGAAATTGTCTAATTTATTGCCATGAAATACGTTTTTTTTTATAGCTTTACATACCAATTCTGGCTATCTGCGCAAATATCAAATTTATTGAATATCACATGAATAATAAATCTGTAGAAGTGTTTTATGACGTGAAAAAATGTCGGTAAAAATTCCAGACAAAAATGATTTTATTTTATAGTTTCCTGCAGCCTCGAAATGATTTTGACTAGCAGGCCAGAAAATTCTTGCCGTGTCGTACTGTAGTCGAATGATCAACGGTCCTCTTCGGTTGCTGTTAGGGCCCAGGAATAGCCCAGGAATCCTAGGTCACGTAATGCCGTGACTGTCTTAATACGGTTCACCGGTTCGAGTCCCACACTTATTAAACCATGATTGGGATTTAAAAAAAAACTTTAGTAGCGTTACCATGTTAATGCGTGATTATTTAAGAGTCGGTAATAATAAGAATAGGTAATTACAGTCGTGTCCGTGGTGCAGTGGTTGGCTTCAGTTACAGATATAACTGGTTCAAATCCCAGTACAGACAGTTTCATAAATTGATTTTTCAATCGATTTATGGATTTTTCATTGAGGGCATGGATATCTGTGATGTATTAAATTCACTCCCACTAAGGGCTTAGCGATAGTGATCAGCTAACCACTAGTCCTGGCCTATCCCTATCCTTCTATCCTTACTCAATTCTATTACAAAGAGAGCTTGAACAACTGAATAACAAGCAGTCAGTCGTCATACAAAAGCTTCTATTGAGATACCACCATTAGGAGGCCATATGCTCAACATTGGGAACGAACATGGTTTAAAAATAAAATAGAACAGTATTCGTCAACAAATCGAGGGTATACTAACAGAAGGCATCAAGTCATAAACACAAGTTGTCAGATAATTGCATTTAAAGTATAATTTTCAGTTCAAAGTACTCTCTCCCAAGTACGACTTTCTGTTTTTTAAAATATTTTTTGGATAATCTTTTTGGCATAAAATAATTAGATTTGCTATCGATAAGCTATAGTTATATCATTTCTTCTGCCAGAAGAGTAAAATAACAATATGACTTAATACTACAAATAGGGCGAGTATTCCTAAAGTCGGCTGTCGCCAGTGGTCGGCCTTTTGAGCTTAAAACTTAAATAATAGTGGATACATTAAAAATTCAAATATTTTTTTAAAATTCGTATACGTAGTCTTGCCACTTGCCAAAGTATATCTTAACTATACTAACCTATAATGATGCAATACGCAATTTAAAAAAGCACATTTTTACTTCGCAAGTTTCGACAAATTCATGTTGTATAGAGATCGCTAACAAAATATACTTTATAATGTCATGTTTTGCGTCATTATGTTTTTTATTGTTCTGTCTACTCTCAGTACATTCGTTCGCGATATTTATGAAGATTCATAGTGATGGCCGAACACTGGCCAACGAAAGGCCGACCATTGGATTTTGGGGGCCGACCACTGGAAGAATTAGCATTTTTTTGTAAACTTCTATTATTTTATGCTTGGTACAATATTGACTATTTTATTTTTAGTTAATTACATTAATTAATCCCTGTTCAATGGAATAACAGCGAAAAAATATGTATTTATCATTCATTGACTCAAAATCTCTTTTGAGAGTACACCTGTTGCTTTACTGGCTGACCACCGGCGAAATGATCCTATATACAATTTAAATTTTTCGTTCTCTGCCCTAGTACAGATAACTTTAAGTTACTATATTTGTTTGCTATATGAATTCCCACAAAGTTACAGCCAAATTCATCGAAAATATGACTTAATACTATTTTTTTTTGTATGCCATTGTATCCTATAACTTAATTCTTTCAACCAGTATATAGAACGTTAAATTGCATACATGTTGACATTTATAACTGAAAACCGTCATAAACTGACAATGCTTTCTGTCAGTAGACCTTCGTTTTAAGGGAACTAAGGACAGAGATTTTTTATGTTAGAATTCATCTAGTCTTAGGATTACGGTGACTGATGACGATACATTGATTAAACTATCATAATGTTACTTTAATAAATGTTACTTGTAATAAACGAGAAGTGGTCAAAAAAGGCCGGGAGCTACCGGATACAAATAAACAAGAATTAAAATCAGTGAACAATATTTTTTTATAAGCGTTTGAATAAAATAAATTTCTGTTTTCTAATTCACGTATGATAAATATGAATAATAAAAAAAGATCTTTGAGTCTCCACCCGTGCCTAAGAATTCGTTTAAATTTCTTTTTATGCTGACCGGACAGTGCGCGTCAAAAATATCACGCTGTTTATATTTTAAAAATAAAATCTCGTTACATTATTTATTTATCGCAATCGCGAAAGAGATACGTTTACGTAATCATAATTTGTTATTAAATTACGTAATTTACATCGTAAAGAGATACGTCCGTTCCAAAAATAACTTCAATTCAATCAAAGTAATTGAGAGCAGTTATAAAATGTTCAATTACAGTGTCAACTATCAGTACACTTACCTTAACACCTGATCAAATATAGCCTATCAATTAATAATAATTTAAAACTAGAAAATTCAATTCACATTAGCGAAATAGTCGTTTTATAAAATGAATTTAAATAAAAAGTGATAATATACATATATTTGCTATATTACCACTCGAGAGATCGTCGAACGTCGTTGAGATTTTACAGGTTTGAATGTGCGGGCAGTTTTATAAATTTATGTTTTAATCGATTTATGGATTTCTGTTCATTGGCGTGGATGTTTGTGATGTCGAAAAATTGTCACTCGCCTATCCGATCCTAAAAACGAGAGAGATTAGCTAACCACTAGTTCTGTCCTAGCCTTATCCTACTATCCCTACTCTCTTTGAAAAAGAGAGGTTGAGCAACAGTAATTCTCGTAGAAAACTTCTGTTAAGATACCTCCATTAGGAGACTACATACGCACTAAACATTAGAACTTCACTTTAATAGTACAAACATTTTTATCTTCCCCAAATTTTTTATTTGAGTTTGACCCAGAAAAACTAATAGATGCCATAAAATAGAATAATACTTTACCATACTGAAATAACACTAGGTGTATAATTATTATCGTATTGAGTTAAAATATTTATGCCACACTGTACTTACACAAGTTAAAAAATAAAAAAATGATATTTTTTTTATCTAACGAATAACTTCTTCTTTTATTGGTAAAAACATCAAAAGGTTCCGAGCCGTATCAAAAAAAAATCGGCACCCAAGATTATCGAAAAAAACATTTAGGGGAAGGAAAATAAATTATATAGTTATTATCAGTACCTATTGTCATTGTATCAGTGGCAACACAGGGTATGCGACCGGAAGTGTCGCCATTGTGGGGAATTATTGGCGGGAAGAGGGCGGAAGTCTGGAGACACAATATTAAAATTAAGAATAATTTATTTATTTTATCTAGATATCTATTCCAGTATTATGTACGCTTGGCGCTTTTATGAAATTAATGTCCCTAATTCGACTTGATTTAGAGTTTCTCCACAACTGTATTAGGAATGACTTTTCTTTACTACTGGAAACTTTCGCACCACCACTTGTTGGGAATATGCAGCCGGTGTTCCAATTCCGTCTAACACCACACCATCGGTAGAACAAAATGCTTCTGCATCGTAATTATGACCACAATATAGCTGCATCGGATATATACTAAGTCTGGAAAAACTACGGCATGCGGGTCTTATGTGACCTGACGCGTATTTTTGTGCGACCCATTCGTTTTATATGTTTTTGCGTCTTAGAGCAGGGGTCTCCAAACTACGGCCCGCGATCACCAATAATGTCACCGATGTCGTTTATATCAGTGCTCCACAAACATTTTCATTCCACGGTCCACACAATTTGCAAAAAATAAACCCCGGCCCGAAAATTTAATTTAATTATCAAAAGCGTTATTTGACATTGTATTCGAACACCGGAATTCTACAAACGCCTCAAAAATGAAATTTTAATAAAATCATGAATAATGTGTACTTATATAAAGAATAATATATCATCGTCATAGTCGCAGAAGACGTTAAGTCAGAAAACCTTGTTTTGAGACTTTATGTCATGAAATTGAAGACATTCAATTCACTCACTCCTTAAACATTACTTAAACTAACCACTTTATGAGATTCGCTAATCATTTACAAATTAGATTTATTTTATTACTAATTATTTTTTAATTAATATTAATTGTAGCTTTTTGCCATTAATAACAGCAAACGAAATTCACTAAATTAATATTGATTTTTTCAAATTACGTTAAAAAATACATGGAATATAGCTGAGCTTGTTTTTTCAGACGATAGACAGTCTTAAAATTTGGTGTACTGCATTCATGACAAAAAACAGCTGTTTTTAGACAAATTGCCTTCTGCCACTATGTCGACGAAAATAGACATATATTATATAAAAGGGATATAATGCTGAATTAAATACTTGTAGCTTGTAGCTATACTGGAACATTTTGCACCTCTCGTAGAAGCTCTACTGCCCATAGTTTGGGAAAAACTGATTTATATGGTGTGTCTCTCTCTCTGTCTCTCTCTTTCAAAAAACCTTTACAACAATGGACATAAATATTTTATTATGAGGTGACACATCTACGAAACTTTTTGTTTTGTTTATTTAAAAAAACGTCGTATCTTAAAAAAACTCGATGAAAAAACATCTCATGAATATAACAATACGACAGCACCTGTGGTTATTATGTGAATATTTATCGTTATTTTAATAATAATTTGCATTTACTAGGTAGCTCTATTGGGGATTTTCCTTTGAAACACGCAAAAAGGGTTGATTTAAATCAATCTATTCCAATTTTCGATAGTAACTTTGCGAAAATTCATTTTCAATATAAAATTAATATTTATAACTTAGTTATTCCACTGACTGTGTTTCTAAATGTTACGTGTTTCGCGAAGCATCTTTAGACTAACTATATCGAAGGGTTATTTATATCTAAGGAAAACAATGATTCTAATTCTTAACCTAAAGACAAGATGAAAGGGAAATGGATTTGTTTCCTTCTACTGGACATGGTGAGTGGGTAAAACACAAACAATGATAGTTCGAATAACAAATTTATTACTAGTATTTCAACTCCGAACCTCCACCAAATAAATAACCTTATGATATAGTTAGTCTGAAGATGCTTATTAGTTAAGCGAAACACGTTAGTAACACAGCCTGTGGAATAACTAAGTTATTAATTTTAATTTTATATTATATTCAATCTCTTCCTCATGTTCTAAATACCTCAGTGCATTCGATCCACCGATTATTGAATTTAGACTTTTATACATCGTTACTGGTTAAATCTCAATTTATGAACACTAGATGTAATCAATTAAAAAGATTAATTAGTTTATGAAGTATCAATGTATTTATTTGTACAAGGAATCTGCTTGAATTAGGGACTCGGTTAATTATTAGTAATGTATTGAAATATCAGGAAGTTAAATTATAAAAAAGAGCCTTGTAATTTCTCAGAGATGCAACCAAGACGACAGAACCGACTGACAGTCGCAACGACTTGAGCAATTTTTCTCGTTCATTGTTATTAAATTAAAATTATTATTATCTATTCATTTACATTAACAGGTTTTTAATTTTAACTTCTTATTGAATTAATTAGTTAGTTAATCTGCATTAATTTTGAATAGATGTGTATATTTCTTCAAAAATTAGCAATAATTGAGTGCGTGCCAATCCAAATGGGTACGGGGATTCAAAAATTACTGCTTTTTGCCGTTAAATGTCTTTTCAGTACGTAAGACTACAGCGTTAAAAATTAAAGCAAAATTTGCTTTGTACTACTTCCACATATTTTATAACGATCAAGATTCGATAATAGTGTTTCCCAAACTGGGGTCCGCAGGTTTTGCGCGGGGGTCCGAGAAAATTTTTTGTATAAAGTAAAAATATTTATTTATGAACATTTTTTCTTTATGACAAAAAAACAAAAGCAGTCTTCGTTCTTTCGTGATCAGAAGTGGGTGTGTTTTGTATCTTATTTGGCAGATTTTTTTAACAAAGTCACTGAAGTAAATCTTTCACTTCAGGGAAAAGAAAGCAACCATCCATCTCATTAAATTGTTTTGTAAGCTTCATGCTATGAACAGTCTCTCTTATTTTATTTTTAAAAATTGTTTATGAGTAAATAACTATTGTTTGTAATAAAATATAAACATGTATGAATTAAAAGTAATAATTAATGTCAAATAAAAATTTTGACGACTCAAATATAGTCGCTGTTCTCTAAGGAAACACGAAATCGAAAAAATGACATATTGAGTTAGTTATACCAAAGTGTATCTTATTTCAATCTCTGCCATATGAAAGAACACACTTATTTTTGTAAATAATAAATTTACTTATAAAAAGTTTTGTACAAACAAACAAAATGAAAAGGTACGGCATTTCAAACATTTGACAAACCTCATAGTCCAATTACTCGAAACTAGTATTTTTTCAATAAATGTCTTCTTCTAGAACTACGATGATATGCTGGTTTTTCGGGGGTCAGCGGATTATTTTTTCAGATTTAGGAGGCCGTGGCATGAAAAAGTTTAGGAAGCACTGGTCTAACTGACTTGTAATAGTTCTGTGCGCGAAACGAAAAAAATCCAGTCAAACTTCAGACTAATTGCGAGGAACAAAAGAATAATTGCGTTTGTATGAAGTTTTTTGAAAAATGTGTTGTTTCAACATTAAATTTACTAATTTAGCAGCACTTTTTCGACTTGTCTTTTCCTCCTTTACGCATATATGCATTGTAGTTAGTGTTTTTGACATATCATCGTTTCCACGGCAAAACCGCTTATCTGAAAAAATGTGAAATTAAGCTTTGAATGCCATTGTACTAAAAACAATATTCTACATCACCTGGCAAAAACACGTGAATGGGGGATCAATAGGAAGGCTCTAATTTAAATATTTCAAAACACTTATTAGTTTTTCTCTTTCCGTTATGTTCTATTCCAGGAATTCTAGAAATTTTAAAGTGATGGTAATATAAATAAGGCTAACAATTAAATGCACTTTTGTTTAGATGATATTCACTTTCGTAAAGATAGTTTTCACCAAAACAAATACATTCCAAAAAAAACAAATTATTTCACTAAAAATAAAGTGATGCCACATAATAAAATATATTTAAACGTTGAAGAAATATGTTGCACTTACGAAAAAATATTATCACATAGACAAAATAGTTTTCACTCAATATAAATACTCACACTTTAAAATCGATAGTTTCACAACGCTGTAATGAAATGTCACTTATTCTTTACTACTTGCAACATAGGATTTTCCACCATAGACTAGTTTACTTGTCGCAACTCTATATTAGGCCGCCTGTACTGTCTTTGCTCCACGCATTAGAATTTATTCACTAGTATATTATAGCAGTGGTATTTATGAAGAAGCAGGGTTCTAAGTGGACATGCAATATGTTAATATAATTTATTTCAATGTCCATAACATACAAAATTAAAATAATCCGTTTCAAAGTCAAGCTATCAAAATTAGTCTGTGGTACTTTGTTAAAAGAATCCGTTTCGAAGTGAAAACTATTAAAATCAAAGTTTGAGTGTACTAAGTTAATACTATCTTATACAAAATGCAAACTGTCGAAATAAAAGTTCAAGTGTACCAAGTGAATACTAGCTTACACAAAGTGCAATTATTTATAACCCTATAAATAATGGCATCTCTTCCCTTGTTTCATGGAAACCAGCAATAAAAATATTTATTATTAATAAAAAATACAACATATCTTAATATGATGGTTTTTGCTTCTCCTGGACAATGGCAAATATTCTGATAAGTGGTTTTGCAGTGGACACGATGATATTCAACTATTTTTTTAATTATTAAGACAACATCAGAGCTGCCGAGTCGGAGTCGTAAAAAAGGGAGACTCCGCCTACTTGTTCTATAAATTGCATTTTTGCATTTCTGCGTATATTAATGTACTTGTTTCGTTTTTATTTATGCCTAAAACATCTTCTTGTTATGCAATATACATTTAAACGTGTATATTAAATGTATAATATGAAAAATTTTGCTATTTTCCGGATTGGTTGATTGGTGTTTAATTTGAAGGTAGGAAGAAAAGCTGATAAAATTAGACTCTTCTTAATCGTAATCTGAATCTATGTCGGAGTCGGGTTGTTGGTCAATGTCGGAGTATTTGGACGACTTCACATCCCTGCTTAACACGCTTTTCCTTTCGCACACAGAATTATTCTCCATAAATTTATACTTTTAAAAAATGCCTAATTCTCTACCGAAATCATTATACTGTATTAACAGCGGAGGGTCATAGATATATTAACATACAGTATTGAGTTTTGGGTTTGTTGTAATACAATATTAATATTTCTGCCATAAACAATATCGAATACCAGTTTCGATTTTAATAATTTTGTGTTTAAAATGCGATTTAAGCTGCATAATTTTCAAAGATTGTGCGTATTATAACATTGTTTATGGTCGACTAATATATACCAGTTTTTAATTACAAATATCAACAGAATTAATTTTTTAATCAAGTGTTGCTTTATGACAAGTCATATCTGAAGGTATTGTATGTCGCATAAAATTACGATTTAAATATACTAACAGATTCATTAACAGAAATTATTGATCAATTTATAATCAAATGGGAATATGTATTGTCAGTTTGTTATTCTAGGCCCTGGCCTAAACAAGTAATCTTTTTTTTCCACTACGGTAATGATCAACGCATGCTAGCAATCAAAATTTGCGTAATGCTTTAGGTCAAATGTGTCACAATATTTTGAGAAATACTGCTGACTTTCTACAAACACAATAAAAAAAACTCTCTAGAGAGTCTTCTACAAACCAACATCTAAAAGCTTATTGATTGAATTTTGAATTTGAATTGTTGAGATTTGTTATATTTCCACACGAACTCGAACTGACAGTTCGAGTTCATTCGTGTTCTCGAATGCCTGAAGATATCGAGAAAAAAAACCCGGATCGTTAGTGACGAAATCAATGGAAATGTACAAAATCTCAACGATTCGAATTTGATATTGAAATTCCAACAAGCACCCTCAGTCGATATCTTAAATTATAATAAATTGATTGAATTTTAATTTACTCTATTATAATGGGGTATCGTAAAAGAATCACGTAACATAACAAAACTATTTCATCCCCGGTACACCTAAATTTGTGCAATACGACCCTCATGCTGATTTTCTTAGAACAACTGGAAATAAATTGATATAATCAAGGCAATAATCTCCTTAATGAACTAACAAATATTAATTCATCACCCTTACTTAAACCATTATATTCATCTCATGCGATTACGCATCTCATCAATAAAATTTCAATGCATTTTTTTTAACGATTAATTAATAACACAATGTAAGCTCCTTTCCCAAAAACACTATTAGTACGTTAAATAATTTAATTTTAAACAAATGTTATGATGTTTGAATAGGGTGCTTGTTCCTAAAGTCAGCAGTCGCCAGTAGTCGGCCTTTTGAGCTTAAAACTTAAATAATAGTGAATATATTAAAAAAACAGATTTTTTAAAATTCATGTAGGTAGTCTTGCCACTTGCTAATATATATTTGCACTATAGTGACCTATATGATGCAATACGCAATTAAAAAATCACATTTTTACTTCGCAAGTTTCGATAAATTCATCTTGTATGGGGATCGCTAACAAAATATACTTTTGTGATGCTTTGCATCATTATGTTTTTTTATTGTTCTGTGTACTATCAGTAAATTATTTCGCGATATTCATGAAGTTTCATAGTGATGGCAGAACACGCCAACGAAAGGCTGACCATTGGATTTTGGTTGCCGACTACTGAGACAATTGGGATTTTTTTTGTAAACTTTTGTTCTTTTATGCTTGGTACAATATTAACTATTTTATTTTTACTTGGTTACATTACTTAATCCCTGTTAAATGGAATAACAGCGAAAAAATATGTATTTATCATTCATTGACTCTAAATCTCTTTTGAGAGTACACCTGTCGCTTAACTGGCCGAGCACTGGTGAAATGACCCATATACAGTATATAAAGCAAAGTTAAAATAAGTTCAAGCATAGTTCTGACGATGGCTTCAAGCTGAAAAAGCTATCAACTACTCAATTAAATTTTGTAGAACTAAATAGTTTGATATTTTACCCTAATATAAAGCTTGATACTTTATTCCAATGTTACAACTAGGGGTTACCCACTCTCAATATTAGTAAATGCACTATCTTGACATGGCCGACCGGTTGTAGAACTACCAATAGCGATTAATAATTCGATCCCGTAATTTTCAGGATTCACTGTTAATGTTAAAAAATAACTAATGTTTCAATTTAAATACTTCCTGATTAACTAAACCCTACAACTTGTACCTCGGCTTATTTATGTGTATACATATTTATTATACATACATAAATATTTATTATGGTCTCCTTCCTTTTAATATTTTGCAATTGCGTAGACAGGAACAAAGGTTTTGACAAGAAAATATTTTATTGCTGATTTAAAAAAATAATTTCAACTAGTTCGAATAACTTTAAACTCAATTTAGTCGAAATTTAATACATATTCGTAAAACTACACCTTCATCCTCTGATTGATTCAATTATTTCGTTGGTGAATATGTTTTACAACACGCTACACTTTTTCTCTTCCAAAACACCCTAAATGACACTAATAATAACGCAGTTCTGTAGGAAATTTAATTACGTATACGAAATTGCCAAGTTATTACACAACTGAATCAGGAAAACCGATGATTTACGTGAAATACGAATATAATACATAGCAGTATCAAAAATTCACCATAAGATGTCAAATGGAACATCTTAGAACATGTTACGCATATTTACTGAAAAAATTATTATCTCTGAACTACATTTTTTATATCGTTCAATTTATTTACACTTTTTGTCAATAACGACTCGGGTTTTGTCTTTTTTTCAACCCGAAATTATACTAAAAATGTAGAAGCAATTCTGTAGGATATATATTTACTAATGCGAACATTCAAAATAACGTGAAATACACGGGAATCAAGGAAACCGTGATTTACGTGAAATATGAATACATTATCAGTATGAAGAAGTCACGATAAGATATCAAAAGAACAAACCATAGAGAAAATTTGACATTTGGTGACGAATGATATTTCATAGTTCAAATAATTTATTGGTTTCCGTGATTCAAATGATAATTATTGTCAAATTCTAATCTCTAATTAAATTGCTAGAGAATGGCATTGTTTTGAGCAGCATTAAGTATCTTTTCAGGCAGGAAAAGAGTAACATGTTGTAATGCATATTTATCTTATACTACCGTTCCACCATGGATTAGCAGTAAACAATATTAAAATTAATATTTTTCTTTATCACATTGAAAATGAATTACCTCAAAGTGGCCGCCGAATCCATCGAAAATATTAAATTTATAGTTACCTTAATCAGGTGTTCGGTACGGTAGCCAAACTTGTTTTCATTTCTTGCCGGTAAAAAAATGGATAAAAAAATAATACGAACGTAAAAACCGCTGTGACACAGCTCATAAATATTAATTTGATTTTTTATACGCCAGTTAAAGGTGTCGGCCGGAATTTCAGGGCTGCCACAACATCACACAAACAACTACACGCCGATATAACCAGATGATTGGAGCGTTGAATTTCACTGCTCCATGCTTCTCTCTCTGTGCTCCGGGTAAAATGTTTTAATATCATATAATTCAACAGTTTTCAAATAAGCATTAATTGTTGTTGTTATCAATGTATGATAGTTATCAGGACTCGTAATAGTGACACCACAACCGGGTGAAAGAAAGCCCATCAGCGTTGATCGTCCAGCTACAGCGACGACATAATATTAAGCTTAATTTGTATGAATGTTACAATCGATGACTGGGTTAAACAATCACATTCACGTCGAATTCTTCTGTAATTTTTTAATTTTCTCATTTTGAAGTATTTACCTATCACGCGTATGTGCCCAAACACAATAGTTAAATACTCTCTAATTTTTAGTCTATGACATTGTTCATCAACACACGAAATAATTAATGTTCTTCAAAATAACCACATAAGTCACTTATGTGATTTCATACTCAATATATTTTTGTTTCTAGCAATGTTTTATGACACATTTGACGTTTCTTTTGTTAAAATTTGTATTCTGTCTCCTGAAAACCTTCCAAATTGACTTATGTAATAGTTCCGTCACTCAAACATTTTTTTTACCATGTCCGCTCCTAGCTTGGTGCATAAATCATCCTCATAGAGATATCTCAACAGAAGTTTTACACGAGAACTGCTTGTTACTCGGTTGCTCAACCTATCTCCCTTTTCCAGCTAACATATATTATGATAACTTTACTACACTTCCTTTTTGGAAAATAATATCTATAGTACAAGCAGGTTTATTTAACGCGTTATAAATTTATAGTTCTATTAATTGAAATGAAGGTTTAAAATGTACTAATCTTATAATGCTGCATGCAAAGAAGGATTTTGTAGCAGGGTCTTGTAGCGGAGCTCGAAGTATGAGGTCAGAGCAACGGAGCATTCGGTTTTTAGCCGGAGCACCTAACCTTTTTAATGCTGTACTGCTACAAAAGTGGCTTATTATTGTCAAAATTTTATTCTAAATTACAATGGGTGTAGTTGAAAAAAATACTAATTATCATTACTGTGCGTGGCAGTTCCTAAGACTGGAATTGTTCAACATACAATAATGCTGTCGTGAAGTATGCCCGATACTCAGAACTGAAATTATTTTTAATCGAGAATAGGCAATCTATGAAGGATGGCTTGCTGCCGGCCATTGTATTTTATAGAATCAATTATTTTTATCATGTCAGCTTCCCAATGTAGAGCATATGGACTCCTAATGGAGGAGTCCTAACAATAGTTTTTCTACGAGAACTGCGAGAATGAGAATTTTCTATGAGAGTAGGGATAGAAGGATAGAGCTAGGACAGGACTAGTGGCTAGCTAATCGCTCTCGCTACGCCCCGTGAGGATCGGATGGGTGGGTGAGGAGGGAGTTTTAGACAACACAGACATTCAGACTACGAACAGAAATCCATAAATCGATTGAAATATCAATCTGTGAAAACTGTCCGCACCGGGAATTGAACCCGAGACATCCGTAGCCGTAGCGCACGAGGCTACCATCTGCGCCACGGACGCCGACAATACTCACATACATAATATTATAATTCCATTCAAAACTTTATTCTCGGAACACGGCGCGAAACCGTAATACCGGAGCGGAGCAATTCAAAAAATGCTCAGTTCCAATCCTCTGTTCTGTAATATTTATTTTATTTTGAATGTAAAATTAAAATTGGTGGCAGCCCTGCGCTAAATTTAAAAACCAGATGTCCGTGTGTCATTTAAGCGGAGAAAAAAAAATATGATTACGAGAAGCTACAGGTAAAAAATTACTCACATCACAAAGTGCGATATTATTCGGCCGCGGCCCTTTGCTCGACTCGCCTGACGTTTGACAAAGCGGGACGCGGTACTAATCTAAATAATATCTAAATAAATAATATTACTGAGGTATGATACAGTCGGTGGCCAGAGATACTACACAAACGCGCAGAAGGCAATTGCACTATGTCTCTATTTGAAAGTCAACTCATTTTCTGAAACTCTTCTATACGAAATTTATGCTCTTTGGAAATTTTTGATGGTCATCAAAACGTATGTGTAGGTTTAGAATGATATTCCGTTAACAATTCATTTTAGGTATATATTGGACATGTCCAGTTTTGAAAGTCACCTTCCGATATAAATATGTTAAAAAAATAAATATTATATATGGTGTTTACAAAATAAGGATTAGGGCGATTTCCGAAATTTTAACTCAGGTATCGGTGTGGCTCTCAGACGTATAATGTATTGCCTCGTAAATGATATTTGTCGCATTTGTATCTTCTATATAAGCGTTAGACACTGTTTACTGTCTCTCAGTTCGAGTCCATTCGTGTGCTCGAATGCCTGAAGATGCCGAAAGGCGAAACCCGGGTCGTTAGTGACAAAATACATGGAAGTGTACAAATTCTCAATAATCCAAATTTAATATTGAAATTCCATCAAGCACCCTCAGTCGATGTCTTAAATTATTAAATATTGCATTTTTCGGGTCCGTGGTGCAGTGGTCGGCGTAGCTCACGGGTTCGAAGCGTCATAAATTGATAAGGTGATTTCTGTTCGAAGGCATGGATTTTTGTAATGTCCGAAATTCCTTACCACCCATCCGATCCTAAAAACGGGGCATAGCGAAAGCGATTAGCTAACCGCACTAGTCATGTCCTAGCCATATGCTTCGATCCCTACTCTTGTAACTAAACTTTCACGGCAGTTATTATCTATCAGTGAATGGTATTGCTGATGATGACTGTAATGGTAACATAATATAATTCTACCTATAACATAGGTCACAGATACATTTACAAAGTGACAATTCATAGACACATAAGCACAAAACAATAGATTTACATATATATTCAAAACAAAATAATTTTATATTACGAATAATGTCATGTCCGCTCCTAATGTGGAGCATATGGACTCCACTCCTTCTAATGAAAGTATCTCAGAAGAAGATTTTCTTACAGAACTGTTTGTTCAACTCAGCTGGTCAAACTTTCTTTTTCGAAGAAAATAGAGATAGAAGGATAGCGCTAGGACAGAACTAGTGGTTAGCTAATCTCTCTCGCTACGCCCCGTTTTTAGGATCGGATGGGTGGGAGGGAATTTTAGACATCACAAACATTCATGCCTACGGACACAAAATCACAAATCTTCTATATAAAAATCAATGTTTGTTCATATCATTTGCACTGCCATACCGTTCATCCGATTCCGATAAAACTTTTTCAAAATATTGCTTGCACTTACGCGAAGGTTATATACACATTACAATTAACTTACAGTAGGTCTAATCTATATATATAAAAATGACTGTATATTTGTTTATCCTCTATGCGTAACTTTACCATTAATCTGATTTCGATGAAACTTTGGTGAGTTGTTGTGCCCACAACCGTGAAGGTTTCTAAAAAAATTAATCGATAAAAAAGAATCGAATACGTACAACCAGCGTCGGAAAAACCTTCTAATTTATTCTTACACGCACCAAACGGAAAACAAAAAACATTTTGTATCCAAAAGCACTTTAATAAACACAATGAAACCACAAACCCTTTATTTCTTTGAGTGGCATAGCAACGCATGCCCGGTATTCACTATTATAAAATCACTTCATAAAACGCAGCACGACTTGAACCGAGGCATCCGTAGCAATAACCAACGATGTTAACCAGTGAAAGACGGAGCCGACGCAGAATTGACGTTTGACACCTTAAAATTAATTTAAGTTATGTTGATCGTTTTGAATTAAAAATCATCCTTTTGACGTTTTTATATAGCTTGTTTAGTGTGAAAAACGATTAAACTGTAGGTAAAGTTACCGTTTTCTACCCCACACTTTGCTGATGACGTATATCTACCACCATTATTAATGTTCACCCTTACCCAATTATTTCGTTTGTCATTTATAATATTAAACAAACGATACATAATGCCTATTATGTACTATTGTTAGACATATAGAAACAGGTTAGGTAACATTATCATTCTGCCCAACGCTCGTTATGAAATCTCCAAGTCACTGGCTCTCAATCGGTTGGGCGTCACCATGGTGTGAGAAGTATTTACAGGTGAGCTGGATCTATGGCGAAAGACGTATAGCTGAACTGGATAAAAAATGATAGTCGCATCATTGCATGTTTATTGAATTACAAGTTACAATGTTTACAACAGTGTTTCGGTGACGGTAAAAATTGGTTCATCAAAATGACGTCACACATTTAAAAAAACAACTTTCCAGTTTACTTGTGCTTCTTGCACTTTGAGCTGGATCGCTGTTTTTTGTAAAATATGTGACGTCACTTTAACGAACCAAATAATTTTTATCACTAAAACACTGTTGCTAAAATTGTAAATTGTTATATAATATTAAAATTGGTAACTTATTTATTCCACTGGCTGGGTTACTAAATGTGACATCGACATTTTCAGACTAACTGAGTTATTCTGAAGATGCTTTTATAAGAAGCGAAACACGTGTCATATTTAGTAACACCACGAGTGAAATAACTAAGTAATCAATTTTAATTTTATATTAAAAATGAATTTCCAAAAGGCTATCGCCGAATCCATCGTAAACAGTAAATTATAAACAAAATAAAAAACTGTAAGACAATATTACTAGTTGATAATGCTCACGATGAGAGAAACAGATCCTAATCATTCTAATAATGAGGAAGTAGTACAACAAAAATCAATTTTTAAAAATTAATGCCTTTCCACGAAGAATTGACAGTTTACACCTTAAAAGTGATACAGCATGCTGCTGTCACAAGTAAAAGATAACGGCAAAAAGCGCATTGTGCGCAATGAAACATAAGCTGTGATTAATATCGTTAAAAATATCATAGACCAATTAAAAGCTATTAGTAAAATTGTGTGAAAAAATTAAGTATACTTAATATTGAAAATGACACGATGTCCGTATCTATTTGAGTGTTGTAAGGTGTACTAAGTGCAAGAGTTACAGACTACTTTTCATTTATAACATGGGGATCACGCAAGTTGCAAAAGTTTGTGAAGCCTTGCTCGATACTGAATGACATTAATTTAATATTACGCATCAATATTATTATACGCAATAGTTTAAAAATGGCCGTACAATGCTTTGGTATCGAACTATGGCTCTGTTTAGCCTCATTTCCACCAAAAGCGCGTATTACTTTATTGATTTTGACTTAAACAAAGCCCAGAGCTCATTTAATATCGTAGCGGGATTCGTGATACGCCGATGACATAATAATTACCCTTTGTAGTTTAAAATTACCGGTTCGGTTGCCTAAACCCTTTGTTTAATTAACCAAATGTAAACTAAACTTACGCAATGGATATTATTACTAAACTATAAATTGAAATAATATGATGATGTCAAATTTAACAACGTATTGATACGTCAGTTTCAAGCGGTAACAAGTCAAAAATTTGCAGTTTTGAGTTAAGTATGAGGAAATGATTAGAATACCGATATCTACCAGCTACAAAATGTAACAAGTGGTTATCTGTGGTTATGTTAGAATGACAGTGGTTATAATTACCTTAGATCCAAACTGTAACAACTAGGAAAATCCTGTGAATACCTTTGAAAACTTCTATTATTAATATTACAAAAAAAAACAATAATATGCTTAAGTTCTAAACCGGGACGGGAGCGGTTCTTAGGGAAAAAAAAACATCAAAAATTGTTAATTAAAAGTACCCTAAATATCCAAGTTACAGCAGAAGTTTTTATATTTTTTTATTTATTGTACCAGTCGTACTTTCAATAATTTTCGAAAATTTTCAATAATTTATCATTTTTTTAAATATTTTCATGTTATGTCAAAGTTTAGTTTACAGTACAGTAACGCTCGCACAGTAGACTCCAGCATGCGGCTTCGGTCATCCGACTAAATATGTTTGGAGAAAACACCCTCCAAAGGTGCGCACGTTCCTCTCATCGTGACGCAGGCCTATTCAAAGTATTATAAATATAAATATATTATTTAGATTAACCTAGAATATCATCAAAATAAACAAAAAATAGATGTACAGTAGAAGATTCAACCTGCCCAAAATCTTGTTTCCTAATTATCTCAGAACTATGCTTTTTGAGTTATTATACTTTGGAACTGAGGTATCGATATAAGCACTAGAAGAAGTTAGGGGTGGGGTGGCCTACCCTCAGTAAGAGAATTGGCGAATGGGGGTGCCGTTATAATGGTTCAACATGATATAACACTCGTCAGTTTACACAGAAGACAGGATCAATAATTAACATATTTTTGTAACCAATAACAAGGCTTATCTCAACAGACGTTGTTCTACGAAAACTGCTTGTTAGTCATCAGTAAACCGACTAGCTCTAGCTACGCCATGTTTTTAGGATCGGATGGGTGGGAGGTAATTTAGATATCACTAACATAAATGTATTATCCAAATGAAACTGTCTAAATCGCAACTGAAGCCAACGACGTTGACTTCTCAGCTACAGGCTTGTTAATTCATATATGTATGTATTTTTATACCATGTTCGCTCCCGATGTAAAGTATATGGACTCTTAATGGAGCTTATCTCAAAAGATGCTTTTCTACGAGAAACTGCTGGTTACTCAGTTGCCCAACCTCCCTATTTCGAAGATTAGGGATAGAAGACGCAGGACCACTGATTAGCTAATCGCTCTTGCTACGCCTCGTTTTCAGGATACGATAGGTGGGAGAGTGTTTTAGACATCACAAACATCTATGCCTTCGAAGAGAAATCCAATAATTGATTGTAAAGTCAGTTTATTAAACTGTCCGTACTGAAATCCGTAACTGAAGCCAATGACGTTGAACATTCGACCACAGACGCGGCATCACTGTTATAACACCCAGGTGTATCAGTGTTCAAAGGGTGCAGTGGTCAATGCACCACACACCCGACGACATTTAATTTTATCGAGCGTCACCTGGGATAGAGGGTAGTAATACTTAGTATTATGGCATTCTTTTGGTGGAAGTTAATGTTGAAAGATGAAAATACCACCGTGGACTGTACTTCATATAACACCGACAAAATACAGTCCATCAATTAGTTAACCTAAAAATGGCAAAATTCACAACGCTCCTATTCACCATTCGGGAGAAGTTTTTGTGACATACATACAGACAGATTGATAAATGTATTTTGTGTGTTATATTATAGATTCGCTTAATTGAGCCAGCCTCTTAATTTAACCGAAATGCCATTATTACGATGTGTTCCAATCAAGCAGAATTGACTGCATATATTGTAATGGTCAATAAGTTAATACTATGTAATCCAAAGTGTTAACTATCTAAATAAAAGTTCAAGGGTACTAAGTGAGTACTATCTAATACAAAG
Source organism: Himalopsyche phryganea (assembly GCA_022494535.1). Taxonomy (NCBI): domain Eukaryota; kingdom Metazoa; phylum Arthropoda; class Insecta; order Trichoptera; family Rhyacophilidae; genus Himalopsyche; species Himalopsyche phryganea. The sequence goes on along the minus strand of JAGVSL010000095.1, from coordinate 1,095,951 downwards.
AGCAATAACTATATATAAACCTTTATTTAATACCTACCACTAGAGACACGTATTTTGTGCATCCTGCCATAAATGCAAATAAAATTCGGAATAGATGCGAAATTCGTAAAATATGGGAATAGCTGGTACAATAACAAACAAATGTAAAATTAAATAATTTTAAGATCAAAGTTTTGTCTATGGCCTATAGCCTTTGTCTACGGTCAATCTCTTTATGTGTCGGTATTATTTATAATATATTATCTATGGTATTATTGCTTTGGCAACACCGCTGTGCAGACGTTTGTTTGTTAGTTTTCGAAGTTTCAATTTAATGTCCCGTCAATCGTATCCATATCTAGAAAGGTATTTTAGTAAATATTATATAATTGTTACCGATCGTCGCATGAATCTCAAGAAAGAAAATGTAATAATATGCTCCATGCTGAGTTTTAGTAAATTTTAATTTGATATTGTATTTTTATCAGTGACCCGAACCGCTATTTTTTCGTTGGGGCTCGGTAAAAAAAATATCGGTTCAGTTCCGATTTTCGTTTCAGCTCGTATTTAAATCACTTTTAAGGTGTTAACCAACAACTGTTGGTGGAAAGCTATATTTGAAATAGCTATCAGCGAACTAATAAAACTTTGTAGAACTGGATAGTTTGATATTTTATCCTATTATATTTGAGTTCTACCATAAAAATACCTTAGTAAAATAAAGATAGTTGAATTCGTAGGAATCTTCATTTAGACTCTTATATGTTTTTGTTATGTTTGTTAGATTTTTAGGTTGGCACTGGTGACTTTTTTTCAATATGGCCGACAATAATAAAGTTTGTGACATACACAACTAATATGCAATAAACCACTGTTATAATCTTTGCTTTCGTCGTTATTGAATATATTTAGCTTGATAAAAGACTATTCTACCTAAAAACATAACATTTCGCGGCCTTTTTGGTAAAAAAATGCTTTTTAGATATTGTCCACCAATACGAACAATTACCAATAAATTCAGCAGAAGTGCAAAATAATCTTGTCATTAGGAGGTTTGTGGAATGGTAAACATATCAATGGTTTTATGAATACACACATAATAGCTTGGAAAATATTTGGAGATGTGTGCAGTGATGGCGGTAAAATATTTTAGAGGTTTTGCTTGCTGTGCTGTAAAAATTGTTCTGCGTCTAAATATAATTGGGAACTACTTATATAGAGGTACCTTCACATTTCAGAGTCATTTAATGCATGAGGAAAAGGAAACAGCTGTGCAAATCAATCCAACCATCCATTGGACTGGATCACGCTGACATGGTTTCAAATAAGGTACATTACTAGTACTTTCAGAACTCTGCGGTGAAATACAGAGAGCTAGTAAACTTCAACTCATAGAAGCTTTTCGTTTCTAAGGAAGTCGATTTTCTGCACACTTGAGTACTTGCCATCAAATCTAGATCAGTTGCTCTTAAGACACTCATAGTTCAGGAACAAAACATAGATGCACTTAACTTTTGCAACACGTTGAATACTAATATAAAATTAAAATTAGTAACTTAGTTATTCCACTTGGTAAATTAAGAAGCATCCTCAGACTAACCATATCGCAAGGTTATTCATATCTAAGGTAAACAATAATTCTAATTCTTATATTAAAGTAAAAGGTGGGGTGGGTTTTATTCCATTCTACTGGACATGGGGAAGGGGTAAGACATAAACACTGATAGACCATTTACAAATCAATTACTGGTACTTGGAGGTGAAAAACCCAAAAGAAATAAATTTAATAAAGATGAGCAGCCTGCTCTATTTAAAATGTTATTTACTAATCCTCCATTACTGTTAATGGTTTTATTAATTTCTGAAAACTCATTCATTTTAATGCCTTTTTTATTTACACTCAATGGAGTATTTCTACGCTATTATTTTATTAAATTTATGATCATTTTCAAGTAAATGATTCACAAACTCTGAAAAACTATTACTTTTGAGACATCTTATATGTTCTTTAACTCTAATATTAAGGCTTCTATCTGTCTGTCCTACATAGGAAGCTTTACAGTCTTCACAAGAGAGGCAGTATATTCCACACTGTGACAGTGATTCTATTCGATCCCTTGAATACTGTTGTATAAAATTAACGAGTGGGATAGCAGCTGTGGGTGGAGGAGGGCAAGTGTGGCACAGTTAAATCTATCATAACGTAGCAGTAGCCAGCAAATAAGACAGATTGCGCTCAAATGACAGAGGGAGTGAGAAAATGAAAGCATATTTCACTCCATGTATATGTAGATGTGAATCCTTATGAAAGCGTTTTGCTATTGGATCAGGTTGTTTATTTAAATCACTTTTTACTCATTTCCAGAAACAACAAGTTTAAGAGTATATGCTTTATAACTTTGTATTTTTTACTTCACTAATATGTTCTGTTAATCGTACACAGAGCGTGTCAGTGTATTAGTATGTATTGATCCCATGACCATAGATCCTAGAGCCAGAGTGTAAAGTTATAAAGTGGCATCTATCTCTACTGCAAACGCTGAAATGAAGCCCAAAGTATTAAATTCGCTATTTTAATATAACCTAGAGCAGTGATGGCTAAGTTATGACACGAGTGTCAGAGGTGACACTTCAAGATATTTTCGGTGACACGCATCGTATCCGATTATTTTAAGACAGCAGCTGGACTCAAGAGTCCGTCGGAAGTCCAAATTCATTGATCTATAAAGAAATAGTTTGGAAAATGAAAACGAGTGCCACTATGAATAAGAAATTTGCAGTGCTTGAAACAGATTACCGAACACTTTTGGCACTCTGAATCTAAATGAAACTGAAAATCTAGCGATGGCGTTACTCACAATGTTTCCCTCTGCGTACTTTTGTGAGACATTATTCTTGGCGTTAAATAATATTAATTTGTTTTTTCTTTTTAATAATAAAAAAATAGTTCAAAAACAAGTCTTTCATTTACTAAGGCTCCAAAATTATTGATGTGACACAGCACCCCGAGTTAAGCTAGGTATTTTCAGAATTTTGACACTCCGAGCTTAAAAGGTTAGCCATCCCTGATCTAGTGGCATATCAATACGTAGAGAAACTGAAACTTAGTGTATTATTTCTAAAGTTATACTGTTTGTCGCATTAGAATAAAACTTCTGGACTGTCACAAAACACTTTCATTTGTTTGTTTCCAAACTGGTCACGCCATCTGTTGATAGTAACAATGACATTATGACTTACCTTCAACTTTACTTTCTACAGTTTGACATGTGGGTCGTCCAGTTCATTAGTCAGACAACTCCAAAAAATGAAATTTGAGTTAAATATGCAGTTATATGTCAAATGTTGCGCTCTATCCCATTCAGTACTCAGATAAATCCAAAATGGCACCGAACATGCTAAGGCAGATAAAATGTTGATAATTCTAAATATCCTTCTACTGACTATACTTTGAAAGCACCTAATTGTCAAACACCTGCTTATAAAATGTATAAAACTTCGGTACAAATCAATATTATATGATTTATGGTGATCGTTTGAATATTACTTTACCCGTTATCTCAATATGGGTTATTTGGAAATGTCTGAGTAACGAACTGGAGGATCAATGTGTAGAAGTGAATTCTGGACTTAATACAGAATTATCAATAATGTGATTTACACTACTCTGGCTTTAACTTGTTCATTTACAGGTATCAAAGAAAAACAAAAGAAGTTTTTAAAAGTTCATTTATTTAAAATATACTGGAATCAAACATTTACAAAACATAAAATATTTTTTAACAATTTCCATACTCCCATTGTAAAACATAATTTTGAGTATTAATTTCAACTTTCATCTAGAATATATCGTCCCATTCGCATGAATTTATTGAGTAATGCATTATTTCATTTTATGCAATTTAGCTCACAAGATTTTAAAATTTTACTATTTCCCAACAACATTTGTTGCCACAATGACGATGGTATAATTATTTAAAACAATTTATAGAACAACACATAAAGAGTCACCAAATGTCAATTTAATTAAAACATAAATTAAAAAATTCTTACAAACAATATTATTTATCAATAAAACAACACAAATAAATATATAATAGGTACTAGTGATTTTAATTAAGTGATTTTTTTCAATTACAACTAGTAACATTAACAGATTCGTAACTTCTCACTTGTCGCTATGTACAAATGTAACAGCTTAAACGAAGTGCCCCTTTTTACGCAAAACAGTGCAGATGTAGACAGGGACATTACTAAATATATCTGTCTGATGGCAAATAGAAGGTGGCATCGAATGTATGAGTATTTATTTCTTGAGAGACGATAAGTTTACAATTATCGCTAAAAAATAGTAAACTGTAAGGCAGAAGCCTGTACGTAAAATGATGTACTAGAGATTGTTGTCTCTACTTCTCTCCGTTTTCAGATTTAGCCCCTTTTGACGCTGCTTCCGTTGCTTTTATTGAAGATTTAAAAAAATCACTGAAACAAATACAAAAATACATTAAGATAATTTTAAGTAAAACGACAGATTGAAGTAAAAAATTTTCTGTGTAACTAACTCTAGTGGGACAGATCACCGGGAAAAATGATAGCTTCAGATAACTTATATAATACATCCAGGTAAATGGCAGAATAAAGAAGTGGCTCCCCATCTATAGTTATAGCTAAATACACGTTGAATTTAAGGGGCATGCAAGTGTACTCCATTAAAACCAAATGCCGTTTGAGGATGTTAAAAGCAAAAACACCCCTGTCCTTCAAAGTAATATTGTGAGAAATCAAATAAAATTGATACTGTGGTAATGTCATTGCATATACTTTGCATGTAAACTCATTTTGCACAGTTTTCTGTGGATATTGCAATTGACCTGTTAAGTTGTTTATATACACAAGAATATGGAGAATATTTGTACATTCATATGTCATTTTCGACTTTTTGTGGACACTGGTGTTTTTGCTTTTAACATCCTCATCTGATCAATGCTTGCATTCTGCCATTACTACTTTATGACAAGTCATGGCACCTGAAGATCTTTACAGGACATTAACGAGTTAACTCCCGAGCTCTTATCATCGTCATAGTAAACCATCAAATGAGTCATATAGTATCAAAAGTAGAAATATCCCATATTTGTCAAAATTGAACTAATGCTGCCACACTATTCTACCGCTCATAGTGTATGGCTAGAAATAAAATTTTGGTATAAAAACGTAAAAGAAAATAATGCTTGCTACCAAAATCAGAACGATTAACAGTTTTGGAAACAGAAGTGAACGGTTTGGTAAATCATACCTTCGACCAATCACAGAGTTACCCTAAGTGATGTCACAATATGGCCACTCATACAAATTTAAAACATTAAAAAACTCAAAAACGCCAACAAAACGTTTTACGTGTTTATCTCGAAACTTCAAATAATGGATAGTTCTACTTTTGATACTATATGACTCAAATATTCATTTTGCTTTTTGTAGTGTAAAATTCTATAGTGCCATAAATTAACAAGTAATGATTTCTTTTCCTCGTGTCAAATATCAGTATATAAGTGCTGTAAATATAAGTGTTGCAGCTTGACTCTTGTAGATACCACAGGAATATCATAAATTCGTTTGCACATAAGGTATGCATGCAAACAATTAAATGTGGCATTATGTGTGGAACCTTGCTTTGAAATTGACCATTCGTTAGAAAACTATAGTGTGTAAAAAGTAATAGTTGTTGATTTGGTAAATGTTCACAAATGTACATCATTTTAAGCTTATTTCATATTTTTTAAGCGATTTATTTTATTCCAAAAATAGCTCGTCTACAAATCGTACTCTGAGTGCAAGCCAGTAGTAAGCGCAAATTTTTTATTTTATTACTGATTGGCAATAATATCTTTATGATGTACACCAGTGATTTACAAAGTGGTTCCTACGGACCCCCAGGGGTCCATGTGACTGCTGAGGGGGTCTGTGGCAAATCAAAAATAATATGGGGGTGCGTGGACAACCTCGGGGGGTCCGTGAAAGGCTTAATATAAAAAAAATCTGTGACACATTTTCATTATTATGAAAGTTGAAATAAATAGCAATAAATAAATTGATACCGATTTGTTGGGTGTTGGACCATTTTGTAAGCAGACCCACAAACTCAGGTTTATACATACTAATACAGAAGCAATTTGTTGAATAATCTACTAATGAGGAGCGGAAACCAATTTTTGAAAAAGATATCACAAATTCTGGTTACAAAAACAGATATGTACCAATTTAATATCCTTCATTATGGGTCACTGTACAGAGGCTGTTGATTGTTTTCCTGTCTTCCTATTTAGTAGAACCTGGATTACGTGGAGTTATGAATCTCATCATACTTTAAATATCAAAATGTTTTATTTGAATTTTATTTTTACATCCCCATTTACCATTCTAGACATCAACATTAAATTTATGTTTTTTTGTTATGCAGTTGCGTAGAGTTATTTTACTTAGGGGGTTCATGGTCAGGTTTTTGCTTTAAGAAGGGGTCCATGGACATAATAAGTTTGGAAATCACTGATGTACACTAACGTAAAACAGCAGTATCTGTATTCCGATTATTTTAGTCTGATGACACACTTCCAAGTTATTCGCCTTTTCACCGTAAAACAACATTATTAGCAATCAACAGTTAACACCTTAAAAGTTATTAATAATGTCTACATCTTTAGTGCAATTCTGCAATAACTGCAGTCGCTGTCTTTACAATAATAATTTACTATAGTTTGGTAGAAAATGAGCAAATAGTATTCTTTGTTTGCCACACTAAAGTCTGTTTATCTCAGAACAATGATATTTGCAGATACTACTGTTGTAAAATAAGGGTACCAAGTGTACGCCTAGTAAAATTTTCCAAGCACTAAAAAGGATAATAAAATCTAAATGCGATTTTAATCAAAATAATTTCTGTTGCAAGAGCACTCAAGAATGTTAGCAGGAAGCACTGCCACCTGATAATTTCTAGAAATATACAAGGCTTATTTTTTCTCTACTCTAAAAGTTATTTATGCTGAATATACCTTTTTACCTTCCTACAATCAATATGCTCTATTAGCAAAGGACATGTTTTGTCATACCTGACAATGGCTGGCAGCCTCTTGGAGTAGGCGATGTGTAAATGGGCCTGCAGCCTGGGTGCCTTGAACTTCTCAAACTGAACTTGAAACCTCTCCCCGTGTCTTTCTAGGAGCTTAGATTTAGCCGCTTGATATAACTGAAACCGAAAAACAATAATTAGCAATGTGTTAGGAACCCAATGACAATTTAGTCCTTTAGTGTCTGACAGGCATTCTAATGGCAAATTAGGCTAATTTGTCAGTTCCACAGTGCAGTGGTCAACGCCGTTGGCTACAGATGTCTCGGGTTCATGTCCCGGCATGGACAGTTTCATAAATTGATTAGGCATGGATGTTTGTGATGTCTAAAAATTCCCTTCCACCCATCCAATCTTAAAAACAGGGCGTAGTGACTCGTAGTGAAATTTTAATTTCTGTAAGATAGTTCTGATGATGGCGTGAAGCTGGAATAGCTATCAACAAACTGATAAAAGTCTTGTACAACTGAATACTTCATCATCTTTACCCAAGTATAATGTAGGTATACGAAGTAAATTTATCTTCCTTGTCTTCTCTGACCATATTTGCTACCACGCGGGGCCTCCATGATTCTCTGTCACTCGCCAATCGCTTTGCTTCCTCCCATGACATACCAGGGTCCCTCAGATCCACCGAGTACATCCTATGAATAGTACCCAATGGTCTTCCAGGACACCGGAATCCCACCGGTTGAAAGAAGAGGCAAGCAGGATTGAGGCTCTCCAGAGGCATTCACAGCACATGGCCCAGCCAGTTCCAACGTTTCTCCGTGACCGCTGATGTAACAGGTCGCTGCCTGTCACGTTTCCTAATCGTTTCGAGTTCCTCACGAATTCAAACCACGAGGTGAATGTAATCTTAATAAATTTGTTAATTACTGATGAAATGACATTGAAATAATCACCTTAACGCCTAGCTTATAAGGTACAACAACATCATTGTTAACGTGTAGAATAAGAACATGCGAGTTGACATTTCCGATGTGTTTATCAGACTCAAATGTGTTGCCGTCTTTTATCACTGGGTCGACAATGAACCATTTAAACCACGGCGCCACATCTTGCAACTGAAAGCATAAAACATTATACAAAGTAAAAACTGCCTGAGGTAGGTAGTGTTTATGTATGGTGGCATATCAAGGGTAAACTGACAGATTGCATTTAGTCAGTTTTTGATGGTTTTCTGTTTTAAATAATGTGAAAAAGCATATATCAATATATTGAGTCCGGGTGCGCATATACATAATGATGGCCTAGTTCCATAGTGATACTACTAGAAAGTGGTAGTTTTGAGATATGGCAGATCAAAGTTTTGACTCTTAAAAAGTGATTATATTTGTATTACTTTTTTATTCAAATAGGTGGTCAATAGTTTATAGTTTTAGGATTAAAGATTTCCATTTGCAAATATCTGCGTTTTGAGAGAAAACCTGTACATTTTACGAGCTGTAGTTTTTTGGTCCTGTAGAAGAGCGGTGTTCGAATATACTGGCTAACTTAACTCAAACCATCAAATTTTTGACTTATCGTCCTATAGAACTGGCCCATCGATATGTGTTTAACTTCATACAAAAAATCAGGAGCGTTTCCATAAATATTTTGCGTTGGCTTCAAGTATACATAGCTGTCATACGTGATCCGATATTGAATAAAGTTTATTACTTCCATCTATATCACCAAACTAATAACTCATCATAACCTAAAATTCGGGGATACAATATGTGCATACGTCTAAAATGCCATGCTTTTAAAATAAGTGTCACCGAATGTTAGAATTGATAAACGGTTACAATTAATATTAAAATTGTTTTTTCCCAATTTTCCCATGCGAGTTTATTCCCGGGTAAAAACCCAGTTTTTCCAGGCCTCGCATCACTAGTTTTTCATGTTAAAATGTATACAATTTAACGCTCCACATACTGGTGAAATGCATGAAGTCATGGGAAATAGTGGTTTGAAAAAAGACAGTATTGGGTCATATTGCTATTTTGGCAGAAAGCATGATATAACTATAACTCAATACCAAATCGTATAATTTGTATGCCAAAAAGATTATTCTTTATAATGCACAAAAAATATTTTTAAATCACAAACAATTGTACCTGTGAGAGGGTATATAGGAAAAAAAATAATCCTTTATATGCGATTATCTCAGAACTAGTTTTTATGACTTAACGCCTTCTGTCAGTATAACCTCGATATGTAAATCATCTGGCATGGATGCCATACGTTCACGATGCCTGTTTTAGGTGATTTAAAAATGATTGGCATATACGCGGATACTCTGCCAAATATTTCTTAATATAATATAAAAAATGATTTTCAGGAATTACGTCTATTAAAAAATCTTTGCATTTTAAATTATGAACAGATCCAAGCAATCCTTTAAACGAGACGTAGTGAGAGCGATTAGTTAATCATCAGTCCTGCCTTAACCCTATCCTTCTATCGTTACTCTCTCAAAGTACTCCCTTACACTCTTGTAAATCAAGAATTTAATATGCGAATCAATGTTGTATCTCCAGAGCCTTTTTCACGCTAATTGTTTTGGTGAGAAGGGATCCGAGGAGATTCTAGGCACGTTGCAAAACAGGCATGTGTCACAAGACATTTAGGAAATCATTTAAGTCAATATATTTTCAGTTCACTGTTTCACCTGGCATCCCCGCATGAAATCCTTTGGGAACAATTGGCGTCGCTTTGTCTGGTGAAACAACAACGGGATAAAATAAAATATGTGACTCACTTTGCACAGGAAGTGACAGTGCAATTCGTCGAAGAAATTATTAAAACCGTTTTCCAAAATAAGTCCTGTCGGTCCATCATGGGGATCTCTGCCATCGGATGGGAATCCCTCGGATGCCATTTTAGCCAAAGCATGTGTGGATATACCAGTACCTGAAAGCATACACACTGGAATTGAAATTGAAGATTTTTTCTAAATATTGTCACCTAAGTTTTACCCTAGTATAAGTTTAAAATTGTAATTTTTAGCATTTAGTGATACTCATAGGAATGAAATCGCTAATTTTACACTAGACCAGCTAGTAGACCACAGAGGCCTTATGTTTGTGACAGCCAATTTAAATATGCTTCAAGGACACCTAGTTTGCCGACCACTACTCTATAGCAGTGCTCCGCAACCTTTTCTACCCCATGCACACCAAAATTATTCCCAAATTTCCATGAAAAAACTTATATAACAGACAAATTATTTCACCTCACAGCACAAAAGTGCAGTGGCATCGCGATTAGGGAGCACTGCTCTAAACGAAGACTCAGAAAAACTGTATACTGAGATGTGAGAATAGATCCTTGCATATGATATTGGGGGCGAGGTGGTTTGATTTTGTAAAGTACACTGAACTTACCTAAAGAATGACCCCACACAAAAATTGGGGGCTTCTTCTTCCTCAGATCTCTAGTTTTTTCTACTGTCCATCTGTAAACGTTGATTAGATCTTCTACCACTGCGTTTTCTGTGATCTTGGCACTAGTCGAGTCGGCATAACCTTAAAAAAACAAAATTAATTAAAACATTGCACTGAATTCTTCGTATTCAAAATCACGTCTCATCATTACCAATCGATGGAACACTTACAATTCCAGAAAATGTTATATGTGGCCATGTATTAAGATTTTCTTTTTAGCATATGTCTTAACAATTGAGGTATATCTCAACAGATTTTCTACTGAAATTGCTTGCTACTCAGTTACTTAACCTGTCTTTGTTTTTTCGAAAAGAGTAGAGATAGAAAGATAGGGCTAGGACAGGAGAAGTGGTTAGCTAGTCGCTTAGTCGCTGGTTAGGATCGGATGGGTGGGAGGGAATATTAGACATGACAAACATCCATGTCTACAAACAGAAATCCATAGATCGATTAAAAAATCAGTTTCTGGACTTGAACCCGAGACATCCGGAACCGTAACAAATAACGTTGACCGCTGCACCACAGACACGGCTCGATATTTGATATATAAATAAATATTCAAATAAGTATTTTTATGTTATCACTGTAAATTCTATTTTGATGTTATCACTGCCTTACTAATTATTGAAATTATGAGCGTGAGAAGATTAATCACGTTTAGTGGCTGGCCATTGAAAGAGTTAAAAGAATCGGAATTTTCACTTTTGACCTCGAAAAAATGGAGTGGTGTATACAAATGAAAATATATCAGTAAAAGCCCGTATTCACTTCGCATCACTACCTGCAGCATGGAGTCCACGTGACGCTGCAGCGTTGCCCACTGTCCCACAATGTTTGTTGCACGCGGCATAGTGCAGAATTTCTACAAGATACGATTGAGGCACAAAAGGCAACATGCCAAATGTAGGCGAGTTTATACGTGTGATTTCAATTATAAATGTATTTTTTGTTGAAAATTACAAATCAACTAAATATGACGGCACTATGTAAGCCTTTACTCAGTGATGCATTCTCAGGCGACATTTCTGACAACTGACATGGCTCTGGTGTGTGAACTGTGAAAGTGACGTTTTCATACTAATTATTTTTTCTTCAATTCAAAATGCTTCAAATTCATAAGAATATGTAATGTTATTTCATCAGTTTAACATAAATTTCATATTTTACAAAACTACATTCAAATTGGCCAATATAACCTCTTCGGGCAACATTTCTGCGATAACTGATGTGAGCCCTGGTGTGTACAGGCAAATTGTTACGCGGCATTGTTCCCGCAGCATCGACGTAGATACCCCTCTTCTAGTCCTGCGGCATGTTGCTCATTTTGTCCTATAGTGTAATCGTAGCTTAAAGGCATACATAGTGGCATCATATTTATAATTGAAATAATACGTATAAACTTGCCAACATCTAACATGTTGCCTATTGTGCTCGCGTCGCGATCGAGCGCATGCAGCATCTTCCGCATCATTTCGAAATACCCCAATATGCCGAGTGCAACATTTTGGGACAGCGAGCAATGCTGCAGCGTCACGTAGACTTTATGCTGCTGGTCCTGTCGCAGGGCATTTTGTCCCCTACTGAATATGGGCTTTAAGGCTCGGGCCCAGGTAATTTCATTAAATTAAATTTTGTACGCTTCCACCAATGTTTTGTCACTAACAACCAGTGTCTTAACTCAGAGGCTCTAGGCGCTTCTTCAAATAAAAAAAAAATATTCCAAATTTTCATGTGACGTATATTTTATAAAGAAAAAAACATCTATTTGCAATCTCTTCTTATCATAAATAAATCATTATTAATGTCGAATGCATTCCAATGATAGCATAAATTAAAAAGCAATTAATAAGCTATAATTTAAGACATCAACTGAGGGTGCTTGATGGAATTTCAATATCAAATTTGGATTATTGTTATAAAAAGTAACTCTTCGATAAATACATGGAAGTGTACAAAATCTCAATAATCCAAATTAATTAGCTATTTATTCAACAAAAAAAAAATGCTGTGATTAATTCAGTAGGTTATAATATATTTAAGTTATTTTTGAGGCCCCTAGGATTCGTAGGCCCCAAGCTCGCGCCTCATGCACTTTGGGACAAGCCGCCACTGCTAACAACCTGGGATTTATCATTCAACACCATCAAGATCTCGAGTGCAAAGATACGTATTGTTTCATTCTCGTCAATATGTTTCGTAGATTTGGCGTTAATTTTTTTTACCACATCCACTCGCAATATAAAACACCTTAACATAAGTCGTTTTATGAAAAAAATTCACTTGCTTAGTCTCTCTTTTCAGAAACGGCAAGGATAGAATGATGGGCCTAGGAGAGGACTATTAGCCAGCTCACCACACTATGGCCCTCCGAAAATTCCCGATTTTTTTATTTTATAAATATATCGACTGTGGAAAGGATAAAGGACGTAACCGATACGTCCTTTTGATTTTCTACAGCCGATATATTATATACATGTAAATAAATACAGTGTATTAACACGTTTTGTGTGAGTTGTACACAATATTTTTGTGTCTGGGTTACGTCCTTTTTCCTTTCACAGTCAATATATATATTCCTATAAGAAACATTAATTTTATAAAACTTCATGATTTAGTTGTGAATTCACGATAACTATTTATTTCAATTCATCAATTGGGATAAAACTATCAGGTGGTGGACCCAAAGTGAAAGAAGTCAGTTATAAAATGTATTGTTAGAGGCTACCAGATGTTCATTTGCTCGAATAATTTCATTTATTGAAATTCTAAAAATGTAGTGCCAGGCAAAATAGTACAATAGAAATGTTCAAATAATAACCCCCCAATCGAAAATATTCAGTTGTATTTCAAAGTTTGCAGAGCACACATCACTTGATTTCGAATGCAAACAAACAAACATCCATGCCTTTGGACACAAATCCATAAACATATTGAAAGATCTTGGAAGTATTTTTTTTTTGGAAATTAGTCTTTTTGTGTCGCTTTACTATTCTTTATTTTAAATTTAATTAGTTATTCATTTCTGCTGCACTAATTTTGAGTACAAGTTGGTTGCCTCACCTCCACCCGTTATGTGTATGCAGCCGCTATTTCACGGCCGCCTTCCAGTACGTATTAACGATAAAGAAAAGAAACGAATTTACTCATCATATCCTTGACTCGATGCAGAGCTGAACGGGACCGATCTTTGAACTATGCACATTTGTGCTTAAAAAAGAAAAAAGAAAATGTGACTTACTCAGCCACATAGTTTAAGCTATATTAAGTATCTTGTGTATACTGAGAATCCACCACGGCGCTAAAGTTTTATTTACTCCGCGTTGAATCTAAAGAGGAATCGAGAATATCCCGCTCCCCATATGAAGTTGCAAACTTATCAAATGCCTCTAAGTTGGTCTTGGTTGAGATCAAGTCACCGTGGCCTATCGGGCCTGTATGAGGACGGACCACAGCAAACAGCTCTGCTCGTTCGGCATTCATCTCGGGGAAACAGTCCGAGCAAACGTGATCAGCATCCTGATGGTTTGTGTCCACAAGTCCAATACGGCCTTTCAACCAACTTGCTCAGTCCAAATAGTTTGCCGTAATTAATGTTTATATTTATTTAAAAAATATATTTGAATAGTTTATATTGGAGTGTGCGGGAGTTCTAAAACCGCTGCACAGCCGCGAACGCGCGCAGCTTAGAGGGAGCACTGGTCCCGTCACAAATATGACCCCATTCCATCACTATCATAAATAAGAGTGAGATTTGAATTCTGCAAACGTAATCTTCTTGTCATAATGTTTCCGCTGATGTCTCACGTACTGAAGTGCATGAATTCTTTACGAGCGTGAGGAGGCGGCGCGGCGTATACTCGAAAATATCAATCGTTCCCCGCCAATGGGAGTGTCCTACGTGAGAGGTGCAAGCACGCCAACACCGCACCGGCTCACGCTCGCAAATACTTCATCCACCTAAGACAACTCGTGAGCACTTATCTAGAATGTTCAGCCGTCTCGTCGAACCGGTCAGTGTTAATTTTTGCTTCGTATTTCACATAAAGAATTATTCTTACTTGAAAACTAAAATGCCCCCTATGAAGAAAGTTAGGACTCCAGCTGAGAGACTCTTTATCGTTTTTTTTCAGGATCCTTTGTAAAACGAAGCATTGGGATTCCATTGTATTTGTAATAAAGTAAGCCACATAAGTTCATACACACGTTTATTAAACCAATTTAAAACATCTACAGATATATGTAATCTAACATTTCTTTTTCATAACACGGTAACATCGCATCGATTATCCCGATGGTTTTTGTCTGTATCGCAACACCAATGTTTTTCATCTGGTAGAAAATGTCTCATATCTTGTGTATTTTCATACATTATAGAACCAAAATCAGCAGCTCCTAGAGTCGTAGAGTTGTATGCTGTTCGATAACGTTTCAGTTTTATTAGTAAAATGACTATTATAGTAGAGGCAACCACCACCGTAAAGCCTATACCGATCATAACAAAAATAATACTCGTAGATATCTGCATCGCGCTTTGGCCGAATTCATTATAGAACTGCAGAGTTCGGAAACCTTCAGAACCGTCGGAGTTACGATAAATACATAGCATGTCGTCACTATTCTTCAGAACGTCAGACAGCATGTTCAGAAGAGTTTCTGAATCTTCACTCATCACATTTATTCTCAGCTGCACTAAAATTATTTTAAAACCGTCACTAGCGTTAAAAGAATTCTTTTCGAGGCTTGTAACACTGTTATTTTTAAATAACACGAAAGACTTTTCTGCGTTTTGATCATTGGCCTGTATCTCAATGAAGGAATCACTCTCGATTCTCTCAATGAAATTATTATTAAAAACAACACTTCCTCCAGTCATAACGTTGAACGCTTTTTCTTCTATTGTCCCAATTTCGCAGTTTTCTATCCGCATTGTTTTGGAATCACTGAAAAGTATCGCCCCACTTTTGACACTCTGTATGCTGGTATTGAACATCTGAAAATCTTTGACAGATATATTCGATAGAAACCTATTTGGAAGTTTACCAAACCTTCCTCCAAATATACTAAAACTTTCGATGGATATATCTCTTAGAGCATGCCTCCCAATGTTATAAAATATGGTGTTGATTATTTCAAACTTTTTCAAAACCATAAGGCTTTTGAAAGCGAACGGTTTAATATTGAAAACAAACGACGAGTTGATCATGATATCCTGGATGTAGCCGTCGATCGAATACGAGGGAAATTCGGGGACGTTCGTGTTTTGAATTTCAATTCGCACCCCTCTATGTGAAGAAAAATAATGCAACGAACCCGCACGCAAAATCAGATTGTCGACGTTTGATATTTTCACCAATTTCAAATTAGTAAGATTGGTTATGGCACCGGGTAAAAAATACACTATTTGACATCTTTTAATGATGATGCGTTCAGCCGTCGGTATCATGCTGTAGGACCCTTCAGCGCGGATCACCATAGTTGCGGGACTGAATGCACAGTCGCAGACCACTTGTTCTGAGTCGTCGCAAGTGCACACTTTTTCATCGCAGATCGTGGGAAACGGTTCCGAGTAAACATTACATACGCACAAAAACATTAAAATATTTAAGCAAACGGTTTGTATAACCCAATGTGTCATATTGATGCTTGTAATATGACAAATAAAACAATAATCTTATCATTTTATCACTGGCATTATCATTTTTTCACAATTTGCAAGGTTTTTTTAATCTCAAATCTAATCTAACTGTATCTAGACTTACCCAATGGCCCAACCTTTAGAAAGCTGTTCGAAAGGAGTGTTATGTTTATATGGCATACATTCATCGTAAAGTGATTGAAAATATTTATTATAATAACAAGAAACGTGACATCGAGAATATATCTGACGTTTGTCGACATACCTGCATAATTTGACAGATCTAAAACAGAAACGCACATATCGAGCACAGCGAGAAAGGAATAGATTTATTCTATCAATATTGCCATAATATCGATTGCGTTCGATTTTCAAAACAACTGGACGTGGGAATGGGGTAAGGCATGAACAATGACAGTATTAATTACAAATTAATTACTAGTGTTTGAAGGTGAAAATCTTAAGGGAAATAAATTTAATAATAGTGTCCTATTTAAAATGTTATTTACTACATTATTACCAGCATTAATTTGCTGCCGCCGAATTTTGAACTAGAATTGTCTAAAATAAATTTCTCCAATTGCCATTTTATGCAAAATAAATATCTTGTCTACTTTTAATAACCGTCGCTACAATATCACTTTTGGAATTTATTGATATTTCAGTTCTGGTTGAGTATAGCAACATTAGGAGACCGCTCCACATTGGGAGCAGACATGGAAAAAAAAATAGCAACATTCCTAACGTGACGGTGGCACCCTCACTAGCGGTCAAGTTAAATTGGTACATCTTTAACACATTGAGCTCGGAATCATGTTTTCAAGTGATACAACAACCATCGTTTGAGTCCCGGAACCGTGTTTTCACGTGATAGACCAGCCTATCAACAACAGTCATTAAACGATATGTATTGCAACGTAATCTTGGTTTTAATTAAAGTCAAGACATAAAACTTTCCAAAACAGTCATCTAATTTGTGTTATTGCTAAAATAGGTATTGATTTCATCGATTTAAAATATCAATCGAATTTTAGTTCTCTAATACTCCCCTTTTGGAGACGATATTGCGGTGACACCGAGTCCACTCCGAACTAGACTTTTCCAAGATCTACAAGACAGGTTGTCAGGGGATATGTCTAAGCACATATTGATACCGATACCGTCAACAGAAAAAAATAAGCCCTGTAGAACATGCAAGGTGAATGCAAAGCGCACGAAAAGGAGTGAGACTCGGTACATGTGTAAACATTGTCATGTGGCTCTTCACAAAGGGCATGTTGACAATTTTACCATACAAAAAATAAATATTAATTCCAAAAAGTTTCATTTGATTTCATCCACTATTTCTATAGTTATAACACTTTTAGTGAACGCTTGAGAAAAATGATATTTCTTCAAAAATGGGCTGGGCAAGTAGTTGATTTTACCTGATTTTGGCCGGAGCTGATAGAGTTAATACTCGATTACTGTTAATTGTTTTATTAATTTCTAAAAACTCTAAGCTATTCATTTTAATACCTTTTTTTTTACTCGATGGAGTAGTTCTACGTTATTATTTTTATTAAAATTATGATCATTTTCAATTAAATGACTCGCAAACTAAGAAAAATTATTTCTTTTGAGATATTTTATATGTTCTTCAAGTCTAATATTAAAATTTCTACCTGTCTGTCCTACATAAGAAGCTTGACAGCCTTCACAAGAGTGGCGGTATATGCCACACTGTGACAGTGATTCTATTCGATCTTTGAATATTCAATATTCACTTCTCATTGCGTCAAGTAATGTACACCACTGCAACCGACAAATAAAAGAAAATTGATATAAAATTATTGCCCCAACTGAATGGAATGTCAGATGTTGCAGAAATATCTATCTATCAAGTCGATGTCTGCCATAAGGGTTATATGCGAAATTTTTAGACAAATAATTGACTGCATATTTTTAGCATCTTTTACTTTACAGTGATTAATATTATATTTATCAAGTGACCATTAATGGGGTGTACTGTCACTTGACAAGTTCAGCAATCCCCAGAATAATTTTAGCCCTTTTACAAATATCAACATATATTTATTTTAATATTTTTTATGGAAATAATTGTTTTGTGTCACTTTACTATTATTCTTTATTTTAAATTTAATTAGTTATTTATTTCTGCTGCTTTAATTTTGAATATGAATACTTGTTTAAAAATTAAATTAAAATAGTTTGTATTAGAGTGTGCGATAACCTGAGGTGAGAGCTTAGGGGGGACACTGGTCCCATCACAAATATTAGCCTGGTTGTTCATTTTTGTGTGACTCATTCAACCATAATCGTAAAGAAGATTGAGATTTTAAGTCTGCAAGTCATCTTCTTTTCATAATGTTTCCGCTGATGACTCACCTATGTACAACTGTTCAGCTGTCTCGCTGAGTCGGTCAGTGTTAATTTTTGCCTCGTATTTTGCATAATGAATTATTCTTGCTTACAACTAAAATGTCCCCTATAAAATGTTAAGACTCTAGCTACGAGAGAGACTGAAAAGTCTTTACCGCATTTATCAGTTTTTTCAGGGTCCCTTGAAAAACGAAGAATCGGGGTTCCACTGTATTTGTAATAAAGTAAACTACATTAATCAGACAAAAGTTTATTAAAAAAATTTAAAACATTCACAGATATAAATATATAAAACAGAAAACTATGGTAACAATTGAGCCCTCGAGAAGTCAATTGAGCCAAGTGATAAAATATTGAAACTTGTTGAAAAGTTAAATGATCTTCTACATTAATTTACACGTTATTTAATTTAATTTCTTACAGAATTCAATACTTTTGCAGCCTGTATTTACTTAGCTCACTTCACATTTATGATACTTCATGACATGTAGCATACCAAAATTTAATTGAAATGTTTGGGTAACTTTGGCCCTGTTCTGAGGGTTTTTGTATTTTTATGGTTTGCCATTGCATTTATGTGTGGTATTGTTCTACATAGAAATGAACGAATGTCTTAAGATAAAATTTAATCAATATAAACAGATGTATTGTTATAATTGATATATAAATATATATGAAACAAGGTGGGCAAAATTTTCATCCAATTTGGGTAACTTAATCACTGTAACTACTATAAATTCAGTGGTCTTGGCAACTTTTCTTTATGCTTTCATATATTCTCTTCATAATTGAGATGGGAAAAAATATACAGCATTTGGTTTACAGATTAGGAATACAAATTGAAAATATAGCTAATCTTATTTATTTAAGGAAAAGTTTTTAAATTGTGCTTTATCATTCCAATCTGACAGCTTACAAATTCAACAATGAAACAAAATATGTTGCACATTCATCCATAGTTTTAACACCAAGGGCTACTCAATAACTTTGCTTAACTAAAAAATATTCATATGTCGTTAGTATTATCATGGTATTGTAACAGCATAATGGCAAAGATCTTTCCATGTAGTGGGCTAATCTTAGACCGATGGGCAAACTTACCCAAATTGATGGTAATTAAAATGTCAAGTACTGTAATTCCATTTTCATTATTATTTCAATATGTAATCTAACTAACAAAGCTTCTTTTTCAAATATTTACAAAATTAACAGGTAAAGCTTTCAAGAATTGTGTTAATTTTTGTAAATATATTCAGTTAGTTAATTTTTTCCTTAACATAACCAAACCCAACTCATTAGAATTGATAACTTTGTTATTCCACTGGCTGTGTTACTAAATGTGACATGTGTTTCGCCTCTGAGAATTATATTCAGACTAAATATATTGCAAGGTTATTTATTTCTAAAGTAAACAATGATTTCAATTTTTAACTTAAAAATGGGGGATATTTCTTTCTACTGGACGTGGGAGGGGGCAAGACACAATCGATAATAGTACTGAATACCACAACACTACTAATTACCAAATTAATTACTAGTGTTTCGAGGTGAAAATCCCAAGAGAAATAAATTTAATAGTGGTGAGCCACCTGTCGTATTTAAAATGATTGTTCGTCTTGCCCCCTCCCCATGTCCAGTAGAAGGAAATGTACCATGAATAAAAGACTGCGCAGTCCGTTCTCTGTAAAATCACACTATACTATACCTACAGTATTTGCCACATAAATGTCCTTAATATCATGTGGCAATCAGGGCTCGAAATCGACCAGAGCACACCGGTTCTTGACATTCCCTGTTCAATCTAACATAATAGATAAAGAATTGAATTTGAGATCAAGTGGTAAGTGGTAGTCTTTGAGTATTTTCCATTTCGCAATTATGCCAATTGAATGTAATTTTTTTAAATTATAATCAAGTCTATATTATTATTAAAAAAATTCTGACATTTTACAATCTATCTATATATATATATATATACAAATGACTGTTTGTTTGTTTGTTTGTCCTCTATGCATTCCTTTACCAGTCATACGATTCTGATCAAACTTTGGTGCGTTGTTGTGCGCACACCCGTAAAGGTTTCTGAAGAAAAAATTTTTAAAACTAAAATCTAAAAAAAGAATCAAATACGTATCACTAGCGACATCTCGGAAATCTCGGAATCCCGGGTAAGGAATTTAAATTTAAGAAAAATATTTCGCACTATGTCCGGGTCATGATTCAGCCATAAGGCAATAGTATTCATAACTTAAATAATTTACTTCACATGTGATATAAATATCGTTGGAAATATGGAAACAATAACATATATTGTTTGAAAAGTATAAATGAATTACTATATTTAAAAAAATCGGGCTTTTTTCAGGCTGTGAAAAATAAATCTGGGCTTCGGGTAACAAGTGTGAATTTGGTACTCGGGCTCGGGCTGGACCGGGCCTGAAAATGACGGGTTTGGATCGGGTAATTTTATGAAATTTCAGCCTGTGCAGACCTCTAATCTAAAAGCACTTCAATAAACAGAATTAAAGCACAAACCCTTTCGTTCTTTGAGTAGCATTGCAACGCATGCTGGGTACTCACTAGTAAATATATAAGATAAAGAACATTGATTATTTTGATCATTTTCTTTGTATAAAATTTAGGTATGATTAAAATCCATTGAAATGTACCCATTTTACAGTACTAGTGGTCCTATTCTCAGATGTATAAGTGTCTAGACACTAACAGTGCCCGGTCAGTATGGCTCAACACCTTTACGCCGAACATAATAATTTTGATGGATTAATTTCAAGCGTGTAAAATAAATTATAACAATATTTCGCAAAAAAAATTTTCGCAATGTTACTCATTAAACTCTCGTAATGAAATATTATTGTGACCACTGACCTCCTTCCTGTATTGCGATATTCGCTATGCTCAGTACCAACTTAATAAACATGTTTGAATTTGAATTGTTGAGATTTTGTACATTTCCGTTTCGCCTTTCGGTATCTTCAGGCATTCGGGCACACGAATGAACTCAAACCCGGGTCGTTAGTGACGAAATACATATAAATGTACAAAATCTTAACAATTCAAATCTGATATTGAAATTCCATCAAGCACCATCATCTTAAATTGAAAAACATTTATAGAGCAAATACAAAAATCATTACGTTATGCGTTAAAGCTTTACCGACTGGACACTATTAGTGTCCTGACAATCGGACTGCAGGTGTAAATAATGTGAATTCAACAGCAGTCTAATATTTGCACCAAGTATAAATCGGCCTCTTAGGGTCAAAAAAACATATCAATTTTTTTCTTTACTTTAGAAGACAGCAGCCCAAAAAGACCTAAGTAATCAACAAAAAAGTGTTTTGAGGTCTGAGATCTGAGGTATGAGGCCTTGTCGGTAACGGTGCAGTGGATATGGACTTGTACGTTCCCGCCGCTTGTTACAATTTGGTATTTTTGTAGGTATCGAGACAAATTTTTCTAAAAACCCTAATTAAAAAAATGGTATAGGTACAATAAATAGCAAATGGTGGTACGTTTGCCATTTCGGTGAAAACCTCGAAATATTTTTTTTTCATTGTGATTTTACATCTTGCACGTGTTTAACCATCTATTATATAAATTTTGCATGCAAATATAAAATTTCATATTTATTTTTGACAATAAAGATGTTCATATGTTGGTGTAACATTCAGCATGCAAAAGACGCCAACGTGCCGGGAGCGGACCGTAAAGTGTTAATTGTCGTTTTAAAAAATGAATTTAATCCATACTGTTCTTTCAGTCACTGTCGACAATTAACATTAAGCTAACACTTCTTTCTCATAACACAGTAACATCATATCGATTGTCCCGATGCTTCTTGTCTGTATCGCAATACCAATGTTTTTCGTAAGGTAGAAAATGTCTCAGGTCTTGTATATTTTCATACGTTATAGAATCAGTAGCTGCTAAAATCGTCGAGTTGTCTGCTGTTCGATAACGTTTCAGCTTTACTAGTAAAATGACAATGACAGTGAAGGCAGCCACCACCGTCAAGACCATTCCAATAATAACCAAAATAATACTCGTAGCCATCTGCCTCGCACTTTGGCCGAATTTCATTATAGAACTGCAGAGTTCGAAACACTTCAGAACCGTCAGAGTTACGATAAATACACAGCACGTCGTCACTATTCTTCAGAACGTCGGACAGCATGTTTAAAAGAGTTTCTGAATCTTCGCACAACACATTTATTTTCAGCTGCACTAAAATTATTTTAAAACTATCACTCACTTTAAAAGAATTCTTTTCGAGACTCGTCACACTGTTATTTTTAAATAACACAAGAGACTTTTCTGCGTTTTGATCCTTGACCTGTATCTCAATGAAGGAATCACTCTCGATTCTCTCAATAACATTATTATTGAAAACAACACTTCCTCCAGTGATAACATTGAACGCTTTTTCTTCTATTGTCCCAATTTTGCAATTTTCTATTCGCAACGTTTCGGAATCACTGAAAAGTATCGCTCCGCTTTTGACACTCTGTATGCTGGTATTGAACAGCTGAAAATCTTTAATAGATACATTTGATAGAAATCTATTTGGAAGTTTACCAAACTTTCCTCCGAATGTTGTAAATCTTTCGATGGATATATCTTTTAAAGCGTGTCTCTCAACGTCATAAAAAATGGTGTCGATTATCTCAAACTTTTTCAAAACCATTAAAGCTTTTGAAAGCGAACGGTTTGGTATTGAAAACAAACGACGAGTTGATCATGATATCCTGGATGTAGCCGTCGATCGAATACGAGGGAAATTCGGGGACGTTCGTGTTTTGAATTTCAATTCGCACCCCTCTATGTGAAGAAAAATAATGCAACGAACCCGCACGCAAAATCAGATTGTCGACGTTTGATATTTTCACCAATTTCAAATTAGTAAGATTAGTTATGGCACCGGGTAAAAAATACACTATTTGACATCTTTTAATGATGATGCGTTCTGCCGTCGGTATCATGCTGTAGGACCCTTCGGCGCGAATCACCAAAGTTGCGGGACTAAATGCACAGTCGCAGACCACTCGTCCTGAGTCATCGCAAGTGCACACATTTTCATCGCAGATCGTGAGGAACGGTTCCGAGTAAACATTACATACACACAAAAACATTAAAATATTTAAGTAAACGGTTTGTATAACCCACTGTGTCATATTGATGCTTGTTATATGGCAAATAAAACAATAATCTTATCATTTTGTCACTGGCATTACCATTTTTTTCACAATTTGCAAGGTTTTTTATTCTCATATCTAATCTAACTGTATCTAGGCTTACCCAGTGGCATTTCAAATAATAGTTTTAGCAAAGGTAACTCCCTTTAGAAAATGTATATGTTGAGACTTTTGCTATATATTTTTGTTAGAACATAATGAGGTCATATCAAAACATAGAATCATTCAAAAGTAGAAAACAACCATTACATCCTCGAGAGGTGAAGTGGACCAAGTGATAAAATAGTAAAACTTTTAGTTTAATGAACTTCTTACATTAGCCCTTTGACGACCACGCGGCGAAAAATCATCGTGCGGATATGCCTCAGCGATAACACTCCATGTAATTGAACCTGTATTATTTTTATAACTATTATGATGGAATGGGATTCTAGCAGTCTTTTTCTTTAATTATTAATTCATTTTCTATAAATCGGTGTTAGGTTTTTGACCTATAACGGGAAACCTGTTGGTGCAAAAAGAATATCGGCTGCATTCA
Source organism: Himalopsyche phryganea (assembly GCA_022494535.1). Lineage (NCBI taxonomy): Eukaryota > Metazoa > Arthropoda > Insecta > Trichoptera > Rhyacophilidae > Himalopsyche > Himalopsyche phryganea. The sequence goes on along the minus strand of JAGVSL010000095.1, from coordinate 1,071,653 downwards.
GTAAATAAGGTCTATTGTTTATATCCCACTGTAAGTGCTTTTACGACAGAGTGCTTTTGCGTTGCAAAAGACCCTTTTCTAAACAATATCTTAGCACATTTTATAATTTATGGCAGTGCTTATGGGGAACATTGAGTCACCCAAAATTTAATTTTTGTTTTTTTTAGGTTGTCCCTACTATTTTTAAAATTCTAATAACTTTGCTAATCCTTCAAAAAAACTTGGTCGTCAAAGGGTTAATTTACACTATATTGAATTTAACTTCTTACAGAATACAATAAATACTTTTGCAGCCTGTATTTAGTTAGCTCACTTCACTTTTATGATACTTTATGACATCTGGATTACCAAAATGCACCTAATTCATCTTTATCGAAAATATCAGCTTGCTCAGTTCACTTCTCATTGGGTCAAATAATCTACACCACTGCAACTGACAAATAATAGGAAATTGATATAAAGATTATTGCCCAAGCTGAATGAAAGGGGTGTCAGATGTTGATGAAATATCGTTATCAATCAAGTCGTAAGGATAATATGCAGATATTTTGAGACAAATAATTGATAACACAATCTATTTAAGTTTCTCTGTCTACATATTTTTAGTCTCTTTTACTTTACAGTGACTAATATTATATTTGTCAAGTGATCAGTAATGGGGGGTACTGTCGCTTGACAAATTTAGCAATCCACTGCTAGTGAAGTGGTAAATAACAATAAAAAAATTGCAGACATAGTAAAAAAAAAAAGAAATTACACCTGTTTAATAAAAACAAATTAATTAGTGTGATATTTGTTGCTGCGTGTTTTGAAATGGTTTATGGATTCTTGGCTCTTATAACGCCTCTGCAGCAACTCCGCGAATCGGCGACCGCTGCTATAGAACATGATTCTCAGAATTTAATAAAAAAAATTTCGCAATACGTTGACAAAAACGTTATCAGACAAACCGTTAGGTAGTTAGTTATCTACCATCAATGAAATGATTAGGCTTTTTATAGATAACATTGACAAAAAAATCAGCGAACCTCTACTCACACATAAACATATTTTTATTATACTTTAACTTGCAACTAGAAATACCTACCCCACTTGTGTACTAAGGCGTTAGGGTGTTCTTTTACGGATACCAAGATTGAAACGGGCGCACCGTTTCGAAGGTTCAAACTGATGTATCACACACCAATCATCACAATATAAACTCATTGAAACCCCGATTCATGGTTATTTTAATAGAACCTCAAAAAAGAAAAATGAGCATGGGAAAGTGTCAATAGACTTTTGATACAAGGCATGCTGTGAGGGTGGAAAATATACAGTTATGTAGTGTTTGAAATTCAATTTTACTCACTACCCTTTCTTACAAAATTCAACAATAACTGCATCATTTAACATATTTTCCTGTTTTAAATTTTCCAAAAGTTTTCTTCAGTTGATGTTATCATAAGAGCAGATTCTCTCTTCACTTTGATTATTTCTAATCAACTTTTAATTTGTTTCATTGAAGAAAATGATCTCTCAACAGAAATGCTGAGAGTATTGTAAAAATAATTTTAGTAAATTAAATGCTTCTATTAAAATATCTTATAATTCATCTTTGTTTATAATATAGAAGGTATGGACATTAAAAAAATTCTAGTGGTGAATTAATATAAACAAGTTTTCAAGACTGTCAAGCTTCTTAGACAGGTAGAAACTTTAATATTAGAATTAAAGAACATATAAGATGTCTCAAAAGTAATAATTTTTTAGAGTTTTCATTTAATTGAAAATTATTATAATTTAAATAAAAATAATAATGTAGAAATATTAATAGGAACAAATAAAAAGGGTGTTAAAATGAATTGCTTAGAGTTTTTAGAAGTTAATAAAACCATTAACAGTAATAGAGTATTAGTAAATAACATTTTAAATAGAGCAGGTGGCTCACCTCTATTAAATTTATTTCCCTTGGTACTTTCACCTCCAAACACTAGTAATTATATGTAATTAGTAGTGTTATGCTAATTAGTAAGTAGTCTATCAGTGTTTATGTCTTACGCCCCTTCCCATGTCCAGTAGAATGGAATAAACCCCACCCTACTCTTCACTTCAATTTAAGAATTAGAAGTATACTTTAGAAATAAATAACCTTGCGATATGGTTAGTCTGAAGACGAAACGAAAGAGACGAAATGCGTCACGTTCGTGATAAAGCCAGTGGAATAACAAAGTAATCAATTTTAATTTTATATCATAAATAAGTTCAGTTCATTGAAAATAGTTTCTATAACTGTGTTCTTCCCAAAATACAGCAAAATAATTTCGACAACTGAACACATCCACAAGTCTGAATATTCAATAAATGGAGGAACACAAAATATTCTTACCAACCATGATACAATTAAGCAATAATGATTATTTTCCAGATTATTAAATTCCCTTTCATTGTTTTCCTGTTTATTTATATTAAAGGTAGCGACAAATCAATCACGATTTATATGAAAATTCAAATCAGAATACTAACGATGCATTCCCATACACAACTGTCATAAACACGACATGCGCGATCCGTAATGCAGATTAAACTTGACGTCATTTGTGCATGCACGAGAAATGCAAGCATGCGAATTTAGCCAGACACCATAATGCGCATAACCGAACAAACACGTCACTGAATTTGCAACAACTGTTAGAATTAAGTGCATAAATGCAAAACATTAAAGTAATTTTGTTTCATCGTTACGTAAAGGAATTAAAATGAATAGTTAGAATAGAAATTAATAAAACCATTATCAGTAAATAACATTTACTGATGATTACTCGGCATGCGTTGCAATGCTACTCAAAGCAAGAAAGGGTTTGTGTTTTAATTCTGTTTATTGAAGTGCTTTTGGATTAGAGGTCTGCACAGGCCGAAATTTCATAAAACTCATCTTCAGGCCTGGCCTGGCCTGAGCCCGAGTCTAAATTTCACACTTGTTACCCGAAGCCCAGATTTATTTTTTTCATCCCAAAAAAAGCCAGATTTACTTTTAATATAGTAATTCATTTATGCTTTTCAAACAATGCATTTTTTGGTTTCCATATTTCCAACGATATTCATAGCACATGTGAAATAAATTATTTAAATTATGAAAACTATTGCCTTATGGCTGACCCATGACCCGAACACAGTACGAAATATTTTTCTTAAATCTAAATTGTCTTAACCCACCCGAGCCTGGGCCCGTGCAGGCCTCTATTTCGGATATACAATATTTTTTTTTTTTAATTTTCTGGTTCAGAGATGTCGCTAGTTGTACGTATTTTGATTCTTTTTTTTTAGATTTGTTTTAAGATTTCAAATTTTTTTCTTCAGAAACCTTCACGAGTGTGCGTACTACAACTCACCAAAGTTTGATCGAAATCGGATGAATGGTAAAGGAATTCATAGAGGAAAAACAAATAAACAAATCTTCATTTTTATATCGACTGTGGAAAGGAAAAAGGACGTAGCCCGCACACAAAAATATTGTGTATAGCCCAAACAAAACGCGTATTAAATTGTAAACGGTGATTATCGAAAAATAAATGTTTTGAAAAGACGGAGGGATAAGTTCTTTTACCTTTCTATAGTCGATGTATTTTATATTTATATATAAATACAGTGCATTAGCACGTTTTGTGTGAGTTATACACAATATTTTTTGGTGTGGGTTATGTCCTTTTTCCTTTCCGCAGTCGATATATATAGATAGACTTATATCCTTTGAAATTTGCACCTCCAAACATTCATTAAATTTGTAATCAGTAGTGTCATGATTAGTGTCTTAACCCCTCCCAAAGTCCAGTAGGAAGAAATAGTCGCACCCCACCCCACCCTTTTTTCTATTTTAACACGTTGTATGCGCGCGATATATCGTTAACTCCTGTTGATTGGTTGTGCGTAGCGTATTTCATAATATGCTTATATAGAGGCTCATTTACACACGTGTAAACAGATTTTGTATGGTGAATGAATTATTATTTTTTGAAAAAACATTTATTTTGGTCGCAAAACTAAACATGAATCGACAAAAGGTAAGAAAATAATATTTTGTTGAAAATAAATATTTATAAATGCAAAATAAGCGTGCGATTTGAATGCGCCTTTAGTGCGTTCGGCATGGAATGTTAAGCACTTGATTGACATCTAGTTACGATATATCACTAAGGCCATGTTTTTCGGGGAATGGAAGGAATAAGCTAGTCTAAGGAGATTAAACTGATAATAATTTTCACTTTTAAACAAAGTTATAGGAGTTGAAATTTTGTATCAATCAAAATAATGATATTACCATTTTAATAAATTCATGTCATAGTCACCCAACAGAACTTTATTAATGCATTTGTTTTCCCAACGACGATTAAGGTTATTCTCGGGTTTTTTTTTTTAACTCGGGTATCAGTGTGGGTCCTAGACTTATAATACTTTATCTTATAAATTGTCGTATTTGTATCTTATTTAAACGTTAGACACTGTTTACTGTCTTTCAATTCGAGTCCATTCATGTGCTCGAATGCCTGAAGATACCGAAAGGCGAAACCTGTTTCGTTAGTGACAAAATACAAGAAAATATACAAAATCTCAACAATTCAAATTTGATATTGAAATTCCATCAAGCACCTTCAGTCGATGTCTTAAAAAAGTTATAGGGGTTCGAAGATTCGCGAATTTTAAGGTACTCTATACTGCATGAGATATTTTATACACAGTGAATGTGTCAAGAATTAGAACCATTGTTTACCTTAGAAATAAATAGCCTTGCGACATAGTTAGCCTGAAGATGCTTCTCAAAGAGGCGAAACACATGTCACTAGTAGCACAACCAGTGGAACAACAAAGTTATGAATTTTTATTTTATAGCGATAAAGATTATTAAATGAAAATATATTTGCTTACAGCGTGTTTACATATTGTGTGTTTATCAAATCTATAGGTTAATGAAGAACTTACCCCTGTAATCAAATGCGATGGTGTGGTAAGTCTAGCTCCTGTAAGACTTTGTAAAGGACGACTCTGTGAGAACTTGCTCGATTATTAGAATTACCTGAAATTGTACAACATGATTAATTTAATGAAAGAACAATTTATTGACTCACATCTGACACAGAGGCATTGTATAAGAAAAGAAAAAGTAAAAATGAAACTTTTGCAATTTAAATCTTTTTATATAAATCGAGTAAGTAATTTTTCCGATTATGGTGTATCTATCACGGGTCATATCTTGACTACTGGCCTTCAAAAAACTATATCTGTACTCAGCTAATAGAGCACGCTAGTCATTTAAGTTGGGCACCTCACAAGTTATTTTTCCATTTTTATTTTGGCGGATGGAACAACGACATTGGGTCATTTTTAAGGCTTTAATATCTTTACTAGCAAATAAAACCACTATTTTCTTCAGTATTTTAGTAGCTGAATAATGGACAAATATTATGTCAAAAACACTAATAAAAAAACATATTCTATAGTAGTAAGAAAATGTTTGGCACTGAATACCTCAGACACACTTTCGGGGGTTAAGTGGTTCTTCCACCGAGCTCATCAATTTTCAATAATTCAATTTACCAATTTTTACAATTGGTTGAAAATTTTGATATCCAAAATCTATCATATCAAGGTTTTATTGTAATATAGTAGTGGAATTCTTGGCATACTGTGTATGAATTGGTGAAAGAATCATTGGGGTCACAACTGTTGCGTTCTTGCTCCATTTCTGTTTATTATTATCCTCGATTTTCTACTCTGTAGGTCAATCCCACCTGACCGAAGAATAACTGTCGCTCACGGTCTGAGGCTGAGACATTGAATGTGCCGAAGATGATGTGATATTTGATAAATCTATTATGGGCATTCGGAAGATTATTGATGGGTTATGAATTAGCTCAGGTTGCATGTGTAACAAAACATGCCATGACTCCGATAAGACCCTGACGCTGACAGTATCGGTAAAGTCAACAGCTTTGGGTACCTCCGTGTACACATTTCGGAAGATAGTAACACAAAGAAAGAGCTTGCTATTCGCTTAGGAATAGCTGGAGCCACATTTAACCAATGCAGACCATTTGGGACACGCAGTTGTACACACTTAAAAAAAAAGCTGTTTGCGCAATGCCTGCATTCTATCAGTGCTACTTTACTGCAGCGAATCATGACACCTGACGAAGACCCAGAAAAACTGTATTCTGAGTTTTGCGAATAGAAGCTTTTGTCGGATATTGTGGGGTGAGGTGGTTTGACTTCACAAGGTACTCGGAGATTATGGAGTGTACCGAGCAGCACCCGGTCATGTCAGCGGTCATGGAGAGACATTGAAACTGGCTGGCTCACATGCTGCGGATGCCTTCGGAGACCCTCAATCCTGCCCGCATCGTACTCAACCGAACTGACGGATTCTAGTATATGGAAGGAAACAAAGCAATTGGCGTGTGACAGGAAATCATGTAGGCGCCGTGTGGTGGCCATATGTTCCACATAGGGAGCAAATACGGTCAAGGAAGAAGTAGTGAAATACAAATATTTTTTAATACTTACCATGAGCATATATCACTATAGGCTTGTCACTTTGTAAGAGTCCTTCGAAGACATCAGCTTTTTGACAGTCAGACGTTAATTGATTAACTTTGTCCTTGTATGAAGAAGGCAATATGTGCCATACACCTGTTGAGTAAAGAAAATATATCATAAACTCATTCTGTGATATCAGACTTATCTAACAATGGTGAGGAATTAATTATTGCGCCTACTTCATCAGTAAACCTTCCCACGGTCGACACATACGTATGTGCTACTCAGTTGCTCAACCTCTCTTTTTCGAACAGAGTAGAGATAGAAGGATAGGGCTAGGAGAGGACTAGAGGTTAATTAATCTCTCTCGTTTTTAGGATCGGATGGGTGGGAGAGAGTTCTAGACGTCAGTTAATCGATTAAAAAAATCAATTTATGAAACTGTTCATACCGGGATTTGAACTTGAGACATCCGTAACCAAAGCCTACGATATTAACCACTGCACCATGGACCTGACATTCGATTCAATTGCCAATATTCAGTTCTTGACCGACGTTTCATATTACTTGGTAAAATAAATCAAATCAGATGTTGTTTAAAACCTGTATTTTATCAATTTTCTTTGTACTGTCCATATTGTTTCCTACATATTATTCTTATTAATGCTGATATTTTATCATTATGCTACATTGGTTTTCATGTTATTGTTAGTTAATAGTTACAGCTTGATGAAATTATTTATTTAATGATATTTAGTGGACCTATTCAAATGGCCACTGTTAGCTCACCCCCATTGCATCTTTTAAGTTTGATAAAAATTAAAAGATGCAATGTACATACTTAACCATAATTTTTGTAAATTGTATTATTTTGCGTGCACTCAATGGCGATTTTGTAGTATTAATAATACAAAAAAGTCGAAAATGCATATGCAGATATCGTCACCCTACTGACAGAAGTTGGTGAGTAACAAAACTGACAGAAACTAGGAAACTGCACAATGATTCTTGAATATCAATTCTTTGGTGCATCAATTATACCAGTTTGGAAAAACACAGCTAAATATTTCAGTTTACACATATTAATGCAAAATTCTAGGCAAGCTATAGTCCTTGTCTATTGATTCCTAACTTGAGGAGTGTTAGATTGGCATAAATCCATCTATATATTGATATTATAAGAACTCCATTATTATAGGTATTTAGTTCTACAACATTTCATACGTCAGAATTATACTTAAACATATTTTAGCTTAGCTATGTATCCTGTTTAGAAGAATACAATATTATGTCATCTCACATATTCAAATATCATAATATTTATTTAATGTTAAATTATTCATGGTACTAACTGTGTTTTTGAAAAAGCAGCTAACATGGTGTTATCAATGAATCATTAAAATAAATGCATTGAAATTTTATTAATTGTGCTTAATTACGTTTAAGTATAGTTCTGACGATGGCGTCAAGCTGAAATAGCTATCAACTACCTAATACAATTTTGTAGAACTAAATACCTTGATATTTTATCCTATTAAAAACCAATGCTAATTCTAGACTCAATGTCCCTGCCCTTTAGACACCAGCAGGTCTCACTTTTGCAAGCGTATGAACTCTCTAATTACGCTGCTTTGTTACATAAATATACTCAACAAAATCTCACCTAATGAAATAGACTTCTTCGAATAGTGTGACGGTGAAGTAATGAAGAAATTTCGTACACCTTGAAGCCCAGTTTTTTCCGGTGTATTCAATGTTTCAAGATTTGGAAAGTTAACTGAAAATAACAAGAATTAAAAAATTATGTAATTTTTAATTTAAGTTAACAGATGAAACGTGGATAACTGTGGTAAATCAAAAAAATATGACATTTTTGTTGCTGTTTAGAAAATACGAAATTGACAAAAACATAATCCGTTTTATTCATTTAAAAAATTAACATTAACCTTTACACACTCGTGCCCTGTGTGCAATTGGAGAAGCCCACTTCCCGAGCATTTTTTCGCACAATTATTGCGTGACCCTAGGCTGTCATTAAAATAATTATATCTCAAAAACTGATCAACTTATTTGTGTTAAGTAAAAGCGTTATCAGAAAAAAGATTGCTTCAATTTAAAAAAAGGTTTATTCACTATTTTTCACAATTTACATATTTGTAAATTAAGGGTAAAGAATTAAAACTATAAAAATTAAATTAAAAACTGTAAAATTACTAGAAAATTAAATCTTTTTAATTACAATTAAGCAAAATTACACAAAGAATTAATATTTTTTTCGTATGCCAATTTTTATAACATTTGTCTTTACATAGACCAACTTTACACTTCTGGTAGGTGAATATCTACAACCTCGAAATGCAGATGTTTGTATGACTCATTATATAATATTAAAATATTTCTTGAATACGAAAATAAAATTACGATTCAGTATCTCAAAATCATTTATTTTATATTATATATTTTATGTAAGCTAACATTCATCTTTTGAATAATTTTATCACAAATTAGTGTATTACGATCGCGAAATGCGTCATAATCAGCGGTCCTGTATGGGAATGCTGGGCACTGAACGACGCAAATCCGCAGTTCCGTACGGGACAGCTGGGTGGATAAAAGTTAAGATATAACTGATTTTAAATTAAAAAATAAAAACAATACTCTATTTTGCCCTTAAGCACCTACTGTGATTCATGAAGACAACGAAATTCCTCAGGGTGCGGTTACATCTAAAGACAACAGGGAATATCACATACAGGCATACAAAGACGGCGAAGCAGAACTGCGGAATTATTGGATACACCCTGAAAAACAAAATAAGCTTGATGAGTACAGAAGAATTTTGTTCTGCCGAACAGGTCTTGTGTTATTTGACAATATATGCATTAAGGTTTCGACCAACGCATTTAATTCAACTACAAAAACATTACCTTAATGTGAAATAAATGTCTCATATGCTTCAGAATTAGTATCTTAATTAGAATGAAATCTAAATCTTTCTAAGTTTTTGGTCTGTAGTTTTTTTTTACCATGTCCGCTCCCAGTGTGGACTATATGGAGGTATCTCAACAGAAGTTTTCTACAAGAACTCAGTTGCTCAACCTCGCTTTTATTTTCGACGAGAGTAGGGATAGAAGGATAGGGTAAGAACAACACTATGCCCCGTTTTTAGATTAGGAATTTTAGACAACACAAACATTCACGCCTATGAACAGAAATCAATAAATCGATTGTAAAATCAATTTATGAAACTGTCTGCACCGGGACTTGAACTCAAACATCCGTAACCGTAGCCAATGACGTTAACCACTGCACCACATAGCCATATATTTAGCAAATTAAAATTAATAACAAACTATAGTTACATAATAAGACCTTCAATCAGTCAAGCTAGACTTAGTGAACTAGCAATATTAACTATTGCACATAAAGGAGTCCGGAAAATGTATATAAATGTGATTGCGGAATTTGCCAATTTAAAAGCGAGGAAAAAAGATCGCTTCATTAATTTCCTTTCAGTAAAAAAAAATAGAGGAATGTAAATGCCAATTCAATCAATAAATAGAAATCATACATAATTCAAAGGTATACTTACAAATCAGTTGAATACAACCCCATTATAATTGCTGGAGCAATCAGCCACACAAATGTAAAATGGAAAATAGTCTTTAAACATTGTTGCACTGCACAAACGAATTCTTCCGCAGCATCCATTTTATTACTGAACACCATATTTTGTTTTTTTTTTTTTAAGGGTGTGTGACCAAATCACAAATAGCCTTCTTAATGACTATATGTACCAACATTAATGGATCGCATTCTCAGTCACTGTGGATGCTAACTTCAGTACAACTAATGATGTGTCAAAAAATTCTCTCTGTAATGCGTTTTATTTTTTTTCCCTATAACAGCATGAACTAGCCACATTATATAAATTACTTTTTTCTTAAACCATGTCCGCTTCTAATGTGGCACATATAGACTCCTGATAAAAATACAGATTGTGTCTGTGGCTGTTTATATAAAACTGAATGTTAAAAATTCAGGTATATCATACTGATTATCAAACAAATTATACATAAACCAAATAAAATAGTCTACAATTAAAATGTTAATGACATCTTACAAATCAATAAATCAATTAAATTTGGATTATTGAGATTTTGTACACTTCCATGTATTTTGTCACTAACGACCCGGGTTTCGCCTTTCGGCATCTTCAGGCATTCGAGCACACGAATGGACTCGAACTGACACGTTTCAAAATTCTATCACATGGTCCATTTCACTTCTCGAGGGCTCATATATTATGCATGCAAGTGCTGAGATATATCAGCTTTTAAAAAATCGGGTTAGTCACCAAATTTCTTATCAAAAGATAATATTATTTATATAATTTAAGACATCGACTGAGGGTGCTTGATGGAATTTCAATATCAAATTTGGATTATTGAGATTTTGTACACTTCCATGTATTCTCAGTTCGAGTCCATTCGTGTGCTCGAATGCCTGAAGATGCCGAAAGGCGAAACCCGGGTCGTTAGTGACAAAATACATGGAAGTGTACAAAATCTCAATAATCCAAATTTAATATTGAAATTCCATCAAGCACCCTCAGTCGATGTCTTAAATTAAATAAATCAATTTTTTAACATGTCAAGAAAAACAATACCGTAGAGAAATCCGTGTATTAAATTCGGTAAAAATGCATTAAAAAATAAAAACCAGAGGTAATAAAATCGAAACATATGAGCAATACAAATATGTCAAAACAATAACAATTCGTGCATAGTCATAAAATTCATCAAATGACAAAAATGAGCATAAAAATAGGTATGCTGTTCTTAATTTGAAATACAATATGATGGAACAAATAAAGTATTGTAAACTAATAATTTGGGGGTGAAACACAAAAATGTTCTTTGCTATTTCTATTGCAAAGTGGACATATCGGTTATTGCTTTTAGCCGCCTCATATAGCCACTATTAACTCATTTTGGTATAATGTTAATGTACAGTCGGTTCTGCAGTTTCAGACTTCATTAGGGGGTCACGGGTTCGAGTGCCCAATAAATACTTTCATACAATTGTTTTTAAATTGATTTATGTGTGTGTATCCAGAGGAATGGATGTCTGCGATGATTTATGTATTTGATATCTATACCAGTCAGTATTGCCCAAATGAAATGGTTCAAATTTGAAATCAAGCAGTGACATTAACGGTCAAGTAAAATGCATAAGTACCCTCCGAATATAAAATTTTAAATGAACTTTCACAACCTTATCACCGCATCCATTAATAATAATATTTAAGTATCTTGCTCTACAATTTGATATTTTTTGCCTGAAATCTTGTGAATCTTATAAAAGTGACTACTTAGAAAGAAAAATATTAGGTAAATGTCTATTAGCAGGAATATTCGATATTCTATGTTTTAGGGTAGAAAAATTAAACCAAACCAACGCTAACATAACATAGCCTTGTCCCTGCTAATAGACATTTACTCAAAGTTCAAATTGAGCATCAAAATCAATTTGAAAAAAATGTCAATTTGTATAAAACCGGTTATTTTTAATAGTCACCAAATTAATACTACAGGAAAATCACCGCAAAAAAAAATATCAGCTATATGGAACTTCGAGCTACTACCATAAATTAACAATTAAAACATAGTTCATGATGCTGTTAAAGAAAGAGTCAACCCAAGACATTGTTTTATTGAAAATTATGTATCTTGACAATTCGCTTAACCTATAATACCTAAACAACGGAATGACAACCGATGTCAAAACTGACAAGATAGACAAATATACTAAAATCTGACAGTTTATGTGTTCATAGAGTAGGAGATTGTGAGCAAAATACTGGAGATTTCTAGAGCATTCATAGAAGTAAGGAAAGGTGCTAAATTTTGTTTAGTACGTTGGTAGCTTAATTTTTAATCAAAACGGATAAAAAGTACCTATGTGAAAGCATTCAAAAAATTTAGATCGCATAAAATTGGGGATCTTATGTCATGCTATAAATTATTTGTATTGTTTATGGGACTGCTCATGGATAAATCATCATAGTTCTCTATGATACATTCTTTAAAAGCAGCCATTTTATGTGCCGGCTGTCGGTATACGTCATAACTTTATTTTTGTTAACGAACCCTGTATCAACACATTGAAAATTAATACTTACACATTACCATTTTGCTCTGTTCGGTAAGTAAACTTATTTTAGATTACATATTTTCTGTTGTTTGCTACAGTATATTTTTTTTAGGACCCACAGTCACTCGGGGATTAATTAGTAATTGCAATTAAACGAAATTAATTTTATCTTTTAATTTACTTATTTTGGTCACTGTTAAACTGGAAATAGATTAATTCCATCTTTAAGCATACCAAAACATTGCACAACATACTGTCATCTTTTTCAATAGTTGCGAATGATTAAAATTAGTCATCAAAAGTTTTGGGAAGATAAAAAACCTATTTATGGTAAAGAATTTTTAACAAATGACTAATTTGGGTAAATATGCTTTACAACATGCTACTCTTTTTCTACCCGAAAATTTACTTAATACCGCTAACAATACAGTTCTGTAGAAAATTGATTTACGAATAGGAAAATGCCAAATTGTCATACATGGTAAATAGATAATTTACGATCAGATGGGTGGGAGAGAATTTAAGACATCACAAACATCCTTACTTTCGAACAGAAATCAATTTATGAAACTGTCCACATTTACGCTGAACATAATTTTTTTTTATTTGCTCTATACATGTCTATTTGGTTGGTACTAAAGATAGCCAATATCGTAATACAAGAAGGAGTTCAGTGAATATATTTCTTCCCGATAGCTAAATGAGTAACAATTTTTTTTTGCAAAATATACATATTATTTAATTTCACCCTTGAAATTAATCAGGCCTTGAGACTTACTGACTGGTCACTAATAAATCTGTGAATAGGACTGATTGTTTCAGGTTTTTTTTATCCCTAAACTGTATTGTAATATAGATAATTTAAATTCATATAATGATAACTTATTCTTTTGTTTATTTAGATACCGAGCTTCAAGATGTTTGACGATAAACTGACGGGTAATTCGATGGGCGAGAGACGGAAAGCTTTCAACAGCTTAGTATCGGCTGCCGATATCGATGAACTCTCTCCTGAAAATATCAATAATCTCTCGACCAAAACTCAAGGCGAACAGGTCTACATGTCGGCCCTCGCCGACCGCTTCAAGAATCAGCAAGCCGTGTGGCAGATTCTCAAATCAGAAAATGAAATGACGATCAAGCGAGTGTTGAAGTATAAATGGTTCTTCGAGAAAAAGACTGATTTCATGAACACCGAGTACATTTTCAAGGAAATCTTTCCTAATACGTCGTATCGCGTCAGATCAAAAGTGATATCTCGATTGGGGATCTTCCTGAAAGACGAAGACTTGGCTGATGAATTTTATGAGAGAACACTCAGAGTCTACGGCAAGGATATGGCTGAAAAGATTCTACCCGCGTGTTCACTGTCATTCATAAAAGGCAAAATTTTGATTCCTGATTTTGAAATTCAATTTTCAACTTTGATCAAATTATATAAAAGAGACACCGCTCTCACAATAGAATATATTGATAAATATTTCAATGCGGATCGAGAAAAACTATTTCCACTTTCAAAGAAATACTCCCGCATCGACTATGAAACGTTTTGGAATGTGCTGGTGCAAGATTCCCCGGAGACTTTCCTTCGTCTCTTTGTAGCTTATGGTGACAGATTTTCTGTATCATTCGGGTACCGTACTAGTATCATATTGCTTAAATGTGACAAGAAAACAATCTTGGAACATAAACGTTTCACTCGAATACTTAACACCCCGGCTTTTCTTCAAATGGTGAAAGGTGAAGATTTAGACAAAGTGTTGGTCAGTATGCTACCAGACAAAAAAGAAAACTTCGATTACTACGAGATAAATAATTTTCTGAAAACCATGAAGCCAAAATGTCGATTGGCGTACATCATTAAAATTTATGCAGCGGCATATCAAGGTGCCTCGCTCTTAGACTCACCGCAGTTTGTCACGATGAATATGACCGAACAGCTAAATCTTGAAGATCGCATCGCTTGGACTGAAAAGAAAATGGCAAACATTAAGCCGTCCGATCATTATAAAGAAGATTATTATTTGAAATATCTGCCGTGCTCCAAGGCCATTCCTCGCTATATGGAATTGTGTCAAAGCGCTTCAATACTGTCGCAGAGAATAAGCCTGCTTGAAAAAATGGTGCAATGCTGCAAGATAAACGATGACGACGCCGCTCTGCTGAACATTATGAAGTATGTTGCTAAAAGGCATAGAAACGATGCTGAAGAACTGCGTTACAATTTCTTAAACCAAGTTTATACATGTTTTAAACTGCACAAACTCTCAGCCGAACATTGGGAGATCATCGATGAAATGCTTCAAATAATGTACTTGAACGAGGACATACAGCACCATTACCGTCAGCACTTCTTGCAAGGGATATTGCAAGAACTGCTCAGATTCCGGCTGGACAGGAACATGGAGATCGAATCGGTTGTGGACACTTTGATGAAATTTAAACTGAACAATCTCAATTTACTCTCTGACAATATCGAATATGAAAAGAAAATCTTGCACGTGTTTTTCGAACGGTGCAAAGTGTCGATCGTAGGGCAACCTTTGAATGATGATTTCGAAGCGAACGTGTTGATGCTGTTGAATTCATACTCTACGTGGAATTCCAATCATAAAGATCACAAGCGCTCGGTTACTGATTGTCCCTGGCTGCTGGAAGAAATAAAGAGGTGGATGAAGACGTCGAGCGAGACTAAAAAAAACCAAAATTCAATTTTGTACAAACTGCAAGATGACGTTGCCACTCGTCAAATGTTTGCAGAAGAAATCCTCAAGTCGAGCACTGTGGATGCGTTCTTACACAATCTTTTAAACAACAATATCGCAGTTTTCTCGAATAATATAGACCTCGTTGTAAATCGTACTGTACAATATTACTCAGTGCACAATCACGTGCGAATGTTTCATCGGATTCGTGCTTACATGCAAAAGCCGTTGGGTGATTTAATGGAAAGCAAAATGAAAGAAATGTTAACTAAACTTGAACATAATAAAACTAAAGCAGGTGTAGTGATGGCACTGTCTTTACTTCTCAACATTAATGATTTCGAGACCCTAGTCGAAGACTACATACCGAAAAAAGAAAAAATTGACATTTTAAGTAAAGATCTCAGTGAATATAACGTGGGAGAAGTCATCTGCGGGCTCATGATGCGTGTCAATCCTCCAGTTTCTTACGGTATCTTGTTGCGTTTGGCCAAAGGCGACTATCTTAAATTCATACTTGCGACGGTGCTCTCCGTTCCATATAAAAAGTCTTCGAAGGAAAGTATCGAGTTTGTCAAAGAGCTCTCTAAGCAGCCCGTTTCGGTCAAAAAACATGCCGTGCGACTGGGTTATTTCATTTACCCGAGAGAGAGTCTGCTGAACTTTTACAAAGATATGTGGGAAGGTGAGAAAAACAGTTCTATGAGGGAAGTCATCTTCAGATGGACATTCAAGTACATGACGGCCGAACCAGATCTCGTAAAATATAGGGAAATATGGCAACTTTTGAAATCTTTCTTCAGCGTGTTCGAAGAGAAAGATAAAAATAACTTTGAATATCTCACTAAAGTCACTGATATTCGGCCTGAAATAGTTGACGAATACAGTCAGGCCGCATGGAGTACCCTGAAAATGCTTAAAGTGGCAAAGCTAGATGTCTCTGAAGAGTTCACTACCCTCACTGGCAATTTGGAATCGGTCATTCATTTGCTGAGTGATGAATTTTGTGAAACCATCATCCAAGAGTATCTCAGTTCGGTGGACGGTGACGTCGACGATTCCGCATACCTCCTCAAGTTCTTTGTATGTTGTATTGTTAAAGTTCGCACTGTAGATGCCCAAGAGAGACACATAATCAATATGCGCAAGGTCTTTGAAAAGTACATAACAGAAAATTGGAACAAGAAGAAAGACGGAGTGTTCTTGTACAGGAAAAGCTTGAAACTGTTTGTCAGAGAATGCTGCATCCAAGCGAGGGAAAATCACGACGTGAACCCGATCAAGCTTCTCACCAGCATCGGTGACATGCTTAAATCTGTTTTGCCTTTCGACGCGGCGTTCGATTCGAATGTCTTAGTTGAATTATCGACGATTTACAAGAAGCATTCAGACCATCCGGGCTTTATTAACATTACTTGGAACGCATTTAATGATCGTCCTCTCGCTCGGGAATATGCATCTCAACTCGGCGCTAGCGTAGGAGCTTACATGTTATCTCTGTATAAACAATACGGTCCTGCCGCCCACAGAATTTTCAATCCCTGCTTCGAAGAATTTGATTCGATATTCTTCGGTCACCGAACCGACGACAGAGAATTGTTTATGATACCGTTCATCGACAGCATTCTGGCCAACAGCAAGTCTACTGAGAGTTTAATATTCGCCATTGACCTTCTGCCAAGCGTGGTCAACACCGACAATGCGAATATTAATCGTTACAATACTATTTTGAAGATTATCACCGAGCAAGGAGACAATCTCGTAAAAATCGTGTTGAATTCTAAATATGAGATGTCTTCTGCCGAACTGTTCGGCAAAAATTGAGAACGGCCCAATTCGCTTACTTACTACAATCATTTTTATATAATGCTTTACAATAGGTTTAAGGTCACTATTAGCAATAATTTTTATGTCGTTTTGCATTTAACAATTCTTATAATTAAAATAATATATGATAAGAGATTTTGCAGCATGTTAATCAGTTATACTATTATATATATATATATACTGTCAATCAATAAATCGCTACAGTATATAATTGAAATCGGCTTAATTTAATGGTAGAAATAATAATTGAAATAAGTTAAATGTCAAAATATACACAATGAAATAATAATGACGCCTGCAATATTGTGATACACTTTTGTGATTTATGAATGTTATTCGAGATATATTATTATCTTATCATTGTTTTATTTCATTAATGCACTTTTCTAATTTAATCTGCTGTAGCCCAAGCTGTGATAATATGAAATGCGAATTTTTTGTACACAATTTTATTTTGTAACAGATACTTTATACAAATGTGCTTTATGATGACATTTTTAATCATTTTACTTAGTGAGCCTTACTATTTACTATATTAACTATGAATACAAAGAATACAATAATGTTAAGTAATATTAAATCATGTATTAAATAAAATATTTAATCCAGAGACAAATATAGTGAAACCCTGAAATTGCATAAACGGAATTATCTGGCCATTTTTGTGTGATATTTTTCATTTTTGGAATCAATCAAAATATGTAGCTTTTAATTTGATTTTCGACCTTTGAAAAACATAATTTCTAGGTTTTACTGTAATACAAAATATGTTATTGTTAACTTAATGTATGTGAGAATGCTGTGAACTAAATAATGGGTACTTGTCTGTTACACTGTAGCGTTCGTATTACGAGACTGAGTTTATACTATTCATACCTAAGTATCGGTTATATTAGGGAAAAATAAGACTAACAATATTCTCGAAGGCTAGTTAGCTATTACTTTAATCTGCAGTGCATTTATTAAAATCGAAATCTATTCGTCTCAATACTACTTCAATAGTCGCTATGGCTTTTATAGCAGGAAGAGGAAGGGTGTGTGGTATAGTACATTAGAATGCATACAGTTAAATGGAGAAGAACCAAATATTCTATTAAAAAAATGCTGACTGAAAAAATAACCTAGATGATAAAATGATACTTGCTTTGTAATAATTTTAAATTTTGTTTGTCTCTGGAGTAAGGATGTTTGCCCTTTTAAAATGATATTTTCCAAAAAAATATAATAATATAGTTTTCCAATTGTTCAAAAAAGTGTACTCGAGTATCATGATAATAAAATATTTTGCAAATGTATGTTTTTCATGTAAAACGTGTGTACTATTCTTCTTTGGCCATATTCGCTCCATATAGCCACCACGCAGCACCCCAATGATTCCCTGTCACCCGCTAATTGCTTTGTTTCCTCCCATGACATGCCAGAATAAATCAGCTCCTTCGAGTACACCTAATGGATAGTACCTGACAGTTGTCCAGGACGTCGGAATCCCACCAGTTGGAACAAGAGGCAAGGTGGATTGAGGCTCTCCGGAAGCATCCGCAGCACTCCACCCAGACAATTCCAACTACGACCACTGAGCGCAAAGCAGCATTCAACAGATAGCATTTGGGTTTAATCGTGCACAGCTACTTCTCCTAGACTGTCTCTATTAAGCTAAATGTGGCTCCAGCTGTTCCTAAGCAATCTCTTTCTTTGTGTTGCTGTCTTTCGGGATGTGTACACCGAGGTACCTGAGGCTGCCGACTTTCCCAATGATCTGTTCTGCACTAGTCAGGGTCCTACCGAAGTCATGACGAGCTTGATTGCACATCACATTGGTCATACTTGCGCTCATTTTCAGACCAACGCCACCTACCATTCACGGTTGTAATACCAGATAGAATGGTTACTAAAAATACCCACATATTATTTATAAGAGTATTAGCGAAAAGGCTGCTTAGGTGAAAAAACATCAAAAGTGGAGATTTAAAACGTTCACATAATTTTTCAGCGGCAAACATACCTACAGATAATAATTTAAAGTCGTTATGGGCGAGTTTTCTCCTACGTTGAAATTTGGTTGGGTAAATTGAGTCTAATTTAAATAAGCTTTAAGAAGAATACTATGCCATCTAAACAAAATAATTTTTATAAAGCGGAATTATACTTGGTAGGGGAGATAGCCCCATTTGACGGTACATGATATTATTATTTGTTACTAAATTATTAAATTACCAGTTTCATGTTTTATATCATAATTGACAAACATACAATTTTTTCACTCGTACCTACCTATATAGGTATGTAACAATAGTTTTGATCCAAGTATCCCTGCGTCGATTTACAAATAATAATTTATTTTGTTGGCTAGTAACGATAAGAAGAAGAAGAAGAAGCAAGAAATCTTATTTCAAAAAACGCAGGCGGCACGTTTGAGTTCACACGTCAAAAAGTTTATATTTTTTTTATGGAAGTTGATTGAAATATTTTCTCAAGTCCGCCAATTTATCAGATTAAAAATACATTTTCTTAAAGTTGGTCCATTTTGTTATTCAAAATGGTAGTTGTCAATACATTTACAGCGCCGGCTGAAGGAATCGTACATCAACAAATGTCTACGAAATTATATGTGAACGAGCGGGAAATTGGTTGCGGTACTTTATACATCACAGAGTCGTAATTATACCACCAATATTTGTTCTTTATTCAAATTTTACCCTTCTTTACATGACTGTCTCTTGTATGGTGACAGCTAATTGGTGTATCGTATTATTATTCAAATGCATTATCACCCGACAAATGCGGCAATGTCATGTATAACATTGTAAGATTCATTTTCTTTCAAGATGTTTGCCTGCTATGTGATAACATTGCATAATTAATATCTGGATTCGTTGCGTAAATTGTGTAAGAAATTGTTTTTTCAGAACTACATACTCGACAATGTTATTTATATGAAATAAAACAGATGAGTGACAAACATGTCATCGTTAAACTATTATTCCAACGTTTGCTTTCGTCATTCACGAATATTTTGCTTCATAAAAGATTATTCTACTCTAAAACATTGCATTTTTGGTATTTTCCGTTATAAAAATAACATTTTTAGGCCATATCCAGAATAACTGATAATTAACAAACCTGCTTATCTGTCACTATTTCTTAATGCTGAGTTTTATTTTATGGATTCTACTAAATTACTGCAATTCCTGTTACAGTCAACTCTCTTGGTGTGACTTATTAAGATGTGTAGGATTCTCAATGCGATACATGAATATTTGCCTGCACGCCATCAGGCGAGAGCCATACCCGTCGTTGTATGTGATGCTGGATTACAAACTTCAACTGCCAGGTGATTCTAATTTACCATCAACAAACTTTTTCTACCACGTCCACTCCCAGTGTTGAGCATATCGCCAATCCACTATAAAACAACCATAACTGCAAATTCATAGTTTTAAGAAAATCGTATTTGAAGTGTTTCATCCATTCAAAACAATCTATTCAGATCAAATATGAATATGTTATTTTTGCTTCTGCAGTAAAATAGTGTTTCAAACTAATTTCAACAAAAATATCTGAAAATATCGCGACATGTGCTGTTTTTTAATTGTAAATATTTTAAATTTGTTAAATTTGCTAATGTGTAGCATCTATATTCGAAGAAATATGAGAATCGCAATAGATAATATATGGCACAATTGAGGATTATAGCGTGCGATAATATCGTATAGATGTCGCTAGCTAGTTTTAATAATATTATTTAATTTACCACCTATTCGCTGTAAATAATAGATGGCGGCGCCTTTGTCGTATATTAAAAGGTGCATGTACTGCGTTGTTGAAATTATATATATACCTTATCTCTTCAAACAAACATCACTCTGCTTGGAAGCTACTGACTACTAGAGTTCCTCTGGTGTCTAAGCTTCCTAACCACTTTAGTAATCTTCCGGATTCCATTTTTTCGAAACCGTCTGCTGGATACTGTATCCACAATTAGATCGGTTCCCGATTAGTGAGGTCCTCCAGATTCCATCTTTTCGAAACTATCTCTGCTGGACACTGAATCCACAGTTAGATCGGTCTCCGATTAGTAAGATCCTAAGGATACCAGCCTAGTGAAACTATCTTCTGACGGAGCACTGCCTACGCTGTTTAATCAGTTCTCACCTGAAACGGCTCTACCGATTCAAACCTCTGAACATCTGATTCAATGTCAGATACCTACATCTTCGATCTCTACAAGAATTATCTGCTACGGTTTAACCCTTTGTCAACTTCTACGATTCCTGTTCTACTGTGTTTATCTACTTTGCTCGAACCTACGTGTTAAAAACTTAAAGACTTGACAATAAATGATTATAACTTGAACATTCTTACTTTGATTGTGATTCATGTGATATACGCATAAATTTATTATAATTTTTGTAGAGCATCTGCAATGTATATTTTTAGTCCAACTGTGGTGTTCTTAGTCCATCATAGTTATATATCTGAGTTACATCACTAAAAATGTGACTCATATCGGCCAAATTGGACTCTGAAACCTTGCAGTAAGAGCTCCACATAGCGATCAGAAATTTACACTCTCCAAATCTTGGTCATTTTACAATGAAGATATACTCATAAGAATAATGATCCATGCGAGAATGACAGATTGGGGTCCTGCCGTACCATAACTTTTTTAAAAGTCTCGTACACTCAAATCAGATTATGTATTAAAAATCATACTCATATTGTTGTATTTTAATGTTGGTAGAAGGACTTATTCCACCGGACGATGCTGCACTAGCTGAAGAGATTGAGGAAAGTTCTAGTGACGACGATGAGGAGATGGGAGAACCTCCGCACGAATTGACAGAGTTAATGTTTGCACCAGAGGATCAAGATATGCTGCAGAGAATGTTTACCGCCATGAGCGAGTGCCAAGCTCTACATCCCGATCCTAATGATGATGGTGACGGTACATGATTATAAACAAGTTTTTTTCATATTCTCAAGTCTCAAGAATTTGTTATTGTAGGTGGGCCAATCCAAATTATAACACATAATATCGGATAATAACGGATCATCAACATTTATATGTCATATTTATTATCTTGCGTTATAAATTAAATTTTCAATTTCAACACATTAAAGATTTACCATGAAAATACAGTCATCACAGGCTCGAATTCCGTGGAGAGTAATGCACTGTCACATTAAACAATTTAATTTTCGTTTCTGCTTGTAAATTATCATAAAATATTTAAAATTTTGTTTGGTATTGATAAAAAAACATTTGATATTTTTTAAAACATATTGAGCATTCAGGTTTGCGGAATTCTCCATTTCAAGTCCCGGACTATCACCCTTTACACACTGTTTGTTAATCAAGAATATCAATGTTCTACTGAAAATATTCAGAAAGTACCTAATTGTTAAACACCTGTTTATAAAATGTATAAAACTCAGGTACACATCAATAATATTTGTACATGGCTGTTGTCTTTATCTCAATATGGGTTATTTGGAACTGTCTGAACAATGCACTGGACTGGGCTATGTGTAAAACATATTGTAAATAATGTACTGAATTAAAAATTCTTTCAGATTCCGATGAGTATGATGCAGCGTCAGGGATGTTGGACGATGAGTTGTTTGAACCAGTACCTCATGAGCTTCAGAATGTACGAAAGAATATTTTTTCTTACTTTCATATTATAGCAAATCTAAAGAAAAACGACAACATCTTTTGTTGAAAAGTGATCGCATATCTCCTAAAAGAATATTATTGTGAAGAAGTCATTCAAAGATGTTAATAATAAAAATATACATTTTGCCGTTATCATGTGGTTGTCATCAGTGATGGATAAAAGAAAACATGTTCTGTCTCATATTGGTTGCTACCATAATTCGGATTACCCTTGGGAGAATAATTGGTATCCTGCATGCGTTCAGTTAATTGAGTTAAATGATTTTAAAAAGTTTCAACTTATGCGGACTGTGTGGGAGACAGCTGTAAGCGTTCAAAATCAAATACTATTGGTCCAATGCTCTTATCTACCAGCACTGCTTTACGGTTGTGAATCATGCCTCCTAACAAAGACTCAGAATAACCGTATACTGTGCTTCGAGAACAGATGCTTGTGTTAGATCTTGGTGGTTAGATTAGGGAACGGACCAGGCAGCGCCCTGTTACCCCTTGAACTGGCTGAGGCCTTTCACAGAGCCTCAACCCTGCTTGCCTCTTCTTTCAACCTGTGACATTCTAGCGCCCTGGATGACCGTTGGGTACTATCAATAGGATGTACTCGGAGGAACTGAAGGATGCTGGGATGTCATGGGAGGAAGCAAACCGATTACAGGGAATCTTGGAGGCGCCGTGTGGTAGCTATATGCTCTACATAATAGTGGAAATAATCCAAGATGATCCGGCATGCATCCCAATCGTAATCTGATGTATCATTCAAGTAATGTACATCACGCATTTATATTCTATTGAGAATTCACCATTGAATAATATATAAAAAATTCCCAACCACCCCTTACATCATAAAGCCTGTATCATATTTGAGAATAATAACAATAATGTATGTTTTTCAGCCTGAGGAATATATGCAGGGGCTACACATAGGGGTAAACAATGGACATAGTATAGAAGATTCGCCTGGTGAAGGTGAGATTAGTTTTGCAATGTCTTCCTAATTACTTTTTAAATTCAAACTGAAGATAACCCATTGGCGTCTTATTTGTAAAACGGTGTGATTGTTGCCCTTTTTATAAAAACAGTTGTGTAGTGTCATGCAATGTTTTACCGACAGGTAGAAATAGTTGTAATGAAAATCTGTGATTGCAATCAATATTAACACAATAAAATAAAATGCCATATTTTCTCAAGTATTTTTAAATACCAATAATAAAAACTATTGTAACAAACAAAGCCATACAATATAACATGTATACTTTCTTCTACAACATCTTCATCAGTGGCGTGCGGTGACTTATGATGCAAAGCATGCTGTGAGGGAGGAAAATATGCAAAATTTATCTTGTTTTTTCAATTCAATTTTATTCTTCTCACGAGTTTTACACCTTAATTTCAAATCCTCTACAGTCTAATATTCCATATTTAATATTCTGCTTTCTTTGCTGTTAATCCATGTTGAGGGTAGCGACAAATTAAACACAATTTATCTGACAATCCGAATCACAATACTAACAGTGAGATGCTAAAATCCATATGCATGCATCCGCATACTAACTGTCATGCGCGATCCATAGTGCAAATCGGATATTTCATTCCTGCTCATGCAAGTGTAAAGCAAACTTCTTCGCGCATGCATGCGAAATTTCGTCAGAGGCCATACGTTTATCGAGCAGTCACGGCTGAATAGAACGCAGATAAATACCAATCAGGATGTGCACACTTTCTGAATTTAGTGTATAAACATGGAACTTTGAAGCAGTTTTGTTTGATCTCTACTATATAGCACAAAACACATGTAGAAATCTGTATGTTTGTATGTCTGTCAGTCACAACAACTCCTCCCAAACGGCGTACATAAGCGACGTGAAATTTTTACACGTCATTCTGACTGCAATTGTTAATTCAACTGCGCTATTTTCGACTCTCAACATTTAACTTTTAACCTAAAACTGAAAAAGCGATATTTTTGATGTTTCAAAAAAGGCCAGGAAGATTGCCTAGCAACCGCTCAGTACTAAATATTCCGTGATTTTCAACGTCGCATCGCTAAGCAACTATATATGTTTTATAACATACACGTCGCAAACAATTATTGTTCATGCTTGAATCGTAAAATTTGTAAAAAATCAAAAGATTGAGCGAAAAATTAAAACGAAAATGTTTTAACTTAAAACAGTGACATTCTTATCTCGTGTCTTTAACGCACCGGTGGAATTGAAGTTACCATCATCTTTGCTGGAAATGAAATTAAGATTCGTGATATTGTCTTGAGAATACGCAGATTTACGAGACTCACATCTTGTGTGACGTTTTATACATTGTATACACTCATGTTGCCATGTCGTAATAATCGATATGCAATTAATATTAACCGTATGTAGGATACTTTTTCATCCATATTTGGTTGACATGTATACTGAAATTGAGACGGAGCGATTATTATTTATCAAAACGAAATCAAAAGAAGTTGCATGTCGATGAGTATAATGAAATCTGATAATGTGGGTATTGATAATCGGTGGATCGTCCTAAAGGTCATTTGTAAGCAAAGCAAACATCCAAATGACCTAATATATGCATCCTCTATCTTGGGCGATGCCGGGTACAAACTACTAGTAATTACATAAAAGATGAGAAAAAGCGCTTTTCATTTCCGAATTGTAAGGCATGCGGAGCATCTGCCGCATGTATGGACGGCACACCACTGATCTCCATCGAAGTCTTAACCTTTAGATCCAGTATCGACATCATATATCGACACAGATCGTTTTTGTCTACATTTTCTGCGCCATGAAAGACATAAGAGAAGCAAAATTTCTTTAAAGTGTATTCCACTGTTATCTACGGAACCTTCTTACCTTCTGGAAGCTGAATTCTTGCTGTTTTCTACCTCCGGGAATTGTTATGACAGCAATTGTAAGACTCCAAAATGAGAAAAAACATGCGTTGTGTAATCGAGAGTCTACTGTGATGTCATAAATTAGACATCTCAGTAAACGGAAAACAATATCAAAGAATTTGTTGCAAAAAATTCAACTGGATTTTTTTACTTTTAAGGAGTTTCTTCTGAACAAAATTTCGTTCTGAAATACCATATTTCTATAGCAATCACACATTGTTGTCCTTATCCCTTTGATTAGTCAGTTATTTTTTATTTAATACATTGTTTTGTTATGGTTTAATCTGGGAAAATATTACTTATTATTTACTTTTAAGGTGTTAACTGTCAATTCTTGGTGGAAAGACATTATTTTTTAAAAAATAAAACACAATTCGTTTGTACAAACGAATTGTGTTTTATTTTTTAAAATTACTTATTATTTCAAGTACGGTCAATTTGGGTAACTCTGGCACAGTTCTGAGGGTTTTTTGTATTTTTATGGTTCACAATTGCATTCCTGTGTTGTATTGTTCTACGTGGAAATTAACTAACGTCTTAAGATAAAATTTAATCAACACAAATAGATTTATTGTTATGATTGATATATAAATATAGATAAAACAAGGTGGGCCAAAGATTGCATTCAAATCGGGTAACTTTGGTTCACGATACAAATAATCACTATAATTATTATAAATTAAGTGATTTTACAGTCTTGGCAACCTTTCTTTACGTTTTCATATATTCTGTACATAATTGAGATGGGAAAAAATATACAGCAGTTGGTTTACAGATTAGAGATACAAATTGAAAATATGGCTAATCCAATTTATCTCAAGATAAGTCATAAAAAAGTATTTTATCATTCCAAGCTGACAGCTTACAAAATCAACAATAAAACAAATTATGTTGCACATTAATTCATATTTTTACCACCGCTACTTACTGAATTACCTTTGCTTAACTAAAAAATATTCATATGGCATTAGTATTATCGTGGTATTATAACAGCATGTCAAACTTTTTTCCATGTAATGGGCCAATCTTAGACCTATGGGCAAACTTATCCAAACTGATGGTAGTAAATAGTTTTTTAGAATTGTAAGACCCATTTTTAAAAATTTAAATGAAATAGTTCATTATTACTTTCAAATAATTATCTGGTAGCTTTTACTTTCAATTCAGCTCTAAATCTTTATTGCGTGTGATTCCAGGAAAGTAATCGAACCAAAATGAATTTTTACCTCAATATTATATGGCTGCAGACATGTTTCCAAATTTTAACCCTTTTACAAAATTATTTTGTCCGTTTGAAACAAATAATAAAAATAATGTGACTGCCAAAATCACTAGTTGTTATGTGTAGTATCCATATTCGAAGAAATCGCAATGGGCAATAATATATGGCACAATTGAGGATTATAGCGTGGGATAATTTCATATAGATGTCGCTAGCAAGTTTTAATAATATTATTTAATTAACCACCTTTTCGCTGTAAATAATAGATGGCGGCGCCTTTGTCGTATATTAAAAGGCGCATGTACTGCGTTGTTGAAATTATATACATACCTTATCTCTTCAAACAAACGTCACTCTGTTTGGAAGCTACTGACTACTAGAGTTACTTTGGTGTCTAAGCTTCCTAGCCACTTTAGTAATCTTCCGGATTTCATCTTTTCGAAAACATCTCTGCTGGACACTGTATCTACAGTTAGATCGGTTCCCGATTAGTAAGATCCTCTGGATTCCATCTTTTCGAAACTATCTCTGCTGGACACTTGTGTCCACAGTTAGATCGGTTCCCAATTTGTAAGATCCTACGGATGCCAATCAATCGAAACCATCTCTGCTAGACACTGCATCCTCAGTTAGATCGGTTCCCGATTAGTAAAATCCTACGGATACCAGCCTAGTGAAACTATCTTCTGACAAAGGGTTCTACTTTGCTCGAGCCTACAAATTGTGTTATAAAACTGCAATAAATGTTTGATCATTTGAGCCTTGAAAAGACTTCTTATTTTGATTGTGACATGTGATATACCTGGCTCTTAACCTACAGGGTCTGTGTAATAAAACTATTATGTAGGATTAAATAGAAACAGAATACATATTTTACAAATGGTTGTCTTATCAAAGCGAAACATGTTTGTTCCCTTCTAACGTTTGGATTTTAATTTTTTTTACAGCCATAGAAGAAATGGAACATGATCCAGAGCAGTTTGCCGATGACTGATAGCACAATATATTTTTAATTTAGGTATATAAGCATTAATTAGGTTAAAATATTTTGTACTCAGTAATCACGGTGATATTTTTTGCATGTTAATGATACCCAATGTAACATTCATTCAATGTCTTCAATAAAATTGCAGTCATTAATATTCTAAAAAATATTAATTAAATGTGTCGACCTATTGCTAGGTGAACTGTCTCATATCGCCATAGTGGAATCAGGTTAGTACGACGGATGAAGATGGAATCAACTTCACTATTGAACTTAAAAACATCAACCATCAGTAATTTAATTTTTAATGCTGTGTACACAAATACGGCATGCCTTTTTAAATGTAAATTACGGAAATAATTATAATATCTATACTATGAAACAGAAAAGACATGCGTCTGTCTTGACTTCAAGTCAACTCGGAGAGAAAGGACATCATAAACACCTTAAAATGTCCAAGATCTCAAATGAAAACTTCTGATCGCCGTGTCGAGCTCTTACCGTCAGGCTTCAGAGGGTGACTTGGCTGTGATGAGTGTCTGTCTGTCACAAGAATTCCTCCCAAACGGTGAACAGTAACAATGTGAAATTTGCTAATCTCATTCTGGCTGCCATTTATAGATTAACTTTGCTATTTTCAACTTTAAACATAACATTATTATTAATTGATAGACTGTATTTTGTGGGTGTTTATATCGTCGTTTCCACGGCAAAACAACTTATCAGAATATTTGCCATTGTCTGGGAGAAGTAAAAACATCATATAGCTTAAAAAAACAAGATGTTATATTTTTGTTTATAATACATATTTTCTTGCAAGTTTCCATGATACAAGGGAAGAGTAGTCAATATTTATATTACCATCACTTTAAAATCTCTAGAATTCTTGGAATAGAACATAATAGAAAGAGAAAAACTAATAAGTGTTTTGAAATATTCAAATAAGAGCCGTCCTGTTGGTCCCCCACTCACATGTTTTCGCCAGGTGATGTAGAATATTGTTTTTCATACAATGGCATTCAAAACTCAATTTCCCATTTTTTCTCATGAGTGGTTTTGCCGTGGAATCGAAGATATGTTGCGTGTGGGTGATATTTTTTAACGAAGAACGAAGTTAGGCAGTACACCTGCCTACTCTATTCATAGAAGCGTGGTATATAAGCTACCATATTCCAGTAAAGAGTTACACGTTTGTGGCTTGGTAGAAAGTGGGTGTGGTTATGTACTTGCAGTGAATAAATAGTGAGTTTGAATCTAGCTCTAGAATTACATACTAGTGTGGCACTGGATTGTTTCCACCGGCTAAAACAGAATCGGCAATCTGCTCCGCTATTGCTATCACTTCATAAATTGAACCCTTAAAGTCTCAGAGTGCCTTCACTAAAGTCAACTTTTTGCGTATCATATGAAAGCCAACTAAAAATGTGTTTATTAACCATGTCCTCTGAGGCAGGAGTTGTTTTTACAAGAAGTTATTCAATTGTTCAACCTTTCTTTTACAGAGGAAGTAAGGATAGGCCCCACACGTTTAGAATCGGATGGATGGGAGGAAATATAAACATCACAGACATTCATAAATCAATCTATGAAAGTTTCTTTTTGGTGATTCGAACCTATGGCCTCTACTACAGAATGGATAGAATGTCTAAAAGCGTTCACCGACCACAAAACATTAGTTACTACGTATTTAAAAGATAAACAAAAAGCCTCTCTGCAAACATTCTTCTTATACATCTGGGGCCTAGTGCTACAAGTCGTCACCTCCTGTAAACCAAAAGGTTCCATCTGCAGTTTTATTCGCATTAAAATACGACTATCTGCATTTAAAAAACCTTACAATTGTCCGTTGATCCATCAAAATTCTAATTAGAAAAATGTTATATCTGAAAAGCATACAAATGTTACAGTGCAACAAGGTTCAATCTGAATATATTAGGAATACTGCGTGTATGAAATCAGTCTCAAAATTGGTCATCTCTTTCATTCACGTATGTGAATGAATAAGTGTATTTCATTCAAAAAGTTACATTTTCTGAAATCTAAAATTGTTTCTCCTGAGCAGTTTTAATTTTTGTAGATAGAACCTTGTTTACCCAAGGCGACGAAGTGCCTATGTCATATTTACAAGGACAATTGTTCAGTACAGGCGACTGTGTATTTCTCAATAACAATATATATTATCTTTCACATTATTATCGCCAAATTTAATTATTTTTTTGTGCCAGAGCTACTCATGATAGACACTTGTACTATCAATATTTGAATTACTTATGTCAATATACGCATTTCGTGGTATAAAACATGCATGTCATACACTATAGATTTTCTCTTATTTCATTCATTTTAAATCGGCTGACAGGGATTTCTACCATTAAAAGAATGAACATTGAAAATTACTATTTTTAAATCAAAATCTGACACAGGCACTTTTAGCATCAGGCCCCAGATATAAACTGTTTACTAATAGTTAGTTTGTGTTCAGCCATGCACTTAAATGCTGAAAGGCAAAACCCATGTCATTAGTGACAAAAATTATAATGTACATACTTTGATAATGAAATTCCATCAACCGTTCCTCAATTGATACATTTACATCCCTTCATACACCTTATCCAAATATTCAGGGTAAAATAGAGGACTAGCAAACAACTTTACCTTTACCTGTACACTCTGTATTGGATGCCTAAGATAAACAATGGACAGACTCCATAATCATGTTTCAAGATAATTTTAATTTAAAGTTAATGGCTCATAAAGAATTCATTCAGTAGTTGATGTAACTTCAATATGTTTTGTTACTAATGACTTGGGATTGGTCCTTCTGCATCTTTACTCATTCATTGCTGACATAATTAACTAGATAGCTGGATGGTAATAAATCATATTTTTTTTACTAAGTGGAGTTGGTCCAATGCTTTTCTGTTTGAGTGATATACTTACGTTCACAGTTCTTGTCAAATGTGAAATATATATCAACGGTATTTTGACCAATTGATGTAACACTCAAAATTAAAATTGTTCAGGAGAGTAAAAACTGTTTTTATCGAAAACAGTATATGGCGAGCTGCATTATGAATCTTAGAAATGCACTCCTGTGAATTATCATGTTTGCAGATACAGAATTATACGTAGGGAGTGTCGATATAACAGTGGCCGGGTCAGAATTTTGAAACCTAAAACCTAAAACCAATGTTAAATGATATTTCTGATGTTTCCCTTCCAAAAAGTGGTCAATTTATTTTTCTAATTTACATCATTTGGCCGAGACCTGCTCTGTTTGTATTTAAAATGAGATCCAATCATTATTAACTGATTTTCGTATTTCTTGAGGGTTGCATCAATTGGCAAACACAGTCGATATGTTTTCAGCATTCTTTCGTTTGTTTCAGAACTCTCGTCAAGGGGAATATAAGTAAAACATCACTGTAAATTCAAAATAAGTCATTTTATTCAATATGTTCTTATAGAAATTATTCTAAACAATGCAATTTATATTGTGTGTGTATTTTACAGTTGTTAGAAATGACAATATTTATAATAATCGTCACGAA
Organism: Himalopsyche phryganea; assembly: GCA_022494535.1. NCBI lineage: Eukaryota > Metazoa > Arthropoda > Insecta > Trichoptera > Rhyacophilidae > Himalopsyche > Himalopsyche phryganea. The sequence continues at coordinate 1,040,127 of JAGVSL010000095.1, read as the reverse complement.
CACTGATAGTACTAGGTATGAAATGATTTGAGCCCTAACATTATAAACCCTTACATAGATATTAATTTAATAACTGATCAACTGGCCCCGAGGAAACTTACCTTACTCTACTCCCAAAGAGTATAATTGCAGTAACAACGTTTTGGGGAAAATATCTAACCAATGATAGTCTGATAATTAAGTCTAAGAGGCATATAATACAACATTCGGACAGTCCGTTTCATTACAAGGCACCCGGTTTTATTTTTAGTTTATTATATTAATACCAGGCTACCAGAATTGAACATTGGAACACATCAATCTTGTGAAAAGTCGTTATACGACAACAGCGTGAAATCGCCTATTTAAAATTAAATATTTCGTTAATTAGTAAGTAAATTTCTTTTATACATTACACGGATAGTTTTTTTTTTATGCTAGATTGAGTTATATTTCCAAATCTTATTATTCTCATATAATATATATATATATGCATATGCAAAAATTAAGCAGAGATAACGTAGTTTGTGGTTAATAACAGACAAAATTATGGCTATCAAATAAAATATATGATATCTTTATAAACAAGTCTGGTTTGAAATTATAAATAAGAGGTAATAATAAAGCATAAAAGACACTATTTTATAATACAACATGTTATGCCAGTTAGTTTCTTAAATTATTTTTCTACAATAGCTTTACAAAATTTATAAAGCGATATATTTTAAGATTAAAATTAGTAAAAAGTAATTACACAGTCAATCAGCGCGTAAATATTTATGTAAGTTTTACAAATAGGGCAAAGGGCAAAATGATGAAAAGAAAGAATAGTAGTCTAAAAATAAAATTAATTACACGTGGAAATCGAAACAGTATTATATTATAAACACACCCGACAAATATCATCCGAGAAATCGTGCCGAAACAATCGATCGTCTCCCCCGACGATCGAAACCGTCCTAATTTTTCTCAACGGCCAAGAGTCCAATAATTATCGAAACGACACCATCCAATTCTTGACAACGTTACTCAACGCACAACCCGAGGCCTATAACATCATCATCGTCACAACACTACAATAGAATCTTCGCATGCACAAGGATTTTAAAAACTACATCGGACAATTCACGACGACGACGCCGCTTCCGTTCTCGAAGATTCGACGGCGGCCTCCTTGGCTTCCGGGTGTTTCTCCGCTACCGATCCGGTATCCACGACCGCCGACTTCATTTCGGCGTCTTCTGCGGCCGGAACTTTGTCTTCGATAATTTCGTCCTTTAAATTGGACTGGACTTCGGCGATGCTTCCGTTGGACATTTTTCTAGCCTCTTTGACTTCTGTCGGACACTTTTCCGCAGCGGTTGATTCTTGAGGAGTTTTTTCTTTCTTGTCAGAGGGCATTTCAGAGTCTTCGGGGATCGCCGGTTCCGTGTTGGGTATCGTGGCCGAACTTTCTTCGGGCGGAGTCAACTTGATGCGCTTCGATGGCGGTTCATACACGGAATTCTCACTCGGCTGGTTTGTCGATGTTGACTCTTGCTTTTCGCTTTCCTTTGACGGAAGGTTGCAGCTTTCTACAATCAAACAATATCAACCGTCGGTGTAATAATAATTCTTTAAAGTTTCCACGGTTCCAAGTTTTTCTTTCAACAGATATTCGGAATAAATTACACCTAATAACGTAAAAAAAAATTGAAAGGAAATATATTTTTACTTTTTGTCAACATAAATTTATGAATACTCCCTTACAAATTGAACACTTATTGTAAGAAATTAATTCCAATAATTTAAAGAACAACTGTTTTTTCTATAATTTCAAAACTAATTTCAATTGAAACTAATAAATTTTACTTAAAAATATTTTATACCCTAAAACTACTAAATATTTTGTAACCCTACAAATAATATCACTGATTTGGAAAATTACATAATTTTAAATAACAATATCATGCAATAAAACATTCTTAAAAATGATAAGTTATACAGTCAAAATAAAATATTTGATAACAAGCTGTTATTAGAAGAGCAGAAGATATAAATATAATGTTTGATTGTAAAGTATGCAATTACAGTGGACTTCTGCTATAACGGACGCAGTTTAACTGGGGTGACATCTTGAACAATGAACACACCATTTTTACTTTTAGCGTTTACCAGGATATCTCTTTCCCCATCTACCAAAGCTAAGCGGAAGTCAACCGTACTACATAGTAAGTGATGCAACCCAACACACACCACATGCGTAAAGCAAATAAATATAATATGGAAAGAAGAATAATACTTTAAATATTCTGAATAATTCATATTTAATCTCATTGACAATAAAAGTTCCAATATATTAGATTGCTTATGTAATGTAAAGGTATACTGTATATTTGATAACCTTTGTTTGTTTAACCATGTCGAGTCCCAATGGACTTTTGGAGAGTAAGAACAGGAGGATGGAGCTAGGACAAGTAGCTAGCTGTGTCCTGTTTTTTTAGAATCAAATGGGTGGCTGGAGGTAGTTTTTAAATACATCAATTGCCTTCGAATACTAATCGATAAATCAATTAAAAAATGAAAGTCTTGGTACTGGGATTCGAGCCCACTTCTAAAGAATACGAAGTTGACCATTCTACTAAAGGTCATATATATTTAAAATAAGTATCACTTAAAGCTTAAATTAGGTGTACTTGTGGAGTAACCATTCTTTAAATTAAATTTATTTGGAAATGATGGCAGAATGTTTTACCATTTGATTATAAAAGCATCACAGTCATGCCAGAGCGGTCTTAGCACACCGCGAGTTTAATATTCGATATAAATGTTATTTAATTGTATAAAAGGCATGATGATTCATTTGGTAATGATAGGTGAATAAAGGTTATAGATAGAAATTGATAAATTATGTGAATAAGGCGCAGTATATAAAACATATGCATTCCAACATCTATTCATCAAAACATTATTGTCATTAGAGTAAACATAAATGAAACAAAATAATTTCAGTAATAGTTATAGTCTTGTAGCAAAGTGAATGCCGTGCAATAGAATTCAAAGTAAACGGAATATCAGAAATACAAAAGCATAGGACTTTATAATAAAAAACACCTTGTTGGTTTTGCTGCAATTAAAATTCACCTCCTTGTCGCGGTCTACGTTTTTAGCTCACAGAGTCACTTGTATTACCTCTTGTGAGATTAAGTAAGTGACGTATCTCAATTTTAGGAAATTTCTAATTACTTTTAGTATTGGACATAAAATGATATAATGATATAATAATATAATCAGTAACACAGCGATACTGATCAAAAGGATCAACTGATATAAAGGATAGTTAAACATTTTTTCAACTGAAAACACTTTTTTTGTTAATGATTGATTACTCTTGCAAAGTAAATAAAAATTAAATATGTTTCTTTGATCCCGAGGGGCCGAAATGCAACACAACAAAGAAGCTGAATTGGCACTATTACCGCTAAATAATTCACGATGGATTTGGAGTATTCGGGACATGCAATAGTTATTTATAATTGATTGTTTTATAGTCATTGTATATCATTCAAAGCAACACGCTTTGAAGTGTTCGAAGATGTAGAATTTTATGCTTAGAAAACACTTGCTACAAGTCTGCAGAGTTTAATAATAAATAAATAAATAAAAAGCAAGCCTTTAGTCGAAACATACATACGGTCGTTGGAATCCTTTGAAAGTTTCGATTCAGGTTCACTTTCCTCGGGGATATCTTCAGCAATGTCAAGGCCTCCGTTTTGTTTCTGAAAGCGGACCAGATAATCACATTTATTCGATCAATAAACTTCGATTAACTTCAAATTAAATACAGAAATGAATATTATAGTTACGTTTGCATTTTTCTTCGAGTTTGATTCTGTAGATGCAGAAGAACCTTTTCTACCTCTCTTGGCTGCACCTTTCTTTGCGGGAGCTTTTTCCTTCTCTTCTTTCTTTGATTCCTACACATGATATACACAATTACCTATCAGTCAATCGTTAAAATACATTTCATATCCGGGTCTAATACAAACAATTATTAGAAAGCCACACGCATAAGAAAAATAAGTGTTTAACAAGTAAGAAACATTAAACTGCCAATTATAAACAAATAATATCCTTTTAAGGTGTTAACTGTCAATTCTTGGTGGAAAGACATTATATTTTAAAAAATAAAACACAATTCGTTTGTACTACTTCCACATATTTATAATGATCAGGACCGGTTTCGCTCATCACGAGCATTATCGATAATGCTCGAATATGTGGAAGTAGTACAAATGAATTGTGTTTTATTTTTTAAAAAATAATATCCTATTCTAAATGTCTAAAAGATTTTCTGAAAGTCAACCAAACGCACGTTGAAATATTTAAACCATCATTTATTTGACTATTTCTAATGATTTGAGTGTTTTAAAAAATTGTGATGATCTCAGCTTTATCCAAATGTGGGCAATATTGCATGAAAGTGTCAAAACACCATAAAGTTACGGTTCTGAATAATAAAAATAAGCTGCAATGCACCAAGTTCTCATCTTTTATTGCTGATTTGTCCATGTTTTTAAATTGGGTTATTATATTAGTCATTACCACACCAAGTCTCATTATTATGAGAGACCTCCCTCTGCCATTTTTTTAGACACTATGCACAGCAAATATAAATTATTTTAAATACCTTAACAGCTGGTGCCTCGTCAACGTCCATTTTGGATTCCGTGTCGTTATCAGCGTCTTTCATTTCTTCGTCTACTTTCGTGACCTTTTTCTTGCTTTTTGTTTTATCGGCAATGTCATCTTTCTTTGTTTTAGCTGGCGGTTCTTCCGATTCTTCTTCAGACATCTTCTTGTCATCATCATCCTGTTCTTCTTTTTCTTCTGAATCATTCGCTTCAGGTTTTCCTTTTGCGGTCTTGGATTTGATTGACGGGGCCGTGCTGGCCTTTTGCGATGCAGCTATTTTGTCGAGATGTTCAGCTAATGAAGCCTGGAAAGAGTAATTGACTTAATTCATTGTTTGTCAGGTACTATTGAGAAAACAAGTAAGTTTAGATTAACACCCAAACTAAAAAGATTTCTGGATCATTAAAAATAAGCTTGCCAATTTATAAAATGTAATCTTTATCACATCGATCATCCAGTTCATTATTACTCAGACATCTCCAAACAATCCATATTGAGATAATGGGAAAAGCAATAAAGCAAATAGTCACCATAAATCAAATATTATTGATTAGCACCTGAGTTTTATACATTTTATAAACAAGTGTTAAACAATTAGGTACTTTCCGAGTAAAGTCAGTAGAAGGATATTTAGAAATATCTTTTTACTGGTCCAGAAATATCAATATTTTGTTTAAATCTTTTGACAGTTATCTGCCTAAGCACTTTTTGATGGCATTCTTGAGTTACCTCAGTACCGAATCAGATAGAGCAAAATTTTACATATAACTGCATATTTAATTGAAATCAAATTTTTTAGGAGTTGTCTGAACACATTTTTGATTTAATTATAGTCAAACGTAAAATGATCTTCGTTACTGTCCTTTTCAAATACGATAGGAGAATACAGTGCATCAAATATGTTTCCTTTGGCAAGAAGGAAAAATTGCTGATATCGCCAATGTTTTTAATATTTGATGTAAATTAGTTGATCAAAGTGGTGTCTTTTTTTAATACTGTTCTACAATCAATTTTAATATGTGGAACAAAATTAATCAATAGGGCTTTCCATTGCAGAAAATAAAAACAATATAAACGATATAAATGGTTTTTAAACTCACTACAAGCAGAACAGTGTGCTGTCCACCTGCCCTCACTGAAATGGCCGACCTGCCCTCGAGCTGTTTAGTCTTGAGGACTTTAGGTTCGGACTCATCCTCTTCGGTACCCGTTCCAAGTTGACCGGACGTTCCCATCCCCCATGAATAAATCTCACCTGAAAATATTTGATTATTTCAATACAAAGAAAATACACCTTTTAGATTTGACAGATGTGGTATTATAGAAATAATTACCGTCGTCGGTGACAGCAAAAGATGCAGCTGTACCGCAAGCGATTTGAACACATTTCTTTCCGGACAGAGTGGGAACCGGTGTAAGCTCCGTTGCATCCTCGCAACCTTCACCTAGACCCAATCTGTAAAATAATAAAAATCATAATACAGTAGAACCTTGATATAACCAACAAAATATTCAGTCAAATGTGAAAATTGTTAAAAACATCCTGTTAATGTTATGCATGTTTAAATGCCAAGGGTCAAGGCTTGTAAAAAATGTTCTGCGCATGATAATCAAGACATTCCTCTTGCACTCGAATTCGAGTCATAATTTCATCCTGCTTGCAGATTGAATGTAGGTAGCACTGACGTTAAAAAACTGCATTCGGAAAACATACTTCTATATAACGGACTTTTGGCTTTAAGGGACACCTCCTCAACCGCATTAGTCCATTTTATCGAGGTATTACTGTACACCCATCCTTCGATTCACACTGTGAATTGGCTTCCCCAAAAATTCTGCATAATTCATGCCGTGTTAACCAATACTATCATCTGCATGTTTGGTGAAATATTGTTTCCGATAAAATATAATTAAAAAATTAAATTATTTATTTCTTTTATTTACATATAAAAATGCCTTCATCATCAGCCATATTGATGTGAAAAATGAAAATCTTAATAAGTCATAACTTCATAAATCAGAAGATGACAGCAACAAATTGACCGTGTAAAATTGAAACCATGGAAATCAAGGAGAGGTATAATAGTGACCTAATTCAATACAAATTTCATGAATCACTTTTAAGGTGTTAACTGTCAATTCCTGGTGGAAAGACATTATATTTTAAAAAATAAAACACAATTCATTTGTACTACTTCCACATATTTATAATGATCAGGCTCGTGTTGAGCGAAACCGGTCCTGATCATTATAAATGTGTGGAAGTAGTACAAATGAATTGTTTTATTTTTTAAAACAAATTTCATGTTTAAGACATCGACTGAGGGTGCTTGATGGAATTTCAATATCAAATTGGATTATTGAGATTTTGTACACTTCCATGTATTTTGTCACAACGAACCCGGGTTTCGCCTTTCGGCATCGTCAGTTCGAGTCCATTTGTGCGCTTGAATGCCTGAAGATGCCGAAAGGCGAATCCCGGGTCGTTAGATGGAAGTGTACAAAATCTCAATAATCCAAATTTAAATTTCATGTTTGTTTATTATTCCAAGATTTTTACTTATATAAAATACTCAAACAATTATGAATGTCATAGCTTGATTATGTAACAGCAAAACTAGTATAATATATCCAATAGTGATTATTATTGGTAATACACATATACTTAAGGACTAAAGAATATATATTGCTAAACCGCTTCTACTGCAAATAAATTCTACAGTAAGAAACCATTTCTATACTATTTAATTATAACTAATATAAATTAAACAAATTCGCGTTTGCCAAATACGCCTGATGAATATGGCCACGAGTGTCGCTTGTGATTTCAGTGGATGATCCTGTTATATCCAAGCTTGACTATATTTGAAATGATATGGTCATAACATGTTAAATAAAAATTACTAACCTGCCGTACTCTCTTCTGCCAAGAACATAACATATGCCATCGGCATCAAGCGCCAAGGAGTGATGAGGTCCACCGGCAATGTGAACCCAACTAGCAGAGATATTTGCCTTGGCGAATGCTTCACTCAACATCGGAGTGAATACTGTTTGAGGAGCACCTTTACGGACACCTGAAATAATTCAAAAATATGTGTTTATATTGTGTTTAACGGAACAGTCGAATCAATGTCCTCCAAATTCATTTTTATGTATGACGGCAGAATAATATCTATAATGATCCCACGGCTGAAGTTTGAAAGTCAAATAGATCATGGCTCACTTCAAGTACAGGAAATGCTGTGGTTTATTCTAACGTCTATCTGACCCTTCTTCTTTCTTATCTACAACCCAAGCAGATACCATTAATTTTTCGATAGTGTTGTCGTCCTTGCGTATCATATAGCCAAAAAATTACGAATCGCTGTGAAAGTTATTTTGTACAGTTGATCATTTACATTTAGCTCATTAAGAATATAAGAAGTCTGACTAGACAGAATTGATGATTTTCGTTTTTTTCTAGTCTTGAGATACTAAATAAAAAAAATTCATGATTATTAATCTCTGGAAAACATGACTAAGAAATGAAAAAGTGAGCGGCATACCTATTTGCTGATAGTTATTGAGTCCCCACACGAAGATATCCCCCTTGCCGGCTTTCCTAGCAAAGGTGCAGTGCGTCCCCGCCCACACTGCGTCAAAATCTGCTTTGTCTTTGGAGAACTGCAGAGGAGCCGGTATAAGGAGACCATCTATAAGAAAAACGGAATTAGTCAAGTAAACAACATTGAGAATTCAGAAATGAATAGCTTGATCATTATTTGCTAAATATTGGCATTAATAAACCGTATAACGAGAGAATAATCATCAATTTAGTTTTGATAAAAGATCGTATTTCTTAAGACACCATACTCAACTAAAGTTAAAAGATTTTGGGGTATATAATAGTCAGAAAATGGCCAAGTAAAACTAACAATATTGACAGCCATGACAATTCCATGTATATAGTGAAAGAATGAAATAAAAATATATTTAAGGCCCCACAATTTGATGGCGACACTACATTCAGAAGTGTCTTAAAATCAAGCGAGATAACGATATCTGCCTATCTATAATAGTCAGGAGTATATAATTACTTAATCCCAGCCTGCTGTGTCTATCGCAAGAGCGTGCAGTCACTCTTCCCAGCTGACCCTGTTCACCACATCCACACGTGAAAATCTGAAAAGAATGAATTGTGAAATATACCTAAGTGCCTTAATTACCATAATAACGATTTATGATAACAAATGTTAACCCAATTACGCCACAAAAAAGTATATAAGTGGGTTTTGAAACTTGCTTGCTTAATCTGCAAACCTGCTGACTTCACTTGGGCAAATGAACATAGTAAAAAAATATAATAATTTAACTATCAAATGAAATTTAACAATTCCAAAAATACTATTTGTTTCTTCATTACTTACAAATAAAATCTAATCTGTTTTGAGAATCAGACTGGTAGGAGAAAAATTCATATATGATATCAAAACGATATCAGACATCTGTGCCGACACAAAATGAATTTATAAAAGCGTTCATACTGGTTTAATCCTGCAAACACTGCAACCAAAGAGCACAACGTTGATTACTTAGCTAGGGCACAGCATTACTAATAATAAATGTAGAAAATTTTCAATTCTTACCTGACCGTGGTCTGTTAACATGACAAGATGATCTCCGCCAGATGCGATTTGGACAACACGGTGTCCTGGTAACATCTCCACTGGCTTCCGCTCGTTTCCTTTGAGAGTTAAGCCCATATTACCGTGGGAATCCTGTGAAAATAAAATAGTGAGCATATATTATTAAGTACGAGACCAATAATTCATTATATAGGAGAAAATAAATTTTATTTCACAAACTCATGGCAATACAACAAATAAATCATTTCAATTATAAGTGATAAAAATTTGGATGCCAACACAAGTTTCATCTACTGTAGAATCAATACACAACAATACGTAAATATTTCTTTTTGTAACTATGCCTGCTCGCAATGTGGAGTATATGGCCTCCTAATGGAGTTTAACTTATCTCAAAAGAAGTTCTTCAACAGGAACTGTTTGTTTTTCGGTCACTCAACCTTCCATTTTTGGAGAATAAAGACAGAATGATAAGGCGAGGAAATGACCAGTGGTTTGGCAATCTATGCTCTTGCTATATACCCTGTTATATTTAAGATCGGATGGGTGGGAAGGAATTGATCCATGCTTTCCGATATAAATCCATAAATAAATTGAAAAATGAATTTGTCCGTACTGGGATTAGAGCCTGTCAACTAAGCAACCAAGCAAGCAGCAAGCCAACCACATTGAACATTCGGCTAAAAGCCTGGCAATGAAAAAGGTATGTACAGTGCTTAGTATTTTTCACGTTTACAAGATAAGGAAAAGTACATAAATCATTCAGATACATTTTTAATATAGCAACAATATAGCAAAAAATTAAAACATTTGCTGAATAGCAGTTTTAGAAATTCAATTGAAACGTTTTTAATGAACTGAGCGGATAATAATAATTTACTTACAAAATTACATAACGAGTGAGAGTAAAACATAAATACCCTGAAAGATCCCCAAGCGAAGACTTGTGAGGTGTTGAGTAGGGCAGCCGTATGACTGTCACCGGCCGAAACTCGAACCGCCTTGCCCGGCAGAACAACTTTGGCCGGATTCCACTCATTGGCGGACGCCGAGCCTGAGGCTGTATCCCTTCCGAGGGCACCCTCATCATTACACCCAAATGTCCACACCTGCCGAAAACAAAAATGTTATATTATACCATAATTCTACAAAAGTCAACAACTATATTAACGAAAATGAATATGACAATTTATAAACCTGGTTTCTATTGATGGTGAATAAGACTAGGTAAATTAGATTTTTTCTGTTTGATAGATATTCTATTAGCAAGTGGCTCAGAGATTTTGATTTGAAGAAAAATTTATAGCAGATTACTTACATGTCCATTCTTATCAATGGCTACAGTGTGCATACCGCCCGCACAAATATCCACGATATCACTTGGCAGCGTTCCCACATGAGTGAACCTAGAAAAAACAAATTAAGAATAAATATCTTAAGATATTCACAGCTTACTTGTCGATACTTATAATCTAATTTGGGGTTAAATGCGGAAGTCAATTATCTATACTATTTTTTTTCACACACAAATCTTTATTGGCATGAGGCAAAAAGATTTTTAACAAGTCCAAAAACCTGATAATCTAGATAGTGTTCAGCAACGGACCATTAAAGCCCGCTGACTGCTAACGTCTCAACTGTTGAGATGCCCGACTAGTGTTGATAGTTGATAATCAAAAGTACAAGTGTCAAGACTCTCATGTACGTGCTAAGTTTTGAATTAAAATATAGCCCGTTTTGTCATCATACTCTCCATAACACTACTAAATTGATGTTTGAAATATTCAATGTTAAAATATCCTATAGCCCTATAGGGAACGAGTTAACCATCAGTTTAAAAAAAAAAATCAGTAGATCTCATCTTCAATATTCATAGTTATGTTACACATAGACGATGTGTATTAAGTTTCATTTTTAAAGCAGAAGATACTGCGGCCAATAATATGATTGAGACGAGAAATCTTTTGGTAGTTGATGGTGAACATTGAGTGATATACCCTCATCATGGAATGAAAACATATAAAACCGACTCATAATTTAAACTTCGATTTTTCTTGCAAAATGAAGTAATCAGTACATGGAAAGGGAGTCAACTGAGCAAGCTGAAATCTTATAAAACAATATTTATCTGAAATCAATCCATACAGAATATAATAGAACAACTCGGTTAGATAAGAAGCTTCTTCACATTCAGATGAAACATTTCACAATATATTGAGCTCTTTTTCCTGTAAATTATAGCTACCACAATTATTACAGTTGTCCTGACCTGGATTTCTCGAGGAGGTCTTCACCGAGTCCCAATTGGCCGACATCTCCAGATCCGCAAGTGAAAACCTGACCCAATTTGCTAAGAGCTGTCAACTCTTCAACCACCACCGGTGTTGCTGAAATTGAAACAAAACATAAAAATGAAGGCAACATTGCAATGAAGAAATATATAATTACGTTTAAGATATTGACTTAGAGTGATGGAATTTCAATTTCAAATTTGAAGAAATAATGACAATATAGATGTGTTTTAATTAATGTTTAAAAAAACACATTGTATGTATAGTAGGGACACAAACTATATGTGTATTTTTCAATATTTAAAGCTAATGCTCCGAGTCATTTCTGTGTGCTTCTATTCATACCATGTAAATATTGTTAATACCCATTATGGTCCATCTCTTGAACACTATGAATTTTGATGACGACTTGTTTTAGGTGCAACTTCAATTCAAAACAAATTAAAACCAATTTACTAATTTAAAAGTAAAAATTAAAAATCTATTCCTGTAATATTTTCATTTACGCACACTTCATCCATTTAGGATCCCACAATGTGAGATTGACTAAAATCAGTTACCCTACCCTCAGTAAATGACTATCGTCATAATTAATTGAATTATATGTTATTTTCTTAAATTATTACCAGGTTTCTTTTTGATTTTCGAGGCTCCAGCAGTTGGCTTGGTCTCGGCTTTGGAAGCAGTACGTTTTAAACCCCTCGCCGCCGGCATTTTATTCTAGAACAATAATAAATACAAATATCAGTTTCACAACTAATTTTATTTTCACCGTGAAGAAAGTGTATTTAAAAAAAAACTTAAATATATATAGATATGCCAATCAGGTATGGAGGCTATATCAATTATACTTGGTCATATCTGTATTCTTGCCATAGACAAAATTATATTGTCATTAGATGAAAATCATCCTTACTTTGGCAGTAAAAATAGATAGTTGTATATTTAATTTTTCTGTTTATGTCATCATTCTGAGCTTCAGTTTGCATTTTTTTGTTAAATATCAGCACCTGCGTATTCCACCAATTAAAATATATTTATATTGATGACATTTGGTGATGTTGGCACAAGCAATAATCTCTGCAGTGAGCCAGGCGTTTCAGATTTGTAAAAGTCAATGTATACACCGGGCCGGACGCATCACGCATGGACGAGTGGAAATCTGAAAAACCTGTAACATTTTCTACTATCGAGGGAGGACAAAGCGTTGGAAAACCATGACTTCGCTTGATGGACGAGTTGTCACAGGACTTATGGGTGCTGGAGGTCAGCGATTGAAAAATGGTATCATTGGCTAATATTGTACCTACACTAGAAAATAATTTATTAAATAAGTCAAGTGGCTCCCTTCTTCACATTATTAGCCTTCGGATTCCCTCCTCCCAAAAAATTATGGTAAAGATGCTTTACAACACTTTTTCTTTCCGTAAATTGACTAAATGCCGATAATAAAAATGCAGTTCTACAGGAAATTTAATTACGAATAGGATAATGTCAAATCATCGATAATTTACACGAAATACAATTGTAATATTAGTATGAAAAAGTCTCGTAATATGTCAAATGGTCATTCTTAAAACCAATCATAGAGAAAAATTTTAAGTACGGTGGGGAATTTACATCAAAGAAACTTCATTATTGGCATAAATTACCAGTTTTTTGATTCTAATATTTAATATTATGACAGTTTCCAATCGGCAATTAAATTTCTTACAAAATTGCATTAATGCTAGTGTTGAGTCCTTATCTTCTACAATATTAATTAACTATTATTTTTATTCGGTAAATATTAAAAATTAAAATGCATGGCATTACAGCTGACGCCAATGCGCCATGCATTAACAGAAACATAACAATAGTACAATAATAAAAATAATAATTATGTTTATTTATTAAAGGATTTGAAACAATACCTTAAAAATAATAGATAAATTTTATCGGAGGATGTTTCTCAAAGAAACGAAACATGAGCAACACTTAGTCACACAAAAAGTGGTATAATGATTTATATATAATTTGGAAATATAAATGCGAAACCATTGCGAGTTGAAAACAAGCAAAATACCTTTCGAAGTCGCAACTCATATTGAAATATTGAAAATGATAAATCTTACATGCCTGAAATATGAACAGTAGATAACTGTTGAATGGAAAAACCTGTATCAATTAAATAAAGATAATAAGTTGGAAATTAGGAGTAAACATAAAACCATATTGTGGTCAAATAATGGTAAGCACTTTTAGTTTAATCAGTCATTAATAGTGATAAAAAATGTGAGTTTTGCCTGTATACCAGATGGCGTATTTTTTCACATATTATAAGAGGTGTAGATATGCCTGTTTGATAAATTTTAAGTTGAAAGATACTTAAATGATAAGCATTCTTTTGAAATAATTCGCAGAGGGCATTCAAAATTATTTGACCTGCGGAAAAGTTCTCACTCACTATTTTCTATGAAGTATTCGACCGCGCTTGTTGTTTTTATCTAAAGTGCAACGTAAATGTCAACGAATGCAGTTGACAAACAGCGATTCAATGCAATATTAAGCGTTGGCGGGGTGGCTGATCCAATTATTATCGCTATATAAAGCACTGCTAGGGCACGGGAAGGCTTTAAACTTGTAAGGTTTTAAGAGCGGGAAAACTGCAAGCGGCTTCTGGGTGACAAACACTGCCAGCGTGTGAGGTTATGTTGTTTGAAATGACAAAATGCTTTATCTACTCTTATGGCCCCTTTGGCGTTGCGATTCAACGTCGCAATTGTTATCGGTCGTCAGTTAACATGGATGATTATGATTGTAGATGACTTACCTTATAAAAATGCAATGGTTTGATAAACTAAAAGTGGTGTTTTTGTAGATTTTTGATATCAAAACAGTCCCAAAAATCCTCTCGCGCCAAAGAGTGTCGGCGTAACAAATATCTATCGCCAACGTATGAACTGTTACGAACAAGCCTGTGTAATGTTTGTTCTGCGCGTTCTCGTATGAAACCGCTTTTACGAACACGGTCGGTGCAATTGTATTCAGTGTTGTCATATGAGTCATTGATAATTTCGACGACAAAAAATTATAATAACAAATAAGCCTTTTTTCTTATTGTTAAATTATATAAAAAATAAATTTAAAAAGTGTTAACAAACGATTCAGTCAAGGACGAAAAGAAGTAATATAAAATGAAATACAATTACTTAGGTAGGTACCTACTAAATAATAGTCTTGAAACATAACGTTGGTGTATATATGTAAATGCATAGATAAATATATTTAGTCAACATAATATATTTCGGTTTTGCAAAAATGAGGAATTGTAACCGTTGAAAACATTTTTTTCTCAACATATTTCAGTGCGAAAATGTGCGATTATATAGAATCATTGAGATTAAAAACCCGCTTGATCACAGCTGAAACAGTAGGTAAAAGAATTTATTATATTCAAATTACCTCAACTCATGTTTTGCAAGTAAAAGACATCACTCTCAATTTGTCTTTCAATGCTTTAGTAAAATTGATATAAAACAGCTGGGGAATCTATTTTCTAGGTTTTCAAGTGCGTTCTCCTTACCGAACCCAATGTTTTCATTCTTCACAAAATAATGTAAATAAGTGTACCTATCTAAAGTATTTTTAATGTAGCCTTATTAGTTTACTAATACATGAATTCGGCCTTACGGTATGAAAGGTTTCGTACCGCTGTAATATTACATACGTTTGAATAAAATAACATGAACGTGCCCATCTTGACTTTCTTTGATATTATAGTACTTACCTAATTATGGCGTAATTGGCCAAGTATACTCTTACAGAAAGGCGCTAATAAATAGGTACTTTATTTTGACATTTGTCAAATTTATGAACACGTGTGATGAGCTGTTATTGAAAGTACTTGAGATCTGTATTGGTACATTGTACTTTTTTCGTACAATTTATTCTTTCTTTAGTAATTTATTATTTTTAAACTCAACATTCGCTGTCTTTTCACCCGATAAGGAAACGGTACGATTATAGTTCTAGTATAACCTTTTTACATATGAATTATATCCATTTTTATCAATAATCTTTTTTAAGATATTTTTTCATAACATTAGTTTTACTGAAACTTTTTCATAGTTAAATTTATGGTTTGCTTAATTTTAAATCGTTATTCATGGTTTAATTACAATTTAATCTAATTGAACCTTGCTGTAAAGTTCTATTAAAGGCTATTTCGTTATCAATCTTAATTTAGTTTTCACACATATTTGTATTAGTCTTTATTTTCATAATAATGAACATTCACTGTGACTTCCATAAGCTGGCCGATGCGTCTCGGTGGCCGTTCAGGGATTTAAACATTCCCTTCACAGCTCATTCCCCACATCGTGTGTTTCGATTTCAGTGTGTCATCAATATTACGCTCAAGTGTTACTTTCAATGTCAGCCGCCTTATAGAAGTCGCACTATAGCAGATTTAGTTCAGTGACCCATGGATGAAGGCCATCACCGAATATATCAACCTTGTCGTTAGTACATAATGGAGATGTAGATATAATGTCTGGATGTTTATGCATTCTTTTCAGTTCATGATATGATATCTATGTGAGCCACTAGAGTATTTAATTTTATCTATATAATATAGAGTGATTAAACAATCCTATATTTATATATTTTATTGCTACCAATCTGGACTCCTAGTAAAGTTTATTTCAATGGTTGAATTGGCATTTACTTAGTTAATTCATTATAATAGGATAAAATATAAAATTAAGTATTTAGTTTTACAAAATTTTATTAGTTAGTTGAAAGCTATTTCGGTCTAACGCCATCGCCTCTATCCCCCCTTTTTTTGGATCTGATGGGAGTTGGGAACATCACATACATCCATCCAAATACCTTTATGCAAATCCATAAACTGAATTGAAAAATTAATATACATGGAGTGGACAAAAACTTAACATTATTGACTATTTGGCTGCAGGATTGAGTATTTATAATGCAATTTGAATTTTATTTATGTTGTGTTTTTTTACATGGTACAGCTTTAAAAAAAATATATTTTAGTATAGATTTACTAAAATCATGTCTTTTCAACTTAGTGTTATAAATATGTGGAAGTAGTACAAATGAATTGTGTTTTATTTTTTAAAATATAATGTCTTTCCACCAAGAATGGACAGTTAACACTTTAAAAGTATATTGATTATTCTATAAAACAAATTCGTATAAGAAAAAATGTATTCGTTTGGTTAGAATTAAGATAAATATTTAGTGTTTACAATTTCATTATTAATCATCTCTCATTATTAATGTTATCATTTCAGAAACATGGCTGCCTTATCTGACCAAGAGTTAAAGTCTTTATGTAAAGAGTCTGATGGCTCTACGAAGGTACATACTTATTTTATAAATAAGGCAGTTTATTCATTTTTATCAGTCAATTATATTATTATATCTTATCTTAATTTGCAAAATATTTAGGATTACTATTGAATATATTACACTTATCTGAATGTTTTCCCTACCTAAACTATAGAAACTAGATTATGTTCGCTATTGCATAATTTAGAAAATCAACTTATGATAATTGTCTGCGCAGGATTTCATCTTTCAACAAACAATGTACCGAATAAAGGATCCAAAGAAAAGCCTTCCCTTTTACACGGAAGTGCTGGGTATGCGGCTTTTGAAAAAACTCGACTTTCCCGAGATGAACTTCTCGCTATACTTCATGGGATTCGAAAATGCTGAAGATATACCAAAGAACGAGCAAAAGAGGACGTCGTGGGCGATGAGTAGAAAGGCTACGTTGGAACTGACTCAGTAATTATTGTTTTTCCAACCAAATTGTTGACAATGTACAGCGGAACCCCGATCTATTATTTTCGCATACATTGTTTATTTTGTACTGGTAAACCTGTACCCGTCATAGATGACGGTATTGGAATTGAAATACTGAATGTCTAAAGTAACCGGTACGTCGGAACTGTGTGTCCATTGCATAACATTTTATTTTATTATACACCCCGAACGCTTAGATCATGACAAAATTTCATACCTACATGTGATAATAATAAAAAACGTCTACAGAGCGGTCTGGGATATTATAAATAAGATAGTCCAGGCCAAACACCCGTCAAAACAATGTAAAATAATCCCAAATTTGAGTTGTTGAGATTTTGTACATTTCCATGTGACAAAATACATGGAAATGTACAAAATCTCAACAACTAAAATTTGATATTTAAATTCCACAAGCACCCTCAGTCAATGTCTTAAATTATAAAATAATCCCGCTTAAATATTGTGGCCCTGTGAAAAATATTACCGTGATTGATTGTTTTTGTCGAACATTTGTCAGCCTGACCAGAAGTACGCACGACCCCATTCAACCACTATCATAAAAAAGACCAAATCTGCAAGTCTGCAAGCATCGTCTTGTTGCTACGATGCTAGCTCATAATGATGACTCACCTATTGAGCGCATTTGTGTTCAACGTGTTCATTTTTCTGATTTGTAACTAAAATGTCCCTATGAAGAGAGTTAGGACTCTAACCGAAAAATCGAGGTTCCACTGTATTCGTTATTTTGTGTTATACATTAATATAATTTAGTATATTATATATACTTTGTTTAATGTTTTATATTTACTATTCTCAAATTGCAATTATAACAACTCCGATTGACGGATGATGATCACCTAATTTCGTAAATAGTACGATTAGAAGAGCTCAGCATTGTATGTTTTTTTCCGAGCTGTTGCTGACTATAGCTAACCCATAGATGCCGTGGAGAATTTTTCTTTCAAAGATTCATTTTGGAGAGATAATGTTTAGGTTTACGAATTACCACTACCTTTACTAATGTTTTATAAAGCATGATATTGGGACAAGGCAAACGAGACATACACATCGTTTTGTTTCATTTATGGTATTACATTAATTATATCTATAGAATAAACCAACGATTAATCTTAAATTTTAGCAATATTTGAAAAAAAAGATCATAACTACTTGTGCGTGTAATATACAAACTTGTCAAATAGTTTATTACAGTATTCGTCCAGTGTCATTTGCCTTATGAGGTGCCTCATGAATCATTAAAACTTTAATGATTCATAATTTATTTAAAAGCGTCATTGAAATAAATGTGTCATCCATTTAATTTCACTGCCAAACATTTTTTTCCAATGTCTTGTATTTTAAAAGAGCATTACATTTCAAATGAGTGCCTGTTTATTAAATAATTGATTACAACAGCAAACAACTTAACAAACGTTCCCTTCTCTAGTCTTTCATATCAAGCATATCTTTTAATCTTAGTTAGAAAATAACAATTTTGGTTTTCTTGTCCAAATGCAATGTAGCATTAGATTTTCTGAACAATATTAATCAGTTATAGTTACTATAGATATAAACTTTTAATTTTTTTTAGCAATTGGGGGACGGAGAATGATGACACAACTTACCATGCTGGTAATTCTGATCCCAGAGGATTTGGCCATATTGGCTTAATGGTTCCCGACGTACAGGCTGCTTGTGATAGGTATGGCATTATTTTTTTTTAACACATTCACTGTGTATAAAATATCTCGTGCAGTACAGAGTACTTGAAAATTTGCGAATCTTTGAACTCCTATAACTTTGTTTAAAAGCGAAAATTATTACAAATTTATTTATTTATTTATTTATTTATTGTAAGTTTAAAAAATTGAAATGCATGGCATTACAGCTGACGCCAATGCGCCATGCATTACACAAACATAACAATAATAATAATTATTGAAAACAATAATACTAATAAAAACAATAATGAAAATAAAAACATTTTTTTTAAATTATTAAATACAAAAAAAAAACAAGACATTATTTATTTACAATTAACAAATATTTGGTGAACATTACCCAGAGTTTAGTGCTGAATACATCTAGCTCTCTAGGCAGTGCATTAATCATCCGAATGGCTCTTGCAACTGGTGACTCAAATGACCGACACGAAGAACAAGTTTTAAAAATAAAAATTGTCTGGATATGGTTTCGGCCACGTAGATAACAATTGGGAGCATATAAATTAATAGTCATGAGAATTTCAGGATTATAAACTCGTCAGCGAAGAAGAAGAGAAAAATGATGCTTCTTAAAGAGGCGAAACGCGTCACGTTAGTGATAAACCAAGTGGAATAACTAAGTTATCAAGTTTTAATTTAATTTTATATTAAAAATGAACTTCCACAAAGTTACTGCCGATTCCATAGAAAACAAGAGAAAAATGCTTTAGAATCCAAAACAATCTTCGTGCTTCATGAGAGTAAAAAGATAGTATTCCTAAAAGAAATTTGGTTGGGTAGTACTCTTTTAGGGAACTATTATAGGGAAAATATTTAAATGCTTTGAAATAGACATATTGTAGAAATTTCTTATGAATTCGCTCCAATTTCAACTTGTAGGAATTTTCATATGGACTCCAGATAATAGATCCATATTCAATTTAATCTGCATAAATTTTTTGAACTGATAAAATTCTCTGGAGAAGAAAATAGATCCAGATGTCCAATAGGACCATCGCAACTATTTCTGCAGGACAAATACAGAATATCTCTTTTAATGGACATAATTGGGCAATCCCAAAGAATATGTTCAGAATCTTGATTTTTATCACCACAAGGACAATATGGGTCTGGTTTAATTTTAAACTCATATAATTTGGTATTAAATGCACCATGACCAGTGATAAATTGGGAGGTCCAGCGATCTGGAGAAAACCATGTTGCATTCTGATGAAAGAGAACATCTGAGAAGAATACATGCGTAGTTCTACCCCGAGGAGACATTGACCACCGTTTTTGCCAAGTCATTAGAATTAGTTAGTGCGCAGAGTTTTTTCACTTTAGCTTTGAGAAACTGTTGAGAATCCAACGGCTGAAGAATTGTGCCGCCAATTTGAGCTGGTTTCCCGTGCAGTAAAAGATGAATTGCAGCTCTTCTTTGGACTTCTAAATCTAGAGGAATAAGTCTTAACATAACAAGAAGACATTCGGTTAAGCAAGTTCGATACGCTTTGGACATGGCAAGAAGGCATCTGCCTATGCTAGCTTATTCCTTCCTTTCTCCAAGAAACATGGCCTTAGCGATGTATCATAACCAGATGATGTCATCATTACGTGCCTAACGCACTAAAGGCGCATTCAAACTGCACGCTTATTTTGCATTTATGAATATTTATTTTCAACAAAATATTATTTTCTTCTCTTTTGTCAATTCTTGTTTCGTTTTGCGTGGGAAATAAATGTTTTTCCAAAAATAATAATTCATTCACCGTACGAATTCTGTTTACACTTGTGTAAATGAGCCTCTGTATGAGTATATTAAATACGCTACCCGAGACCGATCAACAGGAATTAAAGATATAAACTAAAGTGTGTTTAGTCACGCTGTATCATATTTGTCAAGTTTTGTAACCCCACCATTTGTCATTAACCTTTATCCGCCCGATCATTTTTTTTGCTCATTTATTGCTTGACCTAAGATGTCATTAAAATAACTATCTATAATATCTCTAAAACTAGTCAACTTATTTGGGTAAAGTGAAAAGCATAATCACAATTAAAACTACACCAAAGTAAAATTAAAAACTGCTGACCGCTGGGTGGTTAAAGGTTAATATAAAATTATACACATGTATTATTATTGATTGAATTTATATTCTCTCGGTGGAACTCCATTAAAATGAGCTATAAAATAGTAATGTATAGTGTCGGTAGTTATTTTTATCTATCTATCTATAATATTTATCCAGACCATAAAATCCAGAAAAATCAGACAAAAAATAAGGGATAATTTAACAGATAATTAAGTATGGTTCTTTTAACAGTGAGACAAGTTTTAATTTTATATTTGCAATAATATTTCGCAAGGTGCCGCTGAATCCATAAAAAAACATTGACTATATTTTTTTTAGGTTTGAGAAATTTGGTGTAGAATTTGTGAAGAAGCCTCAGGACGGCAAGATGAAAGGACTCGCCTTCATCAAGGATCCTGACGGTTATTGGATCGAAATCTTCAATGCCGGAACTGTTTGCAAGATGCTCAAGCAGTAAAAATACGCCATCTACATGAATAAAAAGAAGTACTACCACACTGACATCAAATGTCTAATAAATCAGAAACCATTATAACATTACCAAATTATTTTGTAATTTTACAGAGAGATTGTGATACACAAATATTTATAACTAGACACTATTTTGATATTAAAATTCAAGTTGAAATCATTATAATAATATATGCCTAAACCAAGAAAGCACTATTATATCAAACTGCAAAGCTAATATGACATGATTGAGATTTCAACACAATTGAAAGTTTGTATAATTATTTTCTTTGCCTATTCAACCATTGATAATATATATATACTTAAAGCCAAATAATATAACACGTAGTGTGTGTTGTAAAGTAACATTTTTCGCCATTTTGCTTTTGCAATAATTATAACTAAGGGAATGGAATATATACATGTATGCATTTTAAAAACAAATCCATCTATTGTGTAGATTTATAAACTGTTAATTATATTACAGAAAAGATTTAAAAGATGGTGCTGTTGGAATATTATTATTTAATAATTTTGTTCTTGTAAACCTTTTTTGTATTTTGATAAAATTAATAAAATATATAATATTATGAAAAAATTACTTTTAAGTTATTTTTATACGTGGCAGTAATTCAGATTAAATATATTTGCAACTGCAGCCCTTAGGCAACAAGTTCCATCTAGTCTAACGGTCATCCGGAACATCATTAATGGCATATATATATATGTTTGGGCCTTCCTGCAAATGTATTGCTTAGCTAACGCTCTGAATACACTCAATTTTTAGGATTGAATGGGTGAGCAGGATTTTTTAAGAGATCACAGACATCCATAAATTGATTGAAAAATCAACTTATTAGAATATCTGCACTGGGGGCACCGTAAATGAAGCCAACAATGTTGGCCATTCGCCAAGGGCCCAGCTATTCCATTATTAAAAAAATTTAAGTGTTTGGAAGTGACGGGTTGTAAGAAAATGATCATTTTTTGAGGGGGTAAATATCACAGATAACTATGCTATTCAAATCAATATTGGCAACACCACACCATTTGGTCACAGTGAAATGGAATATACTCAAAATGTGATTATTTGTATCATTTTGATATAACCTCAATTAACCTTTCGATATGCATCATTGAGTATTATTTGACTAATAATAATTGAACGAAGAATATTTACCCCTGTTCTGTTTTCCAATTTTGTATTATTATTTCTATTAATTTTCAACAGGGATTCCCCATTATTAGGGTGACCAGGTGACAATAGCATTGTATTATAAATAATAATTGTATGTTATAATAAGTACATAATTTTATTTAAAATAATTGTATTTATGTTAACAATAATGCCAAAATCAAACAAAATATACAAATTAAATCGTAGTCGTGTCACCGTAATGTATTATTAACTATCTGTGTTTTCCAAATGATGATCAATGATATTTGATATGTGAAATATTTTTTGAGGCACACTTTCTAAACTCTGAAGATGTTTGAAATAAATAAAATATCTTCAGTATTTTCAATAATAACCGTTAGAAGGATTGAAAATAAGTAGTAGGAAAATAAAATAAAGCATTGCACTGCCATGCTAGGGAAGTGTGTGATAATTCAGGTATTTTGAGCCACTGGTAACAAAATCGAAGCTACATCCTTTAAAAAAATTGTGTTTTTTTTCCGCAGTTCTTGAATGGAATATGCTAGCATATATTTCTAAATTGCAGCTATTCCTTAAAATTCTCCAAAATCATAAAAAAAACCGTGTATATTGTTTTGTGCATATAGTTCTCAAATATGCCCAATAATTATCACCAGTATCTTACTCAAATCCATTGCTAGATAAAGGTTCGTATATTCCTTCTACAAATATTATGGCCTTCCACTGAAAATGATTATTTCATTTCGTGAATCAATAATATCAATTATAATTTAATATTTTGTATTCCTACTAATTGCCAATTGACATAAACTCGAAAGAAAAAGACGTCATCACCCATGTCAAAGTTCCAAATGAAATTGAATTATTCAGTATTTGATTTTGACCTTGATGGGCATGAACTGGAATCTGGAATCTTTAAGCGTGGCTAGGATAGAGACTAGAGAGGCTGTCATTATAAAAATTAAAGTGATATTATCTTTGATGTGATGCCTTAAAGTAGTATTTGGAATAATGAAAAATGTAGTGGTGTATTAGTCATCCTTACAGTCGTTTCACACCTATCGGGATACACTCGTTTATTGAATTTGTTCGGTTATTGTTTTTTCTCGAATTATAAATCTGCGATTCTGGTTAGATTCAAATTAGATAAATATGGTCACCCTATAAATTGAATTATTTTTGCCATATCAAACGAATAAACAAACTGGTAACCGGTATTCCAACGGCAACCGGTACTTTTATTTAAATTAATTGGAGGGTTGAGTGTATTCATTATTTTTATGATTA
Organism: Himalopsyche phryganea; assembly: GCA_022494535.1. NCBI lineage: Eukaryota > Metazoa > Arthropoda > Insecta > Trichoptera > Rhyacophilidae > Himalopsyche > Himalopsyche phryganea. The sequence goes on along the minus strand of JAGVSL010000095.1, from coordinate 1,016,043 downwards.
GAATGATTACGCGGCTATAAAAATGGCGGGCGATTTGATATTATGTTTACGAAGACGTCGCGGTGCTGTCAGCGGGTTCTTTCGGCAGGTGGGGCTGGGCCGCTGAATCCCACCAGGACCGCCATTCCACTCTGTTTTGACAGATGGAACAGAAATTCCAAATTTAAAAAACAATTACAAACAAAATTATGATATGTGATTCATTCATATCAAATTAGGGTTAATATGTTTTAAGGCATGCTACTCTTTTTCTATTCGAAAATTTACTAAAGACCGCAATAAACTATGTAATTCTCTAGTCAATTTAATTTCGAATAGGAAAAAACGAAAAAACTAAACATTGCAATCAATAAATGCTATAATTTGGGTAAATTACGAAAATTCGACGCCATGTTTCCAATTTTCTCTGGAATGTCCTTCAACAACGAATCATTTGACATATTTATAGTGACTTTTTCTAACTGATATCGTATTTACATTACACGTAAATGACGTAAAATATAGGTTTCCCTCATTCTCGTGTATTTAACCTAATTTTGCATTTTCCTATTCGTAATTGATTACCTAGGGGACTGCATTGTTATTAGAGGTATTTAGTACCTGCTGTAAAGAGTGTAAAGCATATTTAACCAAATCAGTGTTAATATAAATGAATTAATATAGTTCCTAGACTAATAATTATATGACCTAAATTTCTTAATTCTTTCTTATATATAAAATATAAACTATACAAACTGTGTACTAACTGTCAGTTCGAGTCTTGAATGTATAAATATGGCAAACGAAAGCAAAACCCATGTCGTTATTGAAAAAAAGTGTACAAAATTCGAACGATACAGAAGAGTAGTTCAGAAGTAATGAATATTTCTAATTTATTAAATATAAAGAATTTCTATCAATGACAAATGACATGGGGGGAAAACTGTATTTTTTTTGTTGTAAAATTACTCTTCAATTAATGCGATGGGCTTTTTAAACTCTCGATTCGCTCATATGTTTTGATGCTACAGTGCAAACAAACAATGGTAGAGTGTAGGAACACAAACGAGAGAGTGGAGCGTGTCCTTTTATGGGCGCCGTTTGTTCATTACGCGCATCGTTGCCCAAATTAAATCGAAAATTATTATTATTTTGCACCCCTTACCTGAGTACATACCTATCTAGGTACTTAGCGTATCCATAAACTGGTACTTGGGTAAACATAAGTGATGCTTCATGGGTTCTGGCTTCTTGATTTGTTAATCAAAGATTCTTACAATATATAGGGTTAATTTATTTTTCAGATTATCAAGCCTTAAAGAAAAAAAAAACAATGTTTTTAGTACCACAACAATTATTATTTATATCACTTTTAAGGTGTAAGCAGTCTCTTCCTGGTGGAATGTTATTATTGAAGATTTTAACTGAGGGTGCTTGATGGAATTTCAATACATATCAAATATTAATCGTCCAAATGTTGTACTTGTCCATGCATTTCGTTACTAACGACACGGATTTCGCCCTACGGCTTCTTCGGTCAAATCGAGTTCATTCGTGTACTCGAATGCCTGAAGGTTCCGAAAGGCAAAACCCGGGTTTTAAATTCAAATTTGAAAGTCGTTATATTTTGACAGATCAAGCACAGTTTGTTTTGGACTACTTTCACATATTTTCGTAATGATCAGGACTTAGGACCGGTTTTGCTCATCGCAATGAAATATAAATATTAACATGGCTATCTATATAAAATTGAGTGTTAATAATTACGAGGATAATTGAGAATAATTACGAGGTACATAAAACAATTGGCTTAAGAACTGTGACGAATTGACAGATAATCATACAAATTAAAAAAATATTATAGACACATGCGGAAAAACAATGACTGCGAGAACGATAATCGAGGTTCCACTGTAGAGATTTTCCATATTAATATCACTATAATGTTTTTGGGGGATAATTAAATTTAATAAATGATTGACATTCGTTGGCAGTTAAAATTTTCGATTTCCTTCCTATTCAAGTCTAATAATGAGGAGCTGGTTGCTGGGAAACACCTCTTCATGTTATAAAACAAAAATCATAATACCTTTGTATGCTTGCCAGTAATAGACAATTTTGTTTCTTTGCCAATGTATCTTTAAAATAGTAACGAACAACGGGGAAGTGATATTAATTATTTGGGAATTATCGTGATAATAACGGCGCGGCGGTGGAGGGTTAAACTGGCTGTGAAATAACTGTATCTGAAATCAACTGACATTATCAAACATAAATTATTCATTCATTGTGTAGCTGTTTCTATTATAATCGCAGGGGGCGTATGTGAAAAAGATAATATAGACTTTGCAATTAATTACCTACACGTGCTTTCATTTAAAGATAATATTTAAAACTACGTAATTAATAATTATTTATCATCATCTTTTTCAATATACAGGGTTCCAATGCGGTTTAATTTCTTATCAGAATGTAATTATGGTCCGGTGACAAATCAGAACAGTGACAAACAACGCAGGGTGGAAATAGATCACATCATATTTTTGTCGTATCTATTTATGAATTAAATAAATTTGCAAGACAATTTTAAAGAACTGTTTAATATAAAGTAATAACTGGAGGTTGTATAGATAATAACATTGCTTAAAATATATATTCCGTAATTGAAACGCGATAAGATCTTCGTTTTCCAAATATAATTTTATTTAGTGCTTATAATCGACATCTCGATTTTAAAATTCATCCGCAAAATTCAGAGACATAAAAATAGGGAAAAACATGTGTATAATAAAGGAAATATGGTAGTTTGTTTTACAGAAAGATTGAATTTGGCATATTTATTTCAATTCAGATAATATACAATATTAAGCTAAGTAGCAACGGCAGCTAAAGATGGAAAGAATATATTATATTATATTGTTAGAATATGTAACTACCAACTATGTGTAGGGTTAAAAGTAGAGATTTTATTCTGAATACAAAATGACAAAACTGATCCTTAAAGATAATAATATTATTATTAATATGACAACCCTTTCAATATTCAACACATTCACGTCAGCATTGCTACTCTCTATAATTTATTTCGCCAGGGCGTGTTTAATTTAATAGTTATCTTTCGATGTATGGTTATTTCATACGAATACGAATAGCAATTTTCATACTGTTCGGGTAAAAATAACAAAGTATTCAGTTCTCCGAGAACTATGTTTAAACTTAATTTATCTTAGTACGATACATTGCTTTTGGAGAGATAGACAATAATATCATATGAAATTTGGATTATTGAGATTTTGTACACTTCCATGTATTTTGTCACTAACAACCCGGGTTTCGCCTTTATATATCTTCAGGCATTCGAGCACATGAATGAACTCGAACGACAAACAGTAAATAGTTTATATCGTTTATATATATATATGTATATATAAGTTAAAATACGACAAAATATTATCACTACATCTATGAACTACATTGAAACATGAATATTCGAATGAGTGAGTTAAGTTGTTGTAGGTTATGATAGGGTTGGTCTGGTTTGGTTTGTGTAATGTATTCTAATGCGTGGAACAAAGACAACATAGGGTAGAAGAATAATTTTCATTAAAGCTTCGTGCAACTATCGCTTTCAAAGTGTGAGTATTTATATTGAGTGAAAACTATTTTAACAATCTGAAAATATATCTTCAATGTTAAAGTGTATTTTATTATGTGGGATCACTTTATTTTTAGTGAAAGAATTTGTTTTTTGTGGAATATATTAGTTATAAGTGAGAACTATTTTTATGAAATTGAAGATGATATAAACAGAAGTGCATTTAAATGTAAGCCATATTATATAATCTTACTTATTCCAACATCATAACTATTATTTAAAATTAAAATATGTTACGCACAGTGATTTACAACCAGTTTTGTCGACTTACACCATTATGAGTTCATACGCTTCCACATCAAGAGCGGACATGGTTTATAAAATGTAAGCCACATATTTTTCTCTCATTTAGAGAGGGTTGGATCGGAGCCCCTGGACCCCCTCCTTATATACAGCCTATGGTAAGTGCAAATGACATAGTAGTTTGAAGACGGGTTTATGTTTTTATTTTTCTGGTTTACCATAATTCTTATTAACTTTTAAATCGAAAAAAAATCAATTACAATGGTACACACTGAACGTGCTTTATGTGTTTTTGTCGAAATTGACAATAAACGATATTTTACACCAGACTGATAAATTATTTCATAAATACTTTCTACTTTTCGTTCAGGTGACTGTTCGGTAAAGAGTTACGACAAAAAATCTCTCCCTCATCCGGCATGTGTGCGAATACCGACATAACTCAAATTTATCTCCAACTTCGATCAGGAATTAAACCATTGTGGATGTTTCACGTCTCTTCAGTTCGTATGGAAAAAGGACCCAACGACCATTTGACAGTTTATTATATTTTTGTGTCATTCTTTCATATTTTTATCACATGACACGCGTCCGTGGAACAGTGGTCAACGCTGTTGGCTTCGGTTACGGATGTAACGGGTTCGAATTCCCGGTACGGACAGTTTCATAAATTGATTTTACAATCGATTTATGTTCGTAGACATGGATGTTTGTGATGGCTAAAATTAACTCTCAACCATACGATCCTAAAAACGGGTCGTATCGAAAGCGATTAGCTAATCACAAGTCCTGTCCTAGCCTTATCCTTATATCCTTACTCTCTTCAAAAAATAGAGGTTTGAGCAACTAAATTACATGCGGTTATCGTAGAAAATCTTCTGTTCAGATACCTCTGTTAGGAGACCATATACTCCACGTTAGGATCGCACATGGTTAAAAACTATTCGTTACTATTTCTCCACCCCTTTTCTGTATAGATAAGCCGTGCTCTAAGATTTTTTAACCATGTGGAGTATTTCAACATCAGTTTTTTTCTACGAGTGCTTACTTAGTTGCTCAACCTCTCCTTCTTGATAAGAGTGGGAATAGAATGATAGGACTAAGACAGGTCGTGTGATTAGTTAATCGCTCTCGCTACGCCCCGTTTTTAGGATGGGTGGGATGGAATTTTAGACATCACAAACATCCGTGCCTGCGAACAGAAATCTATAAATCGGTTGAAAAATCAATTTATGAAACTGCCCGTACTGGAATTCGAATCCGCGAGATCCGTAATCGACGTCAACGACTACACTCCGGACCCGACGGTGTCCTTATAATGGTGACTATTATTTTGAGTTTACTCAATATTTGGAATTCTAAATTAAAAATTAGAGAAAAACATGCACCTAACATTTATCCCTTGGTTGAGGTTATATTTTAGTGACTTGGGCCATTTGGGAAACGCGATTGAGAAATAAGGTTAGTTATTGTATCCCTGTGACATAAACCCTTTCATTGATGTTATTTTACATTCAATTACAATTCAAAGTTATCGCAACATCTCATCTCTACTCTTATATCTCCGTAATACCATTTAACACCCTTGATCAGGCATGGAAAAACTACGACCCGCGGGCCACATGGAGCCCGATGCGTATTTTTATAATGCATAATTATTTTTTGTTATTATAAAATCATTTATTTTTAAATTTGAAATTCTCTTTTCACGATAATTAATAATGAATATCTAAAAAATGTGAAAACGTTGTCGGCTCCGAGGTGCTGTAGTTAACGTCGTTGGCTTTTTTTAAAAATTTCAATCGATTTATGTATTTCTGTTCGTAGTCATGAATCTTTGTGATATCTAAAAATACCTACCACCCATCTGATTTAAAAAACGGGGCATAGTGAGAGCGATTAGCTAACCACTAGTCCTGTTCTAGCCCTACTCTCTTTGAAAAAAATAGAGGTTGAGCAACTGAGTAACGAACAGTTCTCGTAGGAAACTTCTGTTGAGATAAATCCATTATGAGGCCATATGCTCCTCACTGGGAGCGGACATGATGTTTAAAGAAAACACGTTTTTAGTTGCGGGCCCCCATTCATTTAGATTTTTCATGCGGTCCTTCGGACAGCAGAGGTGCCTTGGTCACCGAATCAGCATATCAAATTTGGAACTGTTGAATGAGACAATGTCAAGTTGTGTTGTTTATTTTGTATCACCTTCAGAACTGTTCGATATTTAAAAATAGGATTCATTAAACCGTTCCCTGTTGAGCCGCGTAAAGGATATTCTAATACCGAATATTTCAAAAATTAATTCAGTATCAACAATCAACACACTGAAATCTGTCGCCTCAGCAGTTGACACGTTAGCAGTTAGCAGGTTAACCAAGCATAAATCGACTGAAACATCATTTTATGAAAGTGTCGATACAGGGATTCGCGCCCGTGTACACACCAAACAAAGACTCGACTATAAGATCGACAATCGAGATCATAAATGGCTTAAACAAATACAATATTAACGTATCTGTTTCTTATATCATCGATATTTTTATTCACATAAAAAATAAGTAAATTAATATAAATCGATGTCGACAATACCAGTTATTTTAATTCAAAACTAATAAATTCGTTTCATTAATTTACATCTCGTATAAATTATCTCGTATTTGTCGGCGTCCGTGGCGCAGTTGGTTTCGTCGCTGGCTACGGTTACGGATGTCTCGGGTTCAATTCCCGGTGCGGACGGTTTTCATAGATTGATCTTTCAATCGATTTATGGATTTCTGTTCGTAGTCTGAGTCCTCCCTCCCACCAATCCCATCCTCACGGGGCGTAACGAGAGCGATTAGCTAACCACTAGTCCTTTCATAGCCCTATCCTTCTATCCCTACTCTCTTCGAAAAAGAAAAGAGAGGTTGAGCAACTGAGTGACAAGCAGTTCTCGTAGAAAAAATTCTGTCAAGATACCTCCATTAGGAGACCAAATGCTCCACATTGGGAGCGGACATGGATTAAAAAAAAAAAAAAAAAATTATAAGTGAAATTTCAACTCCCGCAATGTGCTGATCGCTGATTTTTATTTTTGTTAAATATTCAAATATATTTTAAAAGATCGGTGATTATTTTATTTTTTATTTCTGGACGGTTTGTTTTGGCGTTAAAAATGGCAATTTTCGTGTCATATTTTATAATTAATAGTAACAGGCGATAATTTTCGTGTAAATGTTTAAAAATATACATATTTATTGAAATTGTCTATGGAAACAAGTATGGCTATGTTATCTATTAACACATAGCTAGGGTTGCCGAAACGGCAATAATTTTTTTTTTAAATAAAACACAATTTGCTTGTACTACTTCCACATATTTATAAAAATCAGGGTCGGTTTCTCTTATCATGAGCATTATCAGCTTATCAGTTGAGTGGAAGTAGTACAAACAAATTATGTTTTATTTTTAAAATATGATGCCTCGACACCAAGAATTGACAGTTTAAAATGCAATTATTATTGTCAATAAATTTTTATTTTCAATTCATGCGAAAAAATGTTAGACCTTCATATTTATTATGACATACAAAAAAATATTGTCTATTTATTCTCCTGAAAAGCGTTTTTAGCATGGCAACACTGACAGAAATAACTGTCAAACCTAAATTGAAAACTTTTAGAAACAGTGGTGCAATATCTGACTATCACTATACTCTTCTTCTTATTTTCAACCATATTCGTTTCCATAAAGAACTATACTTTTTTCGTTTCCTATGTGGAGGATATGGCCACCACGCGATGCCTCCATGATTCTCTGTCAACCGCCAATCGCTTTGCTTCCTCTCATGACATGCCAAAGCCCTTCAGCTCCGCCGAATATATTCTGTGAAGAGTACCCGATAGTCTTCCAGGACGCCGGAATCCCACCGGTCGGAAGAAGAGGCCAGCAGGATTGAGACTCTCCGGATGCATCCGCAGCACGTGACTCAGCCAGTTCCAACGTCTCTTCATGACCGCTGATGTAACAGGTCACCTGCCTGGTAAGTTCTCTAATCTCCGAGTTCCTCACCCCCAGTATCTATTCTCGAAACTCAGTATAACAACAACTCAACAAAATTATTTTTTTGTTGTCGAATGATTAATCTGGTTTCTTTAAGGCCCCTTCTCACTCACTAGTACCATAATATATCTTTAACTTAATGAAGCATGCACAACGTTACGCATATAAACTTTCATTACTGAAATAACGAAAGTTTCATAAACGATAATATTACAAACATGCTGATTATGTTCTTGTTCTTTGACGCAATACTGAAGAGAGGAAAGAGACAGTGGTGTCAAAAAAATTGAGACTATTGTAATAAACAATAATTACAACAAAAAAACAAACCATTGGGCGGACTATGGGACAAGTGATTACATGCCAATTAGATAGCCAAACGGATGTAATGCAGAAATTCGTAACTTTTCAGTAAAGCAAAATCATTAGAATACTGTTTTTATTAATGTACGATTTTCAAGCTATTTTTTTACAAAGTGGAGATTCGTTGTTTCTTTGTATCGAAGTTATTTTGATTATTTTAGAAAACTTTGCATCTAATTACCCGCTTATGAAACCATTTGAGAAACACTCAATATATATAGAATCACTTACATATAACAACTTATTCTCATGCTGTCAAAATGGCTCTTATTTCTTTCGCGATGTATTTATGTATATTCAATAAGTATACAAAGATTTCTTATATTTTCGTAATAATTTACTTCGCATCTTTGAATAAATATGCTATAAATGATTTATGACCACCAAAGACTTCAATAATATTAAATAATTCTTTATAATCCACACACAGGTAGTAAGTCGATGACCCTATTCGAAAGTGACAGAAAAATATCGTGAATGAATCTAGAAAATGAATTTATTACGGTTCACTCGACAGAATGTGTTTATGAGTTTATGTAAATGAGTCTCGCTTTTTTATATGATTGGATTCATATAAATATTGATGGGCTGAAAATATTTTCATTAGATAATATATTATAAGAATTTTCTCACTAATTTAAGTGTGATAGGTATTTTCTCATATGACATTCTTAATTATCAATCCTTGATGAAATGACATCATACTGACCGATGGGCATAATGTCAAAAATGGAGATCCAATTTTGATTGTTTGTATGTTAATTATTATACAATTAAACAATGTTTTCTTTTAGAAATAATAATCTATACATAATTACTGCTGTGCATTGAAATTTTGTTTATGTCTGCAATGCTAAAGTGATATCCATCAAACATAAGAAAGGGCTACTGTTTATGAAGTTAGTAAATACACATTATTCTCTTTTTAGACGGCTTATTTTACACGCTCCAATGTAATTTAACCTATATTTCATTTATCTATGTGCGCTCCATCTTTTTTAAACGGTTTTTTCGTTCATTACTGCTTTGCATGGAACGTTTGTACTTTGTAAAAAGAGAACTTTCATTATATCTAAATGAACTGATGTTCAATTGTTATTCCCTTAATATTTCATTATTATTTGATAAAAAAGAACAATTCACAAAATATACTATTTTGAATGTGACAATATCATCCATATTGCCCGTATTTTCACCTCAATAATAATACTATCGAATACGTTTTAATAATTTACGATCAGGAACGAAATACCGCCGCAACTCTTACGAACTAATGCAGCGCTGATGTACTCTGGTCGAATTTGAGACCTGGATGACACGACACATTCAAAACATTACGATTTGCTTAATTCTTCAGTGGTTTTATAAATTAAATATATATTTACATAATTATCTACGTCTTAAACTATTTGTTTATCTATTTTGTCGAGCAGATAGAAATGGACAGATCTATCTCAATTCAACATGCGTAATAGTATTATAATTATTACTTTATAATCGATGTTGCATTTTTTTATAAGATTGTTTTTGTGTTGAATAGGCATACTGTAGAACAGTGTTGTAGCCGCCTTGTCATAGAACATTGAAGCGAAAAATCCAGATCAACGTTTCTATTTGAGTGCTGAACGTAAAAGCAAACTTACTTCTATACCCTTCAACACTTTGCGGACTGAGATAATATTCAATTCTAATACTAGATCAATCATGGATTAATCTGTGACGTGATGGCAGAAGTTATGTCAGTTTTACCATGTCCATTCCCAATTTGGAGCATATTGCCTTCCAATGGAGGTATCTCAAAACACGTTTTCCTAACTGCTTGTTACTCAGTTGATTAACCACTATTTTTCATAAAGAGTAGGGATAGAAGAAAAGTGCTAGGACAGGACTAGTGGTTTGGTAATCGCTATCGCTTTATCCCGTTTTTAGGATCGAGTGGGTGGGAGGTGAATTCTAGAAGAGAATAAATATAAACATTAGTTATGATAATTATGTTCACAGTGTTTCAATGAACACAGAAAGTGTGAATTGCCAGATTTTGCCACCCTATTGTAGTAAAAATGTGCTGTATGTATTCGTGTGTTGCCAATGTGTAACATAACATTTTTTGACTTCTAATCCTTTTTAATAAATTGTCGTATTTTTTCAAAAGATATATGTTTTGAATGGATAATGTCAGAACGCATCACATGCGGAGAAATATTTTAGATAAATTGTGAAAATAAATGTCAAAATGCGGACGTATCAACTTCTGCCATCACGACAAGAAATAGCAATCCTCTATTGGGTAATTTTTATTATATATTAAAGTACCTTTGTTTGATACGCAGTATAGATTTCATCTGATCGAACAAACGAAGTTGTATGTGTCCTGCATTCGATAGCATACCAGTAGCATAAATTGATGTTTCAATCGACTTACGGATTTCTGTTTGAAGGCATGGATGTTTGTGATGTCTCCAATTCCATCTCACCCATCCGATCCTAAAAACGGGGCGTAGCAAGAGCGGCTATCTAACCACTAGTCCGACCCTAGCTGTATCCTTCTATCTCTACTTTCTTCGAAAAAAAAGGTTGAGCAACTAAGTGACAAGCAGTTCTCGTAGCAAACACTTCTGTTGAGGTACCTGCATTAACTGGCCATATGCTCCACATTGGGACATTGGCAAAATATATTGATTTTAAAAAATAAAACACAATTCATTTGTACTACTTCCACATATTTATAATGATCAGGACCTGTTTCGCTCATCACGAGCATTATCAACTGATGCTCGTGATGAGTGAAACCGGTCCTGATCATTATAAATATGTGGAAGTAGTACAAATGAATTGTTTTATTTTTTTAAATATAATGTCTTTCCACCAAGAATGGACAGTTAACACTTTAAAAGTATATTGATTATTCTATAAAACAAATTCGTATAAGAAAAAATGTATTCGTTTGTTAGAATTAAGATAAATATTCAATTGTCGGCTACTGTGGTTTAGTGGAAATAGCTTTGCCCTAGCGATATGTTGGGTCCTATTTCAAGTTCCAGCAAGGTCAATATCAAATTTAGATTTTTTTCAATATAAATTTGTGCGCATGTCTAACGTGATTTATAAAAATAAAATTCTCATCGAGGTAATCTCGTATGATTTACCTAGTTTCAAAATATTTGGCGCATTTGCTGTTATTGTATTGTAACGCCAGATGTATATTTTTTTTAATTAATAATATAAAAATGTAAAAATAATTTGCCGGTAGTCCGGCCTGCACGGTGTTAATTTGAAAATTCACATACACACAAAAAAAAAAAACGAAAGAAAACAAAATGCATGACAAGGGTACAACAGCATTGTGTCGGTCTATTATTTGTTTACGGGGTCCCGATTTTTTTCAATGTCCCTTTGTGAAGACGCCCGAGTAATATATTTATTAAGCGATTTGCAGCTTTTGTCCTCCTTTGAGAAAATCACAATACCATCAATAGGAAGTCAAAAATTACACGCCACTTATCGGGAAAGGAATGATCCTGGATTAAAGTATAGGGTAACAAGGATTTTCAACAAGCGGCTTCATTAAAGGCGTCCTTCAGGTCGACAATGGCCGACAATGAGGATTTGGTACGCTTGGAGGTTTTGAATCCTGCGGTGAATTATTGTACAAGACGTAGAATATTACTGCGAGACGAGCTGAGATATTTTTTTCATCGTGATCACACGAATGCATATACACTAGGGCTTCGTATAACACGGTCATATGGTTCTACAAAAACGTCGTGTTATATGAGGTTTGAAGTTCATACAAAATTATGCTTTACAAAAAAATATTGAAGTTTTTTTTTTCCATGTCCGCTGCCAAAGTGGAGCATATGGTCTTCTAGTGGAGGTATCTTTTTATTAGTTTTTTTTTTATCAGAACTGCTTGTTACTCAGTTTCTCAACCTCTATTTCGAAGAGAGTAGTGATAGAAGGATAGGGCTAGGACAGGACTAGTGGTTACCTAATCGCTCTCGCTACGCCCCGTGGGGATCGGATGGGTGGGAGAGGATTTTAAACATCACAAACACTCAGACTACAAACAGAAATCCATAAATTAATGATGAATTAATAATAAAATTAACGTTCGGATGATTAATGCACTGCCTAGAGAGCTGGAAATTTTCAGCACTAAACTCTGGGTATTGTTCACCAAATATTTGTTTCTTGTAAATCAATAATGTCTTGTTTTTTTTGTATTTAATAATTAAAAAAAATGTTTTTATTAGTATTACTGTTTTCAATAATTATTATTATTGTTACTGTTGTTATTTTGTGTAAGGCATGGCGAATTGGCGTCAGCTGTAATGCCATGCATTTCAATCTTTTAAATTTACAATAAATAAATCAATTGAAGGATCAAATTATGAAAACCGACCGCACCGGGAATTGAACCCGAGACATCCGTAACCGTAGCCAACGACGCTAACAATTTGTTAATATTCTTTATTTTTTTCAGTTGGTAATTCTCGCGATAAACGGACCCGTTTCAGCTCATTATAAAAATGTGGAAGTAGTACAAAACAAATTGTATTTTATTTTTAAAAGGGATATAGATAATTGCACTTTGGATTCGATAGTATTAACTTAGTAAACTCAAACTTTGATTTTAATAGTTTCCACTAAGTCACGGATTCTTTTAACAGAGTGAGTTAAGTTGTAGTAGTTTATGTTAGGGTTGGTCTGGTTTGGTTTGTGTAATGTATTCTAATGCGTGGAGCAAAGACCATATAAGCGGCCTAATATAGGGTAGAATAATAAGTGACCTTGCATTACAGCTTCGTGCAACTATCGATTTCAAAGTGTTAATAATTTATATTGAGTGAAAACTATTTTATCTATGTGAAAATATTTTTTCGTAAGTTTAATATATTTCTTCAATGTTAAAATATATTTTATTATGTGAGATCACTTTATTTTTAGTGAAATGATTTGTTTTTTGTGGAATGTATTTGTTTTAAGTGAAAACTATTTTTAGGAAAGTGGATATGATCTAGACAAAAGTGCATTTAATTTTAAGCCTTTTTGTAATATAACGCCCTTCCGAGAATTGACAGTTAACACCTTAAAAGCTGTGAACGGATTTAAGTTGAAAGTAGTATTTCCTACGATCTAAATGTATTTTTCAACCATGTATGCTACCGATTGCCGGGCTTGTAGGCGAGTCTTTGTTTGAATTATCCAAAGGTTCAAATCACAGTATGGACACTTTCATAAAATTACTTTTCAATCAATCTATGGATTGAAAACATGGATGGATGTCAAAATTCTCTCCCACCCATATAACTGCTGCTTAGGCTATTGCTGCGAGTTCCGCTCCAACGGTCAGCTTGAATCATCGAGGATGCCGAAAGGCAAAACCCGATTCGTCAGTGATAAAACTTATGGAAGTTTACAAAATCTCAGTCGATATCTTAAATTATAAAATGAATCAACTTTAGTTGAAAATCTTCATTTTTATCCACTGTTCTTGTTAGAGTTTACAAACTATATGGATGTATGGCGTTATCTAGTCGCGTACGACAAAGGGTCCAAATTGAATGAGTGCTTAAAGTAAGGGCCCTTATGCGGCTCAGTGGACCCTTGACGAAGGGCGTAATGACGTAAGTTCATGTAGATAGCAGGAAAACGGCCGGGCGCCTCCGCTTACAAATATGTAATATGTAAACTGATGAAATATTCAAGCCGCGGCCCGTAAGTAAAAATTCCCGCATTGTTATCAAGTACCTTTTTTTTTCTTTATCCTTCCTCATTTTAGGCATTCTAATACATTTCAAAATAAATCAATCAGTGTTATTGCTGCAGTTTCTTTTGTACATTCCGTTCCCCACTTGGAACATCACTCACTAACACTTCACACTTTTCTTATAAAGTGTATTCCTCAACATAACAACGTAATTCGTACTATAAAATTAATGTTGATAACTTTATTACTCCACTGGCTGTGTTACTAAACGCAACACGTGTTTCGCCTCTTTGAGAAGGATCTTCAGACTGAGAACTACGCATTAAGCAACACAGCCGGTAGAGTAACATAGTTGTCAACTTTAATTTTATATTAAAAATGAATTTTCACAAAGTTACCGCTGAATATATCGAAAATATTGACGTAATTCGTGTTTAAATTTTTCCGAGAAGAAATATCCGAGGAGAAATTTCTCAAGACTGCAAGATTCTATGCCCCCAACCAGCCTCTTATCTTCCTCCCAAGTCACTCCAGCGTCCCGTAGCTTCGCCGAATACAACCTATGGATGGTCATCAGCGGCTTAACAGTTCAACGGATTTCATCCGATCGGTAGAGCAGACAGGCATGACTCGAGCTTTCCCAGGGCATCGTCAGCACATTTCCAACCCAGGTAATTTTTCCAACCCAATATTTGTTTTTCAAACCATAAATATTTTTATACACCGCAATTATTGATCATTCCTGGATTTCACGTTTTTCGTACGGTGCACCAGCGACCTTAAAGTAGATTACGAATCATTAAAAATGTTTTACAATAACAAAAGTCTACAAGGAATAATGATACAATGCACTTTTGTCAGGGAAAATCAAAATCTTGTTTAACCAAAGAACCAAATGAAACTTTGAACGATTCAAATTGTATGTGGATTTCTGTTCAAATAATATACTGACAGTAAGTTTTAACAATTTTCTGATTATGAGATAGTCACTCGACGCATCTTCCTTATTCATAGAAATTATGAATACACACACGAAGAATAGTTATTAATCAATCGATCAATACAGCTTTTGACGGACGTTTTAGCCTAGTGGTCAACGTCGTTGGTTTCGTTGACAGTACTCACGGGCCCGAATTGAATTAAATTAATTAATTTTCCAATTGATTTAAGTTTGCATTTTTGTTGAAAGGCTTTGTTTGAGCCAAGCTATAGATCTGATTTATTGTTGAGATGGGAGTGATGGGTCATAGACAAGAACACATTGAAACGAGATAAAATAGTTTTTATTGTTTTATTTAAATAAAATATCATATTATAATATTGTATGTGATTGCAATGATATCATATAAATAATTTAAATTTAGCTCAGCGAAATCACAATCGAATTTTATGGACAAAGCAACGCTTAAATTTACTATACAATGACATAAGACTATTCTCTTACAATTAATTTAAGTGATTGTTATGATATAGGTACGTTAATAAATTAACATGCATTTTTACATTGTCGTCGACTGCGACATAAATATATTTTGATAAATGTTTTCCTTTCCTGAAGCTTTAAAAGACTCTTTATTTACAACGATGTCGGAAATACAAAACGCATAAGAGACATTTTGGCATACCTATATGATTTTTATTAAGTGGTTGAATTGGCAATTTGGTAGGACTCCATTATAAGATAAGATATAAAAACGGTTCCATAGTATTTATGAAATACAGTTGATAACTGTTTAGTTTGCTTCTGTGGTCTCTAGTGATAAAAGCTTTCCTGGATTAAATATCCAACAGGGTCAATATCAAATTTAGATTTTTTCAATTTAAATTTGTGATCTTGTGAAATTCTCATGAGTTTATCTCGTATGATTTTCCAATTGTCAGAATATTGGGCGCATTTGCTATCAGTTGTAATGCCAGATATTTAAAAAAAAATATTTTGGCTTCAAGCTATCGTCAGAACTAGAGCTCTATAAATAGTTATCAACTGCGTTTTATAATTGAATGGTCACTTGGAAAAGGTTGCATGCTATAATCAACAAAATTTTTAAAGTTCATTTCAAACGGAAAATCGTTTCATTGGAGCTTACAGAGAGTTTGAGCTATAAAGTTACTCTATGATTGTTATTCATAGCATCACTGTTGTTGAAAGTTAGGCAGTCAAAATGATTTTACGTTGAAAAGTCAACTTGGCCCATTTTGTTGGTTAGAACCTTTACAGATAACATATTCAATTGCTTTGGAACTATGTTACATTGCTATGTTTCTTGGATAGTTTGTTGGATTGATACAATTTTTCTTTCAACTTATAAGAACGCTTCAACAAAAGTTCCAAATAAAACATTTTTTTAAAGTTTAAAGGTTGCTAATTTTCGCAGTAAATGGTCAGTTAGATCGGTACGATTTCAAGCAATACATAATTATATTTCAAACAGCAATTAAATTGGTAGCTGAATGGGTACAAATCATGTTGTTTTACTAATAATTATGTAAGTACATACAATATTTTGAATTGGTTAGTTACATTATCATGTTAAATATAATAATATACAATCATAGAATATAGTATTATAATTTAATTCGTCAGAAGATATAGCTAAAATATTATATATCTAATAACTATCCAATGAGTATTATCGATTTATGAAATTGAGTCTTATAGAATTAACACTAGTAATTATACGTTTTATACATTTCAGTAGTAAATAAATACAATAAAACGACATCTTAGTGCAAAGATATTGTATTTCCAGTTTTGTTGAAATTGAGTTAACATTGTAATAAAGGTTCGTCTGCATTAACGGTCAGCATGGAACGAAATTTCATAACACTATCCTGTCCGAGCCCGATTCTTAACATCACACTTGTTACCCGAGCCCGACCTACAGATTTATTTTCATCAGTCCGAAAAATCCCGTTTTTTTTCAATACAGAAATTTATTTATACTTCTCGAAAAATACAATAATGTTGTTTTTCATATTTCCAATGATATTCATAACACATGTGAAATAAATTACTTGAATTGTGAATAGTATTACCTTATGACTGACTCAAGACCCGAACAGACCTCTAGTCTGCATCATATATTTATGCTATAAAAATATTGTACGTCCAAATAGGGTATTTGAGGAGATATTATGTCATTCAAATGGATATGTCCATTTCGCCTATATTTTCCATGCATGTCAGATCTTTAAATTAGATTTTCTAAAAACAAGCAAAATGGGGATACAATATCTATGCAATAAATCATCGATAAATAAATGTGAATACATTGTAAAACGTTTTATTAGATGGGTATTTAAACAATATGCCATCTCTGACTGTTGCCCGACAACTGGTGTTAAACATATTGCACAATTATATTTGTTGAAAACTAGTGAGAATCCCAGGTGATAAAATGGTGAATCTTGTTTATTGAAAGTTTTGGTAAAATGATCATATTACATTGTTTGTACTACTTCAACATTGTACAAACAAATTGTGTTTTTTTTTTTTTTGAATTGTTGAGATTTCGTCAATAACGACCCGGGTTCGAGTTCACCCATCCAGCTCAAGTTCACTCGTGTGCTCGAATGCCTGAAGATGTCGAAAGGCTAAACCTAGATCGTTAGTGACGAAATACATGGAAATGTACAAAATCTCATCAATTCAATTTAGATATTGAAATTGCATCAAGCAGCCGTCGATGTCTTAAATTGTGTTTTATTTTTAAAAATATAATGCCTTTCCACCAAGAATTGACAGTTAACACCTTAAAAGTGACTATTACTTTAATTTATACGTTATTTAATTTTACTTCTTACAGAATACACAATTGCTGGTTTTGGAAGCCACTGCTCTATATCGACCACAGATGGAGCTGGCCACTGTTGGCGGTGGTCTACGACTGCTTTATATCGATAGTTCCAATTAAAAAACACATGAGTGATTCGCGACGTGTGGTGTTAACTGGAAACCCGATACCAGAACATCCTCCTTCAAATTTGTACGCTCTGGTAAATATTATCTACCAACATGTTGTATGTATGTACCTACAATGGCGATGAAAAACACTAACGGAGCCCGCATCGAGTAGTGTTTTTATGCCAGTTCTATAATACTTAATAACTACCATATTGAAATCGAATAGAATTGCGCCCACCGTGAATGAATCGACTCAAAAAATATAAGAAATAAAGAAAATACGTATGGATTCTTCGTTCAGTGGAATCTAGTGTGCAATTTTATCAGTTGATAAAATCTTCTCTATGACAGATTTATCGTTAGGTTTTAAAGAAAAATAAATTTCTATCAATTAATATATAATGCACCATTTCGGTCACCGATGTCATTATTATGAAATGTCATACATTTGTCATTTTTTTCTTCTTCTATGGATTCGGCTATAACTTAGTGGAAGTTCATTTTTAATTTAATTTTACATTACATTTGTCATTACTCATCTGCTTACTGTACAGAACGCTTAGTCTTCATTTGTTTCTAGTTCGTAACATAGGTACTAGACATGACAAATGAATAACTGATTCGCGAATCGACCTTTTGGATTCACTGATTCGGATCGTTTTACTGCGTAACAAAAGCAAATGATTCGTGGTTCAAGTATTACTTTATACTCCGCGAGTTATTTGTTTTCTTACTTAATCTGCAGTTGGCAACACAGTGTTTGAGTAGAAAAGCAAGTGCTTCGCTACGATTGTAATATGTCAACGAGTGTAAAGATCAGGTCGTTTCGACATTTCAAATAAACATACGTTTTTAACAATACCATCACTTCAGAATGATCCATTTTCCACACCTCCATCTTTTAAATGTAGTAAACATCGATGTACTTCTGTACACGAAGTCTTAATATCTTTTAGTTTACACTAATTATATCAGCGATTATTTTATTTGAATTTTAATCCAATTGAAAATGTTGCCACTTTGGAGTGTTGTCTTGTCACTGTTTTATTGTATCCGCTTAGTATTGATTAGAATTCATGTTATATTTGTTTTTTCCATAAGTATTTAAGTTATTTTTTGTTAAATTGTGTTATATTTTACTCATTTTAAGAGCATATTTTTATAAACACAACACAAATAATAAATTCTGCAAAGGGAAAGAGTGAGGTGAATCTCTGTACGACTGTTTTTTTTTATCAAAGAAAAGTGATTTCTTTCCTACACAAATTAATTAGATTAAAATATTCATAGAATTCAAAATGTTTTTTTAAATAGGTGTCGGGACTTAATGATAATTATAGTACATTATTAGTTAGTCTTAACCCTTAATGACTTTAATTTATTTAATTAATAAAATAACACTGCAACGAAAGTCTTGTTAGTGACTACTTTAATATTATTATAATTATTATGTAATGTATCTACATTATTTACATGTCGTAAACGATCGTTAATTAAAATACCTAATCTTTCATCATCTGGAGAGAGGGTGGGTCTAAGATTAAAGCTAAATGGTTTCAGATGTTTTTATCGTTTTAAAAAATAATACAACTCTTTTCAATAATACTATAATCACTAATTTGAAGTGTGACAGTTATATTGTAGATTCAAGTTAGCAATGTGACTTAATGTATGCATGCATAGCTGTTTTGATAAGTAAGTGAAGTAATTCAGTGATGCACAACTCGCGTACGCATATAAAACCGACATTCATTGCGATTCATTGACCGAATTTCCAATATAAAATTAAAATTCATCACTTTGTTATTCCACTGGTTTCTATACCAGTTTATAAACCAGTGTAAAATTATTATTAAAAATGAACTTTGTGGCAAGTTACCACCGAATCCACAGAAAGGACTACAATGTCATTAAGCGTAATTTGATATTATTTCAAATTGTCCATTGAAAATTAATCTTGTGTCTATTGTTGCATCATTTGAAATGAATACATGATTTTACATTTTATTTTAGGTATGAGAATGGTTTTTTTATTTAAAGATTATAATAGTTGAAATTGATTTTTTTCATAAAATAAAAACAAAATGTAACAATTAAATATTATTGTTGTCAAAATTATCTGTTCTTGTCTACGGCAGTTATGAAATATGAGAAGATAAATAACATACATTTAATTATGTATGTATTACTAAACATGTATGTAACATAATAATGTACATAAACAAACAAATTTTCACGTTGTGTTTAATCTGGAAGTATTTTATTTGAAATATGAATAACTTTTGAAACATTTACAGTGAATCCCGAAATTCCGGGATTAAAGGCCCTAGTTGTGCATCACTGAAGATTATGTTTGACGTTATATAAACTCTGGCACAGTTGTTTTTATCACTTCACTTATCAAAACTCCTATAATATAATCATTACACTTTGCATTTAAACAGGCTGTTGCTCTTACCATCAACAAATGAATTTGTCTAAAATACGTAATTTTCGGCAGCCATTAATTTATGTCATTTTGTCCCCCCACTCCTCTAAAAGAACGTCTTCTTTTTAACAATTTTAATTTGCAATTTTTCGAGATAAAAATTAAAAGCACACTTGATTGAAAAGTTTTACGTTCACTGGTTTGCACAAAATGATTGATGTTTTTTTACACATTAATTCAGTTATACCTTATGACTATTAATTCACTGTGCACTGCAGTATCTTTGCACCTTTGTGGTATATTATTTATTCATTAGTCACTGGTTTTAAATGATGTTTTATGTTATAAGTATAAAAAGGTATTCCCTTATGGTATTATGTAATCATAATCTCATTTGATTTTACAAGTTGTTACTCGTGGAATAAACAAGAAAATAATTTTGATTGAGGCATGATATATTGAATAGGTATAATGTTTTATTTTGAAAATATAATGCGTTTTCACCTAAAATTGACAGTTAACACATTATAAGTGATATATCGTCGTTCCCATTGCAAAATTCTACATCTGCAATACCAAAATTTTTTGGAAGAGCATAAAAATAGTACCTATAAAAAACAACTTTATCATATTAAAACAAAAATAGAAAAAAGACGCAATTTTTATAGTTATATTTTTTCAATATTAATTACGTGTTTTTTTATTATTGTTTTAATTCGATAAATTGTTTTTTAAGCTGACGTGTAAAAATTTACAATTTTGTAATGGAACCGACAATATGACGTTATTTAAAGGTAAAATTACGTTTTCAATAAGTGCAAATATATATATGTGTGTGAATAGAAAAGCGTGTTAAGTCTTAAACAATGAAAAATGAGTTGAATATGCCTGAATAACTACGATGCATATATGTGTAAAAGAGTAAAGAGATATGCATTAGTAAATTTCTCTTATCTTTACTTCTGCTGTTTTTCCTCCATCAAATTGTGGAATCAATACGAAATAATGTATTTTATTTTCATAAATTCAATTCCTTTCCAACAAGAATTTATAATTATATATAACACCTTAAAAGTGAATAAATTCCACGTTGAAACATCTCATTTTTAGAAAGTTCTCTATAACGCAAATCTTATTTGGGTTCTCCTAAAGAGTACCAATTTTAGACTTGACGGCCTTTTCCTTTCGCACACAAATATATTGCCAACTCTTCGGGATTGTTTTAATCATGATCACGCGCATTCTCAATATTTTTTATAATCCGACTGTCAACTTAGAATGAAAAGAAATAGTAATGTTATGAAAATACATGTTACTTGTTAAGTGCATTTAAAATAAGAATGCTATCGAAGTTGGAAAATCAAAAAGACGCAAGATACTTTACGATTCATTAGTATGTCTTTTTCAACTGTTAAAGGCTCAAACAGGTGCATCATCAAAATTTATTCCATGACAAAGTTACAGAGTTATTAGAAAATGTGCGTTTTATTTCAGATCACTTTCAGAAAACCAGCGATGATTGATTTCATAAATCCTTACACAAAACAGTCGATCTTTTCACACTTCTGACAATTACGTTCTACTGGTCACACGAATCCTCGAGAGCCGGATGTCTCCGGCAGCGCTGTTGAATGCTGAGGATATGAAGCGAATCGTCCAAGGGGTTCAAATTGGTCTAAGTCCTCAAACATATCGAAGATTTTACCAATACCCCGATTTATTAAGATCCGGGAAAAGTTGACGCTATTTTCTTCCGAAGATCCTTTATTTGATTTGTCATCAATAATTTGAACCGTCCTTCCTGCCAGCCCAGTATCATAAGTGCTGGTAACCACCCCCGTCGTCATATAGCGCTGATTGCAGAGGGTGTTGAGAATGGTGAAGCTGCTGCTGGCCAGGGTAGTCCAACCTGGGGATGGACTGCTGCGAGGAAAGCGACGACTGCTGGGGAGCTGGGAGACGATAGGCGGGCGGCGGCGCTGACCTTGGACCAGGGCCACCCACCAGCAGCGAGTCACCTTCGCTGTCGCTGGACGTGTCGAGGTGCGTTTTGTCGGAGCCAGGAACGCTGAAAGAATAAAAATACATATATTAGGTACACAATGTATACAACAATCAAGTTTGATTTCTATCAATTTTTTCTGGGATTCAAGCACCTATTAAAATAATATTCAATAATAAACACATAAATTTAGTTTATTTAAATTGGTGGAATCAATCATAATGAAATTTTGAAAACTCTAATAATCTATACTAGGTATATATCAGAAAAACATGTATGAATTGTCTGTCAAAAAAACTCCTCCCAAACGGTGAACAGTAACAATGTGAAATTTGAACGTATTGTGTTTCTGGCTGCAACTTTTAGACCAACTATTCTTTTTTCAACTTTTAACAACATTATTAATTATTACTTTGAAGGTGTGAACTGTCAAATCTTGATGGAGAAGTATTATTTTTAAAAAATAAAACACATTTTTTTGTACTACTTCCACATGTTTATAATGATTATCAACGGTTTTGCTAATCACAAGCATTATCAGCTGATAAAAATACAAACATAACAGGGCTATTTATATAAAATAGAATGTTAAAAATTAAAATGTACATAAAACAGTTAATTCATGAACAAGAAGATCTTTACTAATGGACTTTTAATGTAGTTTTATTTTTGATTTCAGATTAGTGTTTATTGATTTGTAAGAGGTCCTTAACATTTCAATTGTAGACTATTTTATTTGGTTTATGTATAATTTGTTTGATGAACAGCAAATTCTTGTCTTAGTTCATGAACCAACTGTTTGATATATTTAATTTTTAACATTCAATTTTATGTAAATAGCCTTGCCAGTTGATAATGCCTGTGCTGAGCGAAACCGGTCCTGATCATTATAAACATGTGGACGTAATACAAACAGATTGTTTTATTTAAAAAAAAAAGAATTATTAATTGGTGAACTATATTTTGTGGGTGTTACATGAGATATGCATGGTGATATTTTTAACTTTCGACATAAACTAGCATCAAAATAACGTCATAATAACGCCGACGCCTAAATGACCTAATGTTAACAACCTCTATGGCGGGATAAATCGGGTAATGAATACTATTTATTATTTTAAAACAAAATCGATCGGCGAATCCAAATATATCGGGCTCTATCGTAGAATGGGTATGAGCGTGATACCACCACTGGGTTATAAGCCCACCACACCACAACTTGCTTATTTTGTGAAAGGATGTTTGTTTTAGGGTCTCCTGAAGGAATCGCATTACACCAGAATCGAACTATACCTAATATCGCCCAAAAATCAAAATTAGAAAATATTTCGTTATTTAACCGTGCCCGGAATTCACGCTTCCCCGCTATTTGCGAGTGATTTCTGCAGTACCGCTGCATTGTTTTTTTAATCACGTCCGCTCCCAGTGTTGAGCATATGGCCTCCTCAACCGAGGTATCTTAATAGATGTTTTATACGAGAACTGCTTGTTACTCAGTTGCTCAACTTCTCTTTTTCGAAGAGAGTAGGGATAGAAGGATAGGGTTAGGACAGGACCATTGGTTAGCTCATCGTTATCGTTTCTGTGCGTAGACATTGCTGTTTGTGATGTCTTAAATGCCCTCACACCTATCCGGATCTAAAAACGGGGTGTAGTGAGAGCGATTAACTAACCACCTAGTCCTATCCTTTACCCCTACCCTCTTTGAAAAATACAGGTTGAGCAACTGAATTACAAACAGTTCTCGTAGAGAAACTACCGTTTACATACCTCCTTTAGGAGGCCATATGCTTTAAAAAACTACAAATTCTAATGGTCATTTAAAGTGGACAATATTTCGCGGTTTTCATTTTGGTCTGTGGTCCTTGAAAGGCAACCTCCGTGGAAACCTGTTTGATTTTTAAAATCTGTAGTAATTTAAATCTTTTACATTTTATTAATAACATCTTTTCATTGTGATCGAAACGTCAAAAAAGGATACGGGTGAACGAAAGTCTTTTATTCACAAAAATATGATGCATAAAATTAATGATATTAATTTGTAAATTCTTTTTATATGATACAAAATTCATTTTCCATCTACGAAAAGAATAACTCTAATGAAAATGCAACATTAACAACATTCTTAAGAGAAAAAATAAATAAACTGAAATTTGCAATGCGACCCTGGTAGCTTATTTGTTTTGTTGCTCTTTTCGTTGGTAATTTAACACAGAGTCGTAGCGAGTATCAATAAAATTATTAAATATAATTTTAATTTCATGTTATAAAACAAAACTGTGAATTTTTTCATACATATTCATGAGCATGGCGCATTTCGTATTAGTGGCCAGTGTGATTGGCATCGATGAGTTATAATTACATCACACTTTTGCCAGAATCAAAAAATAACAATGTCACTTAATACTCTCTGTTTTTTTCAAAAGCATTATATTTATAATAAGAATTCATAAAAAAATTGTAAAGCGTTCAATATTACCTCAACATGATATCGATGGTGTTATGGCCAATTGATGTAACTCTCAAAAAATACGAAAATGAGTTAATGATTGGATCTCATTTTAAAGACGACAGAGCAGATCTTGGCCAAATGATGCAAATTAGAAAAATAAATTGACCACTTTTTGGAAGGGAAACATCATTTTACATTGGTTTAAGGTTAAAAATTTCTGACCTGGCCACTTGATGTAATCTATTATTATATCGACACTCCCTACATATAATGCCGTATCTGCAAAGTTAGAATTCACAGGAGTGCACTTCAAAGTTCATAACGCAACTCACCGTATAAAGTTTTCAATAAAAACAGTTTTTTCTCTCTCCTGAACAACACTTCAATTTGGCCAAAACACCGTCGATATTGTTTTTTTAAACTTTGCTTCCTCACTACTTGTAGCAAGTACATTAACCCCTGATGGAGCACTTCAACAGAAAGTGTTAAGCGATAATTAGTTGTTAGTTTAACCACTCTTTTTAGTTTTAACACTCTAGGAAAAGGCAATGGAAAAAGGAGCCAAATAGCGTATTTGGTAAAGGATGAAAACATCAGAAAGCCTTTGGATACTAATTAATAAATCAATTTAAAAATCTACTCTATGAGAGTATCACTCGTCTACGGGACCGGCTGTCATTGTGTGGCAATCATTTTTGCGTGATTCGAATAAACCAATTCAAGTTAGCTATAAAATTAATATATGAGTGAAAAATTTAAGAGTAATCTCACTGTGGCGATGTTAAAAATATAACTCCCTCCCTCTCCTATCCACCACCTCTGGCGCAGAGCTGTCAACCGTCGTCGCAACTTGGACATGTGCGTTAATATTTATGTCTGTATTCGTGAATCAGATGGTGACCAAAATTTTTATAATTTTACGCCAAGACGCTAGTAATAAATTTTGCTGTGACCATCGTGTGCATAAGTTCAACGAACAGAGTAGTAACTCACTTTCGGTCATTTTGAAGGATACCGAAATAGGGTCATTTCGCCAGTGATCGGCCAGTTAAGCGACAGGTGTACTTTCAAACGGGATTTTGAGTCAATGAATGATAAATATATATTTTTTTCGCTGTTATTCCAATAAACAGGAGTAATTAATTAATGTAACCAACTAAAAATAAAATAGTTAATATTGTACCAAGCATAAAATAATAGAAGTTTACAAAAAAATGCCAATTCTCCCAGTGGTCGGTCTCCCAAAATCCAATGGTCGGCCTTTCGTTGCCCAGTGTTCGGTCATCACTATGAAACTTCATAAATATCGCGAACGAACTATTATTTAAGTTTTAAGCCCAAAAGGCCGATCACTGGCGACAACTGACTTTAGGAACCCTCACCAGCAAGACATTTTTTCGTTCAGTCGCACAGAATTCACAGAAATTAATAAAAACATTAATAGAAATCAATTATTAGTAAGTACCATTCGGGTCCGTAGTGCAGTGGTAAACGTCATTGGCTTTGGTTACGGATCTCACGGATTCCAACCCCAGTACTGACAATTATATAAATTGGATTTTTCAATCGATAAATGGATTTCTGTTCGTATTCAGGTTTATATGCTGTTACATAAAATTCCCTCCCACACATTATTTAACGTATTTTGGGTGCTAACATTACTAATCACTGACTGCACATGTGACATAAATAGTCATTTTTCATTGCTTATGGTCTCCGAATTGAGTATATCATTGGAAGTTTTACAAAAACTGGTCGTTATTCAGTCAGATATATCACAACTTATGACGTAACTGACTTACAACTAGTCCTCATACCATTTTAAGAGAACATATGATTTGAGTTTGATGCGGGAATGATTGACACCTGTATGCTTAAATGCCTCGTTAGTTTTTTATACCCATTAATAAATAAATATATTAAAATAATCTTTCTAATAATAGTAATGTAATACAAAAAATAAATATTATATAATATAATATGGTCACACGAGGGTCTCTCAGGGTTTTTTATAGCTGCAGCTATCTGTTGTGAATATCCCAACTCTCCTCTTTTCTGGCAGACAAATGGATGTAATAATAAGGGCATGAATTGTAACCCGACACCACGAGACGCCCCTCAAAGTATTCCAAAGAGAGCGTTCACTTTTATCCGACACTTTATTGGGCGAACTGCAGAGGCGCCTCGACATAATATTTATAATTCCATCTTTTATTTAATTAAATTTAAAATTCACTAAAATCAAATGAATATTCTTTGTGTGCTTGAAGCTATTGAGTGCATATTAATAACATGCCATTCCCGTAGCCGATTGGTCAATATCCAACCCTAAAAACGGGATCTAGATAAACTGATTAACTTAACCTAACTAACTATCTACTAAGGCTTTTTTAACATTAATATTGTTTCTTTACCCTCTTCAAAGGAGCGTAGAGAAAGAGATTAGATATCAACTATTCCTACTCTCTTCGAAAAATTGGAGCTGAAGAACTGATAAAGCAGTTCTCGTAGAAAAACTCTTGTTGAGATAAGCTCCGCTATGCTCAACATCCGAGAGCGGACACGGTAGAAAAAACATGAACAAAAGTAAGATCTTTTAATTATTAACTATTAATTAATACATTTAATAATTAATACTCCCAAATTCTTTTGTTTTTTAATTAAAAATTCCCGCAATGTTAACGTAGTTATGTTGTGACTGCCAGTTATTAAATTGTCACTTTATCATTAATTTTGTAGTGACATGATCAATTATTAACAGCAAATTTTGAATTTAAAAGTGTCTCACAAAACAAGTATTCACCATATTTAATGTCTGTAGAAATTTATTTGACAAAAATATAGATTACTAAATTGCTTTTAACGCTGGCTAGTCTATTCAATCTATGAAAGGCAAAACAAAAATAATGACGATAAGTTGTTTCATTGGGTCGGGAATTTAGAAATTACCTATTGATTATGATATTTACCATTGTTTTTTCAACGCATTGAGTCCATGTGCACATATAAATAAGTGCCTCTCGCCGAGTTAAAATTCACACTTAAAAACAGGAACGTTTCCGTAAATTTAAAAAAATAAAACAATTCATTTTTACTACTTACACATGTTTTTAATGATCAGGACCGGTTTAACTCATCTCGAGCATTATCAACTGATGCTCGTGATGAGCGAAATATAGTGTCCGTGTTGTGTTAGCTTCCAGTATAAATACATAGATGTCACAGGTGATATGATATTGAATAACTTCCTTACTTCCATCTATATCATAATTATGTAAAGATGTTATACAATTTTCATTAATATTATAATGGTTTTCTCCCATGCGAGTTTATTCTCACTCAATTTTCTGGGTTTTTTCTGGGTAAAAGCCGTGTATTTTTCCGGACCTTACATAACTAGTCACAATTAATTTTGATTTATGATTTAAAATTGAAATACTCAACTTGCTAACGTGTATTGTATGTACTGCCGCATCGCATAAAAACATGTTACTTTGTTTTAAGTTTGCCAACGTATTTAAAAAAAAAACGACTTTTACTTTCAAGCCATAAATGAAGGACTATCTTTTTTTAAATTCTGTATGCTGCACAATGGAAAAGAAAATACGGTTGAACAATATCCCGTCGAAAATAAGCCATCATTGATTCAAAAATAAATAAACCCATAACACCTGAACGATGATGAAGATTTACGACGAGGAAACGAGGAGATTTGTGGCGTCTGGTAGGTGGCAGTAAAGCGTTGATCAGGGTGGCATTAGGCGGATGGCAGAGTAGGAGCCCGAGGACGAAGCGGGGTGCAGAGTGGGGCGGCGGAACGGGCCGCGGGCCACTGCACTAATGCGACACCCGATACTCTTCATAACATGCACGCACACTGGCACACACCAACGCCGCTGCATAGGCTTCTCAACCCAAAATACATATTCTGAATTTGTTTAATCTTACTGTAAATATCAACTACAAAAGTGTATTTTTACTGTTCAAAAAACATTATCAGACTATGTTCAGAAAATTATTGTTTTACAGGATTAAGAAAAAAATCGCCTTTAGATTACATGATAAAATTTTGTTTTTTTAAACTTAAAGAAGGTTTGTAAATATGCGGCCAACATTATCTATAATATTGACGGTGTTTTAGCCAATTGATATAACCCTCAAAATTGAAATTGTTCAGGAGAGAGTAAAAACTGTTTTTATCGAAAACATTATAATGTATACGGTGAGTTGCGTTATGAATCTTTGAAATACACTCCTGTACATGCTCATGTTTGTAGGTACGGGATTATAGTTAGGGAGTGGCGGTATAATAGTGGCTTACATCAAGTCGCCGGGTCAGAATTTTTAAACCTAAAACCAATGTAAAATGATGTTTCCCTTCCAAGAAGTGGTCAATTTATTTTTCTGATTTACATTATTTGGCCCGAGATCTGCTTTGTTGTCTTTAAAATGAGATCCAAACATTTGCTCATTTTCGTATATTTTAAGGGTTACATCAAAACAACATCGATTATGATTTTTAGTGATTTCGTTTCAGCAAAGCGTTTCAATAAAGCGCTCAAAGTGGTGCTATCTTTATGACGGAAGCGAAGCCAATATCATGTTGTCCAATGGATTTGGTGTTAATGTTCCAGAGGGTAATTTTAAATATAAAATTGACATATTGATTGAATCGGTATTTTTTTGGTAGAACTCCATTATAGTAAGGTGAAATTATGAAATAATTACATTTAAAACTTTATTTTTAAATAAAAGTTAGGATGATAGAGCAAGTAAAGTGATATAGTAAATTTTCTTAACTAGTAAATTAACTCTTCTAAACCAGTGTATATAGCTTAACTAAATTAAATTGAGCTAACTAACATAGCTCTGAAGATGGCGGGAAGCCGAAATAACTATCAACCAATTCATATAATTCTTGTGGAACTAAATACTTTATTTTTTTTGTATTTAGCCTCTGTTAAAAATATCTTTTATTTCATTCGATTTGAAAACGAAATTTGCTATTCTTTTTTGAAAGAAAGAAAATACCTATGTTGTGTTTTTGAAAAATTGCAACGATTGTAGTCTTTCGCAAAATGATTATAAATTCATGTGGCTCTACGTTTGTTTCATTATCATATAAGCTCATCATTTGTAGTATACACATAACTGATGAATCTTTTAAATTACATTACAGATTTCAGTGGAGTTTAATATTTTAGAACCAGCGCTTCACATACACCACTACGGAGAAACGAGCTAAAAACCAATACTATCAAAATCCCCACAGAAGTGACTACAGAGTTGGGTAAATATATGTACAAAGCAAACACAGTGTAGAATATAGGTAACTTTGTTGGCGAATAATAATATGAATTCTAAACTGAGAATGAGGAATCGCGTAAAGTGCAGGGTGGTTCGCGCCCGCCCGCTGACAGCCACGTGTGCCAAAATAATTATCAAATCTATTGCGATAACCCACTCAGGTGGGCGTTGTTCAAAATCATTGATATACCTTCAAAGGGATACGGTTTGTTATCTAGGAGCTATTTAATTGCTTCGTGTTTAATAGTAAAAACTATTATTGCTGATAACTTGGGCATTATAAATTTGACGGTGCTCTTTCATCGAGTGCGTTGTGCAGTGGTCAGCGTCGTTAGTTTCGGCTACGGATCTGACGGGCTCGAATCCGGGTGCGTCGCTTTACCGCGCCGGCGAAAGCTCGCAGTTATTTTTTATATTTAACAAAAAAATTTTTTTTTCCTAAAACTTCAAAAACATACAATGAATAAAGAAACATACAAAAACTATTCAAAAAAATAAAAAAAAACATAAGAGCTTTAAAATTACATTAATTAAAAACAAACGATTAAAGTATATAAGAGTTGAAATTTGTAAATTTCACATGATGGAATGTCTTAGTCGTACTATTTTTTCCAATTGAAAAAATTTTCATGAATAGATTTGTAAAAGTACCAATTAGTTTTAAATAAGATGTAATTTTGGCAGAAAAGTTATTTTAGTAAAGTAAATTTCTTTAAATGAGCAGTAAATAATTTTATTTTGCGCTCAAGTCGCGGTGCCCGAATTCAAGTACGTACAGTTTCATAACTTGACTTTTGAATTGATTAAAGGATTTCTGTTAAGACGCACGAATGTTTGTGATGTCTAAAACTCCCTCCCACACATCTGATCGTATAAACAGGGCGCAGCGAGAGCGATTAACTGACCACTAGTTCTGTTCAAACCTTATTCTTATATTTCTACTTCGAGTTCCGTTAACGAAGCCAACGACGTTGAAAAGGGCAGTGCGGGCTCTATGAAAGAATTTTAAATTCTAGTAGGTACCTACCTAGATTTGATTATTTTCAAAGACAATGTTGTTCGTTTCGTCAATATTTGGAAACATCGCAAACCAAAATTAGCTGACGATCTCCTACTATAATGATTTTTTGCTTGTCCTCAGCTTAATAATATTTCAGCCCTGACCATAGAGTGAATTTTTTGCATTTGTAACAACAACCATAATGCATTGACCCATATTTTAGCGAGATGTCACGAATAATTTCGAATTTCGAATGTAAATTTTTCGTATTGTGAAAACAAGTGAGTGTTCGCACATTGCCGACCTACAAATGTATGACAATTAGGAACACACATCGTGGCATTAATTCAATGAAATTACACGGCTGCTGTGTTACGGGTTACACAACATTATTATTGTTCTGTGCAACAAAATGTATTATTATATTCCCAGAAACATTCAAATTATGCTGTAAGAACTTGACATATTTTCCAGGCGATTTATATAACCAAAAACTAAGCGGTAGTTATTCTAATTTCGTAATGGTTATTATCGACATTCCACAACATGATAGATTTAAATTAAAACTACACAATTAGCCCAACCTGCAATGCTAAAAATAAAAACATCACGGCGTGGAAGTTATTTATAACTTTTTTTTTGTGCGGCCCATTCATCTTATTAAATTGTTGATAACTTGAGAATTAAATACTTAATTGTTTATGTTGAAATCTAAATGTGGCCTCTTCAGACAAAAAGTTTACCTAGACCTCTTAAAGCTCTTCTCACTAGACCAGGGGTCTTCAACCTTCGACAGCTTTCGGCACTCTTTTAGTTTATAATATTCTTCAAATAACCCAAACAGCTGCTGTAACCGAAACAGCAGCGGTTGTCATGACGGCGAGTTGTGTTATCGACGGTTATAAATATTTGCTTCATTAATTAAATTGTTGAATTTCGTTTCAGCAGTCGTTCTATAAGCCGAGTAACCCTTCAAGTCTATTGCGAAACTCAGGTCGAAGAACGCTGTACTAGACTGATGTTGTTTCAATGGAGAAGTAGCGCTGCAAATGTCCTCAAAGCATCCCTTCGCGGGGTAATATTTTGTGATCAACATTGAATAAGCGCGCGCATCCCAATTCAACCCCATTACGCTGTTTTCACCACCCTATTCGTCTTTATTCCTTGAAGGCGTGGCCTGGAATTTTATAAAATTCAGACTTGCGCACAATGGTAGATTATATTTTCATTTCTCCAAAAGATAAACTTATTGTTGTTTCCTTCTATTTCAGGGTCTCCCAACGTTTTTCGCTCCATTCCCCCGTTCACCAATGTTCATAAAATATGCGTCTGTTGTCTAGTGGTAAGAGATTTGCTCTAGTGATCAGATAGATACTGGTTCAAGTCCCACCAAGGTCAATATCAAATTTATTTTTTTCCAATTTAAATTTGTGAACTTGAACATGAGTGACTTATAATAATTTTCATCTAGTTTATGTCGTATGATTTTCCAATTTTTAAAATTTTTGACGCATTCACTGTCAGCTGTAATGCTAGATATATCATATTCTAGCACAAAGGGTGATTTAAATATGCATACGTTAAATTGAAAATCTTTAATAAGCGGCAGCAATCCCCCCACGGAACTCTAAAATTCACCCCTAGGGGGAATTTCCCACAGGTTGGGATCCCTTGCTCTATTTAAAGAAAATCATTCAAGCACATGTAGGTACTTCAATTCTTGGAAATGGAGGAATCGAGCTTTCGCATAATTCTTATTAATCATCGATGGTTACTGTGTGGAAATTCATTTTCAAATTAAAATTGATAACTTTGCTATTCCACAAATTTTCAATTTGCTTATATTGATCGAGCCTGTAAGATTTCCATTATAGCTCAGAAAATTTTATTTAATCATAGATATTAAATTTTTGTTTATAATAATTCTTATATAGTTATTTCAGAATCACGACATCTTCATGGACTCAGGACTAGTTCGTTCCAATCAGGCCGGGCAATTATCTTGGCTTCCACCTCAGATACAAAGGTTTTGATTCCCGAATTTTCTATATATACTCTTCTATCGATACGCCACTGCGTGATATTTTTATCCATCTTTTTCCTACACACTCCCGAAAAGTAAGTTACAGGCTAACAATCAGTTTTCTCCTTGTCTCGTCCGGGATGCAATTCAGCTTTTTTCAAGAAGGCAAAAGTAGCAGGCTTGTTATTTTTTATGTCATCTATATGTGCACGCAGTCCGTGGTGTAGTAGTGGTCAATGTCGTTGGCTTAGGTTACGGATCTCACAGAATACTTGAAAACAAATAGCTTTCAAAAAAAATGATAAATCTAAACACACGTAAAGTTAAATCATCTTAAAGGAAATTGTCGTTCGTGTATGATATTGCCAAGGGATGGAGAAACAAATCAATAACCGCCCCCTGAGAATATTAAGTATTGTTATTCAATAATAACATCGCGACGGAATCTCACCGCTAAATTAACACCCTACGAGTTGAGGGAGACAATTCCCATGGGTTTTGCACGTTGACACATTCAATAATCAAAATTTAATTGAGGGTCCGTAACTCAAAACATCGTTCGAAATATTGAATCATATAAAGTGAATTTGTGTATTATAATAAAACTTAATTTTGACAGGAGAAATTCTGAATTTTTTAACTATCCGTTCAAATGGACACAGCCACAATGCCAGATAGTCCACATAGAATAATGAGACACACATTTTGTGCATCTTGCCATAAATGTAAAATAGATGCTAAAATTCAGAATATATGCTGAAAGATGCGAAATTCGTAAAATATGAGAATAGATGGAATAGCTAAAATAACAAACAAATGTAAAATTAATTATTTTTAAGGTAAAATTTTTGTCTATGGTCAATCTCCGTATTTATGGATCTATGGTTATGTCCGTATTATTGCGTTGGCAACACCACTGTGCGCACGCTTGTTTGTTTCTTTTCAAAGTAAATGTAGTACATATAATATAATTGTCATCGATCTTAGCACGAGTCTAAAAATATCTGTAGAAATATGCGCTATGCTGAGTTTTGATAAATTTTAATTTGATATTGTATTTTAATCTCATATTTTTATTACAAAACATTTTTGAATTTTTACATTATTTTTTAATTTTTAAATTATGATTCATCGAAATTGATTATTATTTGAAATTGAACTCTTAATAAAAATAGATGCTAAATTGACCATTTTTAATGCCCTAAAACGCTAAAATCCAAAATAAAAATGCTAAAATTAACAGAATTAGACAGACAAAATACGTATCTCTAATAATAGCCCTATACACAGCCAGTGACGCAACTAGAGCTCGGAGCACTCCAAAAACGTTTAAATACAACCATCCCATCTGACGTATTTTGAGTTTTAACTCATTTCGAACTGTAATAATTGATTTAATATAAATCGAAAATTGATTGCTTTGTTATTACACTGTCTGTGTAACTAAATGTGACACGTGTTTTGCCTCTTTGAGAAGCGTCTTCAGACTTACTATATATATATTGCAAGGTTATTTATTTCTAAAGTAAACAATGATATTAATTCTTAACATAAAAATGATTGGTGGGGTGGGATTATTTCCTTCTACTGGACGCGGAGAGGGAGCTAGTTACAAACAATAATATTATTTATTACCATAACACTACTAATTAATTAATATTAATTTCTAGTATTTGGAAGCGAAAATTCCAAAAGAAATAAATTGAATAGTAGTGAGCTACCTGTCCCATTTCAAACTCTAAAAACTCTAAACCATTCAGTATAATTAATTTATTATTTACTCGATTTCACGTGACACATTTAGCAGCACAAAGAGTGGAATAACAAAGTTATTAATTTTAATTTTATATTAAAAATGAATTACCACAAAGTTACCGCCGAATCCATCAAACATAATACGTATTTGATCTTTTCACCAAATTTTGGATATTATAAATAAAATGAGACTTAAACATTTTCTTTATTCGGTATGGAATTATCGTATAAAAACTATTTTCAAAAGATAGTATTATAAGGTTTGAAATTGTCACCGCTATTAATTGTTCAATTCATCTTATCAAATAATAAAAAGTAAGCTTTCACTTGTTACATATTTTAAACAAATCGTTAAACGCAACTTTGCAATGTGACTTTAATTGCAAAATAAAACAACCCTCTGTAAACTATTTGTATTCTAAGCCGCAAAATCCACCCCCGCACACGATGTGTCTGTAATTATTGTGATTGTTTGACAATAAATACTTAAGTAATACGTCCCTCCCTGCTTGGTAGTAGGTGTCGCTTTTATTCGTCCCCTGGGACTTTAAAACGTATGGGGGAATCTCAAATGCGGAGCTGGAAGCACCAACATATAAAGTTTAGAAAGACAACCAGTACGAAATACAAAAAAAAACTGAGCGTGAGCCTAGCGTTCTAATGATTTTTAAAACATTTAAATTGATAACTTTGTTTTACACTGGTTGTGTTAATAATTGTGACAAGTGTTTCAACTCTTTGATTAGCATCTTCAAACTAACTGTATAGTAGGTTTATTTATTTATGAGGCAAACAATGATTCTAATACTTAACATATAAATTACGAAGGGTGGAATGGGATTATTTCTTTCTACTGGACTTGTTGAGGGATTTAAAATGTTATTGACTAATAAGAAGAGACTTAACACTATTCAGTTTATTACCCTTGGGTTTTTCACCTGCAAACACTAAGTAATTATTGTTACAATTAGAAGTGTTATGGTAATTAATGCTATTATTGTGTCTTATTTTTTACCTTCGTCCAGATATTTTGAGATTTTTTAAAGTCACTCAACTCAAGGATAAAAGGGACCACCTTGATTACTGTTTATTTATCAAATAACGACTTGATTATTCTGCAACATTTATACTAAAAACTTCACTGATTTTATTTTTTTCTACCCATATCTCTCGAAGGGAAACATATTATTGCGAACTGAAAATGGACAAATTATGATACCTTGGCTCACTGTTTTGTGTGACGGAGACATACGAGTAATTAGTTAAGACAAGTTTAGCAAGTTAATAATGGCAATACGGTGAATATAGCTGGTAAAAGCAGGAACATCTGCATGAAGGCCTCTCCTTGACTGTCTTTTATCTTAGTTATAAATTTTTTAAGATTGATGTTTTTATCTCAACTGTGATTACAAATAAGAAGTTGTATAATAGTATTGATATAATTTTAATTTCAAATGAAAATTACGTAAGAATTATAATATATATCACAAACCTGTCTTTGTGTTCAGCTGCTCTGTCTCGTTGTCTTCGATTTTTGAACCAGTTTGACACCTAAAAAAATGAACGACATTATGACACGTCGAATATTTATAAAACATACTAATTTTAAAAAATAAAATTGACATATATATAGATCAAACTTAGATAGTTGCAATAAAATAAAAAAGAGAAATTTGGTACTAATGGTAAAGAAGAAATTTAAAACAATACATTTTTTTCAACCCCCATCTACAAATGAATGTTTTCAAATCAACCGCGACCAATCAGGTGTGATCTTCGGATCGTTCCATTACGTCATATTTCAAAGAATTCATACCTAATTTCTGTGTGGGAACACTATTTAAAATAAAAAAAGTTGTTGCAATATATCTTAAAAAATAAAACACAATTCGTTTGTACTACTTCCACATATTTATAATGATCAGGACCGGTTTCGCTCATCATGAGCATTATCAACTGATCATCAGTTGATAATGCTCGTGGTGAGCGAAACCGGTCCTGATCATTATAAATATGTGGAAGTAGTACAAATGAATTGTGTTTTATTTTTTAAAATATAATGTCTTTCCACCAAGAATTGACAGTTAACACCTTAAAAGTGATTGTTGCAATACTTGAAGAGGTACATGATGACAAAACAATCATCGATTTGATAACAACTCTAGTTTTGTCCACCGTTGCACTATATCGTTTCGTTGTTACATTGGATATATTCAGCCTAAAGAAACACTGACAGCCGTACTGCTGTTAATTTTTTATCCGTAATTGTATCGAGATCACATCAGATAATAGATAGACATTTCCACGTTTGATTTGCACTGATTTTTTTCCACGATGAGATTAAAAGAAATGCGTAATATTAAAGTAAAGATTTGAAATTATGCTTTACAATATCGAGGTTATACTGACAGAACGCATGAAATCAGTTGTTGAAGATTTTCTGTTATAAACGTCAAAATGTAGGCAATTTAGCGGTGTACGTACTGGCAAAACGCATGAGTCGTAGGATAGGTATAATGGCTTTGAAATAAAAACAGTATTTCATAATGCTATTTTTTTATTGTGGCATAAAGCTTATGGCTATAAATCATCGATACTAAATCTTAAAAAGAGTATTCTTTATAATGTAAAAAAATCTTTTTAAATCACAAACAATTGTACTTGGAAGACTACTAAATAAATAGTGCTTTAAATTAGCGTTTATCTCAGCACTTGTTTTTATGACTTGTTAGTATAACCTCGGTA
Source organism: Himalopsyche phryganea (assembly GCA_022494535.1). Taxonomy (NCBI): domain Eukaryota; kingdom Metazoa; phylum Arthropoda; class Insecta; order Trichoptera; family Rhyacophilidae; genus Himalopsyche; species Himalopsyche phryganea. The sequence continues at coordinate 978,436 of JAGVSL010000095.1, read as the reverse complement.
TATAAAATGCATGCTTTCTATCGTTGCTAATATATTTTGATAATTACGTTTGTTTTTCGTTTCTGTAATAATATTTTATGCAAGAAAATGATTTCGGTTCCCAATTTATCGACTATGGTAGAGCCAATCGTGCTATTTCAGGATATTGCTGAGATTGTTACGAGTTCAGCCCTGAAACAATGTAGAATCAAATAAGCACATGTGGTCGCCGGTCATCGTCGCCATAGTAATAATATGTTGCACGTAATTTCTGTTTTATTTTCCGTCGGCCGTTTTTGGATTTTCTTTGTTTTTGCTTCTATTTTTTTCTCCTTCAGCTGGACAACTTGAAGGCAGGGTTGCCAATACAATAAGAAATGATTTTTTTCCATGTCCGCTCCCAATGTGGAGCATATGGTCTCCTAATGGAGGTATCTTAACAGAATTTTTTCTACGAGAACTACTTGTTACTCAGTTGCTCAATCTCTCTTTTTTCGAAGAGAGTAGGGATAGAAGGATATGGCTATGACAGGACTAGTGGTTAGCTAATCGCTCTCGCTACGCCCCGTGAGGATGGGATGGGTGGGAGGGAGGACTCAGACTACGGACAGAAATCCATAAATCGATTGAAAGATCGATCTATGAAAACCGTCCGCACCGGGAATTGAACCCGAGACATCCGTAGTCGTAGCCAGCGACGCTACCAACTGCGCCACGGACACCGTCGTGAATACTTATTAAAAAATAATAATCTCAAAATACAATATAAAAAAAACTCTAATATTAACAGTAACAAGGCATGTGGCCGAGTGGACAACGCTCATGAGTATTCGTTCAATTTGGTTGCGGTGTCACGGGTTTGAATCTCGGAACACTTTCAGAAAATTATGTTTCAATCAATTTATGGTATCCAATGGTGTGAATGTCTGTGATGTTTAAACTTTTTCCTACTCACGTCACATCCAACTCTAAAAAACGTTGAGTTGAACGAATGAATAGCTATTAGTAAGTACTCTCCTGGCTCCATAGTGATGTGTAAAGAAGAGAGGTTGAGCGGCTTAATTACAACCAGGCAATATAAAATATCTTCTGTTTAGATACTCCATTGAGAATTCACGTGCTCTACATCGGGAGTGAACATGTTATATTAAAAGTGGCGAAACTACAATTGGAGCCATCCATCCTGCTAAAATTTCACGACATTTATTTTGATAACAAATCTGTAAGCCATATTGTAAAAATTGCTCACAGATGCTCACGAAATAAAGGTCTAGGTCCGAATTGGAAGTAAAAGTCTCTAGATAAATATTTTCAAGTAATAATGAATTACTTTATTTACATTTTTAAATATGCTAAAAAAATATTCATTACTTATAATTCACTTAAAAGTAATATGCTTAACTAAGAGTGACCCATTACAAAAAAAGTTTTATATTCTTGTGTGTAGACATTGTAAAAAATATACCAAAAAGACCTAATTTCGTAAATCGATTTCACACTAATCAAAAGGTTAATGAATTATCGGCGGAATAGAATGATTATGGTGTTATCAAAATACAATATAAAACAAGTCCATAAAATTAACGTCCGATGTATTATTTGCAGTTGAATATAATGTCTTGTTTTATCCGCTGTTTGTGCCATCCCTGCTCAACAGCGTGTTCAGTGAGAGAAGCGAAGGTCCCATTGGTGAACTGGGTGAAACCCGACACCGCCAGCCAACTTCCTGCTGTACATTAATATAGGTAGGTATAACTTCTATGCACAACGCACACTAACCCCATAGTTACTGGATCTTTCCATCTGTTATATCTACCTAATAACTTTACATTAGTTTAACCTGCAATGAATTTAATTGTCGTATTCGGTAAACATGCTTCTTTTTTTCTATTCGAAATTTATAACAATGCCGCTAATAAAAATGCTGTTTATTTTGTATTAATGTCTATTCCCAATGCAAAGCATATGACCTATTAATGGAGGTATCTAACAGAAGATTTTTTAAAGAGTTACTTGTTGATCAGTTACCAACGTTTTTTTTTTTATATGGAAATTGAAATGTTATACGGGATTTAGTAAGTTTTCGGGTAGAAAAAAAGTAACGCATGTTTACTTCATATTCTTTTCTAATTTTCCAGAAAGCACATATTGTTATAGTTCTTGAACCAATTGTGTGATATACCTATCTAGCAATTATTGGCACTCAATTGCATAGACTTGTTAAGATTCATATTACATTAGTTGATAATGCTCGCGATGTTCGAGAATGGTCCTAATCATTATAAAAATTATGGAAGTATTCAATTTAAAAAGAAAAGTTCCATCGTGATCATTTAGTTGTCATTGTGTATGTACGATGGGTACCTCCTTATGTTTTATCTATTCACTGTAGGATATGCCGGGAATTATCGCAGTTTGAGAACAGCTGGATTTAATTGATGCAACCGACACCGAATGCTTTGAGTGTATGTAGGTATAGCGAATATTTCCGAATATTTTCAGTTCAGGGAATAGCCAAAGCAAACAAACAAAGCCATGAAGCCATACCCTTTTGTGAGCGAGCGGATATCATAGACTCGAATTTAAAATAAGGGCATTTGTTTTGTATCTTGTTTATTCAATGTTTTCAACTACGTAATATTAATATTTTCGATGCATTGGAGTTAAAGATATTTATTCTTAACGTTAGTTCTTTGGAAATAAATATTCGATTGTTAAATATCAATAAAAGTTAAGTTCGTGGTGTGGTGGTAAACGTCGTGGCTTCGGCTGCGGATCTAATAGGCTCAAATCGCTTTTCTGTTTGTATGCATGGATGTCTGTGATGTCTAGAATTCTCTCCGATTCATTCAATCCTAACAACGTAATGAGATTGATTAACAAGTCCTGTCCTAGACCTATTCTTCTATCACTACTGTCTTCGATAAAAAGAGGTTGAGAAACTGAATAGCACGATGTTCTCGTATAAAACTTCTGTTGACATACTCCATTGGAGAGTCATGGTTAAAAAAAAATTGTTACTAACGATACTGGTTTCGCCTTTAGACATTTTATTATCAAATGCATGGCGCATTGGCGTCTTCTGTAATGCCACGCATTGTTCTTTTCATTTACAGTTCGTAAATACAATATTTTATTTGGATTTGGATTATTGAGATTTTGTACACTTCCATGTATTTTGTCACTAACGACCCGGGTTTCGCCTTTCGGCATCTTCAGGCATTCGAGCACACGAATGGACTCGAACTGAGGATGCTCGAATGCCTGAAGATGCCGAAAGGCGAAACCCGGGTCGTTAGTGACAAAATACATGGAAGTGTACAAAATCTCAATAATCCAAATTTAATATTGAAATTCCATCAAGCACCCTCAGTCGATGTCTTAAATTATAACAATATTTTATCTTTCAATGTGCATTTTTTCAGCTTATTCGTGGATCTCCTAACTTTGTTACGGAAACCAATTTGGAATAACCTGAATTACCTGAACTGTAGTCAAACCGGTAGATTCTGCTAGTTCCCGTTTCTCCCTGGGTGACGGATAAGGATTATGTGTATACCAATCTCTAAGCACAGATCTAGATTTTTCCTGAAAGCAATAAAAGAAAAACTTACATTCATTTTATTATAATACTAGTATTTATTACCCAGCTTCGCCAGGGATAGATCGCGGTAGCATTTAGACGTTGGTTTTATTATGGCGTCATTTTGATGCGAGATAATGCTGAAAACTAAAAATATCACCGTGGACCGCACCCCATGTAACATCCACAAAATAAAGTCCATCAATAAATAATAATGTAGAAAATATCACGGTGGACTGTTTGGGATTATTTCTTGTGACAGACATACAGATGCATTTTCTGTTATACACTAAAGATTATAGATAACGATTTATTTCATTCAAAAAACGTACTGTGATTACATTTAACTGGTGTTTTTTAGTATTGACGTTACTGGATGGGCTCTATTAGATAAGAAACAACAAATGATGCGAAAGAAAAATTTTGGAAATGATATCTCGTAGACATACGTCGTTTGTGGACGAACGAATCAGATACAAACTAAGCTAAATGAGATTCAATCGTTCGCCTCAATGGTACTACGATCATCGCGTATTACTTGCTTATACAAACAATGTTTTGTAAATAGTAGGCAGAATCAGAAAACAAATGACTTACGGATAATCAAATAGTACCGCAAGACTCGAAGTGTTCAATTCGCGCGAAAGTTTCTCATTTCTCATGTCTATACGCTGTAAATATGTATAATACACAGAGTGTATCTTTGTATTTGTATGTATGGATCCAGTGATCTTAGAGCCGGAGCGCAAAGTTGTAAAGTGGCAACACTGCTAAATCTACCTACGATAAGAAGTTGGAACTAATGGGGACTTTCAGTGCAATTGAAAGATACTAACTAGCACAGGAAATTTTGTAGGATACATGTTACGGATCTGAATAAAAAAATAGATTAAGGTGAGACAAAGAAGGTGATTTGGTAACCAATAAAAATAGCAAGCTACCTTAAAGCAATATGACGTTTCTTCTCCATCCCAAATAGTCCTGGGGAGTGGAAACTTGCGCCGGACTCGGTATTTTCCAACTGCTCCTAAAGGACGGCCTCGTAGTTTTTCCGCTTCTACATAGTGTGCTGCAAAAAATGTCACAATAAATTATATGTTCACTATTTGAAATAATAAGTAAGATCCTTTCCGGGTTGACGCATAACCAAAAAAATGTTTTTGTATTTTTTTGTCAAGTAATAGTACAAATAATCAAAATATACAAAATAAAACCTAATTAAACAAAAAATAACTCACTAATCAAAGAGTTAATGCTAAAGTGGAAATGAACGCAATGGAAAGTTTACTTTTGTACTTCCACAACTCATATTAATAAAATGACTAACTTTACAAGTTGGTTTCCCCACTTCCACTCGTTATGTGTATGTACCCGCATTCTACAACGCAATAACGATCAAGAAAAGAAACGAATTTATACCTAGTGTACTTGATCCGATACAGAGTTGCACGGGAGCGATCTTCTAACCGTGCACTATTGTGAAAAAAAAGAAAATGTGACTTGCTCAGCCATTGAGTTGACGCGTCCAATGCGTCGGACATCGGACACGGGTTTTGGCGAAGTGAAGAAATAAAATAGTCCAGGGTGATTAAATTATTAATAATTTTAGATTTTTAACTAATAGTGATTTGAAAATTCGCAAAATATTGCGATTTTTCAAGTATTCTGTATTACATAACATATTTCATACGCAGTGAACGTGTTAAAGCTGTATTAAGTATCATGTGTATCCGCATATTGAGAATCCGCCACGACGGTGAGTTTAATCTACTCCACGTTGAATCTAAAGAGGAATCAAGAATATCCCTATCCCGATATGATGTTGCAAATTTATCCAATGCTTCAAAGTTGGCCTTGGTTGACATTAAGTCAGCGTGTCCCTTAGGGCTCATATGAGGACAGGCCACAGCAAAGACTCACAAGCCGTGACTAGTTCAATATGATTTTTGTAAATAAGAAAGCATCCGTGATATCAAGACTATAAATGTCCATATGTTCGTCATCATATAGACGCAATCAATACAAGTCAATCAATAGTTAATTTGATTACACAAGCGGTACTTCATTATAAGAAAACATGGGTTGCCTCTTAGCAGTGTACTTTTGTAAACACAATTGTTTACTAGAAATATTTGTATATTAAGTGTGTTTTTCAATGTATAATGAAAACATATGTAGAGTAAATATTCCACTAATTATACTTTAGCACAGGAGCAGTTACACAAGACTTAGACATGACTACAGCGGAATTTCGATTAATCTTCTCTCGATCTTTGGTTTTCTAGCTCGTAAAGTTTTTCGATACTTGCATTTGAAGTATGCTCAAACACAATATTATCATATTTATCGTTTGCCCGCTCCAGATTGTTCAAACTGTAAATTGTCAGCGGTAATTATTAGTTGAATCGACAGTGTTTTGGTCAATTGATGTAACCTCAAAATTGTTCAGGAGAGTGTAAACACTGTTTTTATCGAAAACATTATATGGTGAGTTGCGTTATGAATCTTTGAAATGCACTCCTGTAAATTCTCACGTTTGCAGATACGGGATCATACGTAGAAGTGTAGATATAATAGTGGCTTTAACCAAGCCTTCTCTGTTGTGTTTAGAATGAGATCCAATCGTTAATTAATTTTCTTATTTTTTGAGGGCTACAATAATTGGCCGAAACACCATCGAAACACTTAGCTTTTTCTAGATTCATCGTTTTTATGCATATTAAAATAATTATATATGGGCTACAAAATCTTGCGAAATATGAAAAGAAAATGCATTTTTCAAATGATAATTATTTCTAATTATTTACCTTGGTAAATATCACTTTTAAGGTGTTCTTTTAAGGTGTTAACTGTCAATTCTTGGTGAAAAAACATTATATTTTAAAAAATAAAACACAATTCGTTTGTACTACTTCCACATATTTATAATGATTAGGACCGGTTTCGCTCATCACCGGTTTCGCTCATCAGTAAATATGTTTTCAATGTTCGTTATTAGTTTATTATTTTATTCCTGACCCGCATTTATCGTTTGGTTTATCTGGTCTCCTCATAAATGGCAGATCGAGAATTTACTACACTACTACGTTGGCAATGGTAACCGAACAAATCAGATCATGACAGGGCATGACAAATTTGAACAGTGACAAAACTGAACAGAGATAAAAACAACACGTCGGCTTCTGCGGTTTAGTGGCTGAGCTTAGCCAGAGAGATCAGGAGGGTCCTGGTCCAAGTCCCAGCAATGTAAATATGAAATTTACACATGTGATCTTGGACATGAGTGACTAATAAAAATTCTCATTGAGTTTACCTCTTGGCCGCCAGCTGTAGTGTCAGATATTTTGTTACACAGTAAATAAATAAATGTTAAAATACAGTGACAAACATCATATTTTTGTAATTTAAGACATCGACTGAGGGTGCTTGATGGAATTTCAATATCAAATTTGGATTATTGAGATTTTGTACACTTCCATGTATGCCAGTTCGAGTCCATTCGTGTGCTCGAATGCCTGAAGATGCCGAAAGGCGAAACCCGGGTCGTTAGTGACAAAATACATGAAATTTTACAAAATCTCAATAATCCAAATTTCATATTTTTGTGTTTTATCTATACAATTTGCAGTTATTATATTAAATATCTCTTTAAAAGTGTATTTAATCCATAAATAGATACGATAAAAACATAATGTGTTGTTTTTGTTCTGATTTGTCACCGAACCGTGTTGATTTCAACTATTTTAAATGCTTAAATTGCTGTCTATGTCTCCGAGAAGACACTTTTTGAATGAATTATTATATATATATTGACATTTACTGCGAAGTGGGCTTAAATAAATGCACAATGTAATTAATACTGATCATAAGTCAGTCGTAAAAATAATGCATTTCGTAGATATTTGATCCGAGTATAAGTAACTCAATATTCGAAAATATTTCTGAGTGATTCGGAAGCAAAAGTAATTATTACACTGGGATTTAAGTATTGATTGTACGCTGACCTTTGGAAAACACGTGTTGTATGGAAATGCTGGTGTAAAACCTATCCATTAAGTGACTAAGAGTGAACAACGACCAACGACATGACACCTACTGAACGTTTGAAATAGGCAAATATGCAGAGGTGGGCTCGGAGGGGTTCGCAAGATCCCCTTGCTAAATTGGACTTGAGCCTGCGAGCTCTTATTAAATTAAAAAATATATTCTCATTTAAAATCAATAACTAACTGTATTTCTGTACATGGTTTAAATGTTTTATGAAATAGGTATAAGACATTGTTATCTTTCGAAATGTGTTGAATTAAAACATAAACAAGTGATTATTAAGTATTCATTAACGCAAATGTCAAACCCTAAAGTGCCAAAATATATGTTTACCTTTCAACCACAGCGCCTGCAGTTTGGAATGATTATGTGGACTAAACGAATGGCTTTCCAGCAGTCTGTACAGCTCCTTGAAGTTTCCTCGGTGAAAGGCGACGGTTGCTTTCGCCTTCAAGACGCTCTCGTTGCCGTGTAGTTTCTCGCAGGCGGGCAGCGACCACAGAAATCTCCCAAGACGCTCCACATTGCCAGCTTGCTGCAGCACCTGCAGGGAGCACATCGTTCTTAATGAAAATTATATTATACCTGTTATTCATAAAAATATTATTCATAAAAAAGTTTAAAAGTTTTGCATATTAATCTGTAATGAATTTCGTTGGAAATATTGAAACAATATCATAAATATTTTCCGGAAACTTCAAGCGGAGAAACCCATAAAATTGTATGAGCTAATTATAGCTAAATAAACAATTCTCTCTTTATTGACGAATAATCAATAGGTATTTATATTATTAGTTGGTAGATAAATAAATCTGCTTTCCATTGGTTTTAGATGGTTGACGGTTGGTTTGTTTTGCCAGTAAATTCATGATTAATTAGTAAAATTGATTCGTTAATAGTTAATTTTAACAATATTTTAACAATATTTGAGTTTGGATAAAAAGTGAGATATTAAGACCTAGGACCGAGTCGGGCCGTTCCTTCAGATGCTGAGCCGGGTAACTTTATCAAATTTCAGCCGGTGTAACTCATGTAAAAAATCAACAACACGTATAAAAGAAAAATTACAATAATTATTTGTGACTATATATTGGAAAATCAGACTAAGCTCTCGAATTAGTAAGTTGCCTAAACACAAGATCTGAAGAAACCTGGACGTTGGTTTAAAATTATGATAGTATGAAGTATTTTTAAATGTGGCCTTTTTAATGACGTTATACAGCCTTTTTACGGGCGAATGAAAAGTGTCTCTATACAACATTTCCCATCCCACAACACAACAATAATTATCACTTTTGATAAAGTGTTTGTAAATAAAGTATTCTCAAGAATTAATGATATAAAAATATGTCTTATTATGAATTGCTAGACAGCCTATAAATCGTTTTTCCTTGAGCAATGGCTCAAAGTTCCATTTTTGGTACTTAACAACTCATTTGTGAGCTCCGCAAAAGTATGAGATCATTTAATTTTTTTTGTTCTGAGAGAGAAACTAATATACCTACGATGAAATGCTATTGTTTTTTTGTTTTACTTCATTGGGCAAAAATGATCTATGGACCGTTGCTTAATACGATAGAAGTGAAGCAAATTCACTAGAGGTCGTTTCACAGAAGTGCTACCGAAATAGATCAGCTCCACTGTCCCAGGAATTTGAGAGCATGTGAGACAGCGACGCCGAATTGATGGGACTTGTGCCTACTTTCCTACGATTAGGTATGTTTATAAATTATTTATTATTTTCTTTTATTGCTGATAGATACTTCGGCTTTACTCCAAAACTGCGGAATAGCCAGTGCGTCGATTGCTATATAAGATATTTTTAGTCGATTCAGGGCCTATATTGTACTATTTTTTGTTTAAACGAGTGGAAACCACTCGACGTTCCAGATCTTAAAATCCGCTAGTGAAAGTGAACGAATGACAACTTTTTACATCTCAATCACTACCCATCAGATGTCAGTAAAATGGATTAAGTATTCCAAAGTGTAACTATGTCAAAATTACAGTTAATGTGTACTTAATTTTATTTAGAAGATAATAATGCATATTTGATTTACAAAAATTAGGTTTTTATTGTTCTCTCTTGATGTTACAAGCGATATCAGTAGTCGTTCGCCATCAATAATTTTAATAACTAGTTGCTCCTCGAAAAAAAAGTGTGGCCACTCCTGCGCTATAGTTCGCCATATAAGTCACCAAGTCGGAATAACCCGTTGATCCGACAGCTGGTCGGACCGACTTGAGCAGCTCGTCCCGTTCATTTGACATTAAAGGTCAATTCCAAAGGATGTGTTCAGCACCCTGCCGAATATACATGTCTGCCTATTTACTATCCGGTCAAGCCTGAAGAGCTTGGCAGCGAAACCACTGTGCCCCAATGTAAATCAGCCGTGGATGAGATATATTATGTATAATTAAAATTTGATAAGAGGTTACAATTATACTGTAAATAAAGAATATTATTCTTTATGCAACTACAGATTTACTAGAATAATTCTGCCGACTGAATGTACATATCTGTTATATTATTCTTCGGAAAGGTTAGGCATTTCTGTCTGGGACGGGTGTAACATAAACTCATATTATATTTTCGTAGTGCGTGGAGAGCCGACAGAACTGAGAGCTTTGAATTTCACACCGGCGATATATTTATAGAACATGAGACGCGACTTATGGTTGAAATCTGCGTTCCAATTCATATTTTCTTCACAATTCATTCTCCTCTTCTAGATTACCCAAATGTCAAAAATTTGGTTTGTTGATATTTAAATTAAAAGATTCTAACGTATTTTAAATGAACCAAACCGATTACTTATAATTTAAAGATCATAATAATTTGTTGATGCAAGTTTATTTTTAGATTACAATGTTTCGATTCCATTGTTTTTCACTCATTCCGTGCATACAATGAGCACCTTGGCTTGTACATACAATACATTTAGATATATATTTCATTACTGCTGTTTCCAACTAAGTAAATGGCGTCTTGTATTGCATACAATAAAGTGCCAGGATGGCTTCGGTGCTAAACAATCTTTATATGAATTACTCTACACCGTCTGAATCTTAAGCTTCATTAGTACGTTGTGCAAATTTTCATAGATAATTGGAGACATTATTATTTGATGTGATTCTTTCTCTCATCTTTTTACGTCGTCTTTCCTGCACATACTTCAGATGCGCCTTGACACGTCCATATTATAATATAAAAACATAAATTGCTTCCTACATGTTCTTGATTACTAAAAGCGAATAATTATCATGTTTATTAAAAGTGTTCCTAAGTATCCTCATTCCTACACTCGCATTTAAATATTCAATAATACTACACCCTTGTGTTGCTTGTCTTCGGTACCGACAAAGCAATAGAGACTTCTTGTTTTCTGAACATTCCGGACCTTAGTCCATAGTCGTGTTTTATTGCCTTTAGACTGCACCAAATAGTGTAGTTTTTTGACTAATACTAAGATCTGCTTTCTTTCTAACAAAACAGTTCCGCAATATTAAGTATCCATAACGTTTCTCAAAATTCTTTTAATATCGTCTTAATACGTTATTTTTAGTAATATTTGATGTCGTGTAATATCGTCACATTAGAATTTCAGGCATGTAACTTCCAGAAAACCGTAAATGTAAATGAAGTGACACATTGCAGTTTATTTTCCACTTCCCTTCATTTAATAGATGCTTTCTTGAACCACGCCAGGGCTACCGACGATTTGTATGCATGCCTAATCACTAGTAGTATCTTATCTATTTGTTTAGCTTGGAGCAAGAGGAGAAACTTAAGAAATAAAACCCTGCGTTTTTTTAACCGTGGCCATTCGGAAAGGTAACACAAATAAAAAATCATTAACCATCAATCATATCTTCTGATAAATGTAAGTAATTAACAATAAAACGAACGCTTTCGAATGACGGCGTTAAACCAAACTAATGAATGCCATTACGACTAGGATTTTACCTTTTAACATTTTTAGGCATTCGTACTTTTTAGTCTGGGTTCTCAATATTTTTTACGGCGTACGTATGTATATACATACGTTCGATGTTCGAATTCAACTGAAATTGTAACAACAAAGATGAGAATTAATACTCTTCATTTTTGCGAGCAAGATGTATCAGGCGTTCATAACCAACAGAGGATAGTATTTTCACGAAAACATCGGATCTTCTGCAAGAAAGAGACAGCATAAAGAAGATTTCCGATATGGCTCTAACACCAAAGGGAGATAAAGAGTTTTACATTGTGCCTCTCGTAGCCCGTGAAACAGGTGAAAGAGACAAAATCACTCAGTACGATTGCTGTCAATTCATCCATTGCGTTAGAAAGAGATGGCTGAGATTACGTTAGTCTACTGTGAAAATTTATTACATTCAATTAAATAATGGTACAAAAAGTCCCTTATTTACATGCAATTGACAACATAAAAACATTTTTTCGATTAAAATCTTGTAGTTTTGAATAAAAACAAATGTTTCATAATCAAGAAAGGATTTTAATCGGGAAATGACAACATTTTGGCTGACGTCGGTAATTAAAAGATTTATTTTTTATTTATAATACCTACTTATAATTTAAGTAATGTTTGAGGAATATTAATAAATATCCTTGCATTACAGATGTTTCAGTGTATAATATAAGTAATTAAATTCGAAAACTTTTACGTGACACTAAATTAATGTCAATATATTTATCTTGTTTGGAACAACTCCAAATCGTTTTCTGAAACAAAGAAAGAGATATAAGTAATGACAATATTAAAGCCAGAAAGAGGAAGAGGTAAAATCATCAGCATAGTAGACGGAGCTGATAAATTCAGTGTATTCGTTTACATGTATTACATTTCAGCACTGTGATCAAGTGACAAAAAGCTGTTCTAATTAATGAAACGTAGAAAGAGATAAAGTGTATATTTGAGTCTCTTTCGGGAAGCTTTTTAGACTATTATTCGCGTCATAGTGAGATTACAAGAAGGCCGCAGCTAATATAACACATTGGAAAGCTAAAAGTGTAAGAAGTGGTTTCTTTAGACTTGTTATCGTTCTGAAGACTGAAGGTATCAACGATAGCTGCTTCTTGGGCACATCTATTTCTGGCGGGAAATTAAATTTAGAACACCACTAAACTTTTCGTAGTGTTGCCAACATGTCTACGATTATTCATGAAAGGACGAATCCACAATGACTCAACGAAATTAAAAATGTGGTGCATTAGGCCGAAATAATTTATAATAGATATTTTAGTAAACGCAACCCAATGGTTTAGCTGAACAAGAGAGAGTGGCAGGACCCCGGCGATCTCATAGATCCGTTTTCAAAACCCAGCACACTGCACGTCAACATCAAATTTAGATTGTTTATTAAACACCTTAGACTTAGTGTTCGAGAAATCTTTTCTACTCGCGTTTATCTCGAGGGACTGAATTCTTATGGTTGCCATGCCAAACAACATTTTATATTTATTTTATACATAAAAAAAGAAACAATCATTGATGGCATTATGAATTGTAAGAGAACATTCATAAGTCTAAAACAAAGGGCTACCTAAATTTAATATCATTTTGACTGTTATTCCAGATCGCTTCTCTTTATAAATATGTACTTAAAGTATCGAAAATTTTCAATAACTGTCAGCGAAAAAAAACTTTTTTTGGCCAATTATAATGAACTGTCAAAAATCTTGCTCACATTTATTATAATTAGTTTGATAAATAAGTAATACGGATTTGTATGAGTAATTAGTGCATCTTCATGTTTTGTAATTTTTAAACTTTTTTCTTTTTAAACATGGTGGTAGCACTTCTCCACCAGCACAGTGTACAGTATAATTAGCTATATCACTTTTAAGGTGTTAACTGTCTATTCTTGGTGGAAAGACATTATATTTTAAAAAATAAAACACAATTCCTTTGTACTACTTCCACATATTTTTTCTACATATTATTCCACATATTTATTTATCCACATAAATATGTGGAAGTAGTACAAAGGAATTGTGTTTTATTTTTTAAAAAATAGCTATATGTCTAGTGCAAGGGTGCCCAACCGGTCGATCCCAAAAACTTCCATGAATTAAAAAAAAATATATATTATTTTATATAAAAGAAATATATTTTATGTATGTATAACAATAAAATAAAAATAAATACTATGTTAAAAATATACGAAAATACTTAATTGTAATTATTTTGTAAGCACATACTTATCTAATAATATTTTACATTTAAAATAAACATTTTTAAGTTCAAAGAAAGGAAAAACCTTAAATACAATTTCCTATAAGAATCATGTTAGAAGTCAATTCCGAGAAAATTTTAAATTGAAAATTAGCTCCCAAGGCAAAAAAGGTTGGGCACCATTGATCTAGTGAATAGTTTGGTTTCACACCGTTTTATCGTGCCGTGTATACCTTTGCTCTTATCAATAGATCAGCTTGTCGTGTATGCCGGTAACAATTTTGTAAGATTTGTCTATGTTTTGAATGTGTTTCGGAAAGCGCCGCCAGTCCGTTAGTGGGCATTTAAAGTGGGGGGGGGGTTGACACGAAACTAAACTACTTTGGTACGTCGTACGGTCCTACTGATATCGTCTGCCGACTTGCTTCTACCATATACTCGTCTTTGCTAGTACGCCGTCTGCAATCGCCGATATTTCTTGACACCGTCTTGCCAATTATTCAATCTACAATCCGCCAACCGATTATCACCGCTGTTGACTGCCTGCATACTCGCCGAAGCTTTCTCACCGAGAAACAACCAACCAGCTAAGATTGTAAACGACCAACCCACGGATTTATCCGAGCGGACAGTCGTTGACTGTAGTACAAGGGATCAAAGCGCACCCCGATCCCACTCATGTTACGATGCCGAGAAGACAGAGAAAAGCCGTTCACTATTTAAAGATCGGAATAGATGTTGAAATGGAGGCTCTTCGCAGAAAAATCACTCCAGGATAGCGTCACAACGGCCATGCTAGCAGCGGATGGGCCGCGTCCGTCGCGCCTTCAACTCTCATCCCCGCGGATGGACAACAGACCCGACGTCCCAATTAGGGTTAAAGAACTATCACAAAACGGATCCAGCCGTAGCCTGCCCCTCGCCACATCGTCATGGGCCTTGTTACAGGGATCGCGCAATTGCTTGGAGCCTTAAGTCTAACTTGCTGATAGTATTCCTGTGTGTGTAAATAAATGTGTAGGCTCCGAGTTGGGCCTACGTGCAAACCGAACACGAATTTGTATTAAGAGACCTTAACTTCCCTTTCCTTTCCCGTTAAAACCGGTTCACATTGGTCGAGTAATTAAGTCGAGTGAAGAGTAATTTAGTAAGTAAACGTGTATGAACAGACAAATTTAGTCGAGTAATTTACTAAAATCGTTTAGTCGAATACATCCATTTTGTTATATAACGGACTCTCGCTAAATACTACCCCGGGGTCACCCATAAAAGTGGGGCTACCTACACAAAACCAAAAATTATTTACAAACTACCCACTTAAACGGGTGACAATAAAAATTATTGTTACAATTATCATATTAAATTTACGAAAAAATATCTAACAACACAAAATTGTAACAATAATTTTTATTGTCACCCGTTTATGTGGGTAGTTTGATAAAAAATATTTTGATTTTGTGTAGGTAGGCCACTTGTACGGGTAAGTATTTAGTGAGACTCCCTTAATTACTCGACCGAAAATCAGATTCAGTCAACTAAATGATTTTAGTAAATTACTCGACTACATTTGTCTGTTCACACGCGTTTAGTTACTAAATTACTCTTCACTCGACTTAAAGGCCGGTTCAGATTGGTCGAGTAATCAAGTATACACAAAACCAAAAATTATTTCTAAGCTACCCACATAAACGGGTGACAATAAAAATTATTGTTACAATTATCATATTAAATTTACGAAAAAATATCTAACAACACAAAATTGTAACAATAATTTTTATTGTCACCCGTTTAAGTGGGTAGTTTGATAAAAAATATTTTGATTTTGTGTAGGTAGGCCACTTGTACGGGTATGGATTTAGTGAGACTCCGTTAGTTACTCGACCGAAAAATTCGAATAAATTGGATTGAGTCAACTAAATGATTTTAGTAAATTAATCGACTAAATTTGTCTGTTCATATGCGCTTAGTTACTAAATTACTCGACGTAAAAACCGGCTGAGATTGGTCGAGTAATCAAGTATACACAAAACCAAAAATTATTTCTAAGCTACCCACATAAACGGGTGACAATAAAAATTATTGTTACAATTATCATATTAAATTTACGAAAAAATATCTAACAACACAAAATTGTAACAATAATTTTTATTGTCACCCGTTTAAGTGGGTAGTTTGATAAAAAATATTTTGATTTTGTGTAGGTAGGCCACTTGTACGGGTGAGTATTTAGTGAGAATCCGTTGGTTAATCGACCGAAAAATTAAAACAAAACAGATTGAGTCAACTAAATGATTTTAGTAAAATACCCAATGAAATTTGTCTGTTCATATGCGCTTAGTTACTAAATTACTCGACGTAAAAACCGGCTGAGATTGGTCGAGTAATTTAGTATAGTAGATAGTAAGTAAATGTGTGTGAACAGACAAATTTAATCGAATAATTTACTAAAATCATTTAGTTGACTCAATCCAATTTATTCGAATTTTTCGGTCTAGTAACTAACGGAATCTCACTAAATACTCACCCGTACAAGTGGCCTACCCACACAAAATCAAAATATTTTTTAATCAAACTACCCACTTAAACGGGTGACAATAAAAATTATTGTTACAATTTTGTGTTGTTAGATATTTTTTTCGTAAATCTAATGTGATAATTGTAACAATAATTTTTATTGTCACCTGATTATGTGGGTAGTTTGGAAATAATTTTTGGTTTTCTGTATACTTAATTACTCGACCAATCTGAACCGGCCTTTAAGTCTAGTGAAGAGTAATTTAGTAAGTAAACGCGTGTGAACAGACAAATGTAGTCGAGTAATTTACTAAAATCATTTAGTTGACTGAATCTGATTTTTCGGTCGAGTAATTAAGGGAGTCTCACTAAATACTTACCCGTACAAGTGGCCTACCTACACAAAATCAAAATATTTTTTATCAAACTACCCACATAAACGGGTGACAATAAAAATTATTGTTACAATTCTGTGTTGTTAGATATTTTTTCGTAAATTTAATATGATAATTGTAGCAATAATTTTTATTGTCACGCGTTTATGTGGGTATTTTGTAAATAATTTTTGGTATTGTGTATACTTGATTACTCGACCAATCTGAACCGGCCTTTAAGTCGAGTGAAGAGTAATTTAGTAACTAAACGTGTATGAACACACAAATTTAGTCGAATAATTTATTAAAATCATTTAGTTGACTGAATCTGATTTTTCGGTCGAGAAACTAACGGAGTCTCACTTACCCGTATAAGTGGCCTACATACACAAAATCAAAATATGTTATATCAAACTACCCACTTAAACGGATGACAATAAAATTATTGTTACAATTTGATACGACCTTGCCAGTCTCCTCTTGACGAGAGAGAGACAGTCTCTACCTCAGATGGAGATAGAGCTAAAGGCCGGTTCGCATTGGTCAAGTAATTTAGCCGAGGAAGAGTAATTTAGTTACCACTAAATGATTTAGTAACTGAAAGGTGTCCGAGTACGAATTACCTACCAAATAATTATACACTCGTGCAATCACATAAGACAATGTTCTTCTATTACAATGTTTTATTTTTCCTTTTAATTTCAAGGAATAATTGTATAAAAATGTTGATGTTAACCAAGGTGCGAGCCGGTTCATAGAATTTTAGCAGCACTTCACTGGATATACCTACTTTGGAGTAAATTTAAATGGTCAGTAATTAACCAGTCAGTTCCGCGATGCAGTGGTCAACGTCTTTGGTTACGGTTACAGATGTCTCGGGTTCAAGACAGTTTCAAAAATTGATTTTTAAATCGATTTATGAATTTCTGTTCGTAGTTATGAATGTTTGTGATGTCTAAAAACTCCCTCTCGTAGCGAGCGCGATTAGGTAACCACTAGTAATGTCCAAGCCCTATTCTTCTATCCCTACACTCTTCGAAAAAAAGAGAGATTGAACAACTGAGTAACACGCAGTTCTTGTAGAAAACGTCTGATGAGATACCTCCATTTGGTCTGAATTGGAAACAGACATGGTTGAAAAAAAATGTGAATTTGATTTATTTTCAGAATTTTGACAGCACGGTAAATGTACGTAGTAGCACGAAATGATTTGTAATTCAATCAACGTAATGGACCGGATTGAAAATAGGCATCGGGTTTGAATTTGCTTGCAGGCTATAGTTTGACACCCCCAGCTTTAGATAAAAATAACACTAGTTAATTACACGATCCCTTACCTCGCATACACACGCAACTTGCTCTTGGGTAAAGCCAAAACTTGGCAAAAGCGCCGAGTCTCTGGAAGGCTGATTCCCTCCAGACGGCGCTCCCAGGACGCCTCCTCCGCCAACACCAACACCCATCCCTCCGCCATAGTCCTGAGGCTGGTGTTGCAGCATTTTCCCGGCTGGAGTTCAAGTCGTATTTCGTTGAGCCAGCTTATATTGATTACTGATTCACATTACACTATCTAAAAACTCTTCGTTACCTGCGCGTTAAATGTATTTTTTTTTAATGTACGTTTCTGATTATATATATTATGTTGAAATACACTTTTGAACGAAGATTACTTTGATTGTTACGTCATCTACAGTCTATTTTGTTTCACAATAATTCACCTTTTTACACGTCACATAAAACTAACTGGATAAGTTGCTTAGGCCCTTATGACGTTCCGTAGGCTCTAGTTAAGAGAAACAAATTTAGTAAGAAATAGTATTTTCAAAGAATTAAATTACATATTAGTAAATAACATTTAAAATAGGGCAAGAGACTCGCCACTATTACATTTATTCCCTGTGGGATTTTCGCCAGCATTATAAGCAAATAATTTTGTAATAAGAAGTGATATGGTAATTATCGTTAGTGTGTATTATCGTATGTGTTTAGTCCCCTCCCACGATCAGTAGAAAGAAAAAATCCTACCCTTAATTTTTGTAATTTTACATAAATAACTTTACGATAGAGTTCGTCTGGAGATGCTTCTCAAAGAAACAAAACACTTGTCACAATTATTAAGACAACCAGTTAAATAACAAAGTTATCAATTTTAATCTTATTTTGTCATGGACGATATTGCTTATGAAAAATAAGGTGAAATGAAATTAGAGTTAAATACCTATGCAGTTATGCAAAACTTTTCGCTTCAACGCAGATAACCTTCTAAAGAATTAAACAAAATGTTGATATTTCTGGGTAAGTAAAAGGATATTTCTAAATACCTTCTACTGAATATACTCGGAAAGTGCCTAATTGTTGAAAACCTGTTTTTTAAAGTGTATAAAACTCGGGTACAAAATGATACTATTTGATTTATGGTGACCATCTGAATATTGCTTTTCCCATTATCTCATTATAAGTTATTTGGAGATGTCTCAGTGATAAACTGGAGTAACTAGACGATCGATATACAATCGACAAAAATAGTAAAATTTAACCATTTAGTTGATTCAAACCTACCATTATGAAATTTGGATTATTGAGATTTTGTACACTTCCATGTATTTTGTCGCAGGCATTCGAGCACACGAATGGACTCGAACTGAGTCAGTTCGAGTCCATTCGTGTGCTCGAATGCCTGAAGATGCCGAAAGGCGAAACCCGGGTCGTTAGTGACAAAATACATGGAAGTGTACAAAATCTCAATAATCCAAATTTAATATTGAAATTCCATCAAGCACCCTCAGTCGATGTCTTAAATTCTACCATTATGAAGTTTACATTCGTCATCGTTCTCGCAAACAACTAAGGAAATACCTTCTACATGCCGAATAAATAAGTCGCGTGAAAAATCACGTAAAATTAAACAGTGTAGTGTTGAAATATCGTTAAAACAATAACCAATATCTTAAAAATGGTAACGTATTTAGTTGCAGAAGAATTTTGTTATTTAGAAGATAGTTATTTTTGCATCGCGCCATTGTTATTGTCATAATTATTCTAGAACTCACTATATATAGAAATGAAGATTGCATGGTGTCAATATAGCAATAAACTATAAGCCAGACGATAGAGCTTGAGAAGGGGACCAATAAAAACACGACTTTCTGGACAAAACGATTTTTTTTTTGCTAGATCAACGGTGACATGATTTTTAACAGGCCTCGAGAACAGATGATAAATTTAGTTATGGATTTACAAACAGCTTTAAAGTTAGCTTGTTTATGTTATGAAGGCGAACTATGGATACCCGATGTAATTCATAGCATGAAAATATCTATTTCGGTCACCTCCGATGAATTGGAAACTTGGTATAGACATTTCTGAATCAAAACATTCTGATCTGAAGAGTGTTGTGAGACTCAAGTTAAAGTGGTTGGAAGGAGTAACCCTGAATGACCAGAGTAACATGTCGGTAATCAGGGCTCTAATTCGACGCCACGTCTGTTCGTGAAATTCACGGAGTAGTGAGCTGTCTCGTTAAAAAGCAATATTTCCGTTCCAGCTCTAAAATTATAATTTAAATACAGTGGAACCCCGATCTACCGTTCTCGCATAAGTCGTGTTCCCGCATGGATCGTTCATTTTTTATAGTCCCGCCAAACATTCATAAGAACAATGTTAAACAATTCCACATTAACCGTCCCGATTTCTTGATTTCCTCGATCTATCGTTTAAATATAATGGTCCCGTCACAAATATTATCCCGATTGGCCGTTTTTGTTCAATATTTCTCATTTTTCATAAGCACGTTCTACCCCATTCAACTGGTACGTAGAAAAAAACAGAGACTGCAAGGGTACAAGCTTCGTAGAATTGTTTATGATTCGTGGTCAGAATGTTTCGTATTATGTTTCACCTGTGCTGACATAGTAAAACATCTGGAACTAACACCATCAACTTTGAATACGATTGTTTCGAGGAAGAGTGGCATTCGCAAAACAATCGAAATGTGCGGCAAGTCTGCGAATAAAAAATGTCCAATAAGGAGTCTACTTTGAGTGAGATTGATGATCGTCTTCACACGTGGTACCAGCAGGTGCGAGCTGAAAACATACCTATTGATGGATGCATAGTTAGAGAAAAAGTTAGCCAAAAAACAGGAACCACAAATTTCCCTGCATTGAACGGATGTATCAATAGGTTCAAAGATCGGCATGGTCTTGTTCAAGAAAAAATCTTCTTTTTTTATTTGAAGCTTTCCCGCATTTATGGTTTATTTTTTAGAGCCCCTCGAAAAACATAGAATTGGGGTTTCACTATACTTTAAATCATATCAATATTTGTTTATATTACTGTGCGTTCCGGGTCGTGAAATGTTCCATTTATAGGTCTGAGGGTAATATAATAACAATCTCTGTTAAACGTTATTTAATTGTATTTAAAACTGTTAAGTAAAATTTAGATTAACACAATACCATTGGATTTATTTTGTTTACTTTTCTAAAACCAAGAAGCCACGTTTGATGATGGTGGTTTCGATATTGTTATTTTGTGTTGCCATATTTATCTCAATAATTTAGTCAGACTCCTAAAAAATGTCAAATATTAGCAATAGAGAAAAGGGTTGACAAGAACAAACAAGTCAGATTGAAGGATTGCCAAATAAACAAAACTCATCTTTGGATTATTATCATAGCTAGATGGAGGCTTTTATAAAATAATAGATACATTAAATTGAATACCTGCTCTGTTCACCATAGATACAGTATCTATCAATCACAAGTATTTTGAATGCAATTCTGTATAACTGATTGATAAAAAGTCAACATTTTTTCAAAATCCAATATATTCAATAAATCATATGTATATATTCCTACTATAAGTCATTTCACATAATACGCGCAAACGAAAGAAATGTTTAAGCTTTTCCGCATATCACACGCTGAAACCGATAAATTCAATGTTGATATGCTCAATTTTATTTCACTTATTTTGATTGCAATTAGCGGCTGACTGTATACTTTAAATATGTTTACGATAGTAAAAATAAGTTATCCATAAAACTAAAAATTTCAACGTTAAACACAAAAACTTCGTTTAGTGAACATTGCGACATAACTACAAAAGTAAGGTAAGTATATGGGGGCTTTGAACGTGTACATGTCGGTTTTTGGTTTTAGGCAACTCACTTTTTTCACAATTTGCCTCCTATATATTTTAATAAACAAATTATTTCTGTAAATCTTTCTGGAAAAATAAAGCACTGTAATGGGGCTCGAGATAAGCAAGTCCAAAACCAAATGTATGATCATTGATAGATCCAAAAACCTGTCAGCAGTGACGAGTATAGCACTGAACGGCTTGGAAATTGCCAATGACTCATTTTAAATCGGCTCATGCATTACTGAAAATGGAAGTTGCGAACCACAAGTCAAAAGACAAATTGGGATGACTAAGGCGGCAATGTCTACCTGGAGAGAATTTGCGTCTAGTACGATCGCTGGTCTACTATATATGGCTTTACGGCGAGCAGACATGGACCGTGAAAGCGAAAGACAAAAACCGTTTAGACGTATTTGAAATGCAGTGTTGGAGAAGAATGCTCCGTATACCATGGACGGCCAAAACCAGGATAGACTCTCAACCAATTAATCAAGACGCCTACTCGGTTTTTTTGGCCACATCGCCCGCAAGCCTACCGAAAATCTTGAGAGGGTCGTCATCACAGGAAAGGTCGAAGACAGAAGGGGACGCGGAAGGGCCTCGCACTCGCGACCGAGTGAAGTACGCCACAGTTCTCTCCTTACCGATGGCTCTTAGAGCAGTAGAGTGCAGGAGCGAGTGGTGAAGGACCGTCAAAGGAAATGGAGTTGTTGTGCTATGCGGAGGTTGCGACGCTCACGCGCGAGGAATACGACAAAGATGAAGATATTAAAATATATTATGTACATTTAAGAGCAATCATTGCTTACTAGTTACGGTTTTTACGATAGGTATTTTTTAACAAAACAACACGTCTTATTATTTAGTGTCGGGTCCGCGGTACAGTGCTCAACGACGTTGGCTTCGCTCACGGATCTTACTGGCTCAACTCTCAGTACCGACAGTTTCATAAATATTGATTTATCAATCGGTTTATGGATTTATATTCGAAGACATGGATTTCTGTGATGTCTAAATTACCTCCCATCCAACCAATCCTAAAAACGGGCCACTAGGTCTGTCTTACTCTCAACGAAAAAGAGAGGTTGAGCAAAACGATGCATAAGCAGCTATCGTTAAAAAATTTTACTTGAGATAAGCTCCATTAGGATTCCATATACTCCACATTGAAAGCGGACGTGGCTAAAACACAGAATTTCATTCTGTAGAATTTTGTTGATATAAATGTATAAATAATATAAAAAGTTATAGCCGGTATTCATCTCAGCATTTTGTGCACGCACATCACGCTGTTAGTCATAATTTGCTCAGATGAATACCGACCATTTGGCACGTTTTGACTGAATGAAAACATCGTTGAACGTGAAAAATCGGTTAACACAAAATAATATTTTGGTCCTGATAAAAAAATACTATGCAATTTCAAATGTACATTTGTTTCGAGAAAATCACTCAACACGAAAAGTTTTTTTGCATTTATTAAATACCAGTATTTTTTACTCGGCTTTTCCCAGAAATAGAGTAGCTTATAATTGCTCATTTGGACGTTGGCGTTATTTTGGTGCCTAGCTATAGTTTAAATTTGGAAGTGGAATGTTGAAAATAGCTTGGTTGATCTATAAATGACAGCCAGAATGGAATGAGCGAATTTCACGTCGCTAACGTTCACCGTTTGTGAAGAGTTCTTGTGATAGATGAACAGATCAACATATATTTTCTTCTATATATTAGAGATAGGTATGTAAAGTATTAATAGTGTACCCTACGATTATAAATTTTAACTTGCTTTTTTGCATGCATTTTTAAACACGTAATTATTTTAACACGACACAATATTTTGGCTCCCATGGTTTCATGTTAAATGAATTCCACTTTATTTTAGTCGAGAAGGAAACATTTTATTCTATTTATCATAAATAAAAACATGAATCCTTCAAAATGATAACAACTATTCAACAATGATTGATACATTTTACAAAATGTTTCGTATTACATTTCTTGAAATAAAACGAGAGTTTATAATAATAAATGATTTTACAATTAATAAATTTCCGTTCACCGTATTCTGTTTGCAAATAGATTTCGTCGTCAGATATTATTTACGCTACTTTCCCGGCGGGACGTCTATTTTTACACAGTTAGCCATTTCGTTGCCCATTATTTCCTCAATGCACCCCTGCTGAGACTAATACTGCGTTATAATTATATCAAACTTATTAAAAGAAGGTTAATTATTGTGCGTACGATGATGTTCTATTTTTGTACATAAAATCATTTTTTGCACGGTAGGTGTATGAATTCTGTGGCGTTATGGCAAAAGATGATATGTCCGTTTTTGCAATATTGGGTTTATTCTTACAAAAAAATATTTGCAAATGTGGTGGGAAAACTCCGTATGCTAGTCATTATTCATGAATAAAATTCATTGAATAAGTGTATTATGCATTTAATTTGAATTTTACATAACTCTCCAAGGTTCATATTTCTTTTCCTGTAAGCTAAGGTAAAACTGACGTATCAACTTCTGCCATAACGCCACAAAATTAGAATATTGAAATTAATTTATTGATTATCCAGAAATTTATTCGGTAGAATTCTGTATTGATTACAATCAAATAAATTTTGTGCATCAGAAACTATTTCGACATCACATCATCACTATCAACAATTGTTGCGAATTCTTAATACTGAAATAGCCATAGTCGTACATAATAAAATCTTTCAATAGTCATAAAACTACAGAAAGATTTTATACAATATTGTTATTTTGGTTAGATAGATGTCAATAAACATTTCGAAATCATAGCATGCTTTACTCTGAAGGATTGTGAAATGTAATACACCAGTGATATAGTTTTTGAAATGTCAAGTAAGTCTCTACGTTGAGTAAATATGCTTAATAAAATGTTACTCTTTTTCTTCCCGAAAATTTACCAAATGCCGATAATAACAATGTGATTCTGTAGAAAATTTGATTACGAATAGGAAAATGCCAAATTATCATAGATGGGAATGAGGGAAATTTATAATTTACGCTAAATACGAATGTAGTATCGGTATGAAAAAGTTGCCAAACCATTTGAGAAAAATTTTAGGTACACCGGCGAATTTACTTCAAAAAACTTTATTCTTATAAATTATGGGTTCCCTTGATTCGATTGTTGAACGTTTGCACAGTTCCTGATCCGCAATTAAATATCCTAAAGAATGGCATTGTCTTCAGCAGCATGAAGTAATTTTTCAGGTGAAAAAAGTGTAGCAAGTTGTGAAGCATATTTCTATGACGTTATGGCTGAATTTGAATTGTTCATATTTTGTACATTTCCATGTATCTTGTCACTAACGACCCGGGATTCGCCTTACACGAATTGACTAGAACTGAAAAAATCTCAACAATTCAAATTTGATATTGAAATTCCATCAAGCACCCTCAGTTGATGTCTTAAATTATAAAAACTGATACCTTAGCTTACAGGAGAAGAAATATGATTATTGGAATACATACCGAATTTTGCCACCACCGACAAATATTTTATCATGAGAATAAACCAAATATGACAAAAACGAACTTATCAACTTTTGTCATACGCCACAGATTTACCATATGTAATAATTTTCATTTCTAAAATGTAGTTATTAATATGAAACAAGATGAAATAATTAATCATAATGTAAAACCAAACTAGCTTTTGAATGTTTTACAGTTAGTCAAAAACCTAAAAATTATTATAGTATAAAACATAGTATCTCACAATATGATGTTGGGACTGTATGTTTATTTTGGTTCCATGACTAAACAGAACAGGAAAAAACAGAATAATTTAAAAATAATATTTTTGTCGTATATTGAACGTATACTGAACGTATATTGAACGTATAAGAGATAAATAATATATTATTTATTTATTTTCAAAACATTTAGTAATTTATAAAAACAAAGGATACTAAACTCTAATGTGCAATTAAAATGTGTTTATAGTAGATGTTAAACACAAATATTTGCTAATGATTATACTGTTTATTTCATATAATACACGACAGTCTTTTGAAAATATTTTTTAATTTGTTTGGAAAAAAATATCTGATTCGCCAAAAATTTTGAAAATTGGAACATCATACGAGATAAACTCGATGAGAAGTCACTCATGTCTATAATCATATAGGTATGTTCATTAAATAACAGATCGATAAAAATATTATCTTCAAATTGTTCTGTTTTTTCATGTTCTGTTTAGGCCGGTTACCGTTTATTTTGTATCTATATATTGACACAACACTGTTATTTGGATTATATTATTTCAATATTTTAGTAAATATATGTTGTATGTCCAGTTTTTCTTGTTTTGATAAATTCGTCTTTTAAGATTTGAGATGCATGGAAAATGAGGCGAAATGAACATAGGTAACTATTATGCATTTGAATTTTACAATATCTCCACAAATGTCATATTCAGACGTATATCTCTGCATTAAGTCTAAACATGTATTGTATGCTTTTCAAAATTAAAACAATGGGTTTACTTACTGTTAACAGTAAACACAATGGTTGAAAAAAGGTTTTTTAATTATTCTTTTACTATTTCCTTGACAAAAATCTTGGTAGATAATGAAATAAGGCATGCTTTTATTGTTGAAACAATAGACATATTTGATCAGTAACATCTGGTTATGCACCGATAAACCTTTTGATTATATTTCCATATTCCAAGATGAACAATCATTTATTGGCAAAACCAAGTGTCCTACTAATGTTGATTACAAATTACATTATTCCGACTACCTAAATTATTTAAAAATAAAATGTTGGATATTCTTTACAACATGCTATCCTTTTTCTGTCTGAAAAATTACTTAATGCCAAAAAACAATGCTTTTCCAAGGAAATTTAATTGAGGATAGCAAATTGGCCAAAAATTAAACAGCGGAATCAAGGAAGCCAAATTATCCGAAATATGAAATAATATTACGAAAATTTGGTCTATGGTTTGTTCCATTTTACATTATGTTGACTTTTCACAATTATATACACTTATTTTCACTAAAATAAACGCTTTCTCGGATTCCCATATATGTAATAGTTTTATATTTTCCTATTCGTAATTAAATTTCCTATATAACTGCATTGTTATAAGCGGAATTTAGTATTTTTTCGGGAAGAAAAAGAGTAACGTGTTGTAAAGTATATTTACCTAAAAAATTGTTGACAAAACAATGTAGGTATAAATTTATTTGTCTTTATCAACGGATAATGTGTATTGGAAAACCAAACAAAGATTGTAATTGAATAGTAATGGCATTATCTCAAATAGGTTGGTCTTTGAAAGCCATTACGAAAAATACAAAAATAAACTATGTAAAATAAAAACCTACACACAAAATCCATTCACGTAATTCACATTTTTCAAAAGATTCACAAACATTCACCGAAAGAACTTATTGTCTTGTAATATATGACGAACTGAATTATCCAAACGCACTTTTATCTATTAAACAGTTTGACAAGGGCTAATAATATCATTTTTCAAATATTCCAAACTCTGTCAGAGCGACCACAACATATCGAGCATGCTCGCAGGGCAAACCCTGGTTTTATACTGAGCTCTGAATGGTTGATCACTTACGAACTCGTCTCTGCTTTGGACCAATGGGGCGGTAGTGACGTCAGAACTTATGAAACGGTTGCAGCTGTGCTCAAACGGTGGGAAAACTGAAAAATACACAGATATCTCGGTACCTTTTTTCGTTTTTGAAAATATTTAATTACGGTATTACTGTATAAACTGTATTACTTTGAAAATATAAATTATTATTCACTAATTAATAAAGTTTTCGCCTGGGTAGTGTAGGATAAGAATCTAAAAAAAAAATACGTTTGATTGATTGCTAGCGATTCACTATAGAACCCACCCATAAAGAAAGATGCGCAAATATGGAAAGGCATCTGTTGAAAGGAAAGCTGTTTTTAAGTTTAACATCAGCTTTATATGTTCTGACACAAGCTTACTAGCCGATTCTGTGGTTTGGCAATCAGAATATATATTACTTTTAAGGTGTTGACTGTCAATTCTTGGTGGAAAGACATTATATTTTAAAAAATAAAACACAATTCATTTGTACTACTTCAGTTGATAATGCTCGTGATGAGCGAAACCGGTCCTGATCATTATAAATATGTGGAAGTAGTACAAACGAATTGTGTTTTATTTTTTAAAACAGAATATATATCTATATTTACCAATATACATACAAAACTTATGAAATTTAAGAGTATAGGAAGATACTTTACTTAAAGCAGTACAGGTCTCAATAATTGACAAGCTAGATAGATAATATAAGAATTCACAAAGTAAACAAAAGTTTTGCAGACCATCCATTAAATAATTGAAGTATTCACCACGTATTTCTTTGCAGGATTGGACAATATGAAAATTCAGTCTATTCAATAACCTTAGACAATGTGACTGATAAAAATCAAGATACATTCCCGTATTTGCTGGATATAAAGAAACTAAAATAAAACAAAAATTTATGAGAAAACGCAAAAATGGTACGCTCTCGTTGAGTAGTTTGAACGCTGGAAGAGAATGTATTTGCATATTCCATTTGACTTCCAAATGAGAATTCGCCATTCTTGAGAATGTCAAGCTTTATATAACTGATATTTTTTTGAGGAATCTTGGACATGAATTGTTGTTATTTCAAATTAAATAACCAGCCTGTCGACGGGGATGCCACTGGGAAGAAATTTAAAAATGTTCAACGGTATTGCTTTGCATGTAGACATATTCAGTATTATATTTTTTAATGTATTTTGTTTGATCTTACTAGGTTGACTTCTTGGCCAATTTTCAATGATTATGTTTTAAAATTTTGTTACATTGCATCTGCCAGAAACTTAAAATTTGTAATTTTTGTAATGTACATTTATAAATAATAAATAAAAAACACACTTTGTGAAATATACAAATAAGCATATAATTGTATACGTACTAAAGTACAAATACATATTTTCACTATTCATTCGGATTATTTTAAATCTCAAATCATATAGATTATATAACTTACAAGTATGGATACAAAAAAAAACAGAAAGTAATGGTAAAATATGGTTATTGGTTTGCACTATTTGTTATTTTTTTATGTTTTATAAATAATTTATTCTAAACTAGTATGATGGCATTTTGTTAATGTTGTGAAAAGGTGGAATAAATTAATATAAAATTATTTATACCTTAAATATATTAAATTTTGAATGAAAATCAGATTCTTTATTGTAAATATCAATATTTAAAAAAATCGAGGGGCTAAAATCTAAAAAGTTTGGGCATCCCTGAGACTAAAATTCATTGTCCTTTTTTTAAATATAATGAAATAAGAATTAACAGTTTGTGAACATATTCTAATATTGTTATTCAATAATATTTACATAGCAGTTTTACACAATACACCCCCCTCCCCATATTTTATCTCTTCGTCATTTTTATGTCTGAAAGTGTAATAAAAAATAAAACGTATTAATTGCTTTTAATTATTTTTAATTTGCAACAGATGTAAATTTATTCAAACGAATCCTTCCTTAATGGATCGCGAAAACACATTTTATTTCCATTTAACAAATTTATTTAATTGACAGATAATTGAATGTTAAATTGAAAGATATTATATATTTATATATGTATATATAGGTATACATATCGTAGGCTTAACTAGCCAACTGTGTATCTGTATTTCAGCAAAATGTTCAGGAGAGTGTTAAAACTTAATAAATTCAGTTTTAATCAACGTTATTTTTGAATTTCATATATCGTCGCTGTTCTGGAAGAAAACACTAAATCGAAAAAAATTATATATTGAGTTAGTTATACCAAAAGTTTCCTTATTTAAAACGGCTTACAATTAAATGCAATTTTGTTTAGATCATATTCACTTTCATAAAAATAGTTTTCACTTATAATAAATAAATCCCACAAAAAACAAATTCTTTCACTAAAAATAAAGTGATCCCTCACAATAAAATATATTTTAGCATTACACATTTACGAAAAAATATTTTCACATGGATAAAATAGTTTTCTCTCAATATAAATTACTAACACTTTGAAATCGATAGATGCATGAAGCTGTAATGAAATGTCACTAACTCTTCTATCCTATATTAGGCCGTCTATATTGTCTTTGCTCCACGCATTAGAATACATTACACAAACCAAACCAGACCAACCCTAACATAACCTACTATAACTTAACTCACTTTGTTAAAAGAATCCGTGACTAAGTGGAAACTATTAAAATCAAAGTTTGAGTATACTCAGTTAATACTATCTAATCCTAAGTGCAAATTATCGAAATAAAAGTTCAAGTGTACCAAGTGAATACTATCTAACACAAAGTGCAATTATTTATAACCCATTTAAAACTCTACACTCTTACATTTAAAAATTATGCTTTTACCTAAACACGGTATTCTACAATCAAACAAAATTTAACATGACTTTGTCAGGAACTTAGAGATAAGAGAGAGGACGGACCAGCCCCTTATTACGTCCAAAATAAAAAAGTGATGATGGACCTGGCTTGGACATGTGCCGCGGATGCCCCAGGGGAGCATGAATCCTGCCTTTCTCTTCTACCAATCGGATGAATTCCGTCGCCCTGGAAGACCGCTGATGACCATCCATAGGATGTACTCGGCGGAGCTACGGGACGCTGGAAAAAATGTAAAGTGAAGGGGACAAGCTAGATATGCATCCTGGCATTTCATTTGCTTTTATCCTACTTGCTGATACACAAATGAGGCTGTGTGATAGAGATAAATCCTCCGCATGCCAATAGCACTTACCGAATAATCTATTTTGTATGCCTATTCTTAATGTTGATTAAATATTTAATATCCCTGCATGTAAAGTGTGGGAATATATTGTATTATTATACAAAACGTTAAAATTCCACATTAAAAAAACTAAAATCTTTTGTTATGCGTAAAATATAATTGTCAGGTGGGTTACAGCAGTGCTTCCTAAACTTTTTCAATGCACGGCCCACACGATTTGCAAGAAATAAATCACCACTCCATACCACAAAAATTAAATTAATTATGCTATACATAACAGCTTTACACGTTCAAAATTTTTATGAAACCACGAATAATGTGTTTTTATAATATAGCAAATATATCGATGTTTTAGTGCAAATATATTGTATGTCCAGTTTTGCTTGTTTTGGACATATCAAGCATTTTAATGATACAATATATCCTCAAATACCCATTGGGACGAATGTACAATACTTTTACAGCATAATAATCTGATGCAGACAAACGCTTTTTGTATGTTAATTCAATTTCGACAAAAACAGGACATATCTTTGTACTAAGACATCGATATACTTTAAGACATAGACTGAGTTTGCTTGATGGAATTTCAAAATCAAATTTGAAATGTTGAGATATTGTACATATCCATGTATTTCGTCAGTTTCTGTCAGTTCGAGTTCATTCGTGCACTCGAATGCATGAATATGCCAAAAGACATCTCTTGTACAAAATCTCAATAATTCAAATTTTACATAGATATTTGCAAAAGAGAAAAATGTATAAATAAATACTTGCAGCTCTACTGGAACATTTTGAGGAAGCCCTAGGCCCCCCCATAGTTTGGGAAGCACTAGGTTACGGCCATAATACCGTCACAATATGGATATTTTGAAAATAAATTGTGTTACGTTAAATCATTTTAATTTGCAGTTTTCCATTAACTTTTAACGGCGTGATAAAATTTTATATTATTGATCACTTTCCATAATAGCCAGCAGGTGCTATATTAATCCATTATTATCAGCTAAGCTTTCCTAATCGGCAGACATCCAGTTTTAATGATACTAGATTTATTGTTATATGATTCTATGCAACAAAAGCGAATCAGGGCTTAGAATTTCGTGGTTTACAAAATCTGATAATCAATCGTTTGAAACTATAAAATTGTTCCACAATCCGTCACTGATTGTTAAATAATAAATTTGTTTTTTCTCAATGTAACATGTTGTCGCTGCAAATTTAATATTTCCCATTCACAATGAGCTATATAAACATATTTCGAAGCGTGAAATTTTTTCCTCACATTCTAGAATGTCTCATTTAAAAATTATGGATAAATACAAAATTATGGCGAAATTTTCACATTAAATATTAGAGTGACCCAATTTTAATTTGAAATTCAATGCATGGAATAATGTGCAAAACATTTTGTACCAAAATAATAACTAATGTTAATTATATAATTAGTAAAATGATAAATAAATTAATCATATTAAAAAAAAAAGTTTGAAAAATCTGTTTCGTTTTTTAACTATTTTTTTCGATTATTTCGAAAAGTACTTTTAAATGATAATGATGTCGGTAAATGCTATCGAAGATTGGCCATTGAGTCACTTACGTAGGTTTAGATGCCAAGTTAATCTATTTCTTCCTATCAGAAAATTAAAGGTTCATATTCCTTGCATGATTAATATTACATAATATTTTTTTAATTGAACATTAGAAATAAATATAAAAATAGTTTCATAAGGTACGACTGCACTAAGGCTGTAAGCAATTTGTAACATGTCAAGAAAAATGATATTGGAGAGAAATTCATTTAACAAATTCAGTTAACAGATATATAATAGCCAAGACCGCTCAGTAGACGTTTTATTATTGTCACATATAACATGTAGGTATGGAATTTTCTCAATACCTAAGCATTCGCGGTGTATATACAAAATAAAATGTTATGCAATGCACAAACAGTTCCAACGTACTAACTACTTTAGACATTCAGTATTTCAATTTCAATACCGTCATCTATGACAGGTACAGAGTTATACTAGCTAAAGATAAAAACCAAAGAAGGAATAAATCGACACATAGAAGAGTAATATATATGTGTTAAAACAATAATAAGTCATGCATGAGTCATGAACACCTGCATCATAAAATTTTCCAAATGGCAAAAATCACCAGTTCAATATTCTCAAAGGGCTGAAGTAAGAATCGGTTGTTTATTTTTGCCTAGTTTTAGAAAAAATACGCGATTACTCTTTCTGGTCCACGACTCGCCGCTTGACGACGTTTTCACGGTGAGATTCGGGCGGTAGTATCTCTACCGACCACGGTCGGTTGCTGCAGGTAAACTGGTTGTGTTCGTTCCTACCGCCTCACCTGCCCATTTAATTGAATCTGAGGGCGAGGCTTCGAAAGGCCACGCCTACCGCAATCATTGCAATCATTTTCAGATACGACAGTTCTGCTGTCATCATGATGATATCGAACCATAGCAGCGGTGAGAGAGCTACATTCATATTTGCAACGGGCATTGATTTGTTAATATGTGGGTTGTAATGTGTGGTACCATCAATTTGAGTAAGTTTGCCGATCGGTCTAAGATTGACCCACTACATGGAAAAAGGTGCTGTTATAATACCATGATAATACGGTTCCATGACTTAACAGAACATGACGAAACACAATAGGAAAAAACAGAACAATTTGAAAATAATACTTTAATACATATTGAACCGTTGTTTTGAATTGTCGTTGTCTCTGATTTTGGAAAGCAATGGCAACCGTATAGGCAATGGCAATCCGTATATTTTTATGTATTTATTATAAGTTATTCAAAACAACGGTACAATATTTATTTAAGTTATGTAATTTATAAAAACAAAAAAGTAATGAAATCTAATATGCAATTAGAATGTGTTTAATGTTAAACACAAATCTTTTCCAATGACCATACGGCTTAATTCATATAATACAAGGCACTTTTTATTTAAAATATTTTTTAATTTGTCTGGAAAAAAATATCTGATTCGACAAAAATTTTGAAAATCGGAAAATCATACGAGATAAACTCGATGAGAAGTCATTCATGTCTATAATCATAAATTTAAATTGAAAAAATCTTGAATGCTGATCCAATTAAATACGTTATTTATTTATTATATGTTCAATAAATAATAGATACGACAAAAATATTGTTTTCGAATTGTTCTGTTTCGTCATGTTCTTTTTAGTCCGGTTACCGATAATACTAATGTTATATGAATATTTTTTAGCTAAGCAAAGGTATTGAGTAGCCTCTGGTGGTAAAAATATGAATTAATGTTCAACATATTTTGTTTTATTTTGTAAGCTGTCAGAATATCTTCCCATCTTAGAATATATGAAATCATAAAGTTGCCAAGACTTTTAAAATCTTGTATTGAAAATTTTGTATTGTGGGCCAAAGTTACCCGATTTGGATGAAAATTTTACTCACTTTGTTTTGTCTATATTTATATATCAATTATAACATTGTTATGTAGAACAATGCACACATAAATGCAATGGCGAACCATAAATATACAAAAACCCTAAGAACTGGCCCAAAGTTACTCAGATTGACTGTAATTTAAAAAAAATGTATACATATTTAAACAATTGATTTGAAAAAATCATATCGACTGTGTTTTGGCCAATTGATGTAACCGTATAAAAATACCAAAATGCGTTAATGATTGGATCTCATTTCAAAGACGACAGAACAGGTCTCGGCCAAATAATGTAAATTAGAAAAGTAAATTGACCACTTTTTGGAAGGGAAACATCATTGGTTTTAATCCAAAATTTTGGTTGATTAAGTATTATTATAAAATTTATGATTCCGGGCAAACATGAGAATTTACAGATGTAATCTATTATTATATCGACACTCCCTACGTATAATTCCCGTATTGTAAAAGGAAAACATAAGAATTTACAGGTTTGCTTTTAAAAAATAAATGATTCATAACACATCTGACCTTGTAATGTTTTCTATGAAAGAGTTTTTACTCTCTCCTGAACAATTTCAATTTTGAGGGTTACATCAATTGGCTAAAACACCGTCCATATTGTAAAAGGAATAAACTAAAAAATTGCCTTACTTTTGATTGTTTTTGCTTAGTATATAAAAAATAAATGTAATACTAAATTTGTTATAATATATTATTATTAGTTATCTTCTATTTTATTCACCAACCATATTAATAACCTCATAAACAAAATGGACAGACAACTTTCTATTCACTATTCTATGGCGGCTTTTGCAAATATCAGAAATATTAGGTCTAATATTTGATATAAATAGCTACCCTCAATTTTTTGTCTAAATTCGTGTGTTTCTCTTAAAAACTGTAACCAGATTTTCAGTGCCCTCATGTAGAGAGCTGTGTATTCGTGTTGGACAAAAATCCAAAAGTCCTCCATAGTTACATAAGAAAATTTGATTTTTAGATTACGATTCGTTGACAAGGTGACAAATTCTTCTTCTTGGTATGAAAATTTACTACTCGATATATCAATCGTGGCAAATGGATTTCGTACCCTGTCATAATTCTCTATATATTTAAGGAACGTAATACACAATCTTTTCTTTCTATAAAGTTAGATGTTCTGTTATAGCAGAAATAATTCCCTCGGCAATGTTTTCGTTAAGTGAAGGAAACATATCTATTTTATTTTTTCCTATTATTCGAAAACCATTCGACGCGAGGCAACACGTGCGATCGATTCGTCGGTTATCATAATTTCGCGAAATATTTTTTCCGTTTCCCACATTTTGTGAATTTTTTAGTATGGTTAGGGCCAGTTACACGAAGTTTTTCAGTGAACAGCGTGGGCTACTTATTTGTATTGTTTTTTTAAAATATGTCTGTGTCTTAAAATACGTATCGTAAATTTATTTTCCAATTTTTTGTTTTATTAAACTATTTCTCTTTTGCAGGTCTCAATAATATCAGTTTTTCAAGGCCATGCATTTTTTACCTACAGTAAATTCGCTCGACAATGTTGATAATCCATAATATGTAGTTGAAGATTGATACACAATGAATATCAGTTGTCCAGTTCAGGTACTTGGGGTACACATCACGGGAGTTGGCAATCCGCGTAAAGAGCTCGCTATCCGATTAGGGATATATTCGGAGTAGTCAGTAGAATATGTTTAGAAATATCCTTTTATTAATCCAGAAATATCAACATTTTGTTTAATTCTTTAGAAGGTTATTTACCATTTTTAGTGGCATTTTTGAGTTATGTGAATTAGATAGAGTTCAAAATTGTACATATTTGTAACCGCATATTTAACAAAAACATCATATTTTTGGAGTTGTCTAACTAGTGAGCTGGACGATCGAAATGTCACAAAATAATACTCTTGTATTCAACATAGAAATCATAAAGTGACAGTGCCATCTATCAAAATTTTTGAAAAATGCTTAATTCTGCATCAGTTTTTTTAAAACCATTATAAGCAGCACCGCCAGAATGCATGCGTGGTGGCACATGGTTCTAACCGAGTACAATCGTGAATCCCAGACTTTCCGTATTGAGTTGAAGGTTGCTCCAGCTATCCCTAATCGAATTGCGAACTCTTTTCGCGGATTACCATCTCCCGTGATGTGTACCTCCAAGTAACTGAAGCCGTCGACTCTCTCGATGTCTTGCACCGCGCTCGTCAAAGGGTAGTCTGGGCTCGGACATAAACTGTTGCAGGGTACATTAATTTTACTCGCATTACCTTAGAAATAAATAACCTTGTGATATAGTTAGTCTGAAGATTCTTCTTAAATATGCGAAGCATGTGTCACATTTAGCGGAATAACAACATAGCCAATGACATAACAATGTTACCAACTTTAATTTAATGTAAAACATTACTTTCTACAAAGTTATCGCCGATTTCATCGAAAAAAAATATGGTAATGTGAATGCTAAAGTAACTCACGTTACAATAAATTGTAATAGTACTTATTTACTATTCAAGAACACGTTGCTACTGTTCAATTCTCATTTAGATGGCGTGCAAAGGGGTAGTTTATTTGATTTTTTGATGAGAAAGCGAATAATGGTATCGTACAAAATACTTCCCTTAAATTCCCATTAACGATAATACCTATCGTGGCATGAAGGCTGGCATCAACAAAGGTATGTAACCATTTTATTCAAAGGTAGACTCGGGTACAGGGTCGAAATAGGATCAAAACTAAAAATCCTAATTAGATTAAAGAGATGCTCAATCAGGAATCACGATATAGATAAAAGTTTACTGATGATAATAAATTTAACTCAATGTAAAACGTCTGCTATTGACAGCTGTACACGATTAAAACCAAATACCATTTTTTCATCGATGGCATTCTACAAGCGCTGCGTTACTCTAGCGAATCATGGTACCTGACGAAGACTCAGAAAAACCGTATACTTAGCGTATACCAAGCAATGCCCAGTTACCTCAGTGGTCATGGGGAGACGTTGGAACTGGCGGGGCCACGTGCTGCGTATGCCACCGGAGAGCCTCAATCCTGCTAGCCTCTTCTTCAGAACGGTGGGATTCCGGCATCCTGGACGACCGTCGGGCACTATTCACACGACGTACTCGACGGGGCTGGTGGATTCTAGCATGTCATCGGAGGAAGACAAGCAATTGTCGGATGACAGGGAATATGAGCGAGGAAGCGAATATGGTCAGATAAGAAGAAAAAAAAATTCTTTTTTGGAAAAAAAAATACTTAAATAAAAGATCACTGCACAAGTCTTGAAAATGTTTTACAGAAAACTGAAAATATCGTCAATTTTCGGAACCCTCGAATATATTGAATAAAAAATATATTTTAGGATATAAGATTGCTATATCAATAAACCTGAAGATATCTGTGTGCCTTTGCAATGTATTGTAATTGATTATAATTTGGGTTTTTAGTATCCCGATTTCACTCCTGATTCTGTTGCTTTCCGCTTGTTAAATTCTCTGGAATGAATTTATTTAAAGGGAAGGCATTACCGGAATCGGTTAGCGATTCGTTTCAACGGACAGGAAAATGTAACGAAACAAAAAACCTTATGCACGGAAGTAAAATTACGAATTTAAATCATGTTACCTATCTTACAAGATTAGGAAGGGTTTCAAACAGCCCATCAATTCAATGCATACCACCTAGGGCGTCCAATCCCGAACGCTATTTATGATCCCGGGATTCTGGAATTGGCCAATACGTGTAACTTCATGTATTAATTGCATATTTAAAATTAAGTCGTGTCCATTGTTGCTTCAACTGAACTGTATATTATAGATTAATATTTTATGTTATTTATGTCCGTGGTGCATTGGTCAATATCGTACGGTTACGGATGTCACGAGTTCAAGTGCCGATTCGAACAGTTTTATAAATTGATTTATGGATTTCTGTTCGTAGACATGGATATTTATGAAGTCTAAAATTTCCTCCCATCCACCCGATCCTAAAAATGGGGCGTTGCAAGAGCGATTAGTTAACAACTAGTTCTGTCCTAGCCCTATCATTTCATCACTACTCTCACGCGTACCTCCATCAGGAGGTCATATGTTTCAAATTGTGAGCGAAAATGGTAAAAAAAGCATTAATCTAGGTTTTACCGGATGGTATCCAAAAACAGGACATGTCCTTCAATTTGACTTAACAATTTTGTTCTCCGTTTCAAATTGGTTGAAAACTGAATATGAGAAGGAATAGACCTCAACATGTCTATATTAATTATAAAAATGAATTATAAAGGTCTACTATAAAAAAAACTATGCAAATGAACACACCGAGGTACGCACTGTAGTTAATCAGGTATTTAATTTGAAATATGAATTGTTTTTTGTCATTTACAGTGAATCCCGGAATTTATATTTAGATAATCCCAGGATAGCGGGTTCCCGGATTCAGGGATTGGAAACCCTAATACCACTGCCCTGTTAAGTGTAGTCATATTATCTGATAAATTTATAACGGACGGACTTACCAAAAGAAAATACCGTTGGCTATCGGGAAAATTTCTTTTGAATAAATTATTAAATAAGAATATACTGATTCCAGATAAGAACTTGCATTTTTAGTTGTATAATATTTATGTAAAATAAAATTATGATAAATTTTATCGATGGATTAGACAATTAATTTGGAAATTCATTGCTGTTTACTTGGCCGGCCGCCGCCGAATTCGTAACTAGAATTGTCACTCTAGAATAAATTTCTCCAATTATCATTTTATGCAAAATAAATATTTTATCTTTTTTTTTTAATGCGATGAACTTGTTTGTATCATACCGGAGATCATGTCTCCTCAATGATACGTTAAGTCCACAATAAATATTTATAATATAAGTAACAATAAGAAATAATAATAATGTAACATTTGAAGGAATATGATGAGTACACTTATACTGATTATATTAAAGTCGTCAACTAACAATTAATTTAAATACACAGAACTTTCCATGGTGAGGCAACAATTAAGGATTGAATGGTGAGGGGCAGGGAAGGTAAACTTTTTCTCCAAAGGAGGCCGCAAATTTTTTGAACTGATAAAAGTTCTCCGGGGAAGAAACCAGATCCGGATGTCCTATAGGACCATCGCGACCATTTCTGCAGGGCACATACAGAATATCTCTTTCAATGGACATAATTGGGCAATCCCAAAGAATATGTTCAGAATCTTGATTTTTATCACCACAAGGACAATATGGGTTATTATATTTTATATTTTATCTAGATTTTATCTACTTTTAATAACCATCGTTAAAATATCAGTTTTGGAATTTATTGAAATTTCAGTTCTGGTTGAGTATGGCAACATTAAATAGCGGCCAAGTTAAATTGGTATATCTATAACAATAACAGCGTAGTACAATCATTCAAATACCATTCGAACAGCGATGTATGCGATTATGAATAGCGAAGATGGTTATATTAAACACAAAATGAAGTTGGTACTTAAAAAGAAATAAATAACTTGGTAGTTGAAAACCTGACACGTAAATCTAAATTTTACGACTGCTCATTTCTTCGCATATTTCCGATGAATTATCATTTTCATTGATGGAAATTGAGAATCTAAAAATATCAATATCGGAATATATACCTCGAATCCCGTCTCAATACGATATAACATTATTTATCTTTCTGTCATCGCCTTGAAAACAGCGGCATAACTACATTAAAACCTTTATTATCCGGATTATTTCACAATTTAATTCTGAAAAGACCGTTAGTAATTTTAAGTAATGCAGTGGAAGGTGTACGGTTGTTTGACTTTGTCAGGAACTCAGAGGTAAGAGAGATGAAGGACAAGCCCCTTATTACGTCCAAAATGTGCTGTGGATGTCCCAGGGGTGCTTGAGCCTGACTGTCTCTTCTACCAACCGGATGGATTCCGTCGCCTGGAAGACCATCAATAGGATGTATTCGGCGGAGCTACTTCGTCATCTCAGTGTCCCCGGTGAGGAAGCGATAAGGACTGGCGGAGGGCAAAGAATTATGGAGGAACCGTGTGATGTCCATACTCTAACAATGCCTAAAAACGCCGATGTTTGATAAATAGTGTATATATTCAATGCAACATTTTTGTGAACGATGTTTTGGACGATTATCCTTCATATTTCACAAGTGCACATTTTTTCCAATTTACCATATCTGTGTGCGGTTTTGAGAAGGACAGTTTCTAATGTTTATTACTTTGTACCGTTATTTACTAAGGAGAACTTCCGTTCCAAACCAGTGTCCTGTGTTCTTCTGTTTGCTTAATTAGCTCGGTTTGCTGTGAACGACGTTAATCCTAAAATTATTTTATTTGTCATCTGATATTAATTATTTTAAGTGTATTGCCTATATTTACATAATATAAGTACATACAATTCGATTGCTTCAATAATGAATAAACACTGAACTTCAATCGAGTAATATTTTATTATTAAAACTAAAAAAATCTATTTGATATAATTTAAGACATCGACTGAGGGTGCTTGATGGAATTTCAATATCAAATTTGGATTATTGAGATTTTGTACACTTCCATGTATTTTGTCACTAACGACCCGGGTTTCGCCTTTCGGCATCTTCAGGCATTCGAGCGCACGAATGGACTCGAACTGACAGACAGTAAACAGTGTCTATCGTTTATATAGAAGATACAAATACGACATATATTATTTAAGAGATAAAATATTATAGGTCTAGGATCCGCACTGATGATACCTGAGTTAAAATTTCGAGAATCGAGTTAATCCTTATTTTGTAAACAACACATTAACAGAGTGGCGAATTGCCGCTTTCCAACTACTATTAGAATTACCAATGATTTTACAATTATAATAGCATTGTGGGTTTCGACGGGATGCAATTCGACGAAAGAATAAATATATACAATCATTCCACATTTTGTGATTCCTAACAACAGTTTCCTATCTTTGCCCTCTCTGATGAGGGAGATTGGGCGACTGATTTGCAACAGTTATCCTTAAATAACTTCTGTTAGTATGCTCTATGTTTAAAAAAATGTCCGCACGGAATAAACGATAAAAATCCTCTGCAGTTAAAGTAATATTTTTCTTTTTAATTAGCTATAAATATTATGTGTTAACACTGTATTTGCACGCTGTGAAGATTTTCGTTGATTTCCTGATCGCTTGATCTTCGTTTTGAGTTTATGGCGTTTATTTTATAATTTTTCATATCCTCTCTTTTTATTTCTTATAAATCATAAGCCAATTGAAATTTCCTATTTATATTACCGACAACCCAGAGTTCCCCAAACGATGTTTCGCGGAACGTGGATAGGTATCCCGCGAAAACATTGAATGGCTTTAAATGCTGACACTGCTGCAAGAAATTCAAACATGTCACATAAATTATTTTAACAGCTATTTTTCAATATTTTCCGAATACTAATAAGGGCGATTGAATTCGTTTTCCGTGACAGGTAAAGCAGTAGACTTATGTGCGAGTAGATACCTCAGTTCCGAATTGTAACAACTCAAAAAGCATAGTTCTGAGATAATTAGGAACAAAGATTTTGGGCAAGTGTAATCTTGTACTGTACATATAATTTTTGTAGATTTTTCTAGGATTATTTAAAAAATATATTTATAATATTGATAATATGAGCTTCTATAGGTTTTCACACGAGTTTTGTAGTTGGTACAGCTTGGAAAGAAAGTATTTATTACTAATATCATTGTAAAAAAACCATAAAAATTTACATTATGGAACTGATAGATATCGCTTTTCTAAGCATTTCATACATCACTCAAAACAGCAAATTTTTGACTTGCTACTGTTTGGAACTGATGTATATGACTATGTCGTATATGAATATCTAATTATTTTAGTTAATGCCTCTGATTGTAAACAAATATCAGCCACTAAATGAAGTGTGATAATACAAGCTATCACCGCTTTAATTTCGTTTACTACAAAATATTTACGCAAAGCAGGATTTCCTTATTATTCTGCAACGAAGTCAAAGTCCAGGAAAGTGCTCGACGCCACACCATATATTATTCATTTTTCTAATTCATGATTTCCAATTCATGGAACCAAAATCATCGAAGACATTAAGAACTTCATTCACTTATTTTTATAACTTAGTAAATATAATTATTGTTTTAAAAAAACATATATATTGTATGACACACCCTGGTTTTTCTTAAGTATAAGTGTCATTAGTGTCCTAAACTGAAATCGGCCTGCGGCAAACAGCAATAATTCGCAGAATACGCTCTTTCTTGTTGCCAGGCGTTTAAGAAGCCCCCGGGCTTCGGCCGCTGGACGAGTCCATTTTTACGGAAAAGGGTAGCTCCAACTTTGCACGGAGTTTTTTTGAATTTTTGTAGACAGTCGATGACGAGCTGCCGAGTCGGACGAACGAGGTCTCGTCGCGACGAAGGTGATGTGACGTTGTGAACTGTTTGTTTGTTTTTTGTGTTTTGATTTGCGTTGGATTTAATTTAAATTCGTTGTGTTATTGGTATTATAACTTAAAGTAAATTCAGTTGCTAAGTAAATGTAAATGTAGAATCAATTTTATGTGTTAAGATTTATATATTTGTGTAATATTAAACCACTGCATCTTGAATGGGAAATAAATAAGTTTTTTTAACCGGATCTGAAATGGTGTTTGTCTGAGATCAGCCCTTCCAGGACTCGA
Organism: Himalopsyche phryganea; assembly: GCA_022494535.1. NCBI lineage: Eukaryota > Metazoa > Arthropoda > Insecta > Trichoptera > Rhyacophilidae > Himalopsyche > Himalopsyche phryganea. The sequence goes on along the minus strand of JAGVSL010000095.1, from coordinate 935,611 downwards.
TCCGGGGTCTTCTCATGTAGTGTTCAAAGTCGTTGACTTTGGCTACGGATGTCTGAGGTCCAAATCCCGGTACGTATATAAATTCATTTTTCAAACGATTTATGGATTTTTGTTCGTAGCAAGGATCTTTGTGATGTTTAGAATTCCATCCCAACATACGGGGCGTAGCGAGAGCGATTAGCTAAACGCCAGTACCCTTCTATCCTTACTCTCTTCGAAAAAGAGACGTTAAGCAACTGAGTAACAAGCATTTTTCGTAGAAAACTTTTATTGAGATACCTCGATTGGGAGGCCGCATTGATGTCTTAGTGCAAAGATATTGTTTGTTCAGTTTTTGTTGAAATCGATTTAACATTACACAAAACGTTCGTCCATATCATATCTTTATGCTGTAAAACTATTTTAGTCCAAATATGGTATTTAAGGATATATTGTATCATTCAAATGCATAATATGTCCATTTCGCCTATATTTATATCGCCTATGCCATGCGCTCAACATTGGGAGCGGACATCCAATAAAAACAACTGACACCCAACAAAATACAAAAGGAAAAGTTTGGGAAACCATGACCTACACATATCTTATATTTTATTATAAAACCACATACGGTCGCGGTACTAGCGTACATATTAAAAAACCTATTAAAGAGATTTCATATCTAACGCTTTATTTACTATGTAGGTATATTCCTGGTATAATATCTCAAAATAATAATCACTAAAGCCTGTTTTATAAAAGGTAAATTATTGTTTAAGTGAAAACAAGAATGATGATTTTTATAGATAAATAGTTTAAGGCGAGCGGACGGTGTTAAGTAAGAACAGGGTGTTTACAAATACTTCCAATAACAGCTAATTATTAGAAAAAAAATCCACGATGGCAGACTTTGCCACAACTTGAAATCATAGTAGACGCCGTAGTAATTTTCTTTTCGACAAACTTTCAATCGATCAGCAATGTGACGTTTCATGTATTTTTAATTCCAAATTCATCTTTTTCCTTCATTGCCATCAATTCAACTGTTATTTTCTTTTCAGGTTTTTACGCTATGCTCTTCTCATTTGTAACCAAATATTTTGCAGGAAATGTAACCATTTAATATACATCTTTTTAAAGAACATCTTCTCCCTACTCAGAGCCTGTGGTCACCGCACGATGCCTCCAAGATTCTTTGTTCCCCACCAGTCTTCTCGTTTACCTCCAAGTCATCCCAGCGGCCCGTAGTTCTGCAGAAGAGACAAACAGCGTTCTGGTTTCCTGCGGCATTCGCAGCACATACATGTCCAAGCTAGGTCCATGTTCCGTCCGCTTCCTAACCTCCAAGTTCTTGACAAAGTCAAACCATCGTACTCCTAGTACTCGTCGTTAGCTTCTATTTTCGAAGGACAGTATACGGTACCCTTGTGAGGTGATTTTAAATTTATTGTTTATTTATTTTATATACTAATTAAAGCAATTAAAACATATTTTGTAACATATACTGCCTCTCCACGAAGAATTGACAGTTAACCTTAAAAGCAATTGAAACATAATAAAAATAATAGCAAACATTATAAATTGGCAAGGAAGTCCACCGACAAAGTCTGCTTATACATAAAAAAGAGTACTCGTCTGAACTCACTCACATCCATGAAGAATATGTCGATATCCGAAGCAATACCGTTTTACATTGTTAAAACATTTAATATTTTATTACATAATATTTGATTAGGTTAAAGACAGCAGGTTTCAGTCAGATGGATGGACCTGTTTGAAGTTTATAATTGCATTTCTTCAGATCGTGAAAACATGACACAATTATGGAACATCCTGTTAAAAAGTCCTTTACAACGGCAGGCCATGCTATCCAATCAATTATCTACTTTGTGGAAAGATTTATATCAACTAACTGAATGGACGTGCGTGCAATCGACTTACACTACACACGCAGAAGGGTATAACTGCCATATAAATACAGTTTCTGCATTGACATATGAATAGAAAGCGTATGCAGTAAGTCACTTTAAGTGTTATCACGTATACATTTGAAAGGCAAACAAACAGCGTAAATAAATATTTAAAAATTTGATAGTGGCTAGGATTAATTTAAAAAATATATGGAATCATAATCGAATGGGCCCGCACCAGATGGCCCCGTCACGACCTCTAAGCTTTAGGAAACAGAACAGACGCTCCAAAGAAATATTCACCGTCTGAGGGTCCTAAACGGCTGGCACACAAAAGCGAGAATACTCAATAGCTAAATCGCTCATCGGCTCTTTTTCGGAGAGGTTTAGGATATAAGGATAGGGCTATGGCAGGACCAATGTTACCCCTAAGACAAGAGATTTACGCTGCGGTATAATTTTACCCTTCAAGCCTCGAATACACTAAAGAACAAATGAGAAAAATGTCGCGGGACACTTTGCTGGTATTTACACACCATTAACAAACATCAATGTGTCATATTTGAATGTTATTTGACGATGTTTTTTTTATTTAATGAACTATTTGTTTAAGCAGCATTTATTTCGTCAAAAATTCAATTTGAATAGCTTATGTTAGAGTGCTCGCTAACCCCAGGTGGGTACGTGGGGGTTACAAAACTACTGCGCCGGTCGCGCACAGCTTAGAGAGAGCATTAAACAAGACTTGTGGCTAGTAGCGGATGGGTGGGAGAGAATTTAAACATCATAGACACTCATGCCTTCGACCACACATTGCTCACCAGTTGTAAGGGCCGTTCGGATGATTAATGCATTGCGAGAGGTGAAAATTTTCAGTAACGAACTCCGGGTATTGTTTTTTAGATATTTTTTCTTGCATGAATTTGGATGTCAATGTATTTCTTGTCCTCTTTTCTTTTTTAAAAATGTTTTATTATTGTTATTGTTGTTGTGATTATATTTTAATATTGTACTGTATAAATGCATGGCGCGATGTCGTCAGCTGTAATGCAGTGTACTGTAAATTTTAATTTACAAATAAACCGATTTAAAAAATCTTCGATAATGCTTGATATAAAAGTTCCAGTAAACCGATTAGGCCATTCGTTTGCTTTGACAATCGCCTCACCTGTGAACAAAACGGTCCGCTGTTAATTTACAACTAAACAAATCGTTATTTTATCGGGGAGTGCCCGTCGAGAGTGTTAAGTGCGGATAATGAGGGGCCTCTCTCACCTGTATACTTCGCTGTGCTGTGCCTTTGCCTTTCGTTATTCCAGTGCCGCCCAATAGCAACAGTCTTCTGCACGCTTCTGACTATTTTGCTATGATCACTTTACTTTATTTTTTGAGATGAGGTTTGATTTAGTTATTCTACGAAAAACTTGAGTCAAACCGTTTGAAAACGCTCAAAGCGAACTTCAAAGCGGTTGTGACTAGTGAAATGGTGGGAAAAAACCTGAAAAATTGGGAATTACCTGTTAATTATGATATATATCATTTTTTCGACATGTTGAGTCCAAGTGGACGAATAAATATGTGCATCTCGCCGAGTTCAACTTCATACATAAAAGCAGAAACGTTTCCGTAAATATATTGTGTTTGGTTAAAGTGTACATAGATGTTACTGGTGATAAGAGATATTAAATAAGTTCTTTACTTCCATCTATATCGTCAAACTAATAACTCATCGTTATCTCAAATTTGTGTATAGAGTGTTGGAATACGTAAAAAATGCCACGCTTTTAAAATAAGTGTAACCAAATGCTAAAAATTTTATACAGATATAATAAATATTATTATGGTATTTACTCAATTTTTCCATGCCAGTTTATTCCCGGCGTCGCATCGCTAGTTGTGACAGATAGGAAAACAAATATTGACAGTCGAAAAATCTTTGTAATTATATGAGTTCTAGGAACTCGATTTCTAAAGATATAAGATTTTTATTATCTCCTGAAAAAATTATCCCAAGTCCTTATTAATTTCTTTATTACATGTAGCAAATAGGGACTCCAACTATTCAAATATCGAATAATAAAACTAAAACTGTGCGAATATATTCGGATATTCGATTAGTTTCTGAAATATGAAAATACTATTAAAATTCGATTTGAATAATTAATAGCAAAACATTTTATAAATACACAATTCAATACTGTTCCACTGTATTCCAATACTTAAAAATTACAGCTGTGTCGGATTACTACAACAGTATTTTTTCAATTTCTGAAATTACGGTTAATTATGTTTAAAGAGTTTTAGCCCCTTTGTAGTATTATAATATCTTATTGAAAGAGCCCGAATTGGGTGAATTCAAAAATAACCACTACTTGGAGTATTCATTATTGTTTTAGAAATCTAGAGGAATTTTGAGGAATCTTTCCTCGATTTTGTAAAATATTTCATTAAAAAATAATACGAATACTATTCGAATAGTTGCCTAAATATTTAAATATCGAATAGTTAAAAAGGGGCTGAATATATATTCGGATATTGCATATTCGAATATTCGTGTTGGAATCCCTAGTCGCAAAGCAATAAATATCTGTGAGCGACTCACCTGAAATTTTTCTTCCCAGTCAGATAGAGTGTTGGCCACGGCACTGCTGCGTGGGCCACCCATCCGTTGAAGAACCGCGGGGCACAGCACACCATTATGTAGACACAAGCGATGACCACACGCCCGCCACTTCGCTCTTTCGTGTTTGTGATTTATGATTGAATCAATCGATATTATCATATTAACAACACAAAAAAAATACACACAATACACGAACGCACATTTAAATTTTAATAAAAACATTTTTTTTCACTTCGATACTGAGCGAATCCACGGCTAACAACGTCAGGAATATTAAATTTCGATATGCCATCTATCAAAGAACGCGGAGGGAATTTGAATATTTTTCTCACACTTTTTATTTATTTTAGTCACTACGATGAACTTTGATATTTAAAATATTTTTTTAGAGTAATATTTTATATAATTGTCATAAGGGGTATTCCTTGGTATATGTAACGTCACGCAGATTTTTTCTTATTTTCTCTGGGTGCTGTTGACCGTTTTAATTGTTCAATGATTGGTTATTTTCGGCACTATTTTTCGAATCGAGTAACTGTATTCTGACTAGTGATGCGAAGCTGGGAAAAAACTGGATTTTTACCCGGGTTTAAAAACGGGAATAAGCTCTATGGGAAAATTGGGAAAAAACTATTTTAATATTAATGATAACTGTATACCATTTTTAACATTCGTTAAGACTTATTTTAAAAGTGTGGCATTTTTGACGTATGCACACACTGTATCACCAAATTTTAGGTTATGGTGATGTAGATTGATGTAAGAAACTTTATTCAATATCGGATCATGTATGACATATATGTATACTTGAAACCAGCACGAAATATTTACGGAGACGCTCCTGTTTTTATGCATGTAGTTAAATTTGGTGTTAAACACATATCGACTGTGGAAAGTCCAAACAAAACGTGTATTAAATTGTATACATTGTGATTATCGAAAAAAATATGTTTTGAAAAGACGGAGTCGATATATTGTATATTTATACCACTTTTAAGGTGTTAACTGTCAATTATTGGTGGAAAGACATTATATTTTAAAAAATAAAACACAAAAAAAAGTATATTTTTACATAAATATATTGTATTAGCATGTTTTGTGAAAGTTATCCACAATATATTTTGGTGCGGGTTACGTCCTTTTTCCTTTCCACACAGTCCATATGTATATGTGCATCTGGACTCAATATGTAGAAAAACAATGAAACATATTATATTTAACAGTTTGTTCTCAAATTTGAAATTTTGAGATTTTGCACATTTCCATGTACAAAACACACGAATGAACTCGAACTGACTCATTCGTGTGCTCGAATGCCTGAAGATGGCAAAAGGCGAAACCCGGGTAGTTAGTGACGATACACATGGGAATGTACAAAATCTCAACAATTTAAATTTCGTATCGAAATTCCATCAAGCACCCTCAGTCTTAAATAATATCTTAAATGATATTTTAATTATTATTTTCTTTTTAAATAAAACACAATTCATTTGTACTACTTCCACATGTTTATAATGATCAGGACCGGTTTCGCTCATCACGAGCATTATCAACTGATAAAAGTACAAACATAACAGGCCTATTTATACAAAATTGAGTGTAAAAATGAAGGTATATAAAACTGATGGTTCAAGAAATTACTAGCAAACAAATTATACATAAATCAAATAAAATAGTCTACAATTAAAATGTTATGGACCTCTTACAAATCAATAAATACTAATCTGAAATCACAAATATAGCTACATTAAAAGTTCATTAGCTGAGCAAAAAAATTTAATGACATTACTGATGTATAAAGCGAATAGTGGATTGGGAAAAATTATACCAAATTTTCCGGATTTTTTCCGGCCATTTCTAAATTCCCGGGTTTTCTGCCACACTTATTATGACTGCGATCATGCACAAGAAATTTACGGTTTTATTATATTTGACATCTATATTATAATAATTGACAACCGACAACAAAACGACTTCAAAATTGTTTACGTTTGTTGCTATGATGAAATCATGTATGTCAGATAATGTTATTTAAAGACATGGGATGAGGCTATAAGCTATGAGTAATATAAATTTAATATTGATGTCTAATGATCCCGTATGGAGTAGTAACGGACATCTACTAATTCATAAAATTATTTATCCATTGTATTCCCAAGGAGAAGCAAGCATTCTTCAAATAGAAAATCTTCATCAGAAATGATTCAATTTAAGGTTGAGAGGAATTGTTACCGAACCTCTATCACCATTCAAATGTTTATCGTTATAGACACCACCCTACAACTTTAATGTCTACCTAAAGCAGTGTTTCCCAAACTAAGGGTCGTAGGACTTCTGTAAAATGTTCTAGTAGAGCTACAAGTATTTATTTATACATTTTTTTTCTCTTTCTTTTATTTTATGTGTCATAATATCACGAATAATGTGTTCTTATATTATTATATAATTATGTTTTCCTAAAATTTTGTCTTTGAGCCGATTGTACAATGCAGGTGTATGTATATTTATTTTTTTATTATCTCAAATACAGCTTTGGTGGCTAAATTAATTAAATTTTTTAATTTATTCCTCGAAACTGTTGTGGGCCGTGAAAAAGTTTGGGAAGCACTGACCTCAAGGCTGCATACAGCGTTAAGCACTTTCAAACGATTACTTTGTTGAAATTGTACCTTTTATATAACGTTGATGTATTTACTATATAAACTAGCGTTTTCTCGATTTTCATCAATTTTGAATTATTATTTTATTCAAATATTTTCCTAAATTGGAAAATCATACGAGATGAACTCGATGAGAATTTTTATAAGTCACTCATATCCAAGATTACAAATTTAAGTTGACATTGTCCTTGCTGAGACTTGAACCAGGACCCACCTGATCGCTAGGGTAAAGCTTTTACCACTAGACCACAGAGGCTGACGAATTGGTTAGTTAAAATCGTTTAGCGAATAAATTTTTGACTTGGATTCGAAATCTCACACAGTAGAATCTGTTATAGGGAACATTTATTTCTTATATAATGTCGCTCTTCATTCCATTTAGTATGAACTGGGTTAGTAAGAGTTAGAAATATCATAGTCTGTCTATTTGTTTTTTTTTTAACCATATTCGTTCAGTTGCTTAGCCTCTCTTTTTCGAAGAGAGTTGGGATATAATGATAAGGCTAGGATAGGAATAGTGGCTCTCGCTATGCACTGTTTTTAGGATGAGATGGGCGGGAGGGAATTTTAGACATCACAAACATCCATTCCTTCAAACAGAAATCGAACCCCTGAGATTCTTAACCGAAGCCAACGCCAATGTGTAACATATAGACTTTCAATGTAACAACATAACTGGTTTAATTAAACTGCTTGTAAGTCAGTTCCTCGACATCCCTCGTTGGCGAGGATTAGAAAAGAGGCATTGCGTTAGGAAAGAATTAATAACTAGCTACACTACAGAAATCTTAACATTTAGTGCAGTGAATGTTTTCATTTTGTGATTTAAGAACAAACGAAGACGCAAACGAAAAGACCAACGCCAGTAGCCATATATTATATAACATTATTTATTCAACGTGTGATCAAAAATTCACGGCATTGTCAAAGTATTGACAGCCAGGTAACTAAAGAAACAAAAGCGATTTAATAATCGATACTCGATCGGTCAAATCTCGTATAATCTTTCCAGGTATGATGCTGGCAGACATAATATAATCCTTTATCAATTTCACTTCCAACATAAGCTATGACGGCGGCGTTTCCTATAATTTAGAATCCACTTTTCGATGTGTACTATTATAATCGGCGGAGTTTGCAGTCAAGATGTGTGATGCTGATAAAATATGATATGATGATGCTGGTTTGTACGAAATCACTCGCCACGCCATGCATCTACACCGCGGGCTCGCAACCTTTTCCGTAAATAATTCCTCCCTGAATATTATTGTTAATTAGATGTACAATTTTATTGAGATCACAATAAAAAAACAATGATATTTACGTATAGCCATTTTATAATACGAGCTGAATTCGACCAATTGAGGATTTGGTATATATTTGCAATCAATCTCTTATCTCTACTATATAGCAGAAAATACGTGCATAAATCAATTTGTCATTCTGTATGTCTGTCGGTCACAAGAACTCTTCTCAAACGGTGTACAGTAGCAACGCAAAAATTTGCACATGTCATTCTGGCTGTCATTTCTAGGTCAACTTTTCTATTTTGAACGTCCAACTGGAAAACTTTACATTTTTGACGTCTCAATGGGTAATAAAAGAATCAACGCTGGAGATTAATTTAAGTATATGTGATATTGTTTTGACAATATGCAGTAACTGGTGAAGAATATTTACACTTATCGTATGACGCCTTACAATATCCACTATGTTTTCACGTGGCGAGGATGGATATGCAAGTAATATCAATTAAATCCAGCCAGGAACTACAAATAAATCTATCAATATAGATGGTATCTGCAATCATTCTACTCCTATCGAAAGAGAACCGTTTGCTGAAGTATAGACAACGTTAACATCAATATTTGAGTGACGTGTAATTATGCCGAAATTGACAAAGCAAATTTTATTACTTTTGTTTTTTTAACCATGTCCGCGCCCTTAATGCGGAGCATATGGATTCCTCATGGCATCTCAACTAGATGTTGTTCAGTTGCTCAATTTCTCTTTTTTTTTGGAGAGAGAAGCATAGAAGGATGAGGCTGGGAGTTAACAAAGTAGCCCATAAATGTTCATGATGCGAACATTTATAAGATCCGTTCCAATGTAGGTGTGGCATTATTTTTCATCTCTGAATTGTTTTATAGAGATTTTTATTCCCCTGCATACTCATCCCGATGGTTAAAAACCCCTAAACTACTCTCAATAATAACAGGCTTGCAGGCGACGAAGTATTTTATGGATAGTAATTTGATTTAATTTTCACATTTCGCCATGATAATAATTGATATCCGCTAGATATTAGATACACTGTGTAGGAGAACGTGTGAAATACTAAAACCAAGCCGACGTCGAGATAAATAATAAAGCGGAAAATTGCAGACATCTGACACTTATCAACTCATCGTCGATAGCTGTCTGGAATATTCATCCAGACTCGAAAAACAGCCCCTCCCTAACTTTGTTCTAAACCACAGGTCTTCAATCTACGGCCTGCGAGCACCACCGATCCGGCCCGCCATAGTTTATTTTAATTACATTGTAAAACAAAATCTCACATCAATCATACGCGTTTCATTAGTAACACTGCCAGTGGAATAACTAAGTTACCAATTTTAATTTTATATTAAAAATGAATTTCCACAAAGTTACCGCCGAATCCATCGAAAACAAATGTTTTGTACATTGTTAAAAATTAAAATAATAATAATTAAATCAAAAGATGTGTTTAATTGATAACCAAAATGTAATTTGTAAGAATTTGAATATAAACGACTAAAACAGGTAGGTGATGTTTAACCGGTTGTCCCATCACTGATTTTATCTAAGATTAATCTATTATATAATATAATAACTGCAGTGGAAATCTAAAAACGTAAATATGATACTACCGCTAAACAACGATTTTACGTTTTTGAACAGGTCAAAAAATGTTGATAGACGGATACGTATTGAAAAAAAATCCGCAGATTACTTTCGCACATAACTTTAAATTGTTTATTTAAAAATCTCGTCACCATAAAATATTAGTTTTAAGCCTTCCACAGCTGTTGCAGTCGGGATTGCACGACGTCATGACGGTGAATTATCGATATTTGTTTCATAAAATTGTTGAGCTTCGTCTCAGTAGTCTGTCCCATAAACACGGAGGAACCCTTCAAAACTTTTGCGGAACCCATGTTGAAGAACGCTGCTTAATATATATTATAATGTTTTGAAGATTTAGTCTTGTCTTTTAGATCCTATAGCCCCTTAATGATTACTATAGTATAATATTAGATTGGACGGTAGAGTTAACCCCTTCTTCACCAGACAGTTATATATAGGACTAGGTTTATTTTACAAACTGTTCTGCAGCCGTGTTCGTGGTGCAGTGAACGAAGTCATTGGCTTCAGTTACGGATCTCACGGACTCGAATCCCGGTATGGAGAGTTTCATATATTGATTTTTCGATCTATGGAATACTGGTCGAAGGCATGTATGTTTGTGATGTCTAAAAATTCCCTTTCACCCATCCGATATTAAAAATGAGGTGTAGCGAGAACGATTATCTAACCACTAGTCCTTTCCTAGCCCCATCCAAGCAGTTCTCATAGAAAAACTTATTAAGAAACCTCCATTAAGTGGCCATATGAACTACATTAGGAGCGGGCATGATTTATAAAAAACACCAAAGAAATACGTAAAACCGTGCACAAAATGTACTAAATATAGTTGAGACGGGAAACGTTAATTCCGGGAACGTAACATCAATGTTTCATTGTATTTAGATATTTGAACCGCACATAAACAAAGATGACAAATGATTTATTATCATCAACTACTAAAACTGGGGGGCGCACAGAATCTATATGGTCTAGATTCGAGACCCCGCGGTGACAGTTACTCAATTGATAATACACAGGAAAACGCACATACATGATGACAGTTCGATATAAATCGTCCCCTTCATGCCACGACGAACATTAAATATACGTGCCCACTTTCCTGACTGTTTTCTATTGTAGAGAATCGTGGTACTTTTATTACGGCTAGGGTAAGTGCTCGAAAATGATTACAGCGCCCCTCTAATTTCGCACATTTCTTAAAATATAGATTTTTGTCGATAATGGAATAACTGTGCGCTTCCATGAAAACACTTCTCCCTCCCCCGCTTCCTGTCACCTTCTCAAATACGTAAACAAGTTAAGTCTTGCGTTAGGACGGGTACCGATGAGTTGTATTTTGCCAGTTTATTTGTTTATGTATGACATATTTTGTATGTCAAAACTTTGACAGTCAAGAATATGAATGAAGCCTTCATGTATCTTGACAAATTTTTGACTATCATGGAGGAATGGGATCCTAATTTATGTAGGCCATATTTTATAACGTAGAGCAATTGATAACGACACAGAGTTTTATAGAACTCTTTATCGAGAAAAGAAAAAAAGGGTGCTATCCAACTATCTCTAGACAAATTTATAAAGAAAACACCCGAGTGCTAATACGCGTCGTTAATGTTATTATACCCATTTAAAAATATACTGTTTTTTTGATTGCTCTACTTTCGAACATTCAACATTCGCACACATTTTCAGGGAACAATTACGTGCAAAAGTCATGGCTCTCTGTATTATATCGTAGCTGTTCTGGAAGAAAACACTAAATCTAAAAAATTACATATTGAGTTAGTTATACCAAAATGTTCCTTATTTAGAACGTTATTGTGTGAACGAACCAATTATACTTTTACATAAAAACAGTTTTGTACAAACAAACAAAATGAAAAAGGTATGGCACTTCAAACATTTGACACACTTCAAAGTCCAATTATTCAAAACCATTATTTTTCAGTTAGTGTCTTCTTCCAGAACAACGACGATATTATGCCACCCTATGGCATGGCATACAGAGTTGATTCAACTGATCTACGTCGTCACTATCAGACGTAGATAATGGATGAAGGCTTCTCTAACACTATCACAACTCAATTTTACTATGCTCTTTTTCTATTTGTCACGTCCATGGTCGAGTTGTCAGCGTTATCTTTTTGTACGATTTAAATTCCGTAAATTATGAACACCTTTCTTCGGGTTACGCGATTCATATTTATTTTACTTTCTCAGCTGTATTGTATTCGTATAGAGAAAAATAACGACTAGGTATTCCTACAATAGTTTCCATGTTAAAACTTCTAGTTACTAATGCTCCAATTCACTGTTAATGCGTTTATTACGAGAAAATTTGAATAGGAGTAAAAAAAACAGATATTTTGCATTCGATTCGGCGAAAAATTCGTTGAAAAAAACAGTGTTCGAAATGTGAGTATACCACATTAATACGGTAACCGAAAATTCAACATTTACATTGCGAGCACTGTACAACTATAATTCTACTCTTGCAGATAATAAATACAAAGAAAACAAATGACACTGGTCGGAATACTATAGTGGAGAGGGCCAATACCAGGAATAACCGCAAATTTGTCAATCTTTTTTTGTGCAGAGAATTGCCCCAATTATATCGACATTGTTAGCGATTGAAATATTATAAAAGGATGTCAAATGAATTGATCAATCCCTGTTTAGGTCAACAGGGTCAACCGGAAAGAAATAAATAACATGGAGAATCACTTCCTTTATCATTAAATTGTATTGTTATATTATTATCAATTGAAGTCGTATTTTTTGCAATATCTTGACATCTTAACTTGCTGTCAGATACAATAGTGATAGTTTGTATAGAATCTAAGCGTCTATGAGATAGTTTCTTACACGATATAATAATAGATCTCATTACTGAAGTCACTTTAATTGTGAGAATCATTTTTTTACAATTTTCGCGTTGTATAATTATGTCTACAGTGGAATTTCCCAAGAGTATTAACTCGCGGAACCCTATTATAATACATAGGATGACGACCCTAAAATATTTTTAGTTTTTCATATAAAAAATGCGTTTATTTTAAAATTAACATTTGTAAAAGGGAAGAGAAGTGCAGGTTTTATCATATATTATGTGATCTAGCTGTTGTGTACGTACAAATAATTCTGTGTGCGAAAGGAAAAGGGCGTTAAGTCTGTCATCGGTACTTTTCAGGAGAGCCAACACAAAATTTGCGTTCATACCAACTTTGATGAAAATCGTGATGCTTCAATGTGGAATTTACTAATTCAGCAGCATTGATTCGACTGGTCCCTTTCCTCCTAAGCGCATATATGTTTTGTAGTTATTTTGGCACATTCAATTCATTGTTTAATTTTTAAAACTAACACCTTCTTCCATTTGCATACAGAACTATGTACATCAATATCGCTGATTTCAAAGAATTTTTTAAATTTAATTTAATCATATTTGATTTAATGATGATTTTGTAAGCTGTCCGTTTGGATGTCGGGATTTTCTCTTTGCAAAATCATTATTTTCTAAGTGAAATAAAAGGTAAGCGGCATTATAATTATTTGATTGGCTATGTTTATTATTATTAAATAGCTATTTCAGATTATTATCGGGGTTGTACATTATGTTACAGTCATTTTTAGTGGACTCAATCAAATAAGTACTAATACTGGGTAAGTTTATCCCAACCTAAACTTATCCAAATTATTCTAAAATTCTGCCCCTAAATGTTCCATGAGACTATGATTTATTTTGATTTATTGTATATTTATAGTTTAGCATATTTTCTCTTTACTACAGAATACGATAATAATATAGAGCGAGAGTTCCTAAAGTAAGCCGTCGCCAGTGGTCGGCCTTTTGAGCTTAAAACTTAAATAATAGTGGATACATTTAATAAAACAGATTTTTTAAATTCGTGTAGGTAGTCTTGCCACTTGCCAATGTATATCTGCACTATACTGACCTATATGATGCAAGACGCAATTCAAAAAAGCACATTTTTACTTCGCTAGTTACGACAAATTCATATTGTATGGGGATCGCTAACAAAATATACTTTATATTGTCATGCTTTGCATCATTATTTTTTTAATGTTTTGTCTAATCAGTAAATTCGTTCGCGATATTTATGAAGTTTCATAGTGATGGCCGAACACTGGGCAACGAAAGGCCGACTATTGGATTTTGGGGGCCGACCACTGGGAGAATTGGCAAACTTTGTAAATATTGACTATTTTAGTTTTAGTTGGTTACATTACTTAATCCCTGTTTAATGGAATAACAGCGATATATATATATATGTATTTATCATAAATTGACTCAAAATCCTTTTTGAAAGTACACCTTTCGCTTAACTTGCCGACCACTGGTAAAATGACCCTATTTTATGTTTAATATAACCATCTTCGCTATTGTTAATTACATATATCGCTGGTTGGATGTCATTTGAATGGATAGTATATGCTGATATTGTTAGTTAAACAGCAATGAATTTCCAAATTAATTATCAAACCCATCGATAGAATTTAAGTTATTTATTTTTTTATATGTAAATATTATACAACCAAAAACGCGAGTTTTAATCTGAAATCAGTAGATTCTAATTTATTAATTTATTCAAAAGAAATTTTCCCGACAGCCAACGGTAATTTCTTTCGCTGTTTTTATTTGATATATTACACACAATATAACAAGTTTATGTTGCACAGTTTATTGTTTCGTTCAAGCCCACACACGTATAAATGTAAAATCATTAAGTTTAACAGCGATTATAATCAATAATATATTATCATTATCTATTCGCACAAAACGCCATTGTAAAATAATGAAAACACAAGCAATAATTTATTTAAAACCAGCCTAAAATAATAAAATTAATAATAATAGCCGCGTAAGTATATTGAAAAAGTTTAAATAAAGTCTTCGACAAATTTGATACGGCATCACTGCATGTAAATCACCTCCAACATTGTTTTTCTGACATCAGATACAACCGATAAATAACCTGCTACGCGGGGTGGCCATGCTTTAAAAAACATCATTATTCAACATTATACAATTATATTAAATCTGGTTTTATAGAGGTGTATCGCTTAGCATACCGTCGTTGCACAAAATAAACCTTCAATGTGCAAAAATACTGTTTAAAAAAATAAGTAGAATGATTTTTAATAAAATAGTAATTCAGTTTATCGGAGTAATATTAATTACACTATTTGAGTTATTGAAATGATCGATAATGTTTAACAGCTTTACAGTAAAAGAAATAACATGCTTACACTGTCACATCGGAGGTATGAACTGCGTAGTTTTAGCACATTGGAGATATTTCCTATGAAATAATGAAATTGTATTATTTTATTTTTGTTTTACTTGTTTACTGTTTCCTGAAAATATCTGTGACTACTGTTTGCTCCATAGGATGTACTCGGCGGAGCTGAAGAACTCTGGCACGTCAAGCATATATACAAAACTAAATGTTAAACATAGACTCTCAATTATCCGGGTACTCAGCAGCAGTTCTCATGGAAAGAATTCTGTTGAGATACCTTTATTAGGAGTCCATATACTCCTCATTGTGATTACACTAGTTAGTTAGTCAATTTCTCCGCGTCCCGTTTTCAGCATCACTGGATGGATAAAATCATTGGAGGTATAAAAACAGACATTCGCACCTTAGTGCCTCTATAGTATATCCCACTTACTAAATCATGGTCACCGTCAATATCTTGTTAACCCAACTCCTCGGAGGTCTGTCTTTAAAACGAAACAACTTGTAGAGAAGAGTCTCCCGAGAGGTTTCACGCTGCAGGCGTCGAACACCCGCCCATGAATATGACCAAACGGTCTCTCGGGCTCTCGGACGGGGCCGTTGGTCATTTGGACACCTCCAGATTTATAGCAGCCGTCACCCCCCCGAACTTATTTATGGCACTCTAATTAATGCCTAATTATTTATTGATTACATATGTTTACTTTTTTATTGAGTCCGTGACTAGGTGTGTAACACGGGTTTATCTTCAAGTAGGTAGTTGCGTCCGTGCCCATACTTGTTTCAAATGCAACTTGGATGTGAATTGCAATAAAACACGATTTCGAGGATATACTGATAGAGCGCATTAAGTCAGTTTTTGATGATTTTCTGTTCTAAATGTCAAAATGTAAGCAATTTAATGCTCTAAGTCATACGATGTAACAGCTTTCAAAAAAACAGTATTTAGTCATATTGTTATTTCTTTATTCTGTCAGAAAGCATGATGTGACTATTATAACTCATCGATATTTATCTCTTACTCATCTGTTGATTTGTATGCTAAAAATAGTATTCTTTATAATGTATAAAAAAATTAAAAACAAATAATTGTACTTGGGAGGGTACTTTTAAATGCGATTAACTAAAAAATGCTTTAAATGCGATTATCTCAGAACTAGGTTTATGACTAAATCCCTTGCATGCTTTCTGCCAGAATAAAAAAATAACAATTTGACAATACTTTTTCTATTTCAAGCCATTATATTGTCGGCGTCCGTGGCGCAGTTGGTAGCGTCGCTGACTACGGTTACGGATGTCTCGGGTTCAATCTGTGCGGACGGTTTTCATAAATTGATCGTTCATTTTTCAGATTTATGGATTTCTGTTCGTAGTCTGAGTTCTCCCTCCCACCCATCCAATCCTCACGGGGTGTAGCGACAGCGATTAGCTAACCACTAGTCCTGTCGTAGCACTATCCTTCTATCCCTACTCACTTCGAAATAAGAGAAGTTGAGCAACAGAGTAACAAGCAGTTCTCATAGAAGAATTCTGTTAAGATACCTCCATTAGGAGACCATATGCTCCACATTGGGAACGGACATGAAAAAAAGAAAACGTAGAGTAGGGATAGAAGGATAAGACTAGGACAGGACTAGTGATTACCTAATCGCTTCTCGCTACGCCCCGTGAGGATGGGATGGATGGGAGGTGGGACTCAGATTACGAACAGAAATCCATAAATCGATTGAAAGATCAATCTATGAAAACCGTCCGCACCGGGAATTGAACCCGAGACATCCGTAACCGTAGCCAGCGACGCTACCGACTACGCCACGGACGCCGACAACCGTATATTAGGCCGCCTATATTATCTTTGCTCCAAGAATTAGAATAACTAAATTACATTACACAAATTAAACCAGACCAACCCTAACATAACCTACTACAACTTAACTCACTTTGTTAAAATAATCCGTGACTAAGTGGAAACTAGTAAAATCAAAGTTTGAGTGTACTATCACTACTATCTTACACAAAGTGTAATTATTTATAACCCTTAGCTTAACACTTTTAAAATAAAATAAAAAAACAAGTTGTTTTGTAATAATTCCACACTTTTATAATGATCTGGACTGGTTTTGTTCATCGCACACGTTATCAACTGATAAAATCGTCGATGTTCTGGAAGAAAACACTAAATCGAAAAAATGACATATTGAGTTAGTTAGTAGTAGTTAGTTATGCCAAAACATTTCTTATTCCAAACTGCACCGTATGGAAAAACAAATTTGTTTTTATAAATTATACTTTTACTTAAAAGCAGTTTTGTACAAAAAAAACAAAATGAAAAAGGTACAGCATTTCAAAAAATTTACAAATTTCAAAATCTAATTACTCAAAACAAGGATTTTTCCGTTAGTGTCTTCTTCCAACACAATGACGAAATATAAATGGAAAAATTTGAAAATTAATTTTGTGCAAACAAGTTTTGTTTTATTTAAATTAAATAGCCATGTTTGGATTCATATTTTATCAATTGATAATGCTCGTGATGAGCGAATCCGGTCCTGGTGATTATACAAATATAGAATTTGTACAAAACATATTATGTTTTGTCAAATATTAACATCATAAAAGTGATTTAAGTCTATTAGTTAACGCATATCTATAAGTAACATATTATAATCCATACCACGGTAAGATACCGCATTGATTTTTCTGACATGAATGAAAAAATAACTGATACATATTGCAAATTGCAATTGTATTTAGTATTCAACTTAAAAAAAAGGTTTTTAGGATTAGGTACAGCTTCAATTTTGCTGCAGTCAGCTGCTCAACGTTTCTGTCAGAGATGGTACTGATAGAAGGATCAAATTAATAAGTCTAGTTATTTTCAAATCGTCCCACGATCAATTTTCCGAAATGTGTACAGACCTCTTGCTCATTAAACAAACTTTTAAAAAGGTATATTCAAATCTTCAACTGGGCCTCAAGCCCTGTATCGTAGAAGGGAGGTAATTCAAAAAATTATCCACTATACTTTAAACTACTAAACTTGAGTGAGAAGAGAGATTAATGATAGAGGGATATGGTTATTGCAGGACTAGTGGTTAGCTAATCGCTCTTGATACACCCCATTTTAAGGATCGAGTGGGTGGGAGATAATATTAGACATCACAGTCATCCATGCTTTCGAACACAAACCCAGAGGTAGATTTAAAAACGGTCCATGCTGTGACTCGAACCCGTGAGCACCGTAATCGAAGCCAATTATGCTTAACAGTCGGCTAAAGAACCTTAAAAAATCAAGCTTTATTAATTAATTTTAACTGATGATAAATAATCAGGGCTTTTTTTTTTTTAAAAAAAGGTGCCGGAACTCACTTCTTGTCAAGCTTTTTACTAAAGAAAATAATAGTATTTTTTTAATTTTAGTCATGTCAAATTTAAAGTTAATTTTAATGACAAATCATGTCAATATTGATTGTAATTATGTAAGCGCGAACACTGTTTCGTCTAATTTATTTAATATTAAAAATACCGTTAAAAAGATGCCAGAACACCGTTCCACCGCGTTACATGGCAAAAAAAGCCCTGTAAATAATTATACATACAAAGATATCCACCATTATCATATTAATCGTTTAATTTTAAAGTGACTTTCTCTTAAGCACTAACGATGTATCAAATGCAAGGATTTGAAAGCATATTAACAATGATCCAATAAATATAAATTGATTCTGGTTAGATACACCTTTGCCTCTCCGCGATGGATGGCGACTGTCGATGCTGATGATGATAATGGTGATGGCATACCAAAACAGACGCCAACACTTAAAAATGCCGCCCGTGGCGCGCACAGTTTTGTCTTATTGTAAATTATCACCTCTTCACTGCAATGGGGAAAAGAAAAGAAAATAAAATTCATAAAAATAATATTACAATAAAAAAAACACTTGGCCGGCTGAATTTATCAGCGGACCGATCGCCGTTGCGCTGCTAACACTATACAAACATGGTCGGCCAAACGAAATAGAATAAGTAATAAAGAACGCTTGCATTGCCTATTGATGCTAGGCCGGGAAAAAACTGAGTTTTTACCCAGGTAAAATCCCGGGAATAAACTCACATGGGAAATTTGCGAAAAAACAATTTTAATATAACTATAACTGTATAATCATTTTTAGCATTCGGTAACACATGTTTTAAAAGCGTGGCTTTTTTGACGTAGGCACACATTGTATCCCCAAATTTTAGGTTATGGTGATGGTATGTGGTTCGTTCCGTTATATATATGGAAGTTAGAAATGGCTTACGTATTCTTGAAGCCAACACAAAATATTTACGGAAACGCTCCTGTTTTGATGTATGAGGTTAACTCGGTGTTATACACATATGTATATGTTCACCTGGACCCAATATGTTGAAAAAACATTGAAAAATATCGTATTTAACAGTTTATTCCCAATTTTCCGGGGTTTTTTCCACCATTTCAAAATTCCCTGGTTTTTTGCAACACTAGCATTGATGGAAGAAGTGTGACGATTTTGAATGGATTTTTGAAAGAGATGTAACAATTCTTATTGTTTTTATGTTTTTTTTAAAGATTTTCAATTCACTTTATGCTTTATAGTGTTATATTTAAGCGAGTTTTATAGAAGAAAAAACGACGCTGTCAAATTAAATAAAACCGATACTGCGGTAACTCATACGCATTATACAAACATATAAACGAGTAGTAATTGAAAAGTTATAGAATATTTGAATACAATCCAATTGACTAAATTTAATGATTTTGTATTGGACAGTGGTGAGTTTGCATGTAAATTATTTCATTACGGTTTTCTGAGGATATTGCATTTGATTTGATAAGTTTTAAGACTTTTTGTGAACAGTTTCGTTTTTGCTTATACACAACCCACGTAGAGTCGACTGGAAGACCAATGAATATCCAAGTAAATTTAATAGAGATATCTGCATTTAAAGCATAGGTTCCCAATATTATTTTCCTATTGAACCTCTTTGCCGTTCTGATTTTTTTTAAAGCCAGTTTAATAAATCATGATGCTAATATTTTTATGATTATTCTTAACTCGCGTTATTCACTATGAGTTTTTTATAAAAAAATGTGATGGGTACATAATTTTCTCAGAACAAAAAAAAGATAATAGGTAATTATAGTGTTACCATTTGGCACACCCCTAGGTCATATACTGCGGGGGTTCCACCTATCATGAATGTCTTGTTAGACCCACTGTCTATTAATTTTATGAATCATAAAGCTTGTAAACTTACGGAATATTTCTCTTTTTTTAACACCAGTCCTATACCTTTAATACGGTGACCACGCTGAGATGTAATCCGAATTAAATGATAAAAGTGATTTAAATGTGTAATATTTATTATGGTAATCGCTTCATCTCAAATAATCACTGGACAAATTAATAGAGATAAGGATAGAAGTTGGACTATTATTATCTGTGGTGGTATTTCTGGACATGTTCCCAGATGTAATGCGAAATATTTAATTTATTCATATAATTTAAGACATCGACTGAGGGTGCTTGATGGAATTTCAATATTAAATTTGGATTATTGAGATTTTGTACACTTCCATGTATTTTGTCACTAACGACCCGGGTTTCGCCTTTCGGCATCTTCAGGCATTCGAGCACACGAATGGACTCGAACTGAGTTCGAACTCAGTTCGAGTCCATTCGTGTGCTCGAATGCCTGAAGATGCCGAAAGGCGAAACCCGGGTCGTTAGTGACAAAATACATGGAAGTGTACAAAATCTCAATAATCCAAATTTATTCATATAATTTGATATAATTAAAAATGAGTTTTTAGGATCGGATTGCATGGGAGGAAATTTTAGATATCACAAACAATCATACCTTTGAATATAAATCCACAAATCGATTGAAAAATCAATTTATGAATCTGTCCGTACTGGGACTCAAACCCGTAAGCGCTGCAACTGAAGTCAACCATGTTGAACAGTCAATCACGGGTCCGATCTGGATTGCAATATTATAATATAAGCTCTTATTTATTATTGAGTAAATCTTTTCCATGCTGGATATGTCACGAATCAAAACCATCGACTCAAGTAGCTTTCAGAAGAATAAACAGCGTGGAGCATTGTGTAATTGCTGGGTGGTCACCCCACTTAACCGGTCTTAGTTACCTACAGGCAGTGCGCGTTGTTTTTAATTTAGAGGCTGATGATGAAGATGGGCTGGCCTGTGGTCTCAGGAACCCGTCGAATAAATTTCCCACACACCACATAATTTAATCTCACTACCAGGCGACATACATAAATACCCTACAAATAGAATGGGCACTTATTTTCTTGTGTGTGCTTCTACCTTAATGTCGTATTTGGTTACGGTTTACGTAAAAAAAAAAACATTTGAATGAAAATCGGATAGCGTATTACTTATTACAAATGATAAATAATTGCTCTCATCTTTGGGATTGTAGAGTACACTCGATTCTCTTTTTTGCACGGAGGATACGCTCCAGAGACTACCGTGCAAAAAACCGAGTGAAAAAAGATAAAAATGAGAGAAAGGTTCCATTACTTCAAATAGCCCCAAAATATGAGATTCTCGAACTCAAATATAATTCGAATTAATAAGTACGTAATAAGTAATAACATTACATGATTTTGATTTAAATTACACATTAAACCAGAAATGGAATAAAATCGTAACATAGAAGAGCAACATAACTGTGCAAAACAATAACGAATCATGCGTGAGTCATCTTAAGATTCTCCAAATAATGGAAAAAAAATAATGATTCCGATATTCAAACTAATACTTTGCAATGACACTTTTCGTTTTTGTAACCGTGTAAAAGCAAAATAAAAAAGGTAAAAAGTAATGTGGTCCGTTTTCTTTTTTTTTTCATGTCCGCTCCCAATGTGGAGTATATGGTCTCCTAATGGAGGTATCTTAACAGAATTTTTCTACGAAAACTGCTTGTTACTCAGTTGCTCAACCTCTCTTTTATCGAAGAGAGTAGGGATAGAAAGAAAGGGCTAGGACAGGACTAGTGGTTAGCTAATCGCTCTCGCTACGCTCCGTGAGCATGAGATGGTTGTGAGGGTGGACTCAGACTACGAACAGAAATAAATAAATCGATTGAAAGGTCAATCTATGAAAACCGTCCGCACCGGGAATTTATCCCGAGACATCCGTAACCGTAGCCAGCGATGCTACCAACTGCGCCACGGACGCCGACTTCTTTTTACGCCGTTTTCTTAGACCGTGCAAAGAAAGAATCGGGTGTAAACAGGTATACGCTTTATAACTTTGCACTTTTTATTACATTCATACGCCTTGCGTATCTATAATCTTATATATTATTGAGCTTGTCAGTGTAGTAATCCTAGATCCTAGAGCTAGTCTCTAGAGCCGTAATGCAAAGTTATGTAGTGGCAACTCTAGATGACACGAATAATTGATAAATAATGATTTATTAATTTTCTTTAGTAGACAACATAATGAAAGGTCTTCTGTATATAATGTGTCATGATCTAAGAACGAGGTGGGGGCTAACAAATGCGGTGAATAAATTGTGACAAAAGAGATATGAGAGAGGTTTTACAAATGTGACGTAATTTGGGTGGCTAAAGCCGTGTGACGTCATTTATAGATAGATTATCAGTAGTTTTAGTAATTAACATTGTCCTACTAGCAAGAATCAACAGAATGGCAAGGAACAATTATTATATTTTAAATAAGTACCCATTTTTCACACATTATAACAAACTTTGCTTAATCGACAAAGCATTTGTTTAGATATTTTTTTTTTTTTTTTTTAATAGAACTTCTTTTCAGGCGCCCATTCGGAAACTGAGCTCGACACGGTGTTTTGAACACACTGCACACGCGTAAAGAGTGGACCAGTAC
Source organism: Himalopsyche phryganea (assembly GCA_022494535.1). Lineage (NCBI taxonomy): Eukaryota > Metazoa > Arthropoda > Insecta > Trichoptera > Rhyacophilidae > Himalopsyche > Himalopsyche phryganea. The sequence continues at coordinate 912,372 of JAGVSL010000095.1, read as the reverse complement.
AGGTGAGTTGGATAAAAAATGACAGTCTCTATTTTTGTATTTGTTGACGTCATCACGTGTTTATTGATTTACAATTAACTATGTTTACAGCAGTGTTTTGGTGGCAATAGAAATTTGGTTCGTCAAAGATTGGTTACAAAAACAACGATCCATCTCACTTATACTTCTTACACCTTGGGGTGGGCCTGACTATAAATCCTCTTATAATTGGCCTACAAGAAATATTAATGGCACTAATATATACCAGGAACTATTATAGATTCAAATTAGAAGCTAGACTATATTTTTTTGTATAGGTTTAATACATTATGCAAGCAGGTATAGATTACCTTACTGTGTACTGTTATTAAATCATGTTAACACTTTTAATTTTCACTCAGGCATGCAATTAAATGTAATTTATTCTCTTTTGGCTTCACAGCTCGAAGCTCCGTGGCCAGGTGTTAATATATTGCCGATGACCGCGCCCATCGCGTTAAAGGATTTCAAAGTCTGATCCGTGTAACATTGCTGTTCAATAAAATCAATTATTTAAAAAAATAAATGCCATGAAATAATGTCGGATTTCCTTCTTTTTAGTTTTGAATGAAGTCACGCCAAATTATTGGATAATCACATCATATGTCATAATATTATGGACATACCCTTGATAGCAAATACAGTATTTACTCAACAATGTCAAGTGTATATTGTTAGAACGTATTAAGTCAGTTTATGATAATTTTCTGTTTTAAATGTAATAAATTATTCAATTTAACGCTCTATGTAGTGGTAGAACGCATGCAGTCATTTGATGTAAACAGTATTAAGTCATTGTTATTTTTGTATTCTGGCAGAAAGCATGATATTACTACAACTCATTATAAACAATTGTACTTATCTTATTTTTAGGAACATGACTACAATTTTTGTCACCTAACATGCGGATCAGAAGATAGATTTTTGACTGCATTAAAAATATCTTTGAATGGCAATACTTTTATAATCTGTCTCACTTTATTCAAAATTGGAACATATTCACGACTATGACGCAGCATTTTAGTCGTTTCAAATAAAATAGATAAATAATTAGTTGTGTTTTGACAGTTAATTCATTTTTACTCCTTTTAGAATTCATTTTGAATACAATGAAAAGAAATGATTATTCTAATTTGATTTAGTTCAAGAAGAATTGGATCTTTTATGCTGATCAATTCTTTTTTCGTTCATGGCATTTCTCATATTCAATATCATTGAAAGAGATAATTTGATTGAATCGGCATTTACTCTTTAGAACTCCGTTATAGTAGGATGAAATATCAAAGAACGTGCATGCGCAGTAATGAAAATCCGATTTGCGCTATGGATCGCGCATGACGATTAGTATGCGGATGCATGCGCTTGGATTTTAGCATCTCACTGTTAGTATTGTGTTTCGAATTGTCAGATAAATCGTGTTTAATTTGTCGCTGCCCTCAACATGAATTAACAGCAAAGAAAATAAAGGGGATTTAATAATACAATAGAGGAATATTAGAGGCTGTAGAGGATTTGAAATTAAGGTGTAAAACTCGTGAGAAGAATAAAATTGAATTTCAAAAACAAGATAAATTTTGCATATTTACCTCCCTCACAGCATGCCTTGCTTCATAAGTCACCGTACGCCACTGGTTTACATATATGTCACAATAAAACAATATTTATTTGCCACGAAAGAAGAAAATAATGGAGTGAAAACCTTCAGTAGATTATATTTTCAATATTATATTTGTTTGTTATAAATACAACAACATTCCTCGAATAAATCTGAGATTTGGCGTACGTCAAAAAACGATATCGACTGCCTTATTCGGGACAGAGAAAACTTAACAACAAATTAAACCATCAATGAAAATTTAACAATTCCAAAATACACTTCGTTGCTTTTATTTGTAAGTAAAAAGTCGATATGCCATCTGCGCTTGAACGAACTATAGTTAAGAACATTTCTCAAATGGTCGATAAGATCTGGGAATTTAAATCCGACGTGCCTTTTTATTAAATCGAGATTTATTATCTAGCCCACCTTTAAACAAAAATGTTTACACACTACCTCATACTATAATGCTTTTATTTCATTCTTATTATAAACAAAATTGAAGCAGGCTTTTTACTTTATTACACGGGCACGAAGTTTGATTAGAAATCGATTAACGTAATTTTAATCGTAATTTACGCCATCGACACCGCTGTCAATAGACAATTGAACGCCATTTTATTTATTCGTGTCGGTATATTGTTTGATTTTTTTACTGAGACAGGCATCAGGAAATTAGGTCGTATGGTCGTAGGTGAAGTCACACTGTTTTAGTAACTAATGTTGGAATGGAACAAAATGGAAATATTTATAGAAAATACTCGCATATCGTTATAAAAGTTGTAGAATCAGTCGAATCGTTTCAAACCCTTGACACAGCCCTGGTTTTTTTGTTAAGCTTAAGTTTTATTAGGGTCCATAACTGACAGCGCCCAGCGTTAATGGCAATCATTCGTGGTATTCCAACCGATTGCTGTCATTGAAAGCCATCGGATTCTAACCGCCGAAGGCCTATAGCGGAAATTAGAAAGTGTCCGCTGGAAGAGTCTATTTTCGACAAAAAGGAGTGAAACCTAGAGTGGTTGGGTTTTGATGGCGAGTTTTGTGACAGCCGGCTGTCGGAACCCTTCGGCTAGAGAGACGGCAGTAAGACGAAGTAATTATAAATTGTTTGTTTTGAAATTGGACTTCATTTAAAATCGTTGTTGTGTCAATTGCATTATAACTTAAAGGTAAATTCATGTGTTAAGTAAATGTAAACGTAGACTGAATTTTATGTGTTAGTATTATTTTTGTGTATTTTAAACCACTGCATCTTCGATTAAAATAAATAAGAGTTGAACCGGATTTGAAATGGTGTTTGCTTGAGATCCCAGACCTTCCAGGATGTTGATAACCAAGCATTCGCCTCTCTTGGATTCGGGTCTTCTCATCCTGTTCATAATTGTGCAAACATTTTATTGTTTATCGCAAAAAAAATGAACCACCATTTTCATGAGCTTTTTAGGACTAAACAGGTATAATAAAACAGGGATTCCTACCGTTATTTTTTTTTAGTTTCGGTTTCCGTTCCAGTTCAAATACAAAAATATATATTGGATGGGTTCCGTCCGGTTTTCGTTGCGAAAAAAATAACACTTTTCCGGTTTTCGGTTCAGCTCCGAATTATCAATAATTTTTTTTTTCTACCATAATTTAGGATATTTTATGGTACTTCGGTAGCCCGGCACCACTTTCAGAAACCGATAGTTAAGTTGCACCGCTCGGCCGTAGCCATACATTTTTAAAACCGAAAAAACTATTTTTTTTCGGTTTGGTTCCGGTTTCGTTCCGACAAAAATAACGGTTTTTCCGATTTTTAATTTTTGTTTCATTTCCGGTTCGAAGTGCTGTGATAAAGTCAACGATAGTTTGTTTAAAACCTGTTTGACTATTTTTGTCAGTCATAAACAATAAAATTTGTTATTTTAAAATACTATTTCCACCCCTTCTCCTTCAATGACTGACATTTAGCACCATCGAAATGAAGGCAATATCCGCTGTATTAAAAACTGCACGATTTGGGGTACTGTATTTATTTGTTATAAAATTTTCCATAAAATGTATAAAAAACCATCTAAACATCACATAATATAATTACATTTAAAATATTATTACTTTTAAGCATTGCTTTTCAAATTCAAAACAGGCAAATAGATCACATTTTTGTTTCATGTACTGTGCGTTATATTCGAAACAATCTGAAAAATAAAAGAAAATCACAAATAATACAATATTTCAGCCGTTTTAGGGACAGCGAAACATCTACCTGAGAAACTAAATTTTTTCAGTATCTTGACATGAACTAATATGTACAGCATGTTATAAGAGTCAAGAGAATTTCACCTAAGTAACATTACATGTCGTAAGCATACCATGCTCCAAATGTAACATTGAAACACCTGTCATTTTGCAATTAGAATAGCTATTCCTCAACTTGTGATGAAGGTCCGATCTACTCTTCAGCCATTAGACAATCTACATAAATTATGTCATATGATTCTCGGTATTTGTTTATACGTCGTATAAAATTGATAATTGTTATTCCACTGGTAAGTAGTATTTATAACTAAATGTGACTCGTGTTTTACCTACTTGAAAAGTATCTTCAGACTATCTAAATCTTAAGGTTATTTATTTCCAAGGTAAGCAATGATTCTAATCCTTAACATAAAAATGAAGAGCAGGGAGGGATTATAGCTGATAATAGTACTAATTACTATAAAACTACTTATTATAAAATAATTACTAGTGTTTGGAGGTGACAATCGAAACCAAGGAAAATGAATTTAATACTAGTCCTATTTAAAAAGTTATTTACTAATAATTGATTACTGTTAATGAACATTTAGAAACATTTTAATTCCTTTATTATTTACTTGATGGAGTATTTCTACATTATTATTTTGGTCAAAATTATGATCATTTAAATTAGGCGAAACAGTGTCATATTTAGTAACACAACCAGGAGAATAACAAATCTATCAATTAAATTTTATATTAAAAATGAATTTCCACGAAATTACTGCCGAATTCATCGAAAACACTTTTAATAACTGTCAATGTATGGTGGAAAGCCATTATATTTTTTTTAATTAAACACAATTTGTTTTGTACTACCTCCACATTTTTTATAACGATCAGGATCGATTTCGCTCATCGCGAGCATTATTAACTGACACATGTTATATTTAAATGACCTAATATGGAAACTTATGTGGTTAGTAAAAAACTGCATCTAAATTGGCTGAAATATTACACATAAAAAATAAAATGTAAAACATTTCAGGGCAGTGGCATAACTAAAGCGTACATACACCTGCAACGCGTGTGAGATTCGAGAGCTTCTGAAATTAACTGAATAATTTCTCCGTTTTCATTGAAGCAGTTATTTTGCTATGTTTGATTCTATAATAGTAATTGTATCGAGTCACTGTTTGGAATGCAAAAAAAGCCATCTACCAACTATCGACAGAAAGAAATGGTTCCATTACAAGAAGTGATGCGAGACCTGGAAAAAACCATTATGATATTAAATATAACTGTATATAATTTTTAGCATTTGGTAAGACATATCTTGAAAGTGTGGCATTTTTTATGTATGCTAACAGTCTATCCACAAATTTGAGGTAAGGATGAGCTAGTTCAATGATATAGAATCTATATTAATTGGATGGAAGTAAGAAACTTATTCAATATCAGATCACCAGTGACATCTATGTATACTTGAAACCAACACAAAATATTTACGGAAACATTCCTGTTTTCATGCATGAAGTTTTATGTATGTGCACATAGACTCAACATGTTGACAAAACAATGACAAATATCCTAATTAACAGGTTATTCCACATTTTCCTGGTTTTTTCCTGCCATTTCAAAATTCCTTGGTTTTTAGCAACACTGATTAAAACGCTTGGACGAGCTTTCAAACTGTAGTTACACCACTGCACTTCTTCTACACAATTTATCTCTTTTTAAATTACATTAAGATCGGTAACTTCTACAATATTTATCATTAGGAAGCATTATCGATTGATAATAGTATATTTTAAATATATAATTGATTAACCGTATATATATTATGATATGTGATTTTAACAATATTATTGTAATAAGTTTTATAAATATAATATATGGTGTGCTTTGCTTAAAATTGATCTAAATAGTTTTTTTTAATATAAAGACTGGTTATGACTAGTAAAAAAGTCAGGCTTATAATAGCAACCGGTTGCTTATAATAACTTCAAAGCATATAAGATAAAATATTTATAGATTCATTGCTGTCGATGCATTTGTGTATATGTAACAGCGATAGTATGTTTGAAATGATTTTTTTTTTAAACCATGTGACTAAGTCAAAATATTTAGAGTTTTTATGCTATATATAGCAGTAATAAAAAATCTTGGTAATTATGGTATATTTCTGCACAGCCTGGAAGCAAAATTTACCAAATTATTACCATAGTTGTCAACTTTTATTACCAAAATGTATTAATTATCTATTATACATACGCTGAATTCAGATACACCGAAATAAGAAAAAAAATAAGCCAATGAAATACGGTAGTATTTGCCCAGCATTAGCGATCATTATACTAGTATGGCTGAAACCAATATCCAGGCATGTTGTATGTTTTTCATTACTGAAGTACTGGTTTTGAAAATGTAAAACCGATACTTCCATATTACAAGTGTTGACGCTAAAGCTTGAATGTGAGAGGGCTTGTTCTACAGCCGGACTTATTTTCATGAAGATCTCATCTAGTTTGACAGATTCCAGCATTGATAAGCAATTTTTTTTAAATCATATTTTAATTCAAAGAAGCAATTTATATGAATTTTTCTAATACCGGTGTTCACATATTTGTAATCCCTACTCAGCATCGGTTCCAAAACAGAACATGACTAAACTGAAAATGAACACAACAGAACATGACTAAACAAAATATGGCTGAACAGAACAAGTTAAAAATAATATTTTTGACGTATCTATTTACGTATTATTAATTAATGAAACAAAAAAAGAATATGTTATATATTTAATCACTGCATAAGATTATTATAAGATTTCTATAAACCTATGAAATTTTTAAAATTTATTTAAATATAACATTGACAAAAATATTATTTTCAACTTGTTCTGTTTGGGCCGGTTAAACAAATCTTTAAATACATACAATATATTGAAACAAGTCATGTGACATATCATAATTTACAGATTAACATAGCATGGGTACAAAACTTTTTAACTTCATTCATTGAAGGTTATCACACAATAGCAGCCGTTTGTCGAGTATGATATTATAAATAACATATTATGTCATGAATTAGGTACAACTATTCACCATTTTTTCTTAAATAAATAAAGATTTTTTAAAATACCGAAATATTATTTCTCATAAAGATAAATTTTGGGTTATTATGTATTATACCATTTTTGTTTACTCTTGTCGTGAGGTAATAATAATTTGGGTTATTTATGTGTACAATTTCACAAAAAAGTAGGTGAATTTTAGTAAACATATTCTGTAAATAAATATTCCATGAATCTGAAACAAAATAGCAGAAGTTTTGAAGCAAGGAAGAAATTGAGCGATGAAATGGTTGCATGTGTTATAGGCGTTTTTTTATTACGCGTTGCCCACCATTTGTGTAGATGTAGTAAGTAGTTAATTTGATGAATGAGTGATTTTTATACAATATACTAACTATTATCGTAAATAATATACATATGATTTTGAGATGTACAAACATTATCCTCACCGAATGCTCTAGGGGTACATAGTTAAAATCGAAACACAACGCTAGATTATCAATCTTCTTTTTTATCACAGGCCGTCTTTTCGAGTGTAGGTACCGTAGTCGTGCTCGTTTCATAAGATTCTTCTTTCTTTTTCTTCAAGTATCTACCCCCGGTAAATCCTAAAGCAGTTCCGCTGAGCACGGCCAGCCCGCCTACTTTTAAGCCGGCGACCAGACCGATAGGGCCCGCGATGCAGCATCCGATGAAAGCGCCGGCGATTGGATACCAGACGATTTTGTGCTTTTCAGTTTTAGCTAGAATATTAGTTCCCAGTTCGACGTTTACAGCGGCGGTTTCAATATTATCCTCGACTAGATCGACACTTTCCTTTTGCGTTTCTACTAACTCTTGGAACTTGACAAACAACTCGTGGAGCTCCTGCACCTCGTCTTGTAATTTTTCGTAACTTCTAAGACATGATTCTTTTTGTGTTATCTGCTCCTGTGTCATAAATTCGCTGTCCACGTGTAATGTAAACGATTGCTGGCTGCCATATTGCGTCGCATTAGGCTTACGGTGCTGAGAATCTTGGTCTTGCGATAGAGATGTTGCAGTAGATGAATATCCACTTGAAATGCTTGGTGACATAGAATTCTCAGAGTAGTTTGGCATATCTGTAATAATATAATGTATAGATTATTCTCTTCTTTTTCTCCTTTTCTGGTGTTATATTTCAGAGTGAAGCTTGGCCACCTAAATCAGCCTCCCACACAAATCCAAATAGTTTGGTGTTGTAAGACAAGAGCATTAATTATTTTATGATATAAAATTAATTAAGACACTAGTATTTAATATACAAAAAATTATGATTGACCCACTGAACTGTCAATTATCTCTGCATTTTGTTATCAGTCTGATTTGACTTAATGTTGATCACATTTAAAGTTACTTCAGTTTAAAGACTATACATATTATATAATAGACATTGAATTACAATATTTAATTTTAATGATTTTAGCGAAAAACAAAAGAAAAATATTGATGTTTTCAAGGAATTACAACAATTCATTTGAAAAGAGCATAATATGGACTCCTAATAAAGTTTATCTCAACAGACGTTTTTCTACAAGAACTGCCTGTTACTAAGTTGCTCAACCTCTCTTTTTCGAAGAGAGTAGAAATAGAAGGATAGGGTTAGGACAGGGCTAGTGCTTAACTAATCCCTCTCGCTATGCCCTATTTTTAGGATCGAATGGGTGGGAGGGAATCGAAGACATCACAGGTATCTATGCCTTTGAACAGAAATCCATGAAACTTCACTTGAAGAAGCATTATTTTTATATAACGTATTTTCAGCTTTAATGGACATCCGAAAATATACGGACAGTGAAAGCTATGCGTTGAAACAAATGCTAACAATGAACTTTCTCTAGCATAAAATAAATATAATCTATTAAATAACAATCTTTTATACCTATATATTCTTGAATAGCTTTCATTGTGAACTTTCTAGATTTTTCGGTCATCTTGTCAAATTTTTGCACGTCTTTCTCCACAACCTGCTGCCTGAGGACCTCCATTTCTTCCAAGAGATGCTTAAGTTGGATTATAATTCTTGTTGCATTAATTTGTTCATTTTTGATTCGGTCTAGGTCACCAGCGCTTTGGAACTGTCGAAAAAATAAATGTATTTAAGACAAGCTATAGACATCATAATGGTAGTTTCTGCAACAACAACCCCCCCCCCTCGCATTTAGTCTCCTCGAAGCTGCATTCTCTGAGCCTTGTACCATTATCAATAATTGTGTTTTTTTCTAGTTAATAAAATTATTTGATTTTAATTAATCCAGCGTACCAGACCAATTCACGGTCGGCTGGTGATAGCCGCTGTTTTAATCCAATCGGTTTTCAATCTTTTCACTAAGATGGACACACTGAAAGGCTTGTTTATGGTAAAAGGTATTTAATCTTGATAACGCTAGATGACCGCAGTGTAAAGATTGGAAGTTGTTCAATATTTGGCAGCGCAGCTTAAAATTTTAAATAAAACATGATTTTCTAGATTACTGGTAATTTTTAAACTCCTTTGTTATGAATCAATTACATTTATCAATAATGAATTTTCTGGCACAACGCAGTCAACCATATTATTTTTAGTTAATCATTCCAACTAAATATCTATGTACGAATGAATAATATTACTATTGGCCATCCATAAATCAGCTTCAGGTCGAAGGCGAAAAATATTTATAATGACGCCATACTTTTTAAGCAATACATATTATTATTTCCAATGATGTTCACAACAAATATCAATACTATTGCCGCATGGTTACTAGCGACTTGAAGATTGTCAGAAATATATTTCTGAAAAATAAATGTCTTTAATAAATGAATCTTATTTGTCTTTGTTTGTAGAGGCCCACAGGCCAAGCCCGGTCTCATGCAGGCTTCCAACGGCCAGTATATTAAAATGTTCTACAATATTCGAATTTACAAATACAGGCGCTCACTTCTCACGTTCTTCATTTAATATATCGTGTTCTGGAAGAAAACACTAAATCGAAAAAATGACATATTGTATTAGTTATACCAAAATGTTTCTTATTTGAAACTCTACCGTATGACAGAATACACTTATTTTTATATACTATACTTATACTTAAAAACAGTTTAGTACAAACAAACAAAATGAAAAAGGTATGACATTTCAAGCATTTGACAAACTTCAAAGTCCAATTACTGAAACCTTTTTTTCCAGTTAGTGTCTTCTTCCAGAACAACGACGATATGTTATCGTCCTTGTTACATCAACACATGGTGATAAATATATACATTTTTTATTTTTAATGAAAAAATTGAGCGAAGTGGAATATGGTATACCGAAATGCTGAAAGAATAAAATTAAATAAAAAAAAAATAGTGCGCAGATCATCATAAAAAGAGACGTGATGGTGTAAATTATCTACGACACGAAATTATTTTCAACTTAAGACAAAGAAATATTTACCTTCAGGATATTGGCCTTGTGTTTTTTTAACAAGTCAACATGATGGGGTATTGCGATGTCGTTAAAATTATTGAGTGATATTTCAACTCTTCTCAGCGAAAGTTTTCTTCTTACGTCCATTTTGAGGTTTATTACGATTTATTACTACGTTACTATTTGTTCCTTCTCTATTTATAACTTCATGACAGCTGTCAAAACAAACCTTTCATTTTGAAATTGTAAGAAAATAATATACGATATTCCGTCAATAATATAAGCAGCCTGCTAAGTCTTTTATACTATTTATGTATTGTTTATTATTTTATGTATTGTTTATTTTATTGAAGTTGTTTTATATATACCTAGATAATATTATAAACGAACTTATTTGCATTTATGGTTACTGCAAGTTTTATTTTGGTTCTGGTCCGTTTTAAAGTCTTCAATTTTACACTATACACAAACGTGGTACGGACTTACCATAGACGATTAGATAATTTTTCAATAGACAAGTAAAATGATGTTAGCCCTCTTTATGGCATTGAAACTAAAATAAATATTTATTTCATTATTATGAAAAATTGAATTCGTGAACATTTTGAAATCTTTTGTATTTTAGTTATACGTTAAGCATTTGCCGTGACATCTCTGAAAAGATTCTAAAACATATTTTAATACTAAAATAAATTTTTATTTTATTATTATTTAAAAAGAAAAATACTCATATTATTATAAATGATAGAATGCTTTTTTTAATTATGTAAGAAAATGTGTTAAATAAAAATATGTTATGCCTAAAAAAATATTTTTGAAAGTTTTAATTGAGTTTTAGTTGAGAAAGGGTATTGTTTAAAAATTATGGTACCTAGATAGGCACTTTTAGACTCTATAAGGGCAATGAAGTCTACAACGTATCTTGAAATATAAGGAATTCCAATTTTCAACTAAATTTAACTGATGTTAGATGCAATATTACATATTATTTAATATTACAATAATTTTAGGTATGTTGTTTGGGCTGTATATTATTTAGTTAGGTACTCAGTGCTTACAAACTTTGTAATGTAAATATGTAGAAATAATAGTATTAAATATCAATTCAGTATTCACTTCTATACAATTTATTATTGGAGTATTCAGTTCTACAAAATTTTATAATTTGTTTGATAGTTATTTCCGCTTCATGCTATTGTCATAACTAATGCTGTAATAGTTCTGTAACTGAATACTTTGTTATATTACTACTATTGTTCTATAACTGAATACTTTGATATATTATCCTATTATTATGGAGTTCCATAAAGTAAATGCCAATTCCATCAATAATTATATAGAGCCAATCAATGTGAAGTAGAACACTAAAAATTCGTCAGATGCCCGTCACTGTATGTCGTTGATATGTTTTTTTAAATATATTATGTAATAACAAAACTGGGCAACTGACTTTCATTCAATACAAATCTTGGACATATAGCCGCATTTTATCCACTAGCATTAAAGGGCAAGATACTTGCAGCACTGAATTTTAGTTTTTTATTCTTAGAAACAACTGATCTGTATATAACGCAATTTTTGTAGCCATAATACTCTTCCATCTCTTTTTTACAATACAATTATACTACACAATATTAAAATTGTGTTCACAAAATTAAATTCTTTGTTTTATTTATAAAAAGTAGAGGATTAGCAGGCCAATTTGTGAAATTATTGTGATTGACGTTTGACAGCTGCAATATAAGATCTGAAAAGCGCGCTCTTATGTTTTTGAATGTATCCGTACCATTTTTGGCTGCAGCTGCTGAAAAATTTTCATGAAATATATGAATTGGTGAGTAAAAATAAAATGAGTTCTTTCAAGAGCACCTGTCTAAATAAAAGTTAAACATAAGATTAACTTCAGATAAGAAAGTTTGTGGAACATTCATTCATCATAATGTATGAAAATAGGAGGATTTATATAAAACAACGCAAAATGAAAAATAATACATCTTGATATTAAAAGCATCGTCATACACCGGTGTGACATTAGAGTAGGTATAGGTGAGCAAGAAGGTAAATATGTAGGTACTACTGTTACAAAGTAGGCAAAATAACCCCATTTGATGGTACCTATTCATTATAGTATTTATCTCTATTGTCCTCAGCATCACTCTCATAGACAAATTAACGCGACGTTGGGCAAGCATCAGACCAGTAAAATTTCGCTATAGGTTGTTGAGTGCATGTTGAGTGATTACATTCTTACTTAGTACTTCCATACCCTTATTGTATATTAATATTATCAGCGTCGCAATGGCGAAGAGGAAGACTCTAGTCGACTTGGACTCCAGCAGCGAATGCTCCGATCTAGACGCGGTAAGAAAATCTTATTATTCGCCATGTTTTCTTCACGAAGGTTAGAACGTTGTGTCATGGACGTATCTAGTTATTTTCCCGACGTAATACACAGCTATACCATAACATGTGAAATTATTTAACAAGCTCAACTCATTTTTAATAGAGTCTATTAAATATTTACACTCTCAATATTATTTGATTCAAAAGATTCGCAGTTTACTTACCGCTAAAATTAGTATCAACTCCAGTTGTGTGAGAAAACGGCATCATTTCGTGGTGTTGAATCTTTGAAATTAGATCATCTATTATTGTTTGACATTCTATAATTTGTTGTTGTTTTCGAGCAACTGCGATTCTATTTTTGAAACGTTGCCAAACAAGATTTTCAGGTTATGTAAAAACAAAAAGGAAACGAAAATTTTATTGTCAAATGAAAGTGTATGAATCATTCAATTTCATTCTCACATCCGTCCATAGTATAAGGTAAATACACCAAATCATGATAAATTGTAGCATTCTTAAATGGCACGAAGGCTTTTTGTTTATTTACAATAGTAATGATACATATTTAATATGAAGAATTCGATAAGAAGCAATACTCAAGTATCCTCTCAGTAATGCTAACAAGGATTATATCGAAAGAAAGTTTATTAAAAATATAACATTAAACGTTTCTCAGCCTCTCAAGAACTAATACTATCCAAATATTATTAATTAATACATACTATTATATTAATTATGAAAAATTACTTATGCTCTAGGAATTTTAATTGCGGATAAGAAATTGGCAAAAAATCAAACATTGGAATCAAAAAAAAACAAAATATTAATACGAAGAACTTATCGTTTGGTCTAAGAAATTTCATACTGATATTATTTTTGTATTTCACATAAATTATCGGTGTCCCTAATTACATGAATGATAATTTGGCATTTTCCTATTCATAATTAAATTTCCTACAGTAAGTACTCAGTTGTTAGCCGCATTTTGTAAATTTTCGCGCGGGAGGGAGTAGCACGTTGTAAAACATATTTTGCCAGTTTTTAATTAAGAGCTCTGCTAATATGCTGAAAAATATTACTTTTATATTGATTATATATAGAATGAGCCTGAGCAGTGTGACACCTTACCTGTATATATGTAACACATATACAATGATTGAGCATAGAGAGTAACGCCTCGTGAGACTCGTCGCTTGTGCCTTCTGCATCCTCCCCCCACCCTCACTGTATACGGGCCCTTCTGAAGGAGAGCATTGCCCCTGCATATGATTTTCGTTTATTCCCTTTTAAATATGGTTGAAAAATTATAAAAAAAATATATTTTTCAAAATTACTTCTTAATCTGAAAACAAATATACCAGTCAACAATTGCTGGGTGTCTAGTGGGCGTGGCAGCTATCTGTTGAACTATCGAAGCACTCGAGTACTCTTTTAATATGAACCGTCATTAAAACCGTCACAATTACATCTATCTTCACCTATCTATTCCAGCAATTTTTGAACCTCGCCAAAAAGAAGAAAAAGAAGAGCAGTAATGAAAGTTCACCGGCACAGAATCAGCAAGCTGATGATTCTTCAGGATCTGACAGCGATTCAGACTGGGGGCGCTCTCCGACCGACAAAAATAAAAAGTCCAAACCAGCTCCTAAGAAACCTTCACGACGGAGTGTCTCGTCAGGATCCGAAGCAGACAGGCAGAGGAGCGGGTCGGACAGTAGTTCGGGTAGCGATAATCATGATGATGATGATGATGAAGACGATAAGCGATCAGAGGACAAAGGTCCTCCCAAGAGAGGGAAGCGGCCGGTTCGGAAAGCTTCAACTGTTTCTAATAGCCATTCCGATCATGTCGAAAGCAATAATGAGAGTGGTAAGTCACTCACAGTGTTGAATGAATTATCCTATTTATAATGTTGACAAAACAAGGACCAAAGTGAAAAATCTTCATGAGAGATGTAGTATATAATTCATTTTACATCATTCTTTGTTTACATTTGTTGGTCAACTCAAAACCATATTTAGAGAATTTACCCTGTATAGCTTGGGCTGTTCCTTAATTCTGATGGACCTTCCAAAATCGTAAAGCATAGTAATATGGCCATTAATATCCGAGTTAAAAGAATTTGAACGACGTCATTATCATACAATTGTAGATTGTATAAACATTATCAACTCAACATCTCTGACTATTGGCGCTTACTTAGTAGAACTATTAAAAGTGTATGGATATCTTTACCATATCTTGAACTACGTATATAAAATAAAAAAAAACATATAGTCTGCGAACTCAGCTATTTCCCTTAGCTGAAAGTATGCCAGTTTCATAATTATAAGTTTTATTATATTTCACATAAAAATATTGAAATGAATGTGAAGTGAAATCCTCGTCTTCATGCTCCATTCTTAAATTAAAATATCAAATTGCTGCATTGCAAACATTTTTCTGGATTACGAGTAAAGATATTGATGATGTTTTTGTTAAAATTTTTTAAAGCATATAACTGCTAGTTTCAAAATAATAGATAACATTAAAAATAATTGCTACATGATTTTATTGCAGGCACAATAAAATCAAACAAAATCCCTAGAAAAAAATCAACTGACAGTACTGGATCTAGCGGTCAAAAATCTTCCAAAAACCTCAAAGAGAAAGAGGCAAATTCAGAGCCTGAAGAAGGTAACCAAACATTTTGAATTGAAGCACTGAACTTAACACTTTCGGCGCGACGACTATAGAATTCAATCTTTTTTTAGGTGAAGTGTCGTCCAACTCTTCAGACGAAGATGACAAAAAGAAGAAAGCGTCTCCTAACAGGAGGCGCTCCGCCGGCAGCCTGTCGGAAAGCAGCGGATTCGATACAGATGATTCTGAGTTCAATGATGGGTAAAATATCACTTCTTATCTGCAATTACCTTAACACTAGCTTATTTTTAATATTAATGTGTACATATCTATAAAACGTTTTTTTATAATCAGTGTATTCAGTGGTAATTTAGTGAAGTTTCTTACTGAGCTGGAAATACCTATTCGCAAACTAAGTGATTATTTACATTATACATAGAATATTATTCTGCTAAAAATTCAATAATAACCGCACATATTTTCAATACACTTCCAAAGATTAATCCTTTCCATATTTAGTGTGTAAGACAGATGACAGTGGAGTCAGATAAGAGCGAACATATACAATATTTATTCAGCACGGATAACAACATTTCATTCATCCAAATAATCATCTTTCATTTTCTTTTAGTTAACACATTTTAGGATCGTAGCTTTCTAAACTGCGATACTCGATTGTGCGTGCTCATATCAAATACTGAGATTACAGGGCTCGTCGTCTTTAAGCTTAGACTTCGCAGTAGTATACAATCTCATACAATCGATCTTCAATACGAGATAGCTCGAGTTCCTCTCTATGTAAGTGATACAATATCCTATTTTCATTGATACATCTTTGTTGACAGATATGATGAAAACCTGATGGGCGACAGCGAAGACAGGTCTAGACTAGCCGGTTTGTCCGAAAAGGAAAGAGAACAAGAGATTTTCAAGAGAATCGAAAGGAGAGAACTCATGAAAACAAGGTAGCATTTTTTTTAATTAATGTGTATTCTGAATAATAATTTTCTTTATCTGACGAAGGTTTGCTACTAAATAGTTGGAGATGTCTGACAATTGCCAGATGACTCAAATCAGACAGCCTCATCGGCATACTCGATGTCACATTACCAGCTCTCCCTCGAATAGATTTCCTCAGTATGAAGGCAAAGATAACTACAAAGATGAAGAGCAGCCCTACCCGACCCTGCTTCAAAACTGAAACAGTTCTGTTATATTGCCTTTTCAAATACCTTTGTGTAGACAGTTGATGGAGAATCCATTGACTGGGATCTTATATTATTTAAATTTATACATGAATTGAGAATTCTCTTTTAATGGGTATTAACAGTCAACTGAATTGAAAATTAGTATATGTATATTTCTGAGCTTCAAGAATGACGAAGGCGACAGTATATTTTATTATTCATTCCAAACTCCTGTGAACTCTTAACATATGTGAACCTGAATGTTTCTATTCCATGATATGCTTGCAACAATAGTTTGACCCACGTAACCACTCGACAGATGGGAAATTGAAAGAAAGCTCCGTTTGGCCCGCCGCAAGAAGGGCGGAGACTCTCAACCTTCGCAGCGCAGCAAGGCATCATCGAACCTGTCGGAGCCTCCGGCCTCACAGGCGCCCGTCTCTTCCAAGCCGTCCGAGGCTCCTTCGCAGACTCACACCGCCAGCGCGATGTCCTCGCCGAGAGATTCAGATCGGCACTCTGCCGGTCAACATCAGCAGTCTTCCCACTCTCACGACTCAGACCCCCGCAGTGGAAGTGAGTGATCTTTCTACTACTGACCTCGGTTTACTGCTTTTTTTTTTTTAAATTATCCACGGCCGTGTTTTTCTGTTGAAGGTAGATAACCTGTATAGATTGGATCCTTCAATAGTTGTGTTTTTTTCGGAACATCTTTCACTTTCACTCGCAAATTCTGGGGAGAATTTTTCTCCCCTTTTGATTTGCACCTACTTGCTGAAGTCAATTTTTTTAAATCCACCGAAGTCTTTCATATCTTGAGTTATAAAAGACAGTTTTCAGTAGTTTTCAAAAAATATTTGGCAATTGTCAATTTGAAAAATGTGATAAAGAGAATGTTTCTTAAAAAATAATCATCATTATTAATCTGTGTAGATTAGCCTCATTATGAAGTGTTTTGGAAATGTTTGCTCGATCTGTCGAGTCTTTTCTTACTATGGCAAAATATAATGAGGGTATTTCTACCTTATACTTGGATTGGCGACATACAACTATACACGTTAGGGGTTAATGAAAATTATCTCTCTTAGCGCTAGTGGTGATTATAATTTTGACTTCTGAATAGAAAATTGAAGCATGGTACGTGTGTATATTAGATATCGGTGTCTAAAAGTAAACGGATGCGATGGTGGTACGAATTGAAGAATTATTACTCTAGTAGTTCAACAGTAGACTTCACTTATTTTATTGATTTGTCTGCACTCCGATCTCCCCACACGTCTCTCACGCTTGAATTTTTTTGTTGCAAGTTTCACCGGCTTAATTGCGAAAGCGACGTCCGAGAGATTTGTACAGATACTTCATCCCTCACAGTCGTGACGTTTTCCAGCTTTGTTTGTTTGTACAGTGTACTCTTGTTTGTGGGTCAATTTTGTGTGGTTGTTAAATTTTAGGCAAAGGCGACATGTCTTCTAAAGACAGCCGAGATTCTAAATCGGGCGCCGCCGACCAAAAGCAACACGGATACATGTCGGCCGTGCAAAGGGACTTAGACGATTCGACCGGTAATGCAATATACCCTACACAACGTCAAACAGCTGTCACATTTCGCCATCTTTTATTTCTCTTTCTTTCTTTTCAGTTGCCGTGTTCATTTGTGCACCCTTTTTGTTATGGTACTTTTTCTGAAATTTCGTGTTCTTCAAAAATATGCCACAGCACAATGACACTAAAAACAAAACAAATAGAAAACTAATCTATATTCCTCTATTCTTCTGATGTTGCAAGACTATTTCAATTAAAGAAATAATTTTATGCAACAGTAGAATTCAATAAATTTGACTCTAGGTTTTAATCTAAATATTGCTTTAACGATTGAGTTTAGTGTTGTGTGACTTGGTACATTTTTGCAAAATTTAACGAATCGTTTATTATGCAAACTGGGTTTTTACATAAAAGAATATTTATATTTTTTTCTATAGCTTTGTTCTATGTAATACATCTACTAATATACCATTATTAAAATCCCTTATTATTCATGAAACTTTTATCATTGGATAAATTCCTATTAAAAAAAGCATGTCACTTCAAACTGTTAAGAAATGTTTAATGACATGACATTCGGTAAATCAGTTTACCGTGTTATTTACTTCACGGCAGACACAGTTCAAGAATCATTTGTTAAAAAAAAAACAGTTGCTCTGTTTACAATCTGCAAGAACTTTCGTTAATAACAAGGGATCACTGGATGTATAAATAGCACCCCATTTTATAATTCATTGAATGTTTGGTCCTTTTTAAAATAAAAAATACAGGTTAGTCTACACATTATTACGATAAGACAACATTCGGAAAATGACGGTCTTAATCGTTACGGATTAAGTTCCTTTATTCTTGTGCAGGACGAACCTGAATTTTTTCTCAATGTGCATCCTCATTTTTTTAACATGCGTCCACGGAATATACATTTTAATTTAATGTGAAGCCTATATTATCACCATTCCATTTATCGCTTTGAAGTATCGATTAACAAATTGAATGCGTTCTTTCTCATCCTGCCATTTTCGCAATAGGAACCGAAAGGAATTTTAAATTTACCGTAATTTGTGACAGAATACCAATCTGTCGCCGCATGAAGAACACCGCGATGAAGAATTGGTCGCTTTCACTCATTTGGCTTAAAATAAGTAGATATCTGCTTACAGAATAACAAAAATGATAGACACTAACTGATTTGCCCATTCTTTATATTCCTTTGGTAAAATTACAAGATAGTCCAGTAGATTCGCAGCCTTGAACTGAGCAAAAATATTCATAATGAAAAATTCCACATTATTGAATGGTCTGCTTGTTACCATAACATGCACATTCCGTTGGTCCCATACTAATGTCTTGCGATGTGCAGTTTATGCTTTTAAACAAGTGACTCTCGGTGAACTAGCACTCGACATTGCTGCACTGTTTCCCGTCAAATGTAATCGGTGATCGATAATGAAAACACTTAATTCGATGATTCAGGTGAATCGGACGCTAAGGAGAGACCTAAGGAGCGAAAGAGAACCGTCGACGACAAGCGAGTGAATGCCATGGCCGCTCTGAAGGCCCGCAGAGAAGGAAAACAGAGAAGAGATTTGGACAACCAAATGAGAAAAGAAGAAGAAAGACAGAAGAGGGCAGAGAAGGTTTGTGTTTTTACATATGAGGCATCTCTAGTGTATTTTATCATAAACAAAAGCAGACTTCTATTAGCTTTATATGGTATAACGGTATGAGAAATAAGCTTATCGTTCAATGTTGTGTTACAGGACGGAGACGGTATATCAAACAAGCAGAGTGTGAAACTGAAAGCGTCAGATATCTACTCTGACGATTCAGCATCAGACTCGGAGTCTGCCAAATCGGCTAGGTCAGGCAGGGGGAGGTCTTCGGAGAGCGCCCGCTCCGGCAGCGACTCTGACAGTGACAATAAGTCAGTCGTCAGCCAGAGGCCCAGGGGCGCCGCTTCCAATAGGGACAAGCCCACCAACATCACCACTAAAGAAGAACTCAGCAAAATCAGACTTAGCAGGTTTGTTATATAGATTATTTATCGTAATACTATAGCCGGATTATTTATTTAAACTACTAAGATAATTTTTTTACACGACAAAATCAACTTTATTAAATGCCAGCTATTAAATTATATACATCATTCTTTCATTATTAGCTAATGAGATAAGCGATGAATTTTATTTTGCTATATTTTTATTCTCAGGTATAAAATGGAACGTTTTGTGCACCTACCGTTCTTCACTCGTGTGGCGCAAGGTTGCTTCGTACGGATAGCGATCGGTAACAACAACGATAGACCAGTGTACCGTGTCGCTGAAATCATCGATGTCTGCGAGACCGCTAAGATTTATCAACTGGGAGGCACTCGAACGAACAAGGGGCTCAAACTGAGACACGGAGCGCAGGACAGGGTCTTTCGGTTAGAATTCATCTCCAATCAAGATTTCTCCGAGACGGAATTCTTAAAATGGAAAGACACGTGCGTGCAAGCCGACAGAGTGTTGCCGACCCTGGAGCACGTCGAATCGAAAATTAGGGACATCAAGGAAGCGCTAGCCTACGAATTCAAAGAGGAGGACGTCGAGAAAAT
The DNA here is from genome assembly GCA_022494535.1 of Himalopsyche phryganea. Classification (NCBI taxonomy): domain Eukaryota; kingdom Metazoa; phylum Arthropoda; class Insecta; order Trichoptera; family Rhyacophilidae; genus Himalopsyche; species Himalopsyche phryganea. The sequence continues at coordinate 891,755 of JAGVSL010000095.1, read as the reverse complement.
CATTCAAGAGAAGGACCGGTTTCGAGCTCATCCGACTAATTATGCGATGAAGAAAACTCAGTTGATGAAAGACAGGGATGCGGCTGCGATCCGAGGCGAAGAAGTGATAGCGTCGGAACTCACAATTAAAATACAAGAATTAGAAGAGAGAGCCAACCGCCTGGATAAAGTGCGAACTTCGTCCATTCAAAGTATATCATACATCAATAACAGAAATAGGAAACTGAACGTGGAAGGTGCTGAGAAAGCTATTATGGAAGAGGTATATTTCATACCCTTTATTTTGTGGATAATAATTGGAATTCATTAATTCAAGTCGAGGAACATGTTACAAATTACAATTTTTTTTATATCCTCATGGCACCAAATAAAATTTCAATAGGAAGATAGTATTTGACAATAAAAACTGATGATCCGATTTTAACCGGATTTAATAGTATGGTGTACGCATAGGTGATACATGTACCTTGCCATCAATATTTATTAGATTATTGATTAGTTTATTATTTTTCAATTGCAGATAAAAGCAAACAAAGGTATGAAGATTGACGATCCCTTCACTCGACGTTCCACAAAGCCAGTCATGAACTTCAAGTCGTTTGCTGCTATGGAAAATGCTGCCGCCACCGCCAATAAAGAAGCTGCCAATCCAGAAATCAGCATCATTCAAGAGTTTGCCCGGGAAGCAGCTCAGTTGCAGGTGTGTACCAATTGAAAGCGCATGAATAAATAAATACGAAGACTTCTCAGTACCGAGATTATTATGAAGATATTAAATTCTCTTAAGACTTGTCGAAGTGTATTTTTAGCTCAATTCTTTGAAAGCAACTGGAAAGAAACCATCTTTATTTATGCATTACAATGGCCTGTGAATGTTTCTTGATCTAGGGTTCAAATCACCCGCCAATGTGAAAATTGGGATATGAATAGACATGAAGTTGTATAGAATAGTTTTGTTACACAGGCTCCGTAGGTCAGGAGCCAAGCATATCACATGTCACAATTAACATAAGAAGTCTTTTCAAGGCTCAAATGATAATCGTTTATCATAAAGTCTTTTAACACGTTTTGTAGTTTCGAGCAAAGTAGATAAACACAGTAAAACGTAGAATGAGTAAAGTTGAAAAAAGGCTTAAACCGTAGCGGTTAACCCTCGTAGCGATCGGAGATTTAGGTATCTGACAATGTATCTGATGTTCGGAGGATTGAATCCGTAGAGCAGTGTCAGGTGAGAACTGATCAAACAGCGAAGGCAGTGCTCCGTCAGAAGATAGTTTCACTAGGCTGGTATCCTTAGGATTTTATAAATCGTGAACCGATCTAACTGCGGAGGCAGTGTCCAGCAGAGATGGTTACGATTGCTTGGTATCCGTAGGATTTCACTAATCAAGAACCGATCTAACTGAGGGTGCAGTGTCCAGCAGAGATGGTTTTGAGAAGAATAAATCCGAAGGATTATCAAAGTGGCTCAGAAGCTTAGACAACAGAGGAACTCTAATGGTCGGTAGCTTCCAAGCAGAGTGACATTGGTTTGAATGAGTAGGGAATTATATAATTTTAATAACGCAGTACATGCGCCTTTTAAAGGTGCCATCTATTATTTACAGCGAAAAGGTGGTTAATTAAATAATATTATTAAAGCTAGCTAGCGACATCTATATGAAATTATCGCATGCTATAGTTATTTTTATTTCCAGCAAAAAGCCGACAGTCAAAAGGAATTGCTGAAGAGTCACGAAAATACTCTTTATTCCATGCACGACTTTGAAATCAATATTGATCTTGAAGTTCCACAACCGAGTGAGTAATGCTAATCTTCTATTTTGTATACATCTCTATTTGGCAAATTTCATACTTTATTACATCAAAGAAACGTCATTTGAATGTTTCTCATTTTATCAATTACTCCATGTGACAAATATTTATATAATTGGCCATAGCTCGACAAAAGAAATTGTCTATATGCCAGCTGAAGTTTCACAAATGAAATATCCTTATGATTGTCGATTTTTTATACGTGAATTATTTTTGTTTGCAGTGAACGCCGTCAATGTAATACCCAAGCCTATGATGAACAAAGTGAAAGACACCGGCCCCAAGCGCTCGCTCAATTTAGAAGATTACAAAAAGAAACGGGGCCTCATCTGAAATATTGTATTCAGACCTAGCTTATTTTTCTATTACTATTTATCGTTAACTAATATTATCAAACAAATCCATTTATTGAATACAGTATAACCTTGTTATTGTTAAATTGAAGTCGACGTGAAATCCTTTCGCTTTTACTATCATGGAAATTAAGGTAAATTGAGAAGCAACAGTATTAAATTTTAATATCGTTAGTTTCTTCTACCAGATAGCTATCGTGAAAGACACTTCCTGAACTGTTTGCCGACTGCCGTTGTCCATTCGGTAACAATCCATGATTGAATTGATCGTGCCAGAAATTTTTATGTTATTTATTACTATTGATGTAATAATGATTTATATCAAATGGCATGGTCGTCTGATAATTTTAACTCATCCCATTGTACGAACTCTTCAAAAAAAAAAGTTAGTTTCTGTTATAGGTTGCTTGCCAGTTCATCCAATATCATTCTTTCACCGTGATGTATATTTTGGCTAAATTTAAAGAAAATCATAAACTGGCGAGTGGAGTAAATATTCCATGCAGCCGCAGTTGCTAGTTAGTTGTATGTTTTAATCACTTGTTTTTTTTATGAAAAGGTATCATCAAATACCTTAAAAATTATTTTACCACCTTTCCACTTATTGAATTTCGAAATAGAGTGCTGTTTCTCGTTGTACTTTTGTTGTACTGACAAATGATACAGAACATAACTCGGCCAGTATTGTAGATGTAATTTATGTCTGGACAGATAAAAGAGTTAACTACCCAGCAAATTTTGACACATACAGATAGCTGTCTATGGGACAAAATCCACATATGCATAAAAATTCATATTGCATGTGCCGTTTTGTGTGGTTAAATAGAAGAAACCCTTAATTATATTCAAAGAGTTGACTTGATTCTAATTTATTTGAACGAGGTTATACTGCAGATAATATTGTGTAAGACGAATGTATATCTTAAGTAGGTTTAATTGATATGAATCGATATTGATCTCGGAGTTTCAATACACATTTTTGTACCTGGCAATGACATTATTGAAAAAAATTCAACCTTTTCTGAATTGTAAAAATTGCAGCGTTAATGCAAAATTCTTTCAGTCATTTCAATACTCGTATAGTTGCAATCTGACTGAAATGGTAACTTGCGAAAATTGTGATTCTGTTTTTCCAAATCGTTTCTAAAATATGATTTTTGTTGTTATTCTATATAATGAAACAAAATCCTATATCGCGACACGCCTTTACGTTAGTACTATTAAATGTAATTTTGAAATAGTCACATGTAATAATGCTGTTTACATTAAAAAATCGCATACTTGCAGATAGATTAATTAACGTTAGAGCTTTTTTGATGTCATTCTTGTTTCAATAAACAATATAACTGACTTTGAGATTTTAAGCTTCTTTTTGGGATGGACTGTTTCAGCCCAAGTTGAGTAATAATGCTCTGCTCTTCGAGAGCTCGAATCACTGAGAAGAATGAAAATAAATATGCATATATTACTTTTCCAATAATTTATCAATTTGTATCCATAGGCTGTGATGTTTTCAAACCTACTCGTTATTAATCATTTCACTGCGATGCACTGATTAGCATATGCGAAATCTAAACAAAACAAATGTTTCTGCAAGGAACACAGAAAAAGTGATAGGCAAACCGGTGTCTCTCAAAAGAGATGAGCAATCGATTTACAATCGGTTCTCTAAAAATTCCTGCTATATTCCACATTGGAAGCGGACACATTTTTAAGAAAATGTAATCTTTTCTAACTACTCTTCACGATCTGAAGATGACAAAGGACATGGAAATATGATAAAATATTTTTGATTAGGATAGTTATCCATAGCATTTGTTTATTTTGATAATTGAAAATCAATTATTTTTCCCTTGTCCCTGTTGATTCTTAACGTAAAGTGTTTATTTGCTATATTATGCATGGGGAATAAAATTTTGTAAATAGAAGAAATGTAAATCTAATTTTTATTTAGCTGCATAAGTTTTTTATATGTAGACAAATATTAGATTGTTGCAACTGACCTCTTTTTAAACCTCAACATCCATTCTGAATGGTGCAATCCAATGCCTATTTCCAGACACAAAATATAAAGATAAAGCTCGACGGGTCCTCGCAAATATTAAAAATTTAAATGTTCTGTGCGATTTGACACAGTTCCAAATTTCAATATAGTTGAAATTTGATAATTTATTGTACCTTTCCTCTAGTACTCTAGAATAAACAGTTGTACCGGTCTCCTTTTTGAGTGTGTTCTCAAAAATGCACCACATATTTATTTGACATTCAATGAAACATGAAACTGAAAGATTTGTTATATCTAGCTAATTTTTTAAGTAGAAATTTAATATTATTTTGGATTTAAATACTGATTATTTATGTAAAAGGAAAACTATAATTTTCTCAGCAGATCTTGATTATGACGGAAACATCTTTTACTTAAAGAAATCATGGTGAAGTATTTTTGAATTAAATAGTTACAAAATTTTTTGGTTTTGATATTTGACAACCACATTTTGGAAACATGCCACTCCCTGTAGTTATACATGACAGTTGTGGCACTACCTAGGTATTTTTCATCCTACGTTCATGTCTGACTTTTATTTACCACATAAAATACTTCTGTCGTTACATTCGTCCTAACACCGTTTGAAGTGAGATGTCAATCTGAAATGGGACATTTTTTCTGTCCTATTTTACATCCCGTCGACAGCTGTGGTAGTGCCACCACTTGATATGTAAAGAATTTACTGTACTAATTATATTAACAGTACCTATCATAGAAAATTTTCTGTGCTGGCAATGTATGAGATTCATTTGTGAAAAACGGTTGTGGTTCTTTACTGACGATATGTTATATTTATCATTTCTTCTTCCACTAGATTTCAAATATTACAGGAAACTCAATTAATGTTTATATTATAGGTACAACTCTTAATATAGTCTGTTCCGATGCAACGTCCAAAATCTGTTGAGTGATTCGTTTGTAGTCGGATCAGATGATGACAAAACCTACAATGTGATGTCATGCAATGTATTGTAGTTATATAAGTCTCTCAGATGGTTCTCGACGACAAGATATGGATGACAAAGCTACTATGATTATTAGTTAAGAATTGAAATCATTTGATTGTGTATAAATCAACTGAAGTACTTTAATATTTCAAAATAAACTGTTCCTAAAAGCAATATTTCCCCATGGGATTCATAAATTTAATTAGAAAAAATATTTATTGTACATTGTTTAAATTGACAAAGTGAATTTTACATTAAAAATAGACACATTAAATATCAATCTGTTTTTTTCCTCTATAAATATGTTATTGTTTCGCACTCGTAAAGTGTCGCCATGAATGAAAGTAATTTAATTAAAAATTTTGTTCGCTGTGTAAATATAGGATATTCTGTGTATGTTATATTTTTTATATTTATTTCATTGTAATCTGTTTTATGATTAAAAGTATTTTTTATACATTTTTTGTTTTATTGTTTTTCTCTTTGCAACTTCATTAATTTACAATAATGAAGGCTAATTAATGGTTTATATGTGAATTTCACTGCACAATAGAATAGCTTAGGTTTTTCATTACCAATGCCACAAGATATAATAATGTGTTCATGAGAACGTATTCGTCCATGCTTCCATAGGTTATTTGTATATACAGTAGAACTTCGATAATCCAAATTGTACAAAACAAATAATTTTAACCTTTACCACTCAAGCCTTTTTTTGTATGTGCCTACCGCCTACTCGAGACGTTTTTCGATGAAAAGCATATTTTCAATACAAAAAATCAATTGGTGAAAAACATGTCAACAAAAAACAAATTGTTTTGTTATTATTTCCGTAAAATAGATTTATAATGAATATATTGCACTTATTTTAAAATTATTTATAATCCTTCATTATGTGTATTTCAAATAGCAATCTCCTATGTGTAATCCTAGCTTATTGATGAAGGACTCGCAAAATGGTCATGTTTCTGATTTACCACCTGGGATATTTCTATTTTAATATACTGCAGTCTTTCTTAGTCCCAGAAAGCAGGACATGTAACTTATTCGGAAGTCGGTCTTCCGTAGAAACAGTTGAAGTGCGTCTTTGAGATCCACCTTGCCAAAAATCTCCTACTAATTGGTCAACCAATAATTTGTATGTAAATAATGTAAATAATAAATCGATACATACTAATTTTCATAAGACTCATTAGAGTACTTAACATTAGATTTGTAAGCTTCTGAATCGGTATAATATACTAGTAAGTATTGCAACAAAGACAATCTATTCAAATAAAAAACTGTTAAAGAGTCTCGTATACTCCTTTGATTTTTAAACAAATAAAAGCCAGTAATAATTTGAGAAATAGACACTTCAGATCATGCATAACACTGTTCACCCTCCAGTCACTAGCGCGTTCAATAAATAAGATTTATTACCCTATGCGACAAAAAAATATCGGTTGCACCGAAAAATTCAGAAAACTCATAAAAACACTTGTTGAAATTACGCATGCCGTCTTCATTTGGTGACTTCTTTCTCAGATAAATGTAATTACCTATTATTATTCATTCTAAATTGATTGAAATCGCAATAAATAAAATAGTTGTGAATATAAAAAAAAAACACTTTATTGACGCATGCCACCTTAGCGGCGGCACTCTAGTAATATTCCAATGCCGCCGCTATGGCGGCACTCGAGTGCAAAGAGTTAAATGGTGATATTTCGTCATAATAGAATTGGTTTGAACCAAGTCCTTTTGACATGATCAAAGAAAATCTGTTTTTAATGTTGAAACGTGTATTCCATACTTAAGATTATATTATTATTAGCAGAATTGATACGAATTTCCCTTGATCATGTCAAAAGGACTTTGTTCAAACTAATCCTAGTACGACGATTTATTAACAATGATTTTAGTTCATTCTAAATAGAATAGCAAAACAACATCGAAATTATATCGCATAAAATGGAAGACCATTATTATTATATACTAGATAAAATTCTGTATTGACTAATTTTTTAAGCCAATTCTTCAAATGGATCAATAAAGATTATTGCCGTCACTGAAAAACGAAAACTTTCTTCGATCGATTTATTAATATTTTATCAAGTGAGTGTAATGCCAGCAATTCTAATGTGCTGAAAAATTCTACAAATTAGCTGATAATGGAAGAATTGCTATTTAAAAATCAGAACTTATATTTTGTTTGATACAAAGCTTTGAAGGGATAGAAGATGAATTTTTCTTTTGCGTAAGCAGAAACTCGTTCAGTATTGAGCACTTTTCAGCAATGTCATACTTCAAATGGTATTACAGACATCTGACACTGGCAACTATTCTGCCACCATAAGTAAAAGCAGCAATCGGCACATTTCGAGCAATAAAACTGTTTTGATGTATTCAACTATTAGTAGCCTACCTCCTCAGAAATAGGGACAGTGACAAGCTATCCATTATGCTAAGAAAAGATGTCGAGCTATTTGTGGGCAAAATTATCTCTTTCTCAGCAAGTTTTGATATAAGGCCGACATTCATTTTAATGAAACAACTTTAACACTTTACAAGTTTTCCAAATCGGTATATTTAAATTGATTTTTTCTAATAATTGTGAAGAACTTTCTTCGCAGTTAATTTTTGTATGCCAGTAAATTTTTTTCACTGATCTAAAAAATATTACAGTAGGTAAAAACAATGTTATTTAAACATAATTTTATTTATCAATTATTATTTTATACAGTTTTCTTTCATCCAATTTCATTAGCTTATCTAATATACAAGAATTATAATAATAATCCAAACATGGAATGAATTCCTTTGGTAGTAGTCATATGTAGTGCAGTATAGATAAAAATGAAAAATAAGTACAAATTCGAAATTGATTTGTGGAAATAATAAATATTTTTTAATTGAGAATTAGTTATTTTATAGGTTTTCATTACAATAATATAACATAATATCGCGGCAATCTGAATCATAATTCATAAACTAGATTTCTTTATTCCCAGTGAAACGAATATCGTGCCATCCACTATTTTAATTGGTGTAATCAACTATTGAATATACGGTAGATTCATAACTATCCGAATTGCTCTAAAGGAATAGAATATTTTACTATCCTCGCATTTGTTTTGAAGTTAGTTGTTTGAGTTTTTTTTGACACCAGACAATGTTCATATCAGTTTGGTCAGGATAATAAAAATTCTGTGGTATCTGTTGAAAATTTATGAAACTGTGTTATTCTGGAATTGTGTAAGAAAAACAAAATTTAACATCTTACACTTAGCCGTCTAAACTATTTTGTTTCAATCCCCTGGAAGACAATACCATCAATTACATTTTTTTATTGTGTTATTAAACCTGCATTTAACTGCGATACTTAATATTGCATTTGGATCAATAAAACTATTATTACTATACCCATTATCTTATCGTAGCTTCTTGATAAAATATAAAAGTAGTGAAATTATCATTTCCTATACTTATACACTGGGGAAATAAATATATAGAAGGTATAAGATAATTTAAATGCGGATGGTAAATACTTCAGAAATAAGATGGATAATTAAAAACAAATAGACAGCTATAATAATTTCTCGACAGAAATTTTAGATAGATATTTGCCAGCGAAAAACAAAATGCATCAAAATGGAATATTGCCAGAAAACTGGGAGGTGTTATCACTTAAAGATTCTAAACGACTGATTCAATAAATACCTACATGTATGTTCTGTAAATTCAACAATAATTGAATAATATACCTATGTAAAATTATTTAATAAAAATCAGTATTGAAAAAATGATCTTTGAAATGCATTTTTCATTCTACAATAATCGGGAGGTTGATAATATTGAAATACATCTTTCATCAAAGAACCATAAGTTATTAAATATTTCTACACAATTTTATTTTTAGAATTGCAGATTACGATACTGTAAAGTCACTAATGACTCAGAATAACAATCATACTAAAACAGGATGTAACTATCGTGAAACGGCTGGTGGAAGTTTGTTTTATATATCTGAACATAACACATTTTTAAAGAGATCTAATATTATAAAACTATCCCTATATCTCAGAACTGAAAGTTTTAAATCTATTCATTACCTACTTACAGAATTATGTATTAATAACGCATAAGATGAAACAACAATTGAGAATTATTAACACATCTCTGGCAGCGCCGATTGAGCCTAGGTTAAAGAGCAACGCGGGCGTATCCGCTTGCGTAATTATTCACGAACACTCGCCTACAATATTATGATGTTTTTATGAATTAGTTTCTCACGCGCACTCAATAGTTTTCAAATATAAACTAAAAGTGGTACCGTGAAAAACACTCCCTTTTGCGGAACTTTACAAAAGTCACAAATGTATCTTGTTTCCCCGGACACTTTCAGGTTGGATATTTTACAGCTTAGCTTGTGACGATATTTTCTAATTTATGTAGCCAAAAGTCGAAGAGGGTGGCCACGTAAGTAAACTAAAAGCATTCGAAGAACTTAAAAGGTACGTAAAAAAAATGGAATAAATCGTATGTTTTGACATGTGGTTTCGATCTTGACCTGAACACATGTATGAGTGGGGACAGTTCCGATTTATACTCGTATGTTAAATTTTCAACAAAAATTCAACATATGTTAGTGTAAACCATAAATATCGCAATATAATAAGCAGGAGTGTGATCGCACTTTCCCGCTACAGCGGTAATTTTTTTGCTAGTTGTAATTACAGTCTCCCGCAAACGGCGATTGGCGCACTGTGATTCTCGTTTCCCGCCAGAGAAGTGTTAATAAACATTTCTGTGTGGCAAAGGAAGAGGGCGTTATGTTTTGAAAATTGAACAATTAGTTAATTGAATATGCCAAAATAACTACAGTGCATATATGCATAAAGAAGAAAACGGACGAGTCGAAACTATGCTGCTAAATTAGTAAATTTCATGTTGAAACATCACATTTTTTAACAAAGTTCACACAAACGCAAATCTTGTTTTGGCACTCCTTACTACTGATTTTGCCTTTTTCTTTTAGCACACAGATTATTTTGCCAGCTTCTTTAAAGTTCATGTTCCGAAATCTACAATTGAAAAAACAAAGATTTCCTCAACCTATAGAACTCCTGTTAAATTATAATACTTATGTTCTGAGGTGGTTCATAAAACTAAGAAGAGAAAACGAACTCTTTGCGACATAAGCCGTCAACGTTGTAAAAATTTTTCATCAATGCATTAATGATTATTTAGGCTAATATACTATTTGAACAATAGATTTACAGTCTTTCATGTATTTATCATACATATACTATAATAAAATTGATATTCATTATGTAAACTTTTTACTTTCAGTTCTCAGGTACAGACTTGAACCGATTCTTCGATAAAAATGTAGCAGACAATATTTCAAAACCAATTTTCGGCAAATGTAAATTATTGCAAAATAAGCTTCTGAATTTTGCTATAGCTTTCCAATAATTGTTACATCATAATTCAATATTAAATAATCTTTGAACGTAATGTAATATGAACCGTTCTCTCCTTCGTTCACAGAAATCATTTGAAATATAATAAAAGTCTTTTGTAAATTTATAATACTCTACACTGATGATCGATAAGCTGATGATTAACTGGCTCGGGGGCCAAGTTTTCGCAGACAGTTGAGACCCTAAAACAAAAAGAAATCTATTATATAAGGAAAACGGCAGCTTAGCATGCGCCTGAGTAGTGTTATATTTGTAGCAAAAATCATTTATCCAAATCACACAGGAGTCAGAAATATCTTGGATAAGGCAAGTCGGAAAATTGGGAAACTTACCAATGACAAACTTATCTGTCCGATCCTTTCTTATGGATCTGTAGGACAATAGCGAGGGTGAAAACATTCAATAATGGAAATATGTTAGTATTATACATTTTGCCAAATTGTGATTGGGCGATCGACACAATGAAGAGGGATTAGATAAGGTCTGTATACTGTCAGTTCAGACAATCGATACTTCAATATCAGGAATATTGATATATCGAGGACTGGCCTAGAGACTAATACTTGAGAGAGCCATGACCACTCTAGGTCGTGCAACCGAGGATGAATGAATTATAATTTCAATTGTGGATACAAATAAATAATTTATATAGTTTTAGTCAGAGATGATGGTATTTTAACTTGTCAAAGTAGATTTCAGTTGGGTAGGTAAATGAGATAATTAAAGTCTACTTAAACAAACAGAAAGAGAAATGCATGATTCATACATTTAGCTAAAAGTCAATTTAAGCTTAATAAATGAATGTTAAATAGTGTCACTAAAAATTATAATATTACCTGTTCATCGTATTCAGCCTTGGACATCCAAAAAGTGTCCCGGTCCTTCATGACCTCAGCCAGAACAGCTCCGCCGATAAACACCATGTCTTTCCGAAGAGGGGGATCCTCAATTCGAATCTTGAATTTAGACAGTTTGTCAGTGTCATTCTTGAGAACCCTCTCGAGGTACAGCTGTTTGATTTCTCTCTCTAGACGGGACGGCAGCCCCGGGTACATTGTTGAACCTCCGGAAAGCACGATGTGCTTGTACAGTTCATTACGGATGTCAATATCGGCAGCCTTTGAAAAAAGCAGTGCTTCATTATGTGATATGTCATGTTTGCGGTATAGTGATTTCCAATCTAGATACCACTAGATCAGTGGTTCCTACGGACCCCCAGGGGTCCTTGTAACCACTGAGGGTCTGCGAAAAGTTTAATATAAAAAAAATATTTGTGACACATTTTCATTATTATCAAAGTTAAAATAAATAGCAATAAATAAATTGGTAGAGATGTGTTGGGTGTTGGATCCTTTTGCAACCAAACGTACAAACTCAGATGAGTCCATACTAATGCAGGAACAATTTATTGAAAATTATCCACAAATAAGGAGCTGAAACCAATGTTTGAACAAGGACACCAGAAATTCTGGTTAAAAAAATAAATAACAAATTTTATATCCTGCATTATGGGTCACTGTACAGAAGCTGTTGATTGTTTCCCTGTCTTCCTATTTAGTAGAGCAAGGATTAAGTGCAGTTATGAACCTCATCATACTTTAAATATCAAAATGCTTTATTTACATTTCATTTTTACATCACCATTTACCATTCAAGACATCAAAATTAAATTTATAATTTTTCTATTATGTACAGTTATTTTACTTGGGGGTTCATGGTCAGGTTTTTGCTTTAAGAAGAGGTCCATGGGCATAATAAGTTTGGGAACCACTGCACTACAACTGCATTACAGCTAGATTTTGATTGATATCACAAATACGCCTAAAATATTTAAAAAATATTTACACACTCAAAACTTTTTTTTGTGCGGTTATGTGGTTTTTTTAAATGCAAATTTTATTTTAAATATATATTTTTGAAACTGTATTAACGTACATATGTAATTATGAAGTTAACAGCGCGTTGTTCCCATTTTTAACGCGCGAAATCCAGCGTTTCATCTACAAAGTGAAATTGGCACGTGCGGCCGTGTTACTTTTTAATTTGACAAAAATTCTTCTACAAGGGTCAAAAAAATACATAATCCAGTCAAGTTATGCGTAAAAGAAAACTATTCGGACCTGGATGGTTGAGAAGACCAATTCAGCGATTCCTTGACCTTCAACGTTGATGAGATGAGGCTGGAAGAGGACTTCGGGAGCTTCGAATCTTTCTCCGCCAACTTTTATGACTCGACCATCAGGGAGCTGTAATCAGATTTCATATTGTTATCCCTATTACATCCAACATATTGTCATCATACCCTCTGTGGAATAGATTGGATCGAACAGATGAATGTTGGAAATAATCCGTACACTGGGAATGAACGCGGTTTGAGAGAAGATGCTTATTTTCGATACTTCACTTACTACATATGGTTCGACGAGGACTGTTGTCTCGAGAGCCAGTTTCTGCTCCTGTTCGATATTATATCCGATGTAACACAACTTCTCTTTCATCATGCGGACAGTCTCGAAATCTGCTGAGTGATTGAATGCGTATCCCCTCAAAAGCAGCAGCTGAAAATAAAATGATACATCATTAATTACTAATTACAAACCGCCCAGTTTACTTTTCGTGTTCCGAGGAATACAACATATTTGAATTAGACAATCGATGCTCATTTGTTTTTAATATTTGCCAATTCATGTTAGTTTTGGACAGCATTTTTCTCTGCCATAACTGCATCGAATTACTGTGCTGTAGCTAAAAAGGTAATAATTTTTTATTATCAAGATTTTCAAATTTGTATATTTTTTTTTCCCCACTTCCAATGTGGAGCATATGGTCTAGCAATGGAGGTATCTTAACAGAATTTATCTATGAGAACTACTTGTTACTCAGTTGCTCAACCTCTCTTATTTCGAATAGAGTAGGGATAGAAGGAAAGGGCTAGGACAGGACTAGTGGTTAGTGAACCGCTCTCACTACGCCCCGCGAGGATCGGATTGGTGGGAGGGAGGAGTTTTAGACATCACAAATACTCAAAACAACGAACAGAAATCCATAAATCGATTGAGAGATCAATTTATCTAACTGTCCGCACTGGGAATTGAACCCGAGGCGCTATCAACTGCGCCACAGACGCCGATTTAATACAAACTGACACCACCTCAACATATTGGGTGGACATGGGTCTCCAGAAGTTCAGAACCGACCACTACCATTCCCATTATAGCAAAAGTTATAATATGTGATGTTTTTAACAGAGCATTGAGAATTTTTTTTTATTAATAGCAGTAGGTTTTAAGGGTTCAAAGCGATCATCCTCTGTTACTTTAACTATAAATGGCTAAGTTTCAAATTTTGCAGCGCATTGTCGCCAAGCAATAATAATTTATCGAATCAATCATCGCTGGGGTCGAGGAAGTTTCAAACCTGCCCCATTTTTTTTTCTAAGAATTCGTCAATATTAATGTCAGCCAGCGGGGGTTTATTCCACAAACTGGTTTTAGCCTAGCAACGATCAGCTTGTGCATCCGCACTGGCGATCGGTCTGGTTTGTAAGAAATCGATTAAGTCAGGGGTGGGGGGGCAAGTAATAAAATTTCATGAAAGATATATTTTGGTCAGTTAAGTCGGTGTTTCCGACGGGGAAAGAATTGTCCTTTGGGGCAGTAAGTCGACGGGTTCGACGAGGGTGGGTAGCCGTGAGAGACGGCAGAGTTTCGAAAGGTTTTAAGAGGGAAATCGTCTTAAAAAGTTATGAACTGTGTTTAGAGTAAATGAATCTGTAACTGTAATCCGTTGTAAACATTTTTTAATTGTGAAAACCTTTGTTGTGTACTGTGAAATTGTGTAATCTCAAGCTCTACAACAATAAAAAAAAATACGAGTAAACAAGAGTGGGTTTTCTTTGAAGTGAGTCTGCCCTGAGCCGTATGTAGTGTGGAACAGCCGGGTGTGGGTCCGAGAGCAAGTGAAGTGTTGCTTGTCTCTCGAAACCCTGTGTCTTTCATCACTCCATATTATCAAACTCTATAAAACATATAATCACTTTTTTCCAAACTTACCTATGTGTTGTTTACAATCAGCGTTAATTACCTTTTTAACATTACATTAATTATTAATAAAATTGTTTACAGAATTTGTTGTTTCTCAATTTTATTATAAAATTTTCCCATTTGCTAAGACTGTTATTGAATATTTGTGAATTTTTTTTTGATCTCATTACATTTCCTTAAATAATTGACTTCTAAATGGTAGAATTTTTGATTACAGATTAGTAGTTATTTATTTGTGAGAGGTCCTTGACATTTTATTTGTAGACCATTTTATTTCGTTCATGTGTAATTTGTTTAATTATCTGTAAATTCCTGTCATAGTTCTTGATCAAATTGTTTTGGTAATTATTAACACTCAATTTCATATAAATAGCATTGTTAAGATTTATATTTCATCAGTTGATAACCGATCCTGATCATTAAAAAAATGTGGAAGTAGTACAAAACATATTACTCAAAATACCCCTTAATGATTAACGTTTTGTCATTTATTTAGTAACATTTCAGTGGTTGTAATGCTTTTGTAATAATCTTAAAAAGTAACAAATTTGTTTGTCATAGTTTTATTCAAAATGTTTAGAAATCAATGTGTCTCCACAAAGCAAACGTCCAGATTTCCACCGTCCTCTCATCCATCATTCCCGTTAATCACTAGACTTATATTGCGACAAAAGTACTCCTCGGAGGCCTTTACCTTTATCAAATATCGTGTTATGTCTCTTCCAGCGATATCCAATCGCCGTGTCAGATGAGGTAAAGAGAATTCTTCATATACAGGGCAAATATGCGTGACTCCGTCCCCTAGAAAAATGTGGACAAAATTGTTAATAGTCAAAGTTAATTGTTCAAATTTGATATTGATTTTAATTTCATCAAGCACCCTCAGTCGATATCTTGAATTAAAAGTTTACTTTTCATTGCTGTTTTAATAAAATACGCAATGTAAGTGTGATATTGGAAATGAACAGCCATTGAACAAAATTCCATTATCGATATAGCACTTGCACGAGAAAAATCGCTTTTTTTCAGTTAAATATACAATTTTCATCATTTGCGTAATAAATAGTAGTATGTCTATAAAATAAAAGGAAGAATGCTTTTCTTTGATTTCATGTAAGAGTTTAATTAAATTACTCTTATTTTTGTATTTGTACAATGTGAAGAAATAAACCTTTTGTATAAAAACTATTTTCCTCAGTTAACTGTTTTTATACTTTCGACCAATGACCGTAGCACCTGATATATAGAAGGCCCATTACAATGAAAATATTACATTTATATTAGGTAAATAGAAGTTAAGTACATACCGGAATCTACTACGACACCAGAAATCAACCCCTGTGCGTACAACGTGAGAACTGCTTGGATGGCAACATACGCACTGTCGAATCCATATTTTTCAAACATTGTCTGAAAGGAAAACAACCATTTATTAGAATACAATCAATGTTTGTTAAAATTAAGATCACTACAAATGTACCTGGCCGCATATTTCTTTCGACTTATACGAGGCCAAAAAGAGAATTCCGCAATTTTTGAGAATGTTGAGCTTTATGTTTCTGATAATTTTTTGTGGAATCGTGAACATGAATTGTTTGTTCTTCCAAAGTGTTGAACCAACCTGCCAATGGGAATGCCACTGGGTGAAACATTTGTTAACCTTTTTAAAAGGTATTGCTTCGGATGTCGATATATTTCATGTGAACGTGAGCGAGTTCAGACGAGCACTGTTTTTTAATCTATTAATAGTTTAAGTGCCAGGATCGTAAAAATATTTCTGTCACCACAGGCCAAGTGTTTTCAAATCGCCCGAAATGTCATAAATCTTATCATAAAGACATAATTATTATTTCCATTCATAAATGCCTCCCCTATAGTTGATTTTTAAATTAGTCACGGTCGATAAAATCGACCTTTTTATTTTACCACCAGGGTTGTCACAACACGCGTAAACAATTGTTTTTTTTGTTGACTTTTTAAATTTAGTTTTGATATTTTCATTTTTCACGTTATTTTCATTATCATAGTTTTAATAATAGTATTTTTTATAAATTTATTATTTGGATTTGTAGAATACATGAATCTTCTTCTTCCCAGTCAAATATGTTAGAAGTAGCCAAAAGAACCGTATCATCGTCGTCATCGAACACATCAAAATCATTTTCGAAAGCAGTTAAGTCATCCAGCAATCCAACATAAATCCGATATCACTTTCTTCCGATTCTGGCGCTACAATAAAAATATCGTTCTCAACTTGTGGTGGTAAATTGTTTTCTTTAGGGAACTCCATTATTACAAAAGCTTTTCACAAAAATATATAGTTTACAAACACACAAAAATGGAGAATTACGTAATATTATAGACTTTAATACAAAAAATTAAGTTTTGCACAAAATGATGTTTTGATACAGTAACGAACTCGAATTCATTAATATTTATATTTTTACACAGCACTCGTTATCATGAATGTTTGCGATGTCTACAACACCTTCCCACCCATCCGATCCTCAAAAATGGGGTGTAACGAGAGCGATTAGCTAACCGCTATTCTTGTCCTATCGCTACTCTCTTCAAAAAAAGAGAGGTTGAGCAACTGAGTAACAAGCAGTTCTCATAGAAAACTTCTGCTGAGATACCTCCATTAGAAGGCCATATGCTCCATGTTGAGAGCGGACATGGTAAAAAAATATATCTTTTGCCACTTACACATTGTTTATTGCGAAAATATTTGGCGTATTAGAGAGGTGATATATTTGTGTAAAAAAATTTATGTATCCTAAATACGCTCATAGGTGATATTTGTATTAGAAAAGATAGATAGATGCTTGCAAGAAAATAACAATTGTGAAAACCAAATCAAAAAATATTTAGAAATAAGCCTGAGGTCCGAAAAGCATACTGATAACCGCAAGTTTCAAAATACAACTGAAAGAAATAATAAAATCAGGAGATATCGAAAAAGAAATATATGTTTCCCATTAATTATTTTTTTGCGATAGCCTTAATGCTAATACCTATTAATTATTTATGCGCTAAAATTCCAGTTAAAATATTTTTTGTTTGAAAAATAAGAGATGTCTCTATCCCGATATTGATTGTGGTAGCCCTCGATGCGCCTGTTGGACACCTTTTACAGAAATCTTTTTTACTGGTTCACCATAGCATAATTTTGTGTTATTTTAATTTATCCTGGTAGAGCATAGATGGGACTAGACGTTCGTGAACCAATGTTAAATAAAAATATTACGTGTAGCGAGATTTGAGACGCTGAAATCGCTCACGCGCCCGTGCGTGCATGGCCTACACGTCGAACATCTCATTCACGCACCGGTGTGTGCATGGCACCTGACTGGTTAAAGTATATTTTGTCTTAATTTATCAGGTTGACTTTGTTACCAATTTCAAATGTTTACCTGATGGATTCAATGTGATCTGAGTTTTGATAAAAATAACTGCAATTACAATATCCGGTGTTGCAATTTCGTCTGCATTATCATATCAGATTTTAATACAGAAAGATGAAAAATAAAATCAGAGTCCCTACCTCTATCATCTTTTGCCTGTTCTTGGTGGGGTTCATTGGCGGTTCTGTCAGCAGGATTTTTGTCTCAGACGGGTTGACGTTCATTTTGCTCGGACCGAATGTGTAGTCCCAAACGTGGCACATATCATCCCAGTTCCTGACAACCTGGATTGATAAAACATTAGAAACTATTCAAAACAATCAGTCAAACATATTCCACTGATTGTTTATACAAAAAAAAAGAGAAATTATGTGATAATACTCGTAAACCAGCGCAATAGTCATATAATTTTATAACTAGGCTTCTGGAGAACCACACTGTTTGCTAGTTACTCTAAAATGAATACAAATTTTATACAAAATACAGTGAAAGAGGAAAATCACATCAGATATTTTCTGCGGCGTATCGGCAAAAAACTCTGCCTAGTCAGAAGATCCCTGTTTCAATTCTAGCTACATCAAATTACAAGTCAACATTAATTTGTTGAGACAGCAGGCAAGGGTGTTTTTTTTTTTTTTAATGTATTGTTCTGTGATCATGAATACACTCAAGGGTGCCGTTCATATATGGCATGAAACGATTTTGGCTATTTTTTAACCCTCCCTTCATCATCACATAACCTTTTACTCTTCTGTCTATATTACGTCACATTTTGACACCCTCTCTAAACGGTAAAAAAATTTTTTTTTTATATTAATCGTTAAATCCCTGATCAACGGTATACCTAGTAATGAAAAAAGTGTCAGTTATATTTTAAAGACCAGGTATTTTAAGAGGAAGTAAAAAAAAAGATAAAAAACATTCTCATAAATGATATCTCAGGAAGCAAGAATCTAAATTATTAGGTTTGTTTAGAGCTTTTTGCAACTAAAAATGATCGTTTTCCGTGAAATATTCTCACAGAATATCGTGTTTTCAGATCCTTTTATAGTTTTTGTTTACTTTGTGAGGTCACATTTTCTCTGACCCGTTCTAACTCCCCTAGATTGTGACGTCATATATGGACAACCTCTAATTAAACTAACTTATAATAAAAATTTATATCTCACCAAAGCTCAATACCACTTGAATGGAATTTCATAATATAACATTTAGTGGTCCAATAAATACTGCATATGAATTTTGGCCGCTCACAATGGTGAGTGAATTATATATAATAACAATGCTTACCCCATTTTCCATCGGATAGTTCACTTCCAACATGGAACGAAGCTTGGATGCTTCGTCTCCCACCATTAAATCCTGCAAACAGACACCCCATTAGGCACAAGAAAAAGACATGAACCAATCAGTCGGTTCAAATTTCAATGTTAATGAAACGACGCAAAGAAAATAAATCCATGACTGCATTAAAAAAACTTGCTTCTAAAGTGCATCGTAAATTTCATCTGAACTATTGAGATTTGTTTTTTGCCATACCAAACTCACAATGGACAGATTGCTTATCAGCTTGTCCCGATATACAATTGGTAACTTTGTTATTCTACTTGCTGTATAACACACGTTTCAATTATTTGAGAACCATCTTCAGACGTAAAAAATATCAACATCGTAGGTGCTGATTACGGATTCCAACTATTCGTCATTATCAACTATTCGAATATTGAATAGTAAAATTGAGACTATTCGAATTTATTCGAATATTTAATTAGTTTCTGAAGTAAAAATTTTAGTAAAATTTTTTTCCAATGTGGAGCATATGGTTTCCTAATGAAGGTATCTCAACAGAATTTTTCTATGAAAACTGTTTGTTACTCAGTTGCTCAACCTCTCTTTTTTCAAAGTAAGTAGGGATAGAAGGATAGGGCTAGGACAGGACTAGTGGTTAGCTTATCGCTCTCGCTACGCCCCGTGAGAATCGGATGGGTGGGATGGAGTTTCTCACACCCAGACTACGAACAGAAATCCATAAATCGATTGAAAGATCAATTTATGAAAACCGTCCGCACTGGGAATTAAACTCGAGACATCCGTAACCGTAGCCATCGACGCTACCAACGACGCTACCAACTGTGCCACAGACGCCGACAATACAATACAATTAAAAATTAGATTTGAATAATTAATAACATTATATAAATAAACATTCCAATACTGTTTCATTTTATTACAATATTTAAAATTTGCAGCTGCATTGGATTACTTCAATTGCTGAAATTATGGCATCTTTAAAAAGTTTTTTGCCACATAATCAAATTCAAGTATTATGATATTATATTAGATATTGAAAGCGCCTGAGTTGGGCGAAGGCAAAAATTACCAATAACTGGGGTATTTGTTATTGTTCTTGAAATCTTGAGAAATTGTGATGTAATCTTTCGTCGATTTTGTAAAATATTTCATTAAAAACTATTACAAATACTATTCGAATAGTTAAAGGGACGAATATATTCGCATATTGGAATCCCTAGTGCTGATACTAATTGCATAATTATTACGTGTACAGGCAAATTTGAGGTAGGTTTACCAATAGTTTGCTAGGGAGAAGTGAATTGTGATGGAAATGAATTTAAAAAAGAGGAGGTATTTAAACTACTAAAAACATTATTACTTCTAATTATTTAGACACATATTGATTTACAAGATGTCAATCGTAGCTATATAAAATGCAGAATAACAAAATTATCAAATTTAATTTTATATTGAAAATTAGCTTCCACAGCAATGATGTAAATGATTACATTAAAAAATTTTGGGTTTTTAAGAATATACAATGGTAAAACAGTTGGCTTTAAAAATACACTGTACATCCGTTGTCATTTCGGTATCCCTTTTATTACAATTGTTTACAAAGTTTTTCTGTAAAGATTATGTAATCAACATTGATTTAATTTTTACAAAAAATATTCAACATCCAAAAAAGTGAATCATTCTGACATACGAGACATGTCCAAGAGAAGTATGTGATAGCGCCAGTCATATATGTTTTGTTTCCTTTGAAGATGATACATCGACAGTCAAGTGTATATGAGGGTTATGAAAGCAAAGACAGCTTTCTTAAAAAAAAATGACTGAAATCTATGAATGCAAAATCAGAGCTAAAAATTCATCAGTTTGTGAGCTTACATTTCAATAGCAAATTCGTTGTTTAATAATTTAAGATAATAATTTAAGACATCGACTGAGGGTGCTTGATGGAATTTCAATATTAAATTTGGATTATTGAGATTTTGTACACTTCCATGTATTTTGTCACTAACGACCCGGGTTTCGCCTTTCGGCATCTTCAGGCATTCGAGTACACGAATGGACTCGAACTGAGTTCGAGTCCATTCGTGTGCTCGAATGCCTGAAGATGCCGAAAGGCGAAACCCGGGTCGTTAGTGACAAAATACATGGAAGTGTACAAAATCTCAATAATCCAAATTCGTTGTTTAATAATCACTTCAGAAGCAAACACAGACTTCATCGCAATTAGTGTTTCCTGCCATACAAAAAGTCAAGGGATAAAATGCCCGGCCAGTACATTTTGGCTTAGAACTCAGTAGGAAACACTACTTCTTTTCAAGTAGTCAAAAGCAAATGCAGCCTTCTAAAAGTTAAATTGTCTTTGAATCTCAATATTCAGCTGTAAGATATAAGCACACATGAATCAAATTAATTTGTATTGCTTTTTATTATTACGTTTTTCTCAAAAGCATTTCTGTGGTAAAAAGCTGCCTTTGCTTTTATATCCCTCATATAAAACTCGTTGATCAAAGTAGCGAGATAACATAAAAATGAAATATCTATTAATGATTAACATTTCTGTTGTACTAATAGCAAAGGTGGTATCCCTGCGGATAGGGCTAGGACAGCACTAGTGGTTGGCTAATCGCTCACACTACGCTTCATTTTAAGGATTGGTTGAGGGGAATTTTAGAAGTCACATAGCTCTATACCTACGGACAGAAACCCATAAATCAATTTATGAAACTGTCCACACTAAGATACCATCCCGTGAGATCTGTAACAGAAGCCAACGACATTGACCACTGTACTGTGGAACCGACAAATTCTTACACAGACTAAAAATCCATTTTCAAAAAATAAAAGTGATCGAGGCTTTGGTGATATTACCAATGGCCAGAGAAAATTATTGAGAGTACAAAGAAAATAATGATTTACATTAATTAGTACAACAGATTTGTTTTTGAATGAAAAGCAACATCAAGAAACAAAACATTCACTTTATTTTAAAACTTTCAGAAATTAGACTATCAAGTGTATACCATAATATTCTTACATGGTTACATACACCACGGAGAAGTATCCGGACAATGCATTAATAATTGTTAACCAAAACTGTACCTGACACAGAAATATCGCAGTACATAATATGCTGTAATAACTGGTTGCCGCCGAATTGATTTGATATTTAATTCTCTCCCACTTA
Organism: Himalopsyche phryganea; assembly: GCA_022494535.1. NCBI lineage: Eukaryota > Metazoa > Arthropoda > Insecta > Trichoptera > Rhyacophilidae > Himalopsyche > Himalopsyche phryganea. Next base: position 869,183 of record JAGVSL010000095.1, on the reverse strand, counting down.
CCGCAATATGTTCAGATGAACTCTCCTTAAAGATTGCATGCAAAAACAATCATAAAAAATATCACACATCTAAGCACAAAATCAACACAGCCAGTGTAACGATAAAGATTAGCTCATCCAACTAGTGTTATGAATCAAACGAGTTAGTTATGATTAATGATGTCTCAAAGTTGAAAAATAAAATGGAATAAACAATGCAACACGAGTGACGATGAATGATGATCGACAATAAGATTACAAATTCCATTCTCGATAGACATTTATTGTAAATGTTATGGTTTAGTTGATAAACTAGAGGTGTATAGAGGTAAAATTAGGTCTAGGATAAAAAAACAAGCAAAAGTTTTAAATAACTTACACCTATGCATATGTCCTGAAATCAATAAACAGTAGAAACATTATAGATTGAAATGCAGTCATTCAAGAGATTCACGGTGAGGAGAAGGAATGTTTTATAAATTCACAATGATTTGAGACATTATAGTAGATTGAAGAGATTGTGTTATTAAACCTTTTTTTTATAATAATTGATCAGATTACACATTGAGTTCAAACATTATTTTGAATAATTAAGGTACATGTTGGATCTAATTAAGAAATGCGTACAGGTAGCGTCAATTTGTCATTGAAGAAAAATATGTCGATGTGAAAGTATGATATCGTTTAAAGTTTAAACGACTTCATAAATAATAACTGAAACAGATTTCAAATTAGTAACAAAGGCTTAGACAAGAATTGTATGCAAATGTATTATTATGGGAAATGATGAACACGTGAGATACATGATCAGCATCCATAACATGGCGTCTTTTGATTTACGGCTATATAGTTATTTTTAAAAATATTCCTGAAAGTAAGTAAATTTCGTACGTAATCCAATATATAGCAATCGTTTTGACATTTTTAAAATCAGGATGCAACAGTAACTGTGAATTTCATGTACAGTGTTGGGTCAACGTCAAATATTAAAAGTGACATATACTGCTGAGCATGAAGTTTACAGTTTCTACTGTGTTACAGTAAGATTACTGCGATTGGCAGAACAGATATGGTTTAACAAGAGAATTTATGTCTTATTATAATACTTTATGGTTGTATAAGCCATTTCAATCATATTACTGAAACATTAATGGAACCTAATTAATGCGCAGATTATAAGATGCATCTCTGTTATTTGTAAGATTAGTATAGTGTAATTTTGCTTTAGGTCATTCTGTGTGATGTTGCATGTCCAGATTTAAATTGATATTAAAATATATATGTACAATGCTCTAGTTTGAAGTAGGCTTGAGAGTGGGTCGATTATTTGGGCCCCAAGAAATCAGAAATATACCCTTATGGTGGAGAAGGGTCAGAAGAAATTTGTGAGACGTATGGATACCACCCGTGGCTTTATCCATAATATTATATTTGGGAATAGCTTTTTCCACCAGATGACATTATTGTGAATCCCATACCTTGATTTCAATATCACCGATTTTGTTCTCAGCTCTGAGGATAGGCCTGCCCACCATGGAGGGGAAGACGTGCGCTGGAAAATTGCTGCCAGCATATCCGCATTTGACAAACTGAAAATAAAAAATAGAAATTTAAGATATAACCAATGAACAAAACCAAAACCATATTTTCTTTTCCTTAAAACTTGTTCTTTGCATTGGTCACATGAGACGACAGTTGTGTGGTGCATTTCAGTTATAATGCCATGCATTGTACTTTTTTTTAACCATATCTGCTCCCTACTCGGAGCATTCTCTGTCGCTGCCAGACTTCTTGCTTCCTCCCATGTTACCCCAGCGCCCTGTAGCTATGCCGAGTACATCCTATGGATGGTCATCAGCGGTCTTCCAGGGCGACGAAATCCTTCCGGTTGGTTGAAGAGACAGGCAGGATTCAGGCTTCCAGGCAGCACGTGTCCAAGCCGAGTTCATCGTCATTTTTTTTTTTTTTCCTGACAAAGTCAAACCACCTAATATTCGCTGCATGAATCTGTTTTTGATGCTCAGTACATGGTTACCCCGAGCTGTAGGTGCCATGAGTCGTTGAATATTAGCCACTTGATAGAGGGTACTTGTCCAGACAGGCACTGTTGCAAAGCACACTAGTTTAGTTCCCACTAGCTATCGCTATCCAATGCGTTCTGAGTTGCTCTGCGGCCTGTTCATTGTTTCCTCAATACCCTCAGATCGAATCCAATGGCCACACTTCGGTCAGGTGGAATTGACTTCCTCAGGATGCAAACGGAGAATTTAATGAAAAGGTAATTTCTAGTATGCTACTCTTTTACTTCCTAAAAAAATATTTAATGCTGCTAAAAACTTATTGCGGATAAGAAATTAGCAAAAAACCAAACACTCGTTCGCATCAGTTCCAATACAGCAGTGCTCCTCACTCTGACATGTATTTTCAAATATGGAATGACGGGAAGTAAATTTTTTTTGGATCATATATGTGAATAGATTAACCATTTATGAATGGAATAATCTTGTGTCCCGTAATCAATTGTTGTGATGTGTCATATACCTACCTAGAATTCATATCAAAGCTGCGCTTATCTATGAAAATAGCCCTAAGCCGAAAATAAAACTGATTAGCTATATATTCTCGGTGGAGCGAAAACCAAAATCAGTAGATCGAATATTATAGTTATGTGAATGAATAAGCTAGCCTGATACTTTATTATTTATCTCTGCATTGACATAAAAACATTCAGATAACTAAAAACGGTCAAAATGTTTCGTTCGCTAACCACAAAAAAATGTCAGTGGTGGTCTTCGACGTTAGTTTTCGTACAATATAAATCAATTTGACGCTTGTGCGGTAGCTTACCCCTGTGCCATTGTCGCAGACGATGACTTTTCTGCCCTGACTATCCATATTTGTGTTTATTATACCGTTTTGAGGTATTAACATGACAAATTGTCATTAACTGGATGACAACTGACCAGCGATATGACAAATTCGCACCGGGTGTACGGACTAAAAGTGTACTATATGCCTATTTTATACTTATGGTAATATAGGCTTTATTGAAAAAGCAATACGAACTATATTGGCTTATGTTTTACACATGACACGCCTTTCATGTATTGAACAATTTTAGTACTGTTTTTAGCCGCAAAAATCGCTATCTGACGCAAATAGACAATAATAGAAACGAATAGAAAAAATAATACGAGTTAAATGTGTATGTAATGAATTCGATTTTAACTATCAATAAATATAGGTTTATGAATGAAACTATTGTTGTTATGTATAAATGCGTTCGCAAATTTTGAAAACGGTCAGTAGTTTTAACTATTTTACTGGCAATATCGTTCTAAAAGTCATAAAACCATAAGCAATCGCACATGCTCAAAATGAACTAACCTCAATTCTGGCGTGTTTGACATGTCAATTTTGATGTTAAGGTTTAGGTATTGAAAAGTAACATTTCAACATGAAGCATATAAAGTTTGATGAAAACATACAGGCGGACGAGTCGTACTCGCGACAGAATAAACAACCAAAAAAAGATTTCGCTCAGAAAGTCGCCGATAGTGGATATGATGATGATTATGAAATACCTGAAACCAAGAAATGGCATCAGCAGGTTTGCATTTATTTGATATACCCGAGAAGCAAAGCTTCTTAAAGTTGTACAAAAATACAACCGATAATTATTATAGAGGCGTCTTCGAGTCCTTGGCGTGATGACTGTTGTGAATGCACTGTTTATCTTAGTGTTTTAAATGATAGATATCCACCATTTCTGTGATCAATTCTCAATGATGTATTACTTTTGATTTTTACAAATAAATATTTACCAAGTTAATCTTACTTTCCAAAGCTTCCTGAAGAACCAGTCGATTTCAAACCGTTAACACCAGATGTCATGGCTCAACTCAAAAAAGAAGCTAACAGTCTGTTACATGGAGAATCTCTGGCCTATGAAACGAGTAAGTTATTTCTTATGAGCATCAAATTAATAAATAAATACCCTTAATCGAAAATCACAATAGTTTTCAATTCACTCGTAGTTATATCACTAATCCGGCCTTCAAATACATTGTTTTCCTGATAAATACATATCGGCCCCTTAGGGTTCAAAAATCCTACCAAATTTTTCGTTACTTATCTAAATCATTAACAAAAAAGTGTTTTCAGCAAAAAAATATTGAACTCTCTTTGTATCGGTTGATCCCTTTGATTAGTATCATTGTCGCTAACAGTATTACATCATTTTATGACCAATTGTAAAAGTAACTCGAAATCGTCTAAAATTGAGATACATCTCTTTTTCCTTAAGTGGTCGATATATGAATGGGCTTATTGCATTATTTAAATTAACTTTACTTTACATATTACCTTTTTGAACAGAGATGAACAGAAGTGGGTCATCTGATCAAAAATGGGCAAAATCTCTGCTGTCGAAAGGAGCTATGGCGGACAGAGTTGCTGCAGCTACAGTTCTGATTCAGGTAATTACCTTTATCACAATGTCTCCGCCCGCTTCAATCTTGACCATTCTGTAGCAATTTTTGTCCTGGCTGCTTTTCCTCTTTTTCTTCAAAAACCCAGCTGGAGAAAATGCTCTCAATCGTTATTCTTTAAAAAATAAACATTCATTTTCATCAACACAAAAACTGAATGCTTCTTTCTTTTTTTGTTTCTCCATTTCTATCATAGGTATATAACTATCACAATTCTCGCATAACCGCATGTAAAGTGGAGGGTGCAATCAAGATACAAGGGCATTCTGGCATTTGCTCTTTTATCCTACTTGTTTATACATAAGCACGGTTGTGTTATATAAGCTGATCTATTAAAATTGTTTCTAAAAAACGAAATCAGATCAAGTTGTCTTCTATCTTTCATTCGCTAAAATATAAAACCCTTTACACACTTGTAATCACACTTGTAATCACACATAAACTTGTTTAGTATTATATGTTCCTGTTCACTGATGGCTTTGTTATTCTTTTCAGGACAGCCCAATTCATCACCTTTCCACATTGCAAAATTTGGTTGCGATGGTAAAACCAGCCAAAAAGAAAGACAGCTTGACAGTGATAGGTTTGTTTGCTCTATTAAATTTCTCACATTTATTTGTGTGAAATACTAGTCAAATTTAAACATTATTTATCAATTCATTTCAGAAACTTTATCTGAACTTTTCGTATTCGACCTTCTGTTGCCTGATGCTAAATTGAGATATTTCGATGCCCACCCTGCTTCTGAATTGGAGAAAATGAGCTCCGGTAACAAAGATCATAGAAAGAAGATATTGCTCGGTTGGATATTCGAAGATCAGCTAAAAGAGACATATGGGGGTAAGTAAAGAGAATCTCGAATAATTCTGTCACTAAATTTAATTCCTGGTGGAAAGATATAATTAAAAACTGACATCAAAAGATATGGTGGTTTTTTTTTTTTTTTAATATTATTCACTATACCTTGAATAGCTTTCAGCAACAATTGATAATGCAAGTATCAAGCATGTGATTATCGACTGCCTATGACGTGTAGCTAGTTATATATAAACTTTTATGTCTTCTTTCTGTTGCAAAATTATCTGTTTAAAAAAGTAAAAAGATCCTTACTTAATTGATGTATTAAACAATATGTATTCTATTCTCTCATTACAGAGTTTATAAAATGCCTGAATAACTTTGCCCACGATTCTATCGAAGCACACAAAGAGAAGGCAGTTAGTGCCATGTCGAAACTTCTAATGCACAACCCCGAGCAAGAAAAGGTGAGCGAATATTGTTTTATCAATTGAGATGCTCAATCATTGAGATAATCTGCTCCCCATTATATTATTAAATTGTGTGGAAGTACTAACAATTAGTGAAATAAAAACAACTCCATTATGACATATTGTAATATTCTTTTAAACGATATATTATCACTGACCTTGTTCCATCTTTATAAACATATTATTGCAGTTACAATGTGTCGCCAACATTTCGTATATTTTTATTTTATATAATTCAAAAACACTGAATTACCTCAATGGTGGAAAGAGGTGAACATTTACGACTCTTGGGGATTCAGATTACAGATTATAATTTTAGCATTACCTATCATGATATCATATAGTCTTTCTTTTTAAAAGTAAACCATATTCATTTAAACTGATTATATCATTACTTGTTTGCGGGATTTCTTTTCTACAGTAAGAACTTTTGAACAATTTTGAGCATTCAAATATTCCAGAATTCGTGTGCGAAAGAATCAACGAACCCTAAAAATTGTATTTTATTTGTACACCAATACTTACATTTTGATGTGTACGAGACACCTTTATTATGGTCACAAACATATTCAATTGTTTGTATCTCAGTGTTTCTTGAAATGAAACCTCCCAACAGTTTCAATCGTTAGGTGATTTCCACCAATCAAAACACGGTGTCCTCGCATGGCAATATATCTGTTTTTTAATTCAATAGAAACAAGAATAAGTTTATTGGTCTAAAACAGATGACTGAAAATGTCTATTTTGTTTTAAGGTTCTACTCTCAAGTATTATAAACAAACTGGGTGACCCATCGCAGAAAGTGGCTTCGAAAGTAATTTATCATCTCTGTCAAGTTCTCTACAATCATCCAAATATGAAAGGAGTTGTCCTGGATGAAATTGAGAAGATGCTTTTCAGGTAATGCATTAAAATAATTGATCTACCATATTGATTTATGTAATAGCTCCCTTTATATTATGTTTTTCTTATGGTTCAATTATTAAAGCTCTCATGTAAAACTTGCACAGAAAATTTTTCACCTTTAAATAAATATTGCAAATTAGATTATTGAATGTATCATAACCGAGCCTTAAAAAGTAAAATTTGATTAATGTAATGGTAGTTTGTTTATTAAAGACTAATAAAGATTTCAACCTTATATTTATATCCCTTTTAGCTTTAGAGCGCCGAGACAAACTTTAATTTATCCATTTATCTGAAAAACAATATCATTTTTGATAATAACTTAATTGACTTGTATATTTATGTTTCATAAAAGTTTGCGCCGATGTTTCGGCCTTGTGAAGGTTTTAAGCACAATATAAGATTGGTCCACTGACACTAACATGTGAAAATCTAACATTACTACTCTACACAGTTTGAGCGGAGGTTCCTTAATCCTTGATTACTGATTGTGTTTCTTTTTATTTTAGACCAAATATATCGTCCAAGGCTCAGTACTATGGTGTGTGCTTCCTCAACCAATTCTTCTTGGCTAAAGACGATTCAAAAATTGCTGAAAATTTAATCAGAGTTTACTTTTCATTCTTCAAGGCTTGCATTAAAAAGGTCAGCTATTGGAATAACTGCAACAATGCTTATTTAAATTTTATTCACCATTGTTTAATAATACGATTTCATCTTTTCAATGTAGAATTTTGATTTTATTTAAATTAATACATCTATTGAAATTTAGACCGAGTTTTAAGTGATATATATGTTAGCTTTTATATCCCAAGATAAAATTCCATTCTCTCTTTTTTTTAATTTTGCAATCATTTGTGCTTGTATCTATTATTAAAAATATGTAAGAATACTGAGACCAGATGTTCCGAGAGATGACTGTAGTAGGTCTGGAAGATTGTAAGAAATATCACATCAACACGGACTTCAGATTTAACAGATAATTTCGAAAATTGTTAAATCATCCTTTTATTAGTTTGCATGCTTCAAATCATGAGCGTCTTTCTCTAGCACCACATTTCAAATGCGTCTAGCCTTTTTTTTAATAAAGAGTCCACGCCGAGTTTTATAACTATTATTGTACTTATTATTTTGCAGGGTGAAATAGATTCCCGTCTTATGTCAGGCATATTGACCGGTGCTAGAAGGTGTCAGCCATTTTTAAGAGAACAGCAACTGCCAGAATTGAGAAAACAAGCTCACGCCCTTCATTCTTTAGTTCACTTGGCTAAGTTCAATGTGGCATTGCACGCCTTAGCTTTGTTGTTGCAGATAGCACCTCTGGATGAGCCACTCGGGGACAGGTCGGTTATTACTGTGTCTAATATTATAGGCGGTAATCATGCGACATTTCGAAATTCAGAACACTGGAATATGAAAAGAATGGGGATCGGAGTATTCATTGTAGTACTCCAATCTTCTAGTACTATTGAAGATGAATCTTGCAATTAAAATACGATGTCGTCCCAAAATGATATTTATTTTAGCCACCAAATTTCTTGATAAAGTAATTGCAGTTTTCCTGTGTAAATTGCAACCCATTATCAAGTGTGTATCGTTTGTTGATCAGAATTGATTTTTATAGATACTATTGTGCTCTTTACAAAAAACTTGCCGATCCGGAAGCGTTGACAACCACTCTGCCATCTCTTCTACTGAACCTCGTCTACCGATCGATAAAAGTCGACAAATCAGAAGCCAGAGTAATGGCATTTTTAAAGAGATTGCTGCAGATGGCCACATTCGCCGATGCACCCAGAGCTTGTTCTCTGTTGCTGGTGGTGGCCCGACTTGCCAGAAATAGGAGAATACGTCTCAGTTTGGTTGCCGCCATCAAAACCGAAGAAGATATCAAAGAAGAGGATGACGAGAAGGTATTGCCAATCAATAACTAGTAAAAAATATAATCAGGTTTTAAGATCAGTCAGTTAATACAATTTATTTTAAGTATCTGTGGTCTTGTTTGTCAATGTACTTTGCTAAAAATTATAGTTTATTTGTAAAATTATAGAGATTGCATACTTCTCAATAATATTGATAAATTAATGTTTCCTTGATATCCCTGACAATAAAATAAAACAAATTGAGCACAATGTATTATCAAATTCATTATTCATTTGAATTAGACAGCCTCTCGTCGGTTTCTTGCTTGGCCATCCAGGCTCATCCCTTGAGCCCTGTTATATTATCTTAGAATTACAGTATTCATATTGTCTTATAAGAAAAAAAAATTAAAAGCTACGTAACACACACTTTCACATGTCATATAAATGTATTGTTGGGAACGCCTTCTTTTACATAAATATTACAACCCTTGTTCAATCAATATTTGGATATATTCTGCCGTTCAATGAACTGATTGAATCAACTTTTTTGTTCGTACAGTACATTGCTAATTTGATAATATTTTTTAATCAAACTTTGATCCTTTATTTAAAATACTTTGAGTTGGCATCAATGTACAAGATAGACATTTTGGATGATGACATTGTAGAAGGCTTAATATTAGAATTATATTTTGCTGACAAATCCCATTCTGTTTTAGATCAATATAGATGAAGTTTCGACAGCTCTTGCTAATGATATAGCAAGCAGGAATGCAACCGGCAATATTGATGATGATGCTGTTAATGACACAGATGCCAAGGATAAGAAATCCAAAAAACAGAAAAATAAAAACAGTGAAGTTGTGATAGAATCTAAAAATGGAGTCGTCGAATTCAATGAAGAAGAGAATACAAAAAAAGGAACCAAAAAATCAAAAGTTAATCTCTGGGTTGGAGACAAAATGGATCTTTTAAATGGTTTGTTGCAATAGTTATTATAAGGGCTATTTCAAATTATTTGTGCAGTTATGAATCTTTGTGTATCAACACTTTATCAAGTTTTTACTTTTTTTTACTGATTTAAAGCATTTTGAGAAAGGTACAAAAACTTGTATATCTTGCAACTAGATTGACGGTTGTTAATTTTGGAACGTAATTGCTTTTAGGATATACTCATAGTACCCATTACACTGTGTTTAACTTTTTATTTCAAATTAGTCTTATCTTCCAGACCAAGATGACGAAGAAGTGTATCATGATATACCTCTGGAAGAAGATGAAGAAGACCACAAAAGGAAAATTACCAAACTAGCAAGAAATAAAAAAACAACATCGAAAGGTTGGCTACACTGCGGGACTACTGATGAAGTCAACGATGATGATGTTGCTGCTCCCGAAGAACCGGACCAACAAACCCAGCAAGAAACTAATATTGATAAATTTTCAAAAACAGATGTTGGAAAAGATAAAGAATTAGAGATATTAATCAAAAAAAGCAAGAACTTGGATAAGGTAAATTTGTTTTGATTATATTTTAATTTATATTATTTAAAGTAAGTTTTTTACTCATCTGGATCTACATTTGTGTTTGTTATGGCACTGCTGAGTGGTTTAAAAACCTACCGACTCCAATTTTATTGATTTAATACAGTCTAACAAAATTTATTCTTATTCTTCCAATATATTATATAAATGTATCTATTATAATTATACAATATATACTATATATTCAATTGTGCAGGTGTAAATAAAACGGTAATTAAAATCATACAGAAACAAATTAATCAAAAACGACAACGACTCTAAAGCCCCAATTTATCTCGTGACCTATGATACTTGCTTGCATTCATAGATTTCCCGCATTTACCGTTATTCTTTTATAGTCCTGACAAATAAGAACAGTTTTAAACAATCCTGTATTCATGCTCTTTTAGGGGTCATTAAAGAACAACAGATTCATGTTACAATTCGATTGATATTTTCAGGTTATCACGGAATACTGTCCATTCAACAGAAATCCGGCATATTGTGGAGCAGAACTTGCCGCTTTTACAGAGCTACTCCCACTCCTCAATCATTACCATCCCAGTGTCAGACTTTTCGCTGATAAAATCATCAAAGGTAATATACTGTAATTTGAATATTTTAATGGAGACATGTGCTTTGCTAATTCAATTAGAATTAAACCAGCAGTATTTCTTTTTATTATTCTTTATTACGACACGATTCAACTAATCAGAGAGCGTAATCGAATCACGCTTAAATGAGACTCACTTTGACTCGGAGATCTTGAGTCAAACTAAATATTTCGTATCTTAAGATCATGACATCAGTTAATTGAAATAGTCACCATTTAAAATGTTATACAACAATACTAATTGGGTCAGATAATAGGCATGTATTGTATCTATGGTTGAGTTTTACTGCCATTCTTCCGCTCTGTTGGTGTTATAGATACACTATTTTTCTAAATAGTTATTTTACATTTTTAAGTGGATTTTTATTTAACTATTATTTAATGAGCTATTTTATTATTGATTTTGAGTCAACCATTTAAGAACAGCATTGAATAAAACGTTGACGTAGCCATTCGGGACTAATTATTATTTTCAAAAAAATTGTATTAAATTAAAATCATAGAACTGCATACTCATACCAAATTCAGATATTAACCCATTCCGCACAGGTGATCGCACACATTATTATCAGCGTAATCAGACAATAATTTACTATCTTTTTTTTTTAACACATAATGAAATGTATCGACATTAAAAAATTTCAGGTGCTTTCATCCAATATAGTGGTGACCCGCTAAAGGATTTCTCAATAGCACGATTCCTGGATCGGTTCGCTTTCAAAAATCCCAAAAAGGACCCTGTGCAGTCGAGCGGTGAAGACAGTCGTATAAAAACTGTGAAAGGAAGCCATCCCAAGTTTGCGCAGAGGAAGAACTACACCGCCTCCGGAATCAAAAGCCTGAATGTCAACTCGGCGGCTTATTTGAATGAGAACTCAGCCCAGATACCCGTTGATGAAAAATTCTTATACGAGTAAGTACACTTTTTCCATTTTAGTTATGTATGAATTTTGTCTTACTGAATTTATTTCAATAGTGTCAGAAATATAATATTCAAAACTATCATTTATACAGTTTGCAAAACTTCCAAAAGTTACCAAAATATACAATATTAATTGTTTACAGTTACCTTCACATGCGACGACAAGATAAAGAAGACAATTCTGATGCAGAATCAGATGCCGGCTCCGTTGACAGTGTCGAATTCGAGAAGTATCTTGATGGACTAGCAGGAGCCGGAGCTCCCAAGAATGACGATGGTAATTATATATATATATCTTATTGACTTATAAGCCTGTAGAGATAAACATTCGCTAGATTATAATAGTCGCTAAGACTAGTGTTTCCCAACCAGTGTTCCACGGGCCACTGAGTTTTTTTTGAATCCCTATGCCAAAAATTTCAATCGATCACCATTCGAAACCTGTTCAGCTATAAAGTGTTCTCACGGATCAAAGGTTTCGTGTTGTAAACTCAACCTAATAATATTATAATTAATTAAATAACAGTTTTATTATTTTAAATAAAATAAATCTCTTTTCGATTATTAACTTTTTTCCACCCGAGAAACGGAGGGTGTTACAGTTTGTATTACATAAAAAAATATTTTTTGTTCATGCTTTATTGGTCGGCAAAGTATATCTTCTATTTTTGGTGGTCTGCAGGTGTAAAAAGGTTGAGAAACACTGAATTAGACTTATTGTCTTTCAGAATGCGACTGGTAAATTTAGGTGAATTCCTTTACATTAATTGTCATTTGCAGTTTCACATGCTATATAATAAATGATAATCATTCTTTGTGGTCCTTATGTAATAATATCAATATGGAGAACAATGAAATATTTAAACATTAAAATGATCCTTTTGGCAGATTAAGGATACTTGATGGACCATACATTTAAATATAGGGTCAAACGTTAATTGAGAAAACAATATAGCCATTGATTCTAAACATATAATATTATTTTATATTGATTGTAAAAAATTACAGATTCCGACGGTTCAGATAAAGAGGAAGACATAGACTACATGAAAGAAATGGTGGAACACTCCAAATTAGAAAAGAAGAGCTCCAAAAAATCGAAGGAATCTCAAAAGACTGATGAAGAAGAGGACGATGACTTTGAAAACGGTGATGACGACGATGAAGACGATGATGGAGGCGATTGGAGTATGTCTGATGGGGAGGACGGAGGCGAGCTCGAAGGAGATGATGACGACAGGGAGAGCATGATGAGCGATGTCGGTAAGAATACAATGCTCTTTAATACTTGGTAAGATGATTCAAACGTTAATAATTTCGATCGATGTGTAAACAGAAAACATGCTTATTTTTGAGTTTTGGTAAGTTTTTAAATGTCTACACAAAAATTGATTGCCAATCATTGCTTTGGACCTGGTTTAGCCCTCTCCTTATTATCGCATGTATTGAAATAAATATGTAATTTGAAATTATATATTTGCATAATTGATTGATTTTATATAGCAAAATAAAACCGATATGTGGGCAATTGAGGAGAATTTATCAAATAAAAATCTGTCCTGTTAAACCCTTTGAAAAGTGTTGCCGACCATGTACAGCGTCATATTGTGTCATTCATTATCTATTTCCATTCTCATATTTTTATTGAATTATTATCAATGATTTTTGGCAGTCACATTTTAAGAATTCTATAAAAAAGTTAATATTTAGAAACAAATCGGTAGTCACATAATGTCTACCACAATATTACATAAAAATTTGTTTTGGTTCAACTCCTTTCCTGGAATTAACATCGATAGAGAACCACATGTCCACAGATGAATGTATGAAAGATTTAGAGCTAAATTGGACGTAAAAGCTTCTAGAAAATTATCCAAGCTATGTAATACTAAGTAATATTCTTTCCAGATTGACTCCATAACACCATAAATGTTTTTATATTTCCATGTGTAGTAATAGTAAAAATAATTAAAATATATAAAAAAACCTAATCCCTCACAAATCAAAGGGTTTGTTTTTTTTGTAGTATTAAATTACCTAGATTCAAGCATGAAAGTTGATCAGTTTTTTTTTCTTCATTGATACTTTATTTTTTTACGATGGCAAGAAATATTCTAGAAATTAAATATGAATCAATTGTCATTGCTATTCATTGATTTAATCAAAATGCTTTTATTTCATAGACGATGATTCGGATCTGGAGTTTTCTGCGGATGAAGACGCTCCTCCGAAACAGAAGAAAGGAAAGAAAAAAGGTATATATTCAAATATGTTATACAACATATCAACGGAACGTATTGCTTGTAAATTAAATTATAATTTTATGTTTAATTTTATAGACGATGATGATGATTCTGATCTGGACTTCGGTGAAGATAATGATGACATTAAGCCAACAAAATTCACCCCGGGCAAGAAGAAGGGAAAGAAAGGTATCATTTTTGTTTTACTATGTTTAGGAATTGTTTTCCAAATTTTGTATAATTAACCCATGATAGGGCAAATTTGTTTTTTCCGAAATCAACTGCGAACTATATTATTTCGAATTATATATTGTGTATTGAACAGTAATTTTGCCATAAAAATTAAAAATATTTAGTAAAATTTTGGAACAACCATAATTTGCGGGGGTTTATTTATTGAAAAGAATACTGTAAATTCAGTGATGTGATGCTATGGGTTCGCACCACCTCTGCCGAACCGGTTGTAAAATAATTTTGGTTCGGAGAGCTGGCTCTTAAAATATGGATTTTTTTAATTATCGTTATTCCGAGATCGAATTTTTACACTATCACAATACTTGATCCGATATGGATAAAGTAAAAACATGCGGCTGTTAATATTAGGATTCTAAGTGAAATTATGAAGTTCAAAATAATTGTAAATGATTTCAGAGATTAGATCGATAATATTTAAAAAAATAATCGCGATGAAGTTCCTGAAATTGTCAGGAAAGCTAAAAATATTATTAATCCAATTGCAATAAGTTCTGCAGAAGCGGAATGAGGATTTTCGTAAAAGAATTTATGTATTCAGTAAAAGGACAAATTTATGTTTACCCCTGACTTCATGGGATCCCACACCATTCGTTAAACCATGGCTGAGAATCACTGTCGCACAGCAGATGATGGACGAATAAGACCCTTCACTGTTTCAAATGAATTTATATAATATAATTTAAGACATCGACTGAGGGTGCTTGATGGAATTTCAATATTAAATTTGGCATTATTGGACTCGATTTTGTCAGTTCAAGTCATGTATTTTGTCACTAAGATGCGACCCGGTTTGACAAAATACATGGAAGTGTACAAAATCTCAATAATCCAAAATTGAATTTATATAATGTAAATAAATAATTCTGTAATGTATGATAATTTTTTAATTTGAAAAAAATTGTATGCAAATTGGGGGCTGATGTTTATCAAGGTGCGAGCCGGTTGCTATATTCTATAATTTTAGCAGCACATCACTGTGTAAATTGATAAATAAATGCATCTTGAAAAATTATTTTCTGCATTTGGTTTACTAGCCCATTGAAACTTGAATGTCTTGTAAATAATGACAGAGCAAACTGGACTTAACATTCATTACTTGACTTTTTTTATTGCTTTCAGGAATTGAGTCAATGTTCGCTTCCGCTGAAGAATTTGCGACCATCCTGGAAGAAACCGGAACTAACAAAGGCCAGGGCACGAGTCAGGCCGTTTCTAATACTGAAAATGCAAATGTTAAACAATTAAATTGGGAAGACAAGCGAAATCGATGGGTCAAAGGATACAAAAACAACAAAAACTTGAATGACAGGAAAAGTGGCGGGAAATTTGAACGTAGAACTGGAGGAAATGACAAAAAGCCACAGTTCAAAAAAGGTGGCAACTTTACCAAAACAAATAAAGGAGGCCCCACCAATAATAGGAAACGACAATCAGGTGGGCCGCAGGGTGGTAATGCCGGAAAAAAGAAAAGAAATTAGTACATCTTCAACAAGGATTTGAAATTGTTGCAATACAAAATAATTTTATATTTTGTTGATAGCTGACAAATTAAATTCATATTTTATGTATTCTTTTATGAATCTGCTAGATTGAAGTTAATTTATTATTTAATCTTGCAATTAAATAATTTATAATGTCACATAAACAGTGATCTTATAAAAATCTACTGCTTCATGTTATATTTTCCTTTGTACAAAATACAATAAAATGATTTCAAAATCATACATTGTCTTATTTCATCACCTGCATATAATACCAATTTAAGAATTCGTATAGAACTACCCCTGCTAATAATAAACGAAAGTCAGTCATTTCTACAAATTATTATATTGAATTGATTTTGATTATAAATTTCTCTGTAAAAAAACTAAATGACCTTATGTAAGCTTGCTTTCAAGTCTAAAACGATCGAATTAGTCCAATTTTTTTCAAAACCTCTACAATATCCTATGACTTCATGTGTTCTACCACAGTAAGTAAAGCATTAAATTGCATACATTTTGACATTTATATAAATTTACATTTATAGAATAGCTTTGTTACACAGACCCCATAGGTTAGGAGCCAGGTATATCACGCATGTCACAATTATTATACAAAGCCTTCTCAACGCTGAAATGAAAGTTTTTTAACAAACTTTGTAGGTAGGAGCATGAAGCGTAAAATGAGTAATATTGACAAAAGGTTAAACCATCGCAATCAAAGATGCATCAGATGTTCGCAAGCTTGAGTCTGTAGTGCAGTGTCAGGTGAGAACTGATCAAACAGCGGAGGCAGTTCTCCGTCAGAAGATAGTTTGGTATCCATAGGACTTTATCAATCTAAAACCGATTTAACAGAGGCAGTAGTTCAGCAAAAATGGTTTTGATAAGATGGAATTCGGAGGATTACCATAGTGGTTGGGAAGTTTAGGCAACAGAGAAACTAGTAGTCGGTAACTTCCAAGCAGAGTGACATTGGTTAGAAGTGTAGGATATTTATGTAATTTCAAGAACGTAGTACATGCGCCATTCAACAAGGCGTCATCTATTATTTTCAGCGAAAAGGTGATAAATGGGAATTAAATAATATTATTAAAACTAGCTAGCGACATCTATATGAAATTATTGCACGCTATACATTTAATTTGATAAATTTGAATGGCAACTAATTATTTGGTCCAGTAATGTATTTCTCGTAGCGAAGCTCTAATAATCTTGCCATAACTTTATCTTAGAAGAGCCATAGCAGTTCTGTGTAAAACTATAGAGATCAATTTTCCAATCACATTTCCTCAGGAGTATTTTAAAAATTTATGACTCCTGATTTCATAATATTTACTATTTTAATACATTCGTTCATTATTTATAATAATTCCTCTGCCAAGTTTTTAACCATCAATACTTCCCGATGTATACACTATGTAGCAATGTGTAACTTGAGAAAAACAGCTTTTTATTCCCCATCATTACCACTAATAAAATAGTTATTCCATTGACTGCCTTAATTTTCAAAAAATCGTCAGTTTCTTGAAAAATTTCCCCACCGGTAGTCCACTTGAGAAGCTTTTTGCAAAACGGAGACCTTTAGAAACCTTTAAATTTTTTCTTATTTAAAGTCTTATTTCTTTCTGATTTTCGACACGGCACACCTGGCATCGTCCCGCAGTGCACTGGATTATACTACGTATACACAAAACAATATTCATAAACCAATGGTTTCTTTTCAAACAGTTTTCATCATTGATAGCACCAATACACTTATTTCTGCAATTCTTCGAAATACTACACCTTAATGTTTTTGATGGATTCGACGGTTATTGTAAAAATTCATTTTTATTTTGTAGTTTACACTGATATTGTAAGATTACTCTAGACAGGAAGCCAACACTGTCTCAATGGAGTATCTTCGTCAATGTATCAAATAATACTACATTTAACATTGCGTATATTATTTTATTATTATTTATTAATATCCAGATAAATTTTATATTAAAAACATTTGATTCAGTAATCCTTTTGCTCCTATGGTCGTGAAAAATTATAAAAAAATAAATTTGATTGCAGGTGAAGAGTTAAGCGTGAAGCTGATTATTTTATTTGAGCTGTTCGATGCAGTATCTCAAATTCCTCTCATTATCTCCGCTTATTCGGTTCAATATCTGGTTTACGTTCTTTATCATCACAAAGGTCGGGAGAGTCTTGACGTTATACTCCGCCAGTATATCGGGGCATTTATCCATATCAGCCTGTTAACATTAAAAATAATATTAGTTAATCGTCTAAAGACTGCAATTATAGATGTACCAATTTAACTTGTAATTTAATTTAATAGACAACACTGAAATTGTGGGGAATTTAAATGTTAAATATTGTTGGGTTAGCATAAGGATGCGCAACCAGTCGATCCCAATTTGAATTGGGAATTTTTGGAAATAATTATGATTTTCCTATTTTAAATTTACAACCACGGTTGAAAAAAATAACATCCTAGTCTTAGGACAAATTGGATTTGCTAGATTCATGATTATCTGTTAATGAAGCGGTTGAATGGTCAAAGTAAGGGGAGACCCTTTTTTGTGGTATTGCTTAACAAAGCTTCTCAGGCAACAAATAAAATTTCTTATACGATACTTGTTAGAAGTTGATTGCCATGAAAATTAAGATTTAAAGTAGCTCCCAACCTCAAAAAGAGTTTGACTATTTCATCGGTTTCATATACTTAGTATGAAAATCTCAAATAATTTTTGCAACGCTTTCTTGCTATCCAGAAAAAAGGGACTTTAAATTGTGTTGTGCCCGGGTTCTCCCACGTGCTTAGTCTGCCTCTGTATATATATGAAAATATTTTTGTACGTGTACTCATATTTTGCATATTATTTTATATTTAGACAATAATAAACGATAGAAAATTTACCCTCAGAATGACCAGTGATCCAATTAACTCCTCGGATAACTTAGCCAGCACAGGCGTCATATTAAGGCACGGTTGACACCATGTGGTCATGCAGGCTAAAAGTACCAAAGTTTCCCCAGCTTTGACTAATTGATTATGTAATTCCGACACATTGTTCACATTGTAAATCACCGGCTTTGCCCTGAGAAAGAAAAAATACTCACAATTGAAACACAAAATATGTTATTTCATGCAATATAAGATTTCATAACTTTTATGTAGAGACAAAAACCATTTCTAACCGAAAAGAGGTGCATTATAAAAACACTGCTCAGTAAATATTGGATTGTATCACAAACCTTTAGAAAAATTGTAAAAAAAATATTAACTATGCAGTTTTAGAAAATGTTTCTAATCAAACTTATGTTGGTATTAAATAATCTTTATGTTGGCATTTAAACCTTATTTAAGGAGCAACTTATCAAATCGTATTTTTTCCACCCGAGGTCAAAATTGAGTATGAAAGGGATTATTATACATTTTTAGAGGTCTCATTGATTCGATAAATGATATGTAACAAAACGTTTTGTAAACTCTATAAAATTATCTACGAGATTTACAGACAGTTGAAGGGATTTGGATTGGAGTTGACGTTTTAAGTGGAAGTAATGAAGAAGAAACACGATACAACTGCTTAGATGAAGAACCTGGCTTTTTTACTTTTTTTGTTAAATTGTTGTTATATTAGGTGTTGTTTTTTATGTTAGTTATATTATTTTGTTCTCATATATTTACAATAAGAAAGCTTAATGCCAGTAAATATGTCTTTACTTTAAAGTGGCTTCATCAAAATGCATTTTGTCCTTATGTTGTCTATATCACTGCATCAAAACAAGATTTGTCCAAAATTAGTTGATCAATATTTCTTGTATCAAAATAAAATTCATCTTTTTGTTTCATTCTATTATTTTTCTACACAATTTTGGATATGAGAGTTGTAAAAGTCAGTTTTATCAGTTGAGAAATGAGCTAATGTAAAAAAAATACGATTGGAAGAGTTGCTCCTCATTTAAGGTTTTTTTGGAGCTTAGAGCAGAGCTAAGCTGACAATATTTAGATCAAATTAAAAGAAGCTGCACCGTAAGAAGATTATTTTGCAGTTCCCAGTCGATTGCGATCGGTTTGAAAAATAAAACAATACTGAACGGACAAAATATTTTTAACTTAATTTTGATTAATATTATACTTCGCTTACTTTTGTATTTGATCTACAATTATTACAGCTGGCTTCGGTTGGAGTGTTTGAGGTCTGAAATAAAATGAATTACCAATAAGTATTATTAAACAAATTGCCATTAACAATGGCTATGAGGCGTCTCTTATGGATAGTCTTGTATCAAAAAAACAAAGTAAATTAGCAGAAAAGATGCTATATTTCGGGAGCTTGTCTAAAGACGTAGGACAACCTAGGAACTGGTATGGAATTAGTTATTTAGGTTGTACATGCTTTAAAATTAAAAAACAACACGCTGATAGTGTTAGACCGGCTTTCTATTGCAAAAATTCGTTGGGCAAATTACTTACTAACAATAAAGATATAACAACTTTAAGAACAAATCTGGCATTTATAAATTACAATGCAGTGATTGCCAACATTTCTATGTGGGTAAAACCACACGTACATAAGATATAAGAGTATCAGAACATTTAGCTGCCTTTAGATTAAAAAAAGAAACTTCGACATTCGCAAATCACTTGCTAATAGAGAACCATACGTTTAATGCGGATGATGGGGTTAAACTGTTGCATAAAAACATGGGGGATCATAAATTATTTTATCAAGAAATTTTGGAAATCAATAGAGCCCAGTTAAATTCCTTGCCAATTCTGAATGAGTAGCTGAACCTTTCTAATTCTCCGTTATTATATCCTATACGTTGAAACACCTAACAGATGCCACTAAATGTGGAATGATTGTATATATTTATCCTTTCGTCGAATTGCATCCCGTCAAAACCCACAATGCTATTATAATTGTAAAATCACTGATAATTCTAATATTAGTTGGAAAGCGGCAATTCGCCACCCTGTTAATGCGTTGTTTACAAAATAAGGATTAAGGCGATTCTCGAAATGTTAACTCAGATCAGTGTGGATTCTAGACTCATAATATTTCATCTCATAAATAATATTTGTCATATTTGTATCTTCTATATAAATGTTAGACACTGTTTTGTCTGTCAGTTTGAGTTCATTCGTGCACTCGTATGCCTGAAGATGCCGAAAGGCGATACCCGGGTCGTTAGTGACAAAATATATGGAAGTGTACAAAATCTCAATAACTCAAATTTGATATTGAAATTCCATCAAGCACCCTCAGTCGATGTCTTAAATTATACTTATTATTATTATTATAAAAAAATAAAATTATGTTTGTAATATTATAAATATAGAGAATGTGTTCAATTAGAGCTCACAGTTCTTGAGATTTGACTCCATCAAAGGATTCTGTTTTCAGTAGGGGTGTTTCTAACCTATTGAAAAAATTAAAACATATATATTTCATTACAAAATATTAATGATTTTATTATAATTAGTTTTATATTGTAAACTGCAACCAGTGTAAAAAAAACGAATCAGTTTTAAATAATAAACATTAAACTAAACAAAATTATATTAGTGTATTTATTTAATTGATATTTTCATTGTAGAGTTCCATTGTAACAAGGTATAAATAGCAAAGTATTTAGCTTCACAAGAATTAGAAGAAATAATTGACAGCTTTTTGGTTTTTTAGGATATTTTATGAATAAAGCATTTCTATCATGAATATCGTTAACACGTCGGCTTCTGACGTGATCATTTTGTATTTTAAAAATAAAACACAATTTATTTGTACTACTTCCACATATTTATAATGATCAGGGCCGGTTTCGCTCATCACGAGCATTATCAACTGATAAAAATACAAACAAGGCTTATTTATATAAAATTGAGTGTAAAAATGAAGGTATATAAAACTGATGGTTCATGAACTAAGACAAGAAATTACTGATTAGCAAACAAATTATATATAAATGAAATAAAAGAGTCTACAATTAAAATATTATGGACGTCTTACAAATCAATAAATACTAATCTGAAATCACAAATATAGCTACATTAAAAGTCTATTAGCTGAGCAAAAAATTTTAATGACATTACTAATGCAATAAACAATAGAGGATCAGGAAAATTATAAGAAAAAATTAGTGAACCATTTAAAAACAATCAGCTATAGAGTATCCATTAAATTTTTTTATATCTGAAAAACAAAAATTACAGAGACAAAATCAATTCTTACAAGTTAAAAATAACATTACAGGTATAATACAAATTAATGAATCAGATATAACAAAGGAAAAGATGCAAAGAATTTATTGAATGAGCAAGCCGTCTTCATTTTTAGAAAGTAGTACAAATGAATTGTGTTTTATTTTTTAAGATATAATGTCTTTCCACCAAGAATTGACAGTTAACACCTTAAAAGTAATCATTTTGTATGTAAATAAGAAGCGCATGCGTGTGGCCCACAGCCAACATGTTAAAAGCTCGATGATCAAGCATCTCTGATGAAAATTTACAAGCAGTTTTAAGAATCGCAACTAGAAAATAGAAACCTGATTTTTTTTAATATACACTCTTTTTTTTACGGTGAATACGTTTTACCAAAAACCGTGTTAGAAAGTTATAGAACACAGAAAAATTGGTTTCCTAAATTTAAAAAATAGTAACACTGATCAGAAGATTTTGTAAAAAAGGTAATAATAAAAAACTAATTCAATAAATTCTAAAAATATTATACTTGGGTATTTTTCATTCAGAAAAAATATTGCAATATACTAATCATCGCTACTTAATAATTTTCGCCCACATTTATGACGGACTAGACAAAAATGGCTGTATTATTAAGCACCGATGCGCAATTACGCGCGAAATTAAAAATATGTAACACAATTTTGTCTGAGATTTGTGTTAGAACCAGAACCGAAAACCGAAACCGAACCGATATATATTTCGGTTTTTTTTATTATTATCTATCTCAAATAAAGTTGATTTAATAACATGAAAATATCAATGAACACTTCAAAACAAAAGTTCGCGATTCAAACACTTGTGAACAGAAAAGCAAGAGTAAATACACCCATACTTATAAAAATAACTTCTAGAATAAAACAAACTACTCTATACTGGCGTCTACTTTTGTTCCTAAAAGCAGGGAACGGTGAAAAGTTGGCAAGCCTAGAGAAAGTCAATTAAGTATGAATAAAAAATGTATTTCGTCTGCATTTTAGCTACATCAGAACTCTCCCTCTATTCCGCAGTGCACCAGCAGCAAGCCGCACACGCTAGGAAATATTCTCCTTTGATATTTTAATTATGTATGCGATCACCATAAGTTATATCGAAAAGCCGTACAATGAAAGGTTTGGATGGTCTGCGTGTATTTACATTAACTTGCTAATATCTAAATATGAACTAAACCAAAAACCGTAACTGAATCGATATATTTATATTTTTGAAACAAACTGGTCCTGGTTAGAACAAATGATTTGTGTAAAAATATATTAAAACATTCTTTTTTTTTGGACTTTGGTGGTTATTTCAAAACCATCTAAAGACGAGTTGAGTGTAGTTGAAACGTGCAAAACAGTTCCATTTTTTTCATTAAGTTATCGATTTTTATAGAATCACATATTTTCCAGGTTGAAATTACTTTTTCATGATAAAAAATGTATACCTATAATAGTATAAATAGGCCTGCTGTTCATTTTGAATTCCTGATGTGGCAGGTCAGACAAAAATCTTGCCCAGCCCTGGTATCCAACATTTACAATATTTTATCATTATATTTATTATACATATTTTTCTCCATGCCCGCTCCCAATGTGGAGCATATGGACTCCTAATGGAGGTATCTTAACAGAATTTTTCTACGAGAACTGCTTGTTACTCAGTTGCTCAATCTCTCTTTTTTTGAAGAGCGTAGGGATAGAAGGATAGGGCTATAACAGGCCTAGTGGTTAGTTCTTCGCTACACCCCCGCTAAGGATGGTATGGGTGGGAGGGAGGACTCTGACTACGAACAGAAATCCATAAATCGATTGAAAGATCAATCTATGGAAACCGTCCTCACCGGGAATTGAACCTGAGACATCCGTAACCGTAACCAGCGACGCTACCAACTGCACCACGGACGCCGACTTATTATATATAAGAAATTTAAAAATTAAGAGGGGTTTTTGAAAGTTCCCTAACTTTGAACTCACTTTTCCTCTTCTTCCATAATTTTCTCATCATTTGGAATGGGAGTTACTGGTCTGTAATAAAATTATAACAATGTAACACATTTGTTAGCAAAGCATTCATATTCCAGCACTTCCATCATGGACAAATTAAATCAACAACCCTGTTCTGGCTCCCAAGATAGAGCTAAGATTGGCTAAGGATCGTAAATCAGCATGTTAACTGTGACTGATACGTCTTATGGCAAAGTTTTGTCCATAAGCAATTGTTTCTTTTTAGGAACTGAAATTTTGTCATATGTTTTAAGATTGACACCCATCTATATTTTCAAAACAATAAAATCACAAATAACAAAATAGAACTGAATTATTAGGTATTAAAAGGCTGAATTGTTTTTCGAACTGCTCCTATAGATGAATCAATTTGACTTTGCAGCTAGTGAGGGCGCCACCTTCGCGTTAGGAGTGTTGCCATTGAGTATGGCAACATAGGAATGTTGCCATACTCAAACCAGAACTGAAAATTCAATAAATTCCAAAACTGATATTTTAGCGACGATTATTAAAAGTAGACATATTTATTTTGCATAAAATAGTAATTGGAGACATGTATTCTAGACTGACAATTCTAGTTCCAAATTCGGCGGCCGCCAAGTAATGTTGGTAATACTATAACAGTGATAAACCATTGTTTAATGACAGAATACATGTATTAATAGCTTTTATCGAATAGTAGCACTTTTTCAAATGCAACAATTTTCAAATGATCGATTACCGGAATGGAAAAATTGAAATATACTTTTTCAATCAATACCTGATTTTCTATCCAAAAGCATTGCCGTCAGTGATGTTTACAAACTCCGTAATCTATTCAATCTAATCCAGTGGCTTTTAACCTATGGGTCAATATCAATGTTCCCTCTAAGCAGGAGTTTTACAACCCCCTCGTTCTTCATTACAATCTATTCAACTAAGAATTTTGAAAAAATATACATGTGCATGATTTTATATTATGGAAAAAGGTACAGGGCTGTTATTTCAATAATTAAAAAGTGTAATTATATTTTCTTATTATATCTTTGTATACTATTTTTCTTTTCAATGTCTAATAATATGACATATGGCAAAATTTTTTAAATTATGATGCGTATTTGTTGATTTGCCCTGCTCAGGCTGCTCTTGCCGAATCGAAAGTAAAAGCTTCTAGATAATTATTTGAAAGTAATACTGAATTATTTTATTTACGTTTTTAAATATGAATGAAATATGAATGAAAAAAAATTATATTTTTATATAATGAAGATGCCGAAAGGCGAAACCCGGGTCATTAGTGACAAAATACATGGAAGTGTACAAAATCTCAATAATTCAAATTTTATATTTTTATGTGTAGTAAAAGTAAAGATAATCAAAATTTTCAAAATTACCTCACTAATCAAAGGGCTAAAAATGTTGAAAGATGAAGATCAGTTCCATTTGTCTTATTAAGTTGTCGGTTTTATGAAAAATTTATCCCTAGAAATAGTATTTTACCTGCTGTTCATTTTGGATTCTTAATGTGGCCTAGTCTTGGTTATAACATTATATATTTCCTCATTATGTTTCATTATTAGATTTAAAAAATAAGAAGGGTCTTTTGAAAGCTCCCTATCTTTAAACTCACTTTTCCTCTTCTTCTGTAATGTTCTCATCAAGTGGAAGAGGAGTTCCTGATCTGTAATACAATTATAACAATGTAACCTATTTGTTATCACAGCATTCAAATTCCAGGACTTCAATAAAATAAATCAACAATCAAGTTCAAGATAAAGCTAAGATTGGCTATGGATTGTAAATCAACATATTGACGTTGTTTTGGCCAATTGATGTAACCCTTAAAATTGAATTTATCCAGGAGAGTAAAAACTGTTTTTATGGAAAACATTATATGGTGGGTTGCGTTACGAATCTTAAAAATGCTCACCTGTAAATTCTCATGTTTGCAGATACGGGATTATACATAGGGAGTGTCGATATAATAGTCTACATCAAGGGGCAGTGTCAGAATTTTTAATACCTAAAACCAATGTAAAACAATGTTTTCCTTCCAAAAAGTGGTCAAATTATTTTTCTAATTTACATCATTACGCCGAGACTTGCTCTGTCGTATTTAAAAAGAGATCCAATCATTAACTCATTTTCGTATTTTTTGAGGGTTACATCAATTGCCCAAAACACTGTCGATTATTTACTATCTAATAAACATGTGGAAGTAGTACAAACGAATTGTGATTTATTTTTTCACATATATTATTGATATACCTTTCCATGGTGTTTCAAAATATTTAAATTTATTGCAAGCTTTCAGGGGGTTCTGAACCATGCAAGATAAGGACCGATTGAAAATATCTAGTACTCGAATGATTGTGATAGAATGATGAAGTCATACTTATAGTTTTAAACTGAAATGTGTACATATTTATATTTTGATAGTTTACAATTATTGTTTTATAAAGAGTCGTTACTGTGATTTATATGTATGGCAGTTTGCAAGCTATTATGTAATGAAATATTATAAGACCGAATTCGTGCATGAAGTTTTCATCAGCCAGCTATAAAATATCAGTTTTGATCAGCATTACAGAAATACAACTTGATTAAATCTTCATCTAAACTGTTTGAACTTCACACTTAAATTCAAAAATATTTGGATGACAATTTACCATAAAAGATGGGTGTGTAAATTAATGAAGAATTAATTATTTCAATATATGGCAATATATTTTATGACAAAGCTTTGTCCGTCGTACAAAATTTTTTCTTTTTATAACTAACCCAAATTTAACCCTATGTTATAAGATTGACAACGACCCATATTTTCAAAACAATAAATTCACAAAAATGACGAAATGCAACTGAATTATTAGATATTAAAAAAGGCTGAATTGTTTTTTGAACTGCTGCCAACAGTGATTAACCATGGCATAATAACAGCATCAATTGATGAGAAAATTAAATATCTCTTTGACCAAATTGTAACACCATGACTCACGAGTTCGGTTTTCAAAATCCCTACTTTACTCACTCTAAACTAGTGGCTCTTAAACTATGGGTTGTGACGCAAAATTTGGCCGTGAAATATTCTTAGCAAAACATTATTCGTGACATAATAACATACTCATCATATTTTATTTAACAAGTAACAAATTGAGGGGTCCAAAAGTCGGTTATACAGTGTGTACTGCCTGCAGTCCATACTAGATTTGACTATCTAGTACACTAGTAGACTAGACTATCAAAACTTATAAAAAGACATGGTTTTCAGACAACGGATAAGGTAAGTTTTTCCATCTCTGAATATGAGGTTGAGTGACTAATTTGCAATTGGTCCTTGTTAAAATGTTTCCGGATGACGTATACTACTATAAGAGTGAAGTTAGAAGGGATGGAGGAGGTGGCTAAGATCTACTGGCAAAAGTTGCTGTGTTTTTTCTTCTCCCATAAAAATTATGACTTCACAAAAAGTATACTCACATTTTGAGAAGTGAATCTGATGAGCTGATAGATTTCGATTCACATTTTTCATTTTCCTCGCTGGAATTATGATCGGGTGATTCCAATCTGGAAAGAAGACTAAACTTCAGTTGGACACAATATATAAAAGAAAATTTTTTATTTCTAATGCATCACTTTTTGGAGAAACGATATTTTAGATAAAAAGTAAAATATTATATTTGGATTATTGAGATTTTGTACACTTCCATGTATTTTGTCACTAACGACCCGGGTTTTGCCTTTCGGCATCTTCAGGCATTCGAGCAAACGAATGGACTCGAACTGACTGGTCAGTTAGTGACAAAATACATGGAAGTGTACAAAATCTCAATAATCCAAATTTGATATTGAAATTCCATCAAGCACCCTCAGTCGATGTCTTAAATTATGTAAAATATTATGTTAAAATATTAAAGTGTCATTCTAATCAAAATGAAGTAGGAGACCCACCCTCAGAGTGAAAGACGGAACGTAATCAAACAAACAAATATATTTCTGTTTTTCAGGTTAGTTCCACTGTTAGATATCAAACATGGTGGCGGTTAGGATATATTTAAATAACTTTGAGTTGTCAAATGTATTGGAAGTGAAGAAATATACTAGTCTATGCTGATTAATTTATTAAACGATTTTGATTGTTAACGAAGTTAAAGCGATTTAAAAATTCGCAAAATATCGCAAATTTTCAGGTACTCGATACCTATTACATGAGATATTTCATGCGAAGTGATCGTGTTAAAGAAAGTTACGTACAAGAAATTGATAAGTAACAACATGGGTTAGGTATAACATGTTGAAAATACAGTTAACTTTAAAATTATAGTTTACTGAGGGTTATTACCAGTAAATACACCTATTTCTCTAAATAAAGTCTATAATAATCATGTCCTGTCATCGGCTGACATCAATTTCATCATACAATTAATGGATTTTTTAAATGTTGATTGGGGAGCTTGATGGAATTTCAGTATCAAATTTGAATTGTTTAAATTTTGTAAATTTTGATGTATTTCTTCACTAACAACACGAGTTTCGCCTTTCGGCATTTTCAGCCGTTTTTCTACTCGAAAGCATAAAAATGCGGAAAAGTGAAACCCGAATCGTTAGTGAAGATTTAGTCATATGGAAATGTACAAAATTTAAACAATTCATTTTTTTGTTTTGAGTCATCTTGTAAAACGCTCAGTGAATTTCCTCTTGCTGTAACATGGACAAAATTTTTAAAAACAATATTATATCTAACATTTTTTAAATTGTATTAACAATATATATTACTGGACTAACTTGACACACCACAATATTATGTCTCCCTCTCTCTTAGCTACGCTACGACATCCGTTTCATTCACAAAGGATATCCGAATGAAATACACTTATGCATTCACTTACGTGAATGAAAGAGATAACCGTTTTTGAGACTGTGACTTCCTACACGCGGTATTTCTAATGGTGTATCCAGGTGGAGTTTTTCAGATAGAACATTTTTCTAATTTGAATTTTGATGGATTTACGGCCAATTGTAAGATTTTTTAAATGCAGATAGAACCCTGTTTGAATGCGAATAAAACTGCATTAAAAAGTGGTTTTGTGGAAAAACAGCAGACAGATCTATGTTTACCGAAGGCGATGGATGTATATACAATGGTCAGTTATTAAATTAAACGGTGAGATATTGATATAAAACGGTCAGTTTTTTTATCAAGTCTAACCCAACCTTTATTTGTTCGGCAATTATTTACTCACCCAACGTAATTGTTAATTTATTATTTCTTACTGACCATTTATCAAATTAGTTACTGACCATATATGGAATTATCTACTGACCAAATAATTAATTCGAATGAATTAATATTATCAGCTTAATATTTCAGATTTTTTCAATTAACAAATGGAGCACAATACTTTAGGCTCCTAGACCAGTGATTCCTTAACTGATGCTCTGCGAACTTGTTAAAAGTGCTGCACGAAATAGCAAGATATGAAATTTCACCAGAATGTAGAAAAAAATGAACATTAAACAAGATAACTTTTATATAAATTGGCAAATTATCAGTGTTTAAGAAAAAAACATCATTTCACTTTTCTGACCTTGGTGATTTTAGTACTCTGCAAATTTTTTTATCACAAGTGCTCCATGACTTTGATAAGGTTCAGGAACCACTGCTCTAGACCCTAAACTCTAGGACTCATTCCCACTGGAGGCATATGGACTAGTAATGCGACTTAATATAATATACTACCTTGTAAAGGACTGATAAATATTATTTATAAAGCTTTGAGCAAGTAATATTTCCTATAATAAATAGTGCATGAAATACTCATTTACACATGTTTTAGTATACAGGCCTTTAGGGCGTTGAAATTGGAGCCACTTATATACTCCACCTCTTTCTTATCTCTTATCACGAAGAATGTGGGAACGGTTGTGATATGAAATTTTTTAGTGAGGTTCGGACAGAAGTCTGCTTCAATCTAGAGAAAAAAAAACATATGTTACTAAACATAATTATAGTACTAGCTACAGTAGCTAGTACTATATTATGTAGTATATGACTATATTTTCACTATTTCTTTAGGAAACTATTATTATTTTTCACTTTTTATCATCGTATGCGAATCCAACATCAATTGAGGAATCAAATTTTTAATATAAAGTATTAATTTTGAGATTCTTAAAAAAAAATTCAACAAAAGTCGTACAGATGATAACTTGTTTGCCAAAACTAATGATAATATCGAAGGCTTAAAATCAAACAGCCTTATTTTACATTCTTGGTTACATGAGAGTCAAACAATGTTATGTCAATCTATTCTATTTTCTTCATAAATCGTCAGGAAATTTTAACATTAATTACATAAAGTTACCCTGTTTAATAAAAAAAGATTTTATACGCTGTTAGTGTTCTTGTCACAAGAAAAATCAAATGTATAATACACAATAAATCATAGAATATGAAAATTAGGTTTTAAATAGACATCTGCTTTGTTCAGTTACAAGAAACTAAAAAACGTTTTTTGGCTCTCATGTAAAGTACTCGAACTAGTCAGTTCGAGTCCATTCGTGTGCTAGAATGCCTGAAGATGCCGAAAGGCGAAACCTGGGTCGTTAGTGACAAAATACATGGAAGTGTACAAAATCTCAATAATCCAAATTTAAAGTTAATATAAGATGTTAATAACTTTTAAGGTGTTAACTGTCAATTCTTGGTGGAAAGACATTATATTTTAAAAAATAAAACACCATTCATTTGTACTACTTCCACATATTTACTACTGATCTAACAGTTGATAATGCTCGTGATGAGCGAAACCGGTCCTGATCATTATAATATGTGGAAGTAGTACAAATGAATTGTGTTTTATTTTTTAAAAAATAAGATGTTAATAGTTATTTTTGGTACACTTGATAACTCTGATATTAACGTTTAATTATTATTTGAGTGTAGACTATTTTTGTGACCAGTTTAAATGTTTTAATTATTTTAATTTTAATTTTTTTTAATTTTAAGTTAATTATTTATGTTTCAACATTATTCTAAAACTATACTTTAAATTGTTTGCGACAACCTTAATTAAGGATTTGTAAAAAAGTGCTGGAAGCCGAACACGTCCATGTTATTGAAGGAAATCCAGAAATCAATTAATTTAATTAATTTATGAAGCCGCCTATACTGGGATTCGAGCCCGTTGGCACTGCTTAAAACAATGATTTGCTGAAACACTGCTGAAAACTTGACCACAGACATAATTAGACATATCTCTCATAGCTATTAAAGGCTTTTAATTTATCAATAATCCTTTTGCAAAATGGTTTTTGACCTGTTCAAAAAATTAATCTGAAAATGTCTTTTTGTCTTGAATTGTGCATCAGTATGTTTTGTGAAATAATTGTTCAATTACCTTAAGCACCACCACATTTTCAGAAAGTTCATGAGCCAACTGCCGTAGCTGCGGAGCGATGACATTACATGGCTGGCACCATTTTGCAAAGAATCCTACGACTACTAAGACATCCTTGACATCAGCCATCCGGGTGTGATAATCATTCTCGTTTTTGATTTCATAAATATTCATTTTTCAAGTGTAGTCTGCAACATAAAACAACTTTTTCATGCTATTTTTGAAACATAGCCACTGTCTCGTCAAAACAAATTCATGACAGCAGACCCATAATTTTGAATGTGAAAATGTATAACTAGTAATTATTATTATTGCCTGTAAAACATTATTTTTCATTGACGAAATAATCATGAATTATATAAAACATCGTCGCTAATCTGGAAGAAATCACTAAATCGAAAAAATTACATATTGAGTTAGTTATACCGATATATTCCTTATTTCGAACTTTACTGTATGGAATAACAAACTATTTTTTATCAATTATACAGTTTTGTACAAACAAACAAAATGAAAAAGATATGGCATTTCGAACATTTGACAAACTTCAAAGTCCAATTACTCGAGACTAGTATTTTTCACTTAGTGCCTTCTTCCAAACCTCAACGTTATATTGAGAAGCCTTCAAGTAACATACTAAATCATTGTTCTCATTATTATAATGAATCATTCTTCATCGAAAGTAATAAGTTTGGTTATGTTTAGCAATCTAAATGGCTTTTGGGAGTTAAACATGTAATGTTGTAAAAACCATAAAGAATTGGATAATTTTACTACTTATGTTTTATTTAATCTAATTTTGAATATCTACTACCAATTTCAACCAGTATTATAATATTTAACAAAGACTTCTAAAGAATCTAACTATTATATAAACTTCTAAGATTCAATATCAGAAGAGGTACAGATAGACGAATAAATAGTACACATGTACTCATTATTTCTCAGAACAAATATGGCCAGAGTGGAGGAAAGCAATACAAACATGAATGCCTCTGTATAAAAATCAATATATGCAAATATCAATTCGGGGATTCAAACACAGAAATCATTGGGTGTTACCATTTGGCTACATCAGCAAAAAAGAGATATACAAGTTGATTTACATTTACACAAAACTGTGAGGTTAAATGGGCCGTCAATAAAATGAATTATGTATCCAATGTGGCTGATGCCTCCATTTAAATTAAATGTAAGTGGTCCGTATTAACAGTTTAATAAATTATCATTTACTTACAGATTTCTTTCAGGGAACTGTAAAAATACTGAAAATAATAAAAACTGTTTGAAATATGATATAACTTCCTCTTAATCCCATTTACTGTCCTAACAAATATAATAATTTTATTGCCAACGATGACAAGAGCCTTCCCACCTTAGTGAATCACAATTATTTATAAATTGCTTATAAAAACCACTAGTGACTGAACAAAAATATTTTAATTTTTATCAATCGTTCTTGGATATTACTGGATAACTGATAAGATTTCTAATATCTGTTATTATTTGTACTTCAGTTTAGGTAATTTGATCTCCCTATTTTTCAAAGATAAGAAAAATAAAAAAAAGTTCATGTCTTTCCAATAAACTGGATTACCTCTATGTATTTTAGTTTTATTTAAAAATGTTAGCAATTACAGGGGTCTTCTATTTCAACATTATCGATGGATTAAGTGGTAATTTTGTGGAAATTCCTATTTTAATATATAAAATGAAAAACTTGTTGATTCCACAGGTTTCAAACTATATCTTGTGTATTGTAGAAATAGTAAGTAAAAGAATTTAAAATGAATAGCTTGGAAAAAATTAATAATAAGTAGATAATATTTTAAACAAGATAGGTCAGGTCGCTCACCACTATTAAATTTATTACTTATTGGATGTTCCTACCCAAACACAAATAATAAATATTGTTATATCAATGGCAAAGTATAACTAACGTTTTATGTCAAACTTTATCGATTTCAACTATACGGTGCAACTAGGCCGTAGCGAATATGCGGGTTTACGCGTCTTTTCTTGAGCGGGTAGCTTGGCGTGGTAGCCTTCATGGAAGCGGCGTTCTCCTTCCATACATATGGACGCAGTAAAGGCGCAGGGAGCAATGCAGACGCGTAGAACTGCCATGTGGCGTGCAACATGTAACTCATTTCAGTAAGAGCTTACCGCAAGCATCAAGTGCACACGCAACATTAACTTTTAAAAATTCTACGCTAAGTATAGATTTTTTTTATTAAATAAAACACAATTTATTTATACTACTTCCACATGTTTATAATGATCAGGACCGGTTTCGCTCATCACGAGCATTATCAACTGATAAAAATATAAACATAACAGGCCTGTTATAGGCATAGAACTCCATTAGAATAGAATAAAATAACTATTAGAGTTACTTCTGACGATGGCGTCAATTATTTTATCCTATTATTAGTTATTTAAATATACTATTAACATATAACGTTTGGGAAAGAACTTAATACACATTGCGGCGACTGGTGGCCACATGAGCGATGAGGATTTTTACTGTTTTTGTAGTGTGGTTGTTATCTTCAGGTAAAGTATTAATACCCATTATAGTAGTGGGCAAAATCTTCCGTGTATTATGTATTAATACTACTGAATTAAAAAAAAGGGTCAATTGATTTGTGTATTTTGACCTATCAAATTTATAGAGTGCCATGTGATGGTGATTTGTTTTCAAACAAAAATGATTCTTTCCTACAGCGATTTGGATGCATGAAAATATTCTTTTAACCCTGAAATGTATGATTGTCTACTTGTAAATAAAAAAATATATTTATATGCAATGGATAGGTGTGATTAGAGGAAAAATAATCAAAACAATGTTAGATAGTTTTTTTGACACAAAAAGTACTTAATAAATGCCACCATGCATTAGCGACATAAAATATGATTTTTTTTTTTTTTAAATAAAACACAATTCATTTGTACTACTTCCACATATTTATAATGATCAGGACCGGTTTCGCTCACCACGATCATTATCAACTGATGATAATGCTCGTGGTGAACGAAACCGGTCCTGATCATTATAAATATGTGGAAGTAGTACAAATGAATTGTGTTTTATTTTTTAAAATATAATGTCTTTCCACCAAGAATTGACAGTTAACACCTTAAAAGTGATAAAATATGATACTTACACAGTATTTTCAGCAGATTACAATTATAAAAAAATTAAATCATGTTGACATTTAATAACTGTTAAGTGCTAATTTTATGCTAACCTGTATAAAATAATAAAAATAAGTATTTTATAGTTTCCAATATAAGAATTTATTTAGTCGACTTTTATCCTATAAGCTATTTTTAAGCGAATTTATCCTATAAGCTGATCATACTCCTTAATAATTAATTGATTTAGCATTTATGTGGTAGAAATCCATCATAACAAAGTAAACAATAGCAAAATACTTAGTTCAATAAAATTATACAATTATTTGATAGCTATTTCTACATCACGCCATCGTCAGAAAGCTGGCATGATGCCGAAATAGCTTTAGATTTAACGAAATAGATTTAACCGCGTACTATCAAAGCTAAATATCATTAATATACTGTATTTCTGACATATTTGCACTTAGAAATGACAGAACTCAAAATTTATGCTGTTAGTATTGACCAGTGGCGTACGGTTGGTGTTAATATTAGGTGTGCTGTAAAAAATAAAAAAAACGTACATTTTTTTATTTTTTATTACGCTTATTTGGCACGCTTAAACTGCCTTATAGTCCTTCTCCATTTATAAATAAATAAAATTACAGTAAATTATGCTCAAGAATCATTTCTTATTAAAAAAAAAATGACTACAAACCTAATCTAAACTAAAATATTACTAAATAAAAATGTCAAATTTCAAATAAACAAAACATTATAATTATTCGTATATTAAATCTAATCTTCTTCCTTTACTCATAAATTTTTCAATCATGTTGTCATAAAAGGTGCTCTTATTTTTAATATCCACATAGGCCACATAGTCTCTATTGGCCTCAGATACTTCAGCAACAAGTATTGATTCATTTTAGAGCAGAAACTGAACGTTCTGCTGAAGCAGTACTACTTGGAAGAGTTAATATTAGTTTGCCTAATCAATCTACTTCCTGAAAACCTGACTCAAGATTATTTTATTCATAAATTATACAAGCTTATGAACAGACTTCTCTGCAAATTCAGATAAAAGATAAAGAGCAGTAAGCTCATTTTTTAAACTTATATAATCGAATAATGTTCCATATAATTGTTGCAGTCTGTTAAGTAATTCATTCGGAAATTTTCGATGGATTATTCAAAATATCTTCAACAGTATTCTTCATCATTATTGGGAATAAAATAAAAAAATAGAATTTAGAATCAAAAATATAAATATTGATAGTATTTAAATAGGATAATAAACTATTTTATGCCAAAGTATTAAAAAGGAGTTGCCTGTTATTGTGAAATAATGTAATAAAAAGTATTTTGCGGGTGTGACACCTAGCACACCCTGAATATACTGGTATACTGGTATACTTGTACACCTCTGGTATTGACACATGTTTTCGATACCTCAAATGCATGTTGTAGTACGGAAAGTACAAATAAACATTTGAACATTTAGTTAAGTCGAAATTATTTTAAAAACTATATTATCACAAATGATAAATCAACATGCATTAATGAACCCAGTAATATATTTTTCTGTACGAAAATCCGAAAATCAAAAACTCCGAAATGCTTTATTTGATTGCAAATTAAAGCCAACAACCGCATGTCGCCACAATAGCTGATAAAAAAATGAAATATTGATATGTATTATACTATTAAATATGAAAATAAATTGTAAAATCTATTTCAGTTTTGTAAAAAACATAAACAAATGTTTGTACTTTTCGTAGTCTCGTATGCATTTAAGGGTTAAATTACTAAATTCTTAGGGTATCGATTTACCTTGAGACACAATCACGGTACTGAAACTTCGATCCACATTGGCAGTTTAGGATGGAGGTAGGCCACTATGATCATATCCCAGTGGTCCATCACCTTATTCTAGAAAGCTTTTGATTCCCTGATTTCGTAAGTGGCCATTTTTGATTAGGTGTTTGAGTCTGAAATTAAATACGTTAAAAAATTATCAAGACAGTAAAATGTTCAAAAAAAAGAAAATTGCACCGCAAAGTGACATAGGGTCGTTTCGCCAGTGCTCAGCCAGTTAAGCGACAGGTGTACTTTCAAAAGGGATTTTGAGTCAATGAATGATACATACATATTTTTTTCGCTGTTATTCCATTAAACAGGGCTTAAGCAATGTAACCAACTTAAAATAATTAATATTGTACCAAGCATAAAATAATAGAAGTTTACAAAAAATGCCAATTGTCCCAGTGGTCGGCCCCCAAAATCCAATGGTCGGCCTTTCGCTTCCCAGTGTTTGGCCATCACTATGAAACTCGCGAAATAATCTACTGATAGTAGACAGAACAATAAAAAACATAATGATGCAAAGCATGACAATATAAAGTATATTTTGTTAGCGATCCCCATACAACATGAATTTGTCGAAACTTGCGAAGTAAAAATGTGCTTTTTTTATTGAGTATTGCATCATATAGGTCAGTGTAGTACAGATATACATTGGCAAGAGGCAAGACTACCTACACGAATTTAAAAAAATCTGTTTTTTTAAATATATCCACTATTATTTAAGTTTGAAGCTCAAAAGGCCGACTACTGGCGACGGCTGACTTTAGTAACAAGCACCCTACTGAAATACCTGGAAATTAATATTTAAGGAAATCAATATGATAGTACAGTTGCAGGTGAATTATGACAATAATTGTACAATTTGGTATAAATTGGTGTTATCATGCCACTGCTCGTCAAATAAGAGATAGGAACCAAAAATAATGTTAATGAACAGGCTGCCAACTTTATCAATTACAACTTGATGGTTAATAGAAATCAATAAAAGTTGAATTTTACCTACACTAATAAAACTCCTTTTGTTGATCTTAATTACGTAAATCAGTTTCTATCATCACAAGTAATATTTTTTTTTCTCGAATTAGCTCAATCAATTTCTATGCTACAGTTAAAAAGAGACAGTTGTTCTGAAAATACTTCTCATAGAAGCGAAACACGTGTTACATTTAATAACACAACCAGGGAATAACAAAGTTGTCAATTTTAATTTTATATTGTCTTCTGCTTCCTTCATATTATAATTATTGTTTTTTAAAAATAAAACACATTTTTTTGTACTACTTCCACAACTTTATAATGATCAGGACCGGTTTTGCTCATCACGAGCATTATCAACTGATAAAAATACAATCATATCAGGGCTATTTATATAAAATTGAGTGTTAATAATTACAAGGAACATAAAACAGTTGTTTAATGAACTAAGACAAGAATTTACAGGTCATCAAACAAACCATATGTCAACGAAATTAAATAGTCTACAATTACAACTAATACAAATCAATACATAGTAATCTATATATATATATATATATAAAAATGAACGTTTGTTTGTTTGTTTGTTTGTCCTCTATGCGTTCCTTTACCATTGATCCGATTTCGATGAAACTTAGGTAAGTTGTTGTGCGCACACCTGTGTAGGTTTCTGAAG
Organism: Himalopsyche phryganea; assembly: GCA_022494535.1. NCBI lineage: Eukaryota > Metazoa > Arthropoda > Insecta > Trichoptera > Rhyacophilidae > Himalopsyche > Himalopsyche phryganea. The sequence goes on along the minus strand of JAGVSL010000095.1, from coordinate 831,389 downwards.
AAGAAAAATTAAAATCTAAAATAATGAATCAAATAAACACGAACAGCGACATCTCTTAAAAACCTTCTGATTTATTCTATTACTATGTTCAAGTCATGAGTCAGCCATAACGCAATATTCATAACTTGAATAATTTATTTCACATATGCTATGAATATCGTTGGAAAAATGAAAACATATAAAATAAATCTGGGCTTCGGGTCGGGTTCGGGCCAAAACATGAAGAGCTCGGACCGGATAATTTTATGAAATTTCGACCCGTGCCAACCTCTAATCCAAAAGCGCTTCAATTAACAGAATTAAAACAGAAACCTTTTCTTTCTTTGAGTGTCATTGCAACGCATGCCAGGTACTCACTAGTCTGAAATAAAAAATAAAACTACATTAAAAATCCATTTACTGAACAAAACTAATGCATAAATATTCATCAAGCAAAATAATAGATTGAGAAATTTTTAAATTAGTGAACCATTTAAAAATAATGATTTTTCGATTAGCTAACCGCTAGTTCTGTCCTAGCCCTATCCTTTTATCCCTACTCTCTTCGAAAAAAAAGAAAGAGGTTGAGCAACTGAGTAACATGCAGTTCTCATAGAAAAGGTCTGTTGAGATACCTCCATTAAGAGACCATATGCTCCACGTTGGGAGCGGACATGGAAAAAAACAGTACGCAAGAAGAACAATATTTTGACCATTATAGAATATTGATGCAATGAAGGTTGGCAACACATTATGAGCCGTCCATAAATGACTTCACATGCTGGCTATAAGTTATGCAACATCATGTTGAAGACATTTTTTTTTACAGATTTGAGGTCTAATTATCAAGGAATCTAATAAACGGGAAGACATTATCAAAGTAGGTTTACTTCTGAAGTTCAATCAATCTAGTTACTAGATTTTAAATTCAGGGCGGGTCAAATAAGGCACGTATCTAATCAATTGGGTCCCACCTGTATAAGTTTTCCTTTTTTTGCAATGTAGATTATTTTAATAATTAAATATACACTCTATTCTCTTTTTGTGCGGTCTAAGAAAACGGACCAATTATTTTTTTTATTTAATACGGTTACAGAAAACGAAAAGTATCATTAAATAGAGTATAATTTGTATATTTAAAAAACCACTTTGGCCCTTAGCGAATATTAGAATCGTCATTATTGCCATTTGGACATGTAGGTGTGTTTCTATGTTTCGATTTTATTGCCTCTGGTTTTATATTTTTTAATGTCTAATGTGTAATATAAGTCGCAAATCATGTCAATTTATTATTTATTAGGTATCTTATGAAACTATTTTTGTATAATTATAAAGAAAAAATAAATGCGAATTATCTTTGAGTTCGAGGATTTTATGTTTTGCAGTGGTTTTAAGTAATGGAACCTATCTCCCATTTTTATAAATATGTGCATCTTTTTTTACACGGTAGTCTCTGGAACTCTGGAACGTATCCCCTGTACAAAAAGAGAATCGGGTGTAGTGAACAATTTGAAATCGTATACATTTGATTCATTAGCGGCACAGTTGTTGATTGAGCATGTGTCTGTGTCTGTGTGTATCTGTGTTGTACTAGCGTTGTTTTAGTCCATTTCCAACGGCAGTATGGTTATTTTGTTTAATAACTAAGAGGAAGGCAACTATGCTGATCATTACACTATGTCGGGTCTAGTGGTTAGCTATTCGCTCTTGCTTTTTAGTATCACAAACCTCCATAAAACGATCAATTTATGAAACTGTCCATACTGGGTTTCGAGCCTGTGAGATCCGTAACCGAAGCCAACGACGTTGGCCACTGCACTGCTGACCTGTCCTATAGAGGTCTACACAGTCCGATTCTTAATATTACACTTGTTACCCAAACTCGGTCCGAAGCCCAGATTTATTTTCAGTCCGATTTTTTTAACTGTAAATTTTAATGTATTGAATTTGACCGACAGAAAACTTCCTTATTCATTATGGTATTGCGCATTGCCAACTTAAAAAGTTCTTGTCTAAGATAGATACGCTAGGTCACAAAATGAAATGTAAATTTAAAAAACATTTATCGAGACAAAAAATCAAATACACGAAAGTGCACGAAAAATACAAAAGAATACTATGAGATGCTTTCCAATAATAGCATTATAAACATCTTAAACAAAGAGACATTTTGCAGTGCAAATATTTGTTCTTAACTATGTGTAGAACAGTTCTTCTTATAAAAATAACACGAAAACTACCCTCTTTTAAATGTAAACAAAAACATGTGATTCACATGTGCTTGTTTATGCAGGTCCTGAGAGCCGCGTAGTTGGCTCCGCTGAAATGCTCCAGCCGCTTTCCCTCCTTGATCATAAAGAAGGTGGGCATGGATGTAATCTCATACTCTTCGGTGATGTCGGGACATTCGTCGACATCAACCTATTGGGGTGAAAGAAATTCAGTCAATTTGGACAATTACTTCATTCAAAGTGTTGCTTAAGCTTCTCTGATAGTGACATCTATTGATGATAAAAATTAATAATTTAAATTTACTATCAACACATAATGTACGGGATGGAATTAATAACAGTTGTGGCGGTTGGTGGTTATGTAGGGATGAGTATTTTTACCATTTTTGAAGAGCGGTCGTAATCGTGGGGTAAATTACTAATACCCATTATGTTTTGTTTAATATTTTAGACATTTATAAGGATCGGATTTTTTTAGTTATTTTAACAAAAAAACTGTCTACTGGAAGAAGAGGATAGTCAGATAAAGTTCAAATTTTAGAGAAAAGACAATTTTTATAAATATTTTATTCTACATGGCTTGATAACCAGTGGTGCTTCAAAATAGTTAACACTCCAGATAAGCTATTGCCATAATGGTCACTGATCAGGCTGGGCCTCTTTGAATCATATTGATATTTGATATTCATCTGCTACTCATCAACTTCCCTGTGAATTGAGTATCCAGAATTCAATTTCAATTTATTGATGGTGATATACTTTGAGCAAGAAAATCAAGACGTAAATCATATCAAAATAACTTTGTTATTATATAATTACAGTGGCTAATGTGGAATGTTTTTACCCATTGTAGTAAATTAGTGTCCGTTTTAAGCCTATAATAGTAGGCAAGATCTCCCATGCATTATGTGTTAATACAACTGAATTTAAAAAAAAGTTCAATTGATTTGTGTATTACAATACATCTTATACTATTCCTCTAACCCACCAGTGATGATTTATTTTTTCACAAAAATGACATGTTGGAACATCCAACATTATTAGCAATTAGAAATACAGTAATTTGAACAGATTCTTTTAAATTTACTCGATTTACCTTAAGAATAATCAAGGCACCGCTGAACTCTACAGCCAGCTCCTCCAGTTTGGGAGCGATCGTCTTGCAGGGACCGCACCAGGTGGCCATGAAGTCGACCACTACGAGCTTAGTACCGGCCTCGGTCAATCTTTTCTGCAAATCGGCCTTGCCATTGATGTGATTAATGACCATTTTTAATTAGGTGTTTAGGTCTGAAACAAATTACATAAAAAAATAAAGACAGGAATATTATTATTGTATCTAATAAGGAGAAGAAAGTTTAAAAAGAAAAATATTATTTCGCAAAGTGGGCATCGCTAATATATAGTCAATAAATACCTGGATAGTAATATTCCAAGGGTTATTCAAGTAACTCAATACGTCAGCACAGTTGTAGGTGAATTATAAGAATAATTTTACATTTTGGATTAAGTCGATCTGACTCCTCGCCAAATAAGAGATAAGAACCAAAAATAATGATAGTGAACATACTGCCGCTATCTTATCACGCGCAACCGCTCGTCATTTCAAGACCGATATTTTAACCTATCAATAACAGATTTAATCTAAGAATATAAAACACTATGTGAATCTTTATATTAAAACTGCCTTTATCGCATTACCAAAAAAATAAAGTTTTTGTCATCACATGTAATAATTTTTTATTTTTTATTTGGAAGATTTCTGATCTTCAACATCGATATGTAATTGAAGTAAATAATTGAGCCTATATGTGGAAAAACAGCGTTAGTCTTTATTTGGTTTTTTTTTTGTCAACACATTTATCCAGATTTTTTGATCAATAAACCATGTTCTCAATAAAGTTACTCAAACCATCTTCATTCATTAAAGATATATAAATATTCTCGATAAATTGTATATCTACAACAACCAACCGCTATTATCGGTGAACAATGTTTTTAGGACAACGTTGTTTTTCCGCATATGGGCTCAATTAGAATCAATTTCTACGTTTTAGTAAGAACGGATAGTTAAAAATACTTCTGAAAGAAGCGAAACAGGTGTAGTATTTAGTAACACAACCGGAGAATACCAAAGTTGTCAACTTTAATTTCACATTGTCTACTTTCTTTATATTATTATCATTGCTTCATTCAGTGAAAAAACAACACATGTTTTTATCGTATCTATTTATGGATTAAATACAATTTTAAAGAGATATTTAATATAATAACTGCAAATTGTATAGATAAAACACATAAATATGATGTTTTGTTTTTCCCGTGTTTTTTTGTCACTGTATTTTTTAAAACAAAATATCTGACACTACAGCTGGCGGCCAAGAGGTAAACTCAATGAGAATTTTTATTAGTCACTCATGTCTAAGATCACATGTGTAAATTTGATATTTACTTTGCTGGGACTTGAACTAGGACCCTCCTGATCTCTCTGGCTAAGCTCAGCCACTAAACCGCAGAAGCCGACGTGTTGTTTTTATCACTGTTCAGTTTTGTCACTGTTCAAATTTGTCATGCCCTGTGATGATCTGATTTGTTCGGTTACCATTACCAACGTAGTAGTGTAGTAAATTCTCGATCTGCCATTTATGAGACCAGATAAACCAAACGATAAATGCGGGCCAGGAAAAAAATAATAATCTAATAACGAACATTGAAAACATACAAACATATTTACCAAGTATTTATAATGATCAGGACCGGTTTAGGAAGTAGTACAAATGAATTGTGTTTTATTTTTTAAAATATAATGTCTTTCCACCAAGAATTGACAGTAATTGACCTTAAAAATTTCCAATGTAGTCAGCAAATACGCAAGCGTTGAGAACATTCCATTCAATTTCTTCAGAAAATATTCTCCTTCACCAGAAATTTGATTCAACTTCACGAGCGACATTTCTTCATTCGCATTCAGATCCCTGAAGATGAAGCCAGTGATGGTTTTGAATCAGCAGGTGATGACGTTACAATTTTTTTCTTTCGGAAATTTTTGTAGTTTTCCCAATGACTTAATAATATCTTCACTGTACTGGTTTGTAAGTAACATATTGACAGTTCTGAGTAAACAGTAAATGAAAGTTTTAGCTTGTAGGATAAAATCTTTAGCCTCGGTATTTTAAGTTACATAAATAATTATATCAAAATATAGATGGATTCATGCCAATCTAACACTGATCATGTTAGAAATCAATGGACGGGGACAATTGCTTGCCTAGAAATTTGCATTAATATACTTACTGGTATAATTAATGCACCTACTGAGTTATACATGAGAAAAAATTGTTATCCAAGAATCTCATAGTGCACTTACCTATTTTCCATGAATTTCGTTACTTACCGACTTCTAATTGTTTATTTTTCACAAACAAATATTAATATATTAGAGTGAAAATAATATTAAACAAGAAGGGAAGATTTTTTCAGAACGACACTTTTAGATAAGAGATGATAAATAAAGGGCAGTAAAACAGTATACCAGAAGAACAATTTTTTAACTATTATAGAATATTACTGCAATGAAGGTTGGCAACACATTACGAGTCGTCCATAAATGAATTCACATGATTCTGGGTCACGAACGCAGCGGCACGTTGAACTGATTTTTTTTTGATTTTTTAACAGAGGTCGAATAAGGCATGTGTCTTATCAATTGGGTCCCATCTGTATAAGTTTCCTTTTTTTGCAATGTAGATTTTTTTTTAAATTAAACATAGATACTCTATAATTTGAAATCATCTAAATTTGATTACATTACCGCACAGTTGTTGATTTAGCAAGTGTTTGATATTATTGACAAATTCACTGATAATTCAACTATGCCTACATTGATTCTTAAATATGTGTAAATAATTTATAGGCCATACTACAAATTTAGTTTGATGTGTTGTGCTAACGTCGTTTTTTTTGATTTCAAACGGCGCTGTGGATATTTTGTTTAATAACTAAAATCATGTCAAAGATATGCTAGGTCACAAAATAAAACAAAATTTAAAAAAATTGTTAAACATTTATTGAGATAAAAAATCAAATACTGAAGTGCACGAAAAATACAAAAGAATACTATGAGATGGTTTCCAATGATAACATTATAAACATCTAAAACAAAGACACATTTTGCAGTGCAAATATTCGTTCTTAACTATGTGTAAATCGGATCTTCAAAAACTTTTCTTATTAAAAAAATAACACGAAAAATACACTTTCAAAACTGTAAACGATAAATTCATAGTTACAATTCTTGAAACATCTATTACAATTATACAATTCAACAATTACTTCGGTCTACGTAGTGTACGCAGGTTTAAGAAATTCTTATGGTGGTTTTAAAGCATGTCGAGATTTAATATTAAGACATTCTTAAATACGGTAGTGGCTTAATTAGACAATACACACTCACGCCCCTTAAAAAAAATTCCACCAATCAAACGCAATCAAAATAACGATAAAAATATATCCAACATCTTAATAAAAAATATAAAAGTATCTTTCAAACTATTTTTCCTTTTAATTGAAAAAACAAAGAGCATGTGTTCGCTACCCAAAAGCAACATATTAAATAATGACACTGGTAGAACAAATAATCGTTGTAGAGATAAAGGCTAGGTATCTTTGTGTTTAAGAATCACAGCAATTATGTAGCAAATATATCAAATTAATATTTTTGGATGCATTTGAGAATTGGAACATTTCAGTGGAGCAACGTGATAAGGCATGAGGCTGAGTTATTAAATTATTGTGAGATTCACATGTGCTTGTTTATGCAGGTCCTGAGAGCCGCGTAGTTGGCTCCGCTGAAATGCTCCAGCCGCTTTCCCTCCTTGATCATAAAGAAGGTGGGCATGGATGTAATCTCATACTCTTCGGTGATGTCGGGACATTCGTCGACGTCAACCTATTGGGGTGAAAGAAATTCAGTCAATTTGGACAATTACTTCATTCAAAGTGTTGCTTAAGCTTCTCTGATAGTGACATCTATTGATGATAAAAATTAATAATTTAAATTTACTATCAACACATAATGTACGGGATGGAATTAATAACAGTTGTGGCGGTTGGTGGTTATGTAGGGATGAGTATTTTTACCATTTTTGAAGAGCGGTCGTAATCGTGGGGTAAATTACTAATACCCATTATGTTTTGTTTAATATTTTAGACATTTATAAGGATCGGATTTTTTTAGTTATTTTAACAAAAAAACTGTCTACTGGAAGAAGAGGATAGTCAGATAAAGTTCAAATTTTAGAGAAAAGACAATTTTTATAAATATTTTATTCTACATGGCTTGATAACCAGTGGTGCTTCAAAATAGTTAACACTCCAGATAAGCTATTGCCATAATGGTCACTGATCAGGCTGGGCCTCTTTGAATCATATTGATATTTGATATTCAACGGCTATTCATCAACATCCCTGTGAATTGAGTAACCGGAATCCAATTTCAATACATTGATGGTGTGAGCAAGGTAAAATAAAAATAATTTTGTTGCTATAATAATTACAGTGGCTAACGTAGTGGAATATTTTTACACATTGCAGTAAATTATTGTCCGTTTTAATTCTCTAGTAGTGGGCATGATCTCCCATGCATTGTGTTAATACAACTAAATATAAAATTGATTTGAGCTTATTATACGTCCTATACTATTTCTCTAGCCCTTTATTATTAATTATATGAATCTTCCTTTCAGCAATTTGACTGCACGAAAATATTCTTTTAAATATATTCGATTTACCTTGAGAACAACCAAGGAATCGCTGAACTCGTTAGCCAGCTCCTCCAGTTTGGGAGCGATCGTCTTGCAGGGACCGCACCAGGTGGCCATGAAGTCGACCACTACGAGCTTAGTACCGGCCTCGGTCAACTTATTCTGGAAATCTTCCTTGTCCTTGATGTGGTGAACGGCCATTTTTAATTAGGTGTTTAGGTCTGAAATAAAATGTAAAAAAATCATCAAGATGGCATATTATTTTTACATTTAATGAAGAGTAAAATAAATTGCATAACAAAGTGGGCATCGTTGATATATAAATTCAATACCTAGATATGGTGAAAACACAGTTAAAGGTCAATTATTATAATACTTGTACAGTTTGGTATAAATTGTTGTTATTATGCGACTCCTCACCAAATAAGAGATAAAAGCCAAAAATAGTGAACAATCATTTCAAAACCAATATTTCTGTACAACAATAACAGATTTAATCTATGAATAGAAGACTGAATTTTATTGCATTACTATAAACCAGTGTTTCCCAAAGTGGTTCCTACGGACCCCTAGGGGTCCTTGTGACCGCTGAGAGGGTCTGTGGCAAATTAAAAATAATTTGGGGGAGTGTGGACAACGTCAGGGGGTCCGCCAAAGATTTAATATAAAAAAAATATCTGTGAAACATTTTCTTTATTATGAAAGTTGAAATAAATAGCAATAAACAAATTGGTAGCGGTTTGATGGGTTGGACCCTTTTGCAAGCAGACCCACAAGTTATTTTTATATTCCTTTTGCTTCGGTACTCAAGGGTTCTTTCAATAATTTTAATTCACACACAATTCTCACATGTTATGCCAATTTTTTTTCTAGTTTCTTCTTAAATCGTCAGTAAAACTAAACAATAATTACATAATACAGTTGCCCCTGTTTAATAAAAAAAATGATTTTATAAGTTGTTAGTGTTCTAGTCACAAGAAAAATCAAATGTACAATCGACAATAAATTATAGAATATCAAAATTAAGTTTAAAATAATCATCTACTTTGTTGAATTACAAGAAATTAAAAAACATTGTTCGGCTATCCTGTAAAGTTACACTTTTGTAGATGCTGTTGTTGGGCATTAACCCTTCGACAGGTTCCTTCACTGACACCCCGGGATTCACCTTTCAAGCATTTCAGTACACGGATGAACTCAGACTGGCAGTCAATAAATAGTTTATTTATAAGGCAAATTAATATCACTAAGTCCAGATATCAACGTAGTTCCTACCCTTCATTTTCAAGTTATGAATTAGAATCATTGTTTACCTTAGAAATAAATAACCTCGCGATATAGTTGGTCTGAAGAGGCTTCTCAAAGAGGCGAAACAAGTGTCACATTTAGTAACATTACCCAAGGAAAAACAAAGTTTTCAACTTTAATTTTATATTAATAATAACATTCCTGCAATTGATGTATTAAATTAAAAGTAAAAATAATAACTGTGTGGAAGAAAAACAAAATTGTTGATAAAAAGATATAAATATCTGCTTTGACAATCTTAATTGTGATTATTATTACACAAATTAGTAGAATGAGGTCACTGAGAAAATCAACAAAACATGATTACAGCAGTAAATAAATGTTACTTTGCACAATTGAGGTACTATAAGTCTCTAGGAGAGCCGAGTGCACCCTATTTATAAGTCAGTAGCAAGTTCCCCCGAGCCTCGTAAACCTGGACATATTAATATTTTTTAAATAACGTATTCACCGTATTTATGGACCAATCCGACACAGTAGTACACAGACAAATGTACTGTATAAAAGACAACAGTTGTACAGCGGTACCAGAGCAATTCAATCAAGATTGAGACACTGCGTTGGCTTTACATGACCCAGCTAAGAATGTTATATCCAACAATCTAGTAGTAAATGGGAGAAGAGACAAGCCAAGACTTTGCTGGAAGGAGCGTTTCGATGATAAATAGTTTATAGTCATGAGAACTTTTGATTTGTAAATTCAGACTCGTAGAATAAGAGAAAAAACCACCTTCAACCTTCGAAGAGTGAATCGCTAGCATTCTCAGAAGAAATTTAATAAATTATTAAAAGGTAAAGATATATTGTCGGGTCAGTGGTGCAGTGGTCTAAGTCTCGGGATTAAGTCAGTAGGCATGAATGTTTGTGATGTCTAAACTTCCCTCCCACCCATTCGATCCTGAAAACACTAGTCCTGTCCTAGCCCTATCTGTCTATCCCTACTCTCTTCGAAAAAGAGAGGTTAAGTAACTGAGTGACAAGCAGTTCTCATAGAAAACTTCAGTTGAGATACCTCTATAAGGAGGCCATATCATATGCTCCACATTAGGGGCGGTCTTGTTAAAAAAAATCTCGTATACTTGTTCCAATTGCAGCATTTAAGAAATTTCATATGGACTCCAAATAATTAATCCATAGTTGTGCAACATAAGAACCAAAGATTGCGAAAAACTGTTGGATTTTCAAATAATTTACTATAAAACCGAGAATGGCTTCTTTATTACTTTAAGATCAAAATACACTTTTACAATTTTCAAACCTGGCACTTCAAAAACCAATGCTCCTTAATAAAAAAAAGCTGAGTACAGTAACATGAATAGAGTTTTACATTTTGCTGACCACTGGTCTATAATCGGCAATTATATAACTGAAGGAATTTTAACTAAAGATAGTACAAACAAAATTATCCATTAGCACTTCAATTCAATAAATAAAATTAGTTTTGTAGTCGAGAATGCATTGATGTCAAAAAGTATTTATTGCGTGTTTTAATATTTAAATTATTTATGTTAAAACACACAATAAATACTATTTATGCTGTGAATTTTCAATGAAGGTTGATGATATCATAGCTATACTAAAAAAAGTTTATGGAGGTGCGGGTGGAGGAGAAATTCATGGAGAAGCACAGGGAGTGTGGTAATAATGGGCGTGACTTTCTGTTGAATGCAGAGATTCCCAAAGTGTTGAAAGCGAAAAAACAACCCAATTTTTTTTCAACAAAAAAACTTTTCCAAGCTGCGAATAAATGATATGATTTGTCATGATTATTGTATAAACAGGTGCGATACGTGTTTCACTTTTCTGAGAACACTCATTTCTAATATAATTAATTAAGACAATATTATTTATCCCATTCCATTAAGTCAATTTTAGCAAAACCACCATCGGATTTGAATACTATTAAGAATATTTATTTCAACAGTATTTCAAGTTTAAATCATTATTTACTATAAAACTATGCTTTTGTTTTTTAAGCAATGTCCGCTCCTAATGTGGAACATATGGCCTCCTAATGGAGGTATCTCAACAGAAACTTTTCTACCAGAACTTTTTGTTACTCAGTTCCTTAACCTCCCTTTTTTTAGTAAAGGGTGTTTTTTTAGACATTTCTTTTTCTAGTGACCGCCAATTTGACAGCTGTAAGCTGATTTGTGTTCAGTTTTGTTTGCCATTTCAATATTTTACAATAAATACAATTTTTTTTATGAGGAGCCCTTAACATTTTGATTGTAGACTATTTTATTTGGTTTATGTATAATATGTTTGATAATCAGTAATCAGTCTTTTTTTTAACACTCAATTTTTTATAAATAGGCCTGTTATGTTTGTATTTTTGTCAGTTGATAATGCTCGTGATGAGCGAAACCGGTCCTGATCATTATAAACATGGGGAAGTAGTACAAATGAATCGTGTTTTATTAAAAAAAAAATGAATCTATGAGTAATACGTCATATGGTCTAATTTTCGTTTCAAAATACTACACAACATTTTTTTTCACTCTAAAAACAATGTGTTTTTCTCAACACCTGTTTTTTGCTGACAAATAATATTATTATCTTCAGTAAAAAGTGAATTCATAAGTAATCAGAGAAAAAAGTAACTGATACTGAAAGAGTATTTGTCAGAACTACAGGAAGCTGACACAAGTCGGGATGGTCATTTATATTATATACTCCAAGTAAGGAGCAGACAAGATCAATCGTTATAGTGATATTAAAAAATAAGTTATATACAAGTTTAAGACATCGACTGAGGGTGCTTGATGGAATTTCAATACCAAATTTAAAAAAAATTATACACAAGTTGTTGAAAATTGCTCTCGGTCGAAAAATGCAAGTTTGAGAAACATCAATATGTATTAAAAAAAAAAAGGACTGATATATTGATTTGTTGGTTAACGAGCTGTGGAAAACAATTGACAATTACATGATTACAGATAAAGGGGTTGGTTCTGTCACTAATGTATATAAATTCAAATCAATAATCGGAAAAAACAAAACTGTGATATTTGTTTGAAAAATGAATTATTTTTATGAAATCACGCACACTTTTTAGTAACAATAACTCTAATATTCAGAATATACAACATATTATTTAATATATATATAATATAAATTAGAACGTGACACACCCTGGTTTTTCTTAAGTATAAGTGTCATTAGTATCCTGAACTGAAATCGGCCTGCGGCAAACAGCAATAATTCGCAGAAAACGCTCTTTCATGTTGCCAGGCGTTAAAAAAGAGCCCCCGGGCTTCGGCCGCTGGACGAGTCCATTTTTACGGAAAAGGGTAGCTCCAACTTTGCACAACTTTGACATGTGAACTGTTTGTTTTTGTGTTTTGATTTGCGTTGGATTTAATTTAAATTCGTTGTGTTATTTGTATTATAACTTAAAGTAAATTCAGTTGCTAAGTAAATGTAAATGTAGAATCAATTTTATGTGTTAAGATTTTTATATTTGTGTAATATTAAACCACTGCATCTTGAATGGAAAATAAATAAGTTTTTTAGAACCGGATCTGAAATGGTGTTTGTCTGAGATCAGCCCTTCCAGGACTCCGGATAACCAGCCGCTCGCCTCTCTTCGATCCGGGGTCTTCTCAAACGCTGATCAAAAACAATAATACTCAATGCATTTGGGTGAAGCCTGACGGAAAGCATGGATTTAATCAACATCGATTCTAAGAAGTTTATCTATTTCATAACAAACAACCCTAGCTAAACGGCTGCATTAAAATTACTGGTAACTAATTATAGGGTGGTTTTTCGATATTGGCTATGTTTAGTACAACATAATAAACATGTGAAAAGCAAATCCAAAATTCATTACGTTTGGCGTAAAGGTGTCGGGCCTTACAGATTGGGCAAGGTGAAAACCGGGTACTTATGCAAAACAATACAAGATTTTACTGATAATATGCCACCAGCAATTTTTTTTTACCATATCCACTTCCAATGTGGAGCATATGGACTCCTAATGGAAGTATTAATTTTTCTACGAGAATTGCTTGTTACTCAACCTCCCTCTTTTTCGAAGAGTAGAGGCGTAAAGGTGTCGGGCCTTACAGATTGGGCAAGGTGAAAACCGGGTACTTATGCAAAACAATACAAGATTTTACTGATAATATGCCACCAGCATTTTTTTTTTACCATATCCACTTCCAATGTGGAGCATATGGACTCCTAATGGAAGTATTAATTTTTCTACGAGAATTGCTTGTTACTCAACCTCCCTCTTTTTCGAAGAGTAGAGGCGTAAAGGTGTCGGGCTTTACAGATTGGGCAAGGTGAAAACCGGGTACTTATGCAAAACAATACAAGATTTTACTGATAATATGCCACCAGCATTTTTTTTTTACCATATCCACTTCCAATGTGGAGCATATGGACTCCTAATGGAAGTATTAATTTTTCTACGAGAATTGCTTGTTACTCAACCTCCCTCTTTTTCGAAGAGTAGAGCTTAGAAGGATAGGGCTATTACAAGACTAGTGGTTAGCTAACAGCTCTCGCTTCACTTCATTTTTAGGATCGGATGGGTGGAAGGGAGTTCTAGACATCACAAACATCCATACATCGATTAGCATCAGCAATAGTCAGTCATAATCATTTTCAACACCATGTTGTAAATGCTCTAAGCAAAAAACATCTGTCAATCAACAACAGGTTTGGAAAGCGGCAATCGATAACTAATCCATCATGATTTGGGAAATTGACTATTTGACAAGTAATTTTGTACAGCATAAAAAATGATAAGATAATAGTTAATCTATAACAAATTAATGCAGGTACACAAACTGATAATTCATCATTAATTGCCTTTATAATTTTATTACCAACTGATCACTTAAGTCCATAATCAATATGAAGCATATCGTAAATAAAATGAGAATGTTATCATCACTATGATTTTTTCGATATATATTAGGCAACACCATATCCTAAGAAAGGGGAGGGTGTCGGAAACATTGCATAGGATTATGAAATTATATTTAGACAGAACTTTATTTGATCTATACATTCAAACAATTTGTTTTTAAATTACATTGTTTTTTTAACATCTCAACTATTGAGACACCTGATTGCGGTAAGTTGATGCTCGATACTGACAAATATGTCGATGGCCCAGTTCCATAGGACGAGAAGTCAACAATTTTATGTTTTGAGTTAAGTTAGCTATTTATTCGAACACTGCTCTTCTACAGTTCCACAAAAGTAAAGATTGTAAAATGTACAGGTTTTCTCTCAAAAGGCAGATAATTGCGTATGGAAATCAGCAAAATTAAATAATTTCTCAGTTCCATAGACATACATATCAAAATACCATATTGTGGAAACATATCTTTGTGAATCGTGGCGTTACATAAAGAAACAACCATTAATCATAAAACTATAAAGTGTTGACCACTTATTTGAATAAAAAAGTAATACAAATAATAATAATCACTTTTTATGAGTCAGTTAACGGTGACGTCTTACCACAATAAATTCAACATAGAAGGTCACTTGAGACATCTAGCGAAAAATGGCTCTAAGATAGAGCATCTTCCATACAAAAACTTTCACCATTTGTCGGTAGGGAAATATATCAGAATCTATCTTTTTCCATATTAATCTTTGGTAATAATATGTAGACAACAAAACAAAAAATCAGATATTAAAAATTTTATGGATACTCATAGCTGCTCTGCTTTCTCCACTTAAGATGGCTGTTTATTATTCATATTAATTACATACTTAATATTTGATTATTTTTAAATGGTTCACTAATTTTTTCTTATAATTTTCCTGATTCATTATTGTATATTACATTAGTAACGTCATTAAAAATTTTGTCCAGCTAAATGGACTTTTAATGTAGCTATATTTGTGATTTCAGATTAGTATTTAATGATTTGCAAGAGGTCAATAACATTTTAATTGATCTGCACGGAAAGATTCACAAAACCGATTCGAAATTCCTTCTATTATTTTTTATGTAATCAATCATACATATCCATTGCATATGACTATATTTATTTTATTTAAAAGTAGAAAATCATGCAATGAGAAGATATATTTTGCAGCTTGTTTGCCCTAGAATATGTCCTCAATACTTTACCACTGGAGTGGAAATTATCGCAGTCTCCAATGGAAAGCTCCATATTTATTGACAGCGTTCGAAATGAAGTTATAAAAAAAAATCGTCAAATGAAACGCGATGTTTAAAGGTGAAGGCTGAAAATACACAATATTAAAAATAAATTCAATATTAGGTACCTATATATAATTATGTGATAAGCACAATAATAAATATTGTGCCAAGACAAGTGTGTATATAATGACACAAGGCAGGAGAAATAATCGTATGTATCAAAATATCTATAAATCTAGCTGTCACAACTGTAGGAGGTGTACCCGTAATGAGCGCATACATACTGGTGTGTCTATGGATGTATACATATGTTTCTGCATCGAATATCAAATCGATCCAATCGGTAGGTATAAAAATTTCCAAGTGTAAAAATATCAAGAAACTTGGATAATCACAGGCTTTTCATATTTCACGGGTTTAAGAATTTTCATACCTCGTTGAATACGACTATCAGCAAGCTGATTTGGTTTGGTTTGTTCTACTCTAAGACATTAACTTTCATTTCGCGTATTTCTGAAGCGGTCCCAATATGTCATTGTATATTGGTAATAAACCAAAAAAATCCAATGGCAATCCGACATGAAAGTTTGCGATATTAACAGTTAAACCTATACTCCAGTTTCCTTACGTCATTCACGAATATTTCCCATATATTGACACATAAGGCTGGAGAAATAATCTAGGTAGCAAAACAAAGTTATAATATATTGTAAAAGCATTCAGCTGTCAAAAAAAGCAAAAAAAACAAAATCATGCATGTGTGTAGCATATATAGTACTATACTGGTGTGCATATGTTCGGTACTGTATTGGTGTGTGTGTGTGTGGATGTTTCCATATCGAATATCAAATCGGTCGCGTTGCATTGCCAAATTTTAAATTTGAAACAGACAGTGGCACCTAGCGATAATTGAACTAGCTTTGCCTTTTTTCTTAATATCTACGATAATAAATTGTCTAAAAATACGTTTGTATTTTTCTGATTTTAGATTAATATCTACGAATCTGGATACTTTTAATAGTGTAATTCGACAAAGACTTTTGGGCTTCTCTTACTCTTAAAATGAGTCAAAACTTTGATCGACCATATCTCAAAACTACCAATTTATAGTTGTATCACTATGAAACTCGGACATCGATATGAGTGTAAACAGTATCAAAATTTTTGTGTCCAAGCTAATTTTTGTATAGCCTTTTTTGTTTTACACAAATACTACTGAATTATTATTTTAAATATTCGGTGTTGGAATATTCCTTTACGTGGCTCAGCAAAGTATGTTAAAAACAGACATTTGTAGATAAAATTTCTCATTTAATTGAAAGTAAAGGGCAAATATAATACTTTATTTTTATTTTTAAATTATAGTTGAGAGCCACTGTTTTTTTTATATAGAGCTGTCTATTTATAGCATCACACCATAAGGGTTGGGTAGCGTGTATAGAATAATTTTTACGAGGTTGTGGGGTGGGTGGTTTCTTGTAGAACATTGTATGTCACAAGTCAATAGAATACAAACTCATTTTGTCAAGTTGTTTTGGCAAATATGCTCTATAATATGTTACTGTTCTTCCCGAAAATTTACTAAATGCCGATAATAACAATGCAGTTCTGAAGGAAATTTAATTACGAATAGGAATATGCCAAATTATCATAAATCGGAAACAGAGAAACCGATAATTTACGCAAAATAGCAATGTAAAATCAGTATGAAAAAGCAGCCATACATGTCAAATAGTCGTTCTTAGAACAAACCATAGAGTAAAATTTAAGTATGATGGCGATTTGACGTCAAATGAACCTCGTTACTCGCCTAAATGATCGGTTTCCGTGATCCTTTGATAATTTCCTATTCGCAATTAAATTGTCTACAGAACTAGGTACATTGTTTTCAGCACGATTAAATATTTTTTTCAGGCAGAAAAAGAGTAGCATGTTTGTAAAGCATATTTAGCGTGTTTTTTTTACGAAATGGAAATGTAACCGACATTTACAAAGAATCCTACATAAGTTCTTTTATACGAAAGTAAATCGATAAAATAAAATTTATCAACCGTTTTAAAAATTAACACTAATGCCAAATTTTATGTTATTACTTATATTATTGAGTCATTTTGAATCGAGAAAATCCATTCTTAACCATATTATTATAAGAATTTATGTCAGCACGTAATCGAATGGTATGCAAGTCATTTACGTAAAAGTTTTATAAATCGATACAAGATATACTGAATCAATTCAATGACGCACGGAAAATAATACGAGCGTGAGTATTATTAAATACCTAAAATTAATGCACATGTCATCATACGCAAGTTTACAGTCATGACTACTTATAATTTATGATTGAATTTACTTAAAAACTACAGACAATGTCGAACATAGGTAACGCATAGCCGTATCAAGGTTAATAAAAAGACCAGTGACATTTACTTGATTCTGTCCTAACAGATCAATACAGTCATTTCGAATCATTCGACTGTTGATTCATTAATTAAAGTAATCATAGGTACATTAAAACTACGATGAGTTAACAGCATCGGTCATCGACGGATATGATCACTATACCCGGAATCATCTGGATGGCGATTAGTCATAATAATGGGATGCTTTTGATTCCCTTGTCAGTTGGTTAGTATTAATAAAGTAAAGAATGTTAATGATTCCAATTTTACAAAAAGCACATCTGTTATTCTAAAATTATACTGAAAATGACAAAGCTTGTGTATGTATGTACAATTATACGTATAATTAAAAGGTTTTCACTCCTTTTATAAACAAATTAGTACACCTACATACTTGAATTGTTGAAATTTTGTAGATTTCCGTGTATTTCTTCACTAAAAAAAATTAATTTAATTTAACCGCGTTAACTTTTCGACGATTGCATTTAAAAGTTGAAAACACGAACGATTACACCTCAAAAACATTATTTTAGAAAGTTTAATTAATTATATAAAAATCAATGTATTGGAATTTACATTGTGGCATTCCGATGTAAACAATATTGCAACTCAATTATTCCATAGGTTTTCAATTCGTTTCATAACATTTAAATATTATTTCGTAATTAGGAAAATATTACTGGGAACATTTGGACAAACCAATGTAGGTAATTAAAAGAATGAATCGGATCCGTTGAAACTATCTTCAACAACAAAATATACCCAATATTGTTCGCTTAACCCCCTCACTATGGTTAACAATAAGCTGTCAGATATTGTCCGATCTCTAAATGGGCGAAATATGACGTCGAAATCAAGAATTCAGTACATTAAACGTTTTATACTTAAAGATATGTATTTTGATGGGGACATCTTAGTCACCAACCGAAATAATTCGATTCACATTGCGTATTTTTGGATGTCAGTCAAAATAAAATATGGGAATAAATACTTTCATTTTTATGTGACTATGAGTAGTGTAGAAATGAAATTACGCAAGCAATGGTTAGGAAACCTGCGCCGTGTAATTTGTTGGGTTAATTAACTACACACTGAAGTTAAACGTTGTTAAATCAAAAAAATCAAGGTCAGCTATAAGAAACCGCGAATTAGAAGGCACAGTTTTTGACCTAAATTCACTTATATTACACCAGAAAAACTATAATTTTGGAGATATTTCAAAACTGAGTCAGTCAGGTAAACAAAAATAATTGATATTACGTAGTTACAAAAAAAATAGACTTACAAATAGTTCTAGCACAAATAACACACGCCGTGCCGGTCTTGCTGTAGTAATCGGAATGCGAGGAAGGAAGGGGCATAGACTAGTATATTAGAGTGAAAAGAGAACGGATACTATGTTGCCACTGTTAGAAAAATCTTTCATATTACATTGTCAACACTGAATTATATTGGTCACTACTCACTATTTCATTCAAAATGTATTTTTTTCATTTTAAAAAGGTATAATATTATTAGGTATAAATAATAATATTGCAACATAAGGCTGGTAACATTAAGTATTTCTGATAGGGTTTTAAAAAAGGTTTGTTCGGGTGCGACCAACGTCAAAACCAGTTTGCAAACCAAAAGTGGTCCAAACCAGTTGGCAAATTGGGCAGTGGAACAGCCAAATTTGTGCAGTGCTGCCAGTACGTTAAACATTTGTAATAGCAACCTTCAATGGACTCGAACTGACATTCAAAAATTCGTGTGCTCGAATGCATAAAGATGCCGAAAGGCGAAACCCGGGTCGTTAGTGACAAAATACATGGAAGTGTACAAAATCTCAATAATCCAAATTTTATATTGAAATACCATCAAGCACCCTCAGTCGATGTCTTAAACTAAACTGCAGTTATTTTAAAAACATGCGGGGTACACTGTTGCTACACAAAATTTTTATGTTAGTCTCAGCTTACTAATAAAATTTAAATGAGAGACTTTATATCCTTACTTATTAGCTAACAGGTTGCATCACGGGCTACACAAATAATGATATGATTTTGCCTTTAAAATTATTATTAGGAAGCTTTTATATTCACACCTCTATATATATATATATATATATGTGTGATACCATAATTATCTTTTTCTATTCACACACGATAAATTCAATATATCTATTATTATTGCGGCAAGGCAATGTTTTTTAAAATAAAGCGAAGTAATTTTTTGACTTCATCACAATAAATATTGGATGGCGTCCTGTGCTGTCTATTTGATGTTTACGTGACTTATTTAGCCGTGTTAAGTTGTCGTTTAATATAAATTTGCCATTCTGCGGTTGGTTAAATTGTTGGTTTGAAATAGTCAGCAAATTGTCAGCGAAATATAGCACAAACCATTTTCAACCAACTTCCAACTGTCTGACGCCAATTTGTCAGCGATGTAACCAAGAAAACAGAATCAAAACAACGTGAACACAGAGATTGTCAGAGAAAAGTCAGCAAACAGTCTGCAAACTGTCAGATGGTCGCACAAGAACATAACTAACATGTCTATTTTATGCGGAGCGCGATTTTTAAACCTATCTTATTTTTCTCAGTTTTCTTGACAACCAAATCATTTTGTTTTTTCAAACAACTTAAAATAACTCCAATTTAGCTCGATTCAAAACAAAAATATGTATTGAAGTACACTTAGATTCATAAATAAAACAAACAATCAAATTTATGTAAACAATTCCATTGCTAATCTTCATTGTAGTGATTTTTTATATAAATAATTGTAACTCTAAAATTCTAGTCAAAATAATGTCAAAAATGTAAAATGTTGTATGATAGTAAATGTTTACAAACAATATTGTATATTTTCATGTACAGATTTTACAAAATTGAAAAATGAAACGCTAAATTTAAGCTGTGTCAATTATAAGAGAAGAATGTATATTTAAAATATATACTCAGTCAGTTTTAGAATTTAATCTATGAAATAGTACTATTATTGCTAATTTTACAAATTATGTTACAGAACATTAATATGTAAATTTATAATAGATCAAAATATTTATTTCAAATATAAGTTTCAAAAATCTTCACAAGATTGTTAAATTTGGATTATTGAGATTTTGTACACTTCCATGTATTTTGTCACTAACGACCCGGGTTTCGCCTTTCGGCATCTTCAGGCATTCGAGCACAACTGACAGTTCGAGTCCATTCGTGTGCTCGAATGCCTGAAGATGCCGAAAGGCGAAACCGGGGTCGTTAGTGACAAAATACATGGAAGTGTACAAAATCTCAATAATCCAAATTTGATATTGAAGTTCCATCAAGCACCCTCAGTCGATGTCTTAAATTATAACAAGATTGTTAGTTCTATAGACAATTGAGATCATAGTTAACAAAAGAAATTATTGATGATATATGTATTTGTAGTACAAATAATTAATTATAGTTATATAGCAAAAAATGTACAAATATAGCACTGAAATAACACAAAGTTGACATTTGAGAGGGTGCAATGTCCACATCATTTGCCATCAACAGCTTCTTGGTTGCCAATTTTCATCTTGGCATACTGCTTTCCAAGATACTTCATAGCATCTTTGTGCGGTGTATTGGCGCCCCTTACATTTCCATAGTTTTCCTTGACATACAAAGCAAAACCAGTGGCTTGACGCTTTTGTCCAACGGGTGTCGATATGACTAGACCGTCTTTGTTTTTTTTATTGTGAATGCATTCGAGAGTTCCGAGGCAATAGCCGCAACGTTTCTTCGTTGTGTCGATAGACTTTGAATGTCTACTGATGCTGTAAATGTAAAGAAGATTTTGTTACAATTTTAAAAATTAATCTCGCAACCAATAATAGGGTGAAGTAAGAAAGTAGGCGTCCTAAAAATAATAGGTAGCCTATCCAAGACGTGCTGCCACAATATAATAGTTAATCTCTATTACTTAACGTGTTATGCCATTTCTCACTGCCGAGGCGTAATCCGCGAAACGAAAATATACAATGATTTAATGCTTAATTGTTATTAAGATATTTTATTGATTTTTGCTTAAAGTTGCCTATAGTATCATTAATCGTTACTACATTGACCTTTAAGAGAGTGTGGACGATATATATCGTCCGCACGAAATTTCCGTGGAATCGTATTCAGTTATAGAACATTTTATTTTATCCTCTTATTTCCACATATTTACATTACAAAGTTTATAAACACCGAGCAACTAAATAATATGCAGCACAAACAATATAAATTTATTGTTATATTATGTAATAAATAATATTTATTATTGTGTCTACCATCAGATAAATTTAGTTATAAGATTCTGTTTATTTTGAGATCCAGGGTAGAGACCCTTACCCTTATAGAGTCTGAAAGTACATACCATAATTTTAAAACAATACCCTATCTCAATAAATTAAAACATTCAAACATAATATTAAATTAAATTAAAAATTGATAACTTAGTTATTCCACATGGTTTATCACTAACGTGACCACGTGATGTGATCAACCAAGTGGAATAACTAAGTTATCAATTTTTGATTTAATTTTATATTAAAAATGAACTTCCACAAAGTTACCGCCGAATCCATAGAAAACATTCAAACATATTTTTTTTAGGCTTAACAAATGTTTATTTTACACATTTCCTTGCTTAATTAAAAAAAAGCAATTTATCATCTGTAATAATATGAGTATTTTTAAATAGTAATGAAATAAATAATTAATTTAGATTCAATGCCATTAAGAGAGCCAACAAAATTTTTCTTGCTTATTAAAAAATGTCATAATCGTCTATGGTTACTCCGTACGACGTTTGTGTACAGTGCAAAATTGACACCTTCAAAATAGACCAAAACCGTTTTTTACACGGTTTTTAGTGTAACTTACCCACTGTGTAAAAAAAGAGTGGAGTGTATTTAAAAAGGGTGCTGTGAAAACAACAGTTTTTCAATAAATTTTTCGTATGTTTTCGTAACAGCCAATGATTTGTAACTCCTGGATTAACTGAACAGTGTTTTTACGATAAAGTCGTTAAATCATAAGTGTTTTTTTAAAATACTTTTTAATCCTTTTTGCTATCACGACTCATATAGTTGTGAAAAAAATTAATACAATTCAGATGTAAAAAACTCACTCCCGATAGAAAGTCTGAGACTTATTCATTTTCTCTCGCAGAGGTTAATAAAAAAATCGTAGATAAAGTATCGTTACTCAGAATAACCATTATTGTCAATAGCTGCATTTTAACTTATGATGAATTTTTGAAGAATCATGGACATGTATTGTTTTTCTTCCAAAGTATAGAACCAACCTGCCAATGGGGATGCCACTGGGAAGAACTTTAACAATGTTCAACGATATTGCTTTGGATGTCGACATATTCCACGTGGACAAGAGTGATTTAAGTTTTTTTTTTTTGTCTTCTGTAAAATTTGTGTCATGTCGTGTATTGAGCCCATGAGTGATATATACATTTTTCAAGTGAATATTGAAGTGATAAAAATTTACCTGTATCCGCACGACACACATTTGTATGTATATTTGCAGTGTATATCCAATGTGTGACAAACCGGAAGCGCCACTATTTCAGGATACCTCTTTAACATTCTGGCAACCCTACGAAATGAAGATTGTGTAAGATTAATTGGTTTACACGGTATTGTATTCACCCGAATATCGTCGTCTTAGATGTCAAGGGAGTCGAGCCACAAATTTGGCGAAAATGAGTGAAGTACACAAAAGCGTTTTAAAACCATCAAAGATGCAGTGTTCAATATATTTTAGTCACAAAAAGCATGAGTTATGAGTATCTTGTAAATTGCCAATAGACCTAGCACACATACAATTAAAGCAATCAATGACGACAAGACGCACAAGTCTTAAAACTGAATAATTTCATATATGTGGCTTGGTCGCTGTGATATCACTAAGTATCTGTGTTCAAATTTTCACTGTTCTATCTTTAAAAACGTTATTTTCTTGTCACACAGATCTTTGCGCACCGATTTCTCAGCAGTATGATTTAGTGGACTGAATCCCTAGACATCTACGGCGATGATATATACTAAGACGTTTATAATTTGATCCTAAAAATTGGCCTCAAACTAATACTAGAAACAAAGCAAATATTTCTTCAGAATGTCGAAACTATTCAATATTGTTCAGATAATAAGACAAAAGAAGCTATATATCAGTCAATGGTTTCTTCAAATTCAAATCGATTAAGCTAAGGAAAAAATAGGTTATGAGCCTGGAGGAATAAATATAATTCAATAAAAACCCATAGTTAATATCATATGCAACCAACAAACGCCTAAAACAACCATGATGAATAAATCGTAGTAGTTTCCAACAAAATATTTAGTACTAGTAATGCAGTGGCCAAGGTCTGTGCATAAATATGTTCCATTTAGATATAACGTCACTTTTATCTATACATATTTGCACCCCAATTAAAATTACCCACTACAGTGCACACATGATTGAGTTAGGAAAATATAGGGTAGGTGGAAATATTACTCACCAACCCTTCCAGCAGGGCCCGTGCCCGTCCTTAAGCTGTCCGTCGATGAGCCACGTTGCGACGTGGCACAATTCATGTGCCAGTGTATCTCTCAATCGTTGCGTACCATCAAGCACCTTCACTGAAAGTTCAATGTGAGACTTTCGCGTTATCACAGGAGGAACTGAAGGCTTGCTTCGGTGCTTTATTGCTTTATTGTGGGCGCGCCTGGAACCAGAAACCATAAAATTAATCCACCAATTGTTTCCTTTTCCGATGTTACATGGCTACTTATTGTTTAAGCCCAACATATTCGAAATTGTGCAGTGAAATTGACCCGCTTTTTTTTAATTGAAACTAATTATGGATGCATAAATATCATGACAAAAACGTGATCACAGGTAAATAAATTGCAATGTACTGTTTATAAATTAGAGGTTTTGGTGTATCATTTGTTGTGTAATTTTGGAGATTTTAAATCTTTCAATCAAAGAATCCTTCCTTCCTTTTAGCATGCTTTTAAATGTTTTTTTAGAAAATAGCATAAAACTGCTTGAATATTCAAGATATTCTCCGCTCTCCATGGCACTTATTACATATTTTATATCCGTATATAAGTATTTCGAGATAAGAAAAACACTAAAGAAACAGCAATTACAATCACTACCGCTAGGTTACCGTAGTAAACTATAAAGAATATTAGAAGTTAAAAACTTGTTTCAATTACCCAGCAGTTTTTGTAAGGTTTACACTCCATTTGATGATCAAGTCAGAGGGCAGCTTTGATTCAAAGACATTTTCATTAAACATGACAAATAATTTCTTCGTGAGCTCATCACGTTTGGATTTGAATTCTTTCTTAAAGCATTTTGCATCCGAATCGCATCTCCATGATGGTACATTGTCTGGAAGAAAATTTTAAAAGTATTATAATAGTAATTATAGTGAGGGATTAGCAGGAAGATGATTTAAAAAAATTTAACATTTCTTTATTTGTCTTAGCTATTAATTATTGGATCATGAATACTTTCTTGTTCTTCGACTTGAATCCCATTTTATTTTCAAGTGCCAGACTATGGCACCTTTTGAGCAACAAATGTTTTTGTACAAGACAAAGATCACAGATCGATTTATCTAGTTGTTCTTGATATGAAGAAAGGCACTAACTCTGGCCGAAAATTGAATGTTGCAAGTTATCTGGTTCACTTTTAATCTACAAATTGTCAAACGTCAGCAATAAAATTTTTAATTAAAAATAAACAGAAAATCATTACCAGCAAGGGATGCCATGAAGCTGTATACTTGAGTATCATTTGAAACCGGATTTGCTATCAAAATTGCCGAACTCTTAGCCGAATTCTTTTCCTTCGGACTTCCTTTCTTTTTTACAAAATTCTTCTTCACGGCATCATTTGGATCTCTGCCTAAATCACCGTCATAACCATTTGATTCAAAAATCAAAGTTTTTGGTTGAAGGTCAAAATGTAAATCGCCTAATCTTCTTTCAGAGTCATCATCGGAGTCACTCGAGTGAAAATAGTCAATTTTCTTTTTTCTTGTAGTCAATATTTCACAGGAATCATCCAAATTCCTGTTGATTTCTAACGTCGTCTTGTTGATCAAAGTATCGAATAAATCGGCACCAACTTTGTCATTACACATTTCTTTCCGGTGGACTGGTTTGGGGCCAATCTTTCGATCCTTATCCGAATTCAGCTTTGTTTTGATAATACCGTCAGTATTATCAGTTACTATTATTGTTTTCTCTTTCGAATGGATGTCTTTATGCTTGGATGGTTTAGTAACTCCATTTGAAATGTCAGTGTTACTAGTATTTGATTTAAGACCATTCAAACCTATTTTTTTGGAACATTTTGAACCTTCACGGTTCTTAATGTCCAATACATTCTTACTATCTTTTATTGGATCATTTCTACATACTCTATTCGGTTTAGAGAATTTGGTTTGCAATTTTGAATAATTATCTGCAATATTATTTAATTTCATTTCGAGGCTAAGATTTCTCTTCTTCAAATCAGCATTATTAAAATCATTTAGATCTTCATGATACTTTGCACCCGATTTATCCTTTTGTTCTTTCATTCCTTCATTTGTGTGTATTTTGTACTTGGCTGGCTTAATTTGTAACTTAGAATCGAGTTTTGGAACACGACATCCTTTTTTAGGATTACTTTTATTTATTTCTGGGGTACACTTTACTTTTAAGCATTTTTTATCAAAGCTTTCATTAGTTTGAGCATTTTTTTTTGATTTCACTCTTTTAATATCCTCTTTCAATTCTGAATGGTTGTGTTTGTTATTTTGTTCTATTGAGCTATTACATTTAATCGCATTTAGTTGTGTTCCTTCATTGATACCCTTAACTAAACTCTTACAGCTGATGGCATCGTCAAATTTTGTTATGGTAGAATTTTCGTTGGAGGCTGGTATTTTAGGTTGCCGTTTTCCTGTCACATTCGGTTCATTCAATATATTTTTATTATAATTATCAGTCTTCAAATCTAGGCAATCGATTCTCTCACTATTAATGTCATTGATCACTTCCTTAGGTTTTGAAATATTTTCATTGTTATCATTACCTAAAAAAGGTTTCCTAATAAATATAAAATTATCTGTATCATTTAAACTCTGAAAAGAGAGAGAATTGTCATATTGTTTATTAAAATTAATCAGCCCTTTAGACTGCTGATTATTTATTTTTAAATCACCGTTTGGCGGATTTATATGTTTGCTGTCGGTCAAATCGATGATATCACTTAATTGGATAACATGATTTTTATCATTTTGCGACCGTTGATTAGGAACATTGTCAGGGTTGTGCGAGCCTAAATTCAAACCAGATATTGGTAATTCTTTAAATTGGTCATTTTTTAAATTATCGAATTCATTGTCTATTTTGTTGTTAATATTTTTACCACTATGATTATTTTTCAAACAATCTTTTAAAACAAAAACATTGTCAATTACGTCAAAATGCAACATAGTTGGATTTATACCTTCGGTATGTTCACTGTAAGTAGCTTGATTAGAAATATTTTTACTAGAAGTCTTAAAGAATCGCTTTATACTGCTCTGTGACGGTCGACGTTTGGATTTCACTTCAGTTGACGGAAAATCAAGTTGCAGTGAATCCAGTTTATCAACGATGTCACCGTCGTCAATATAGAACTTTTTAGGTTTTTGAGTCGGGTCAATTCTAGACTTTGTTTTCTTGAAGAGTCCCGGGGTGCTCTTCCAAACGTCTCCATACAGATTATCCATGATGCTGGCCGTTTGCGGTGTCAGTTTTCTTATAATATCTGTACTGTTTTCGGGGGTTTTGTAGCTATTTTCTTTCAAATGACTGGGAACGGGATAAGTGCAGCATTTTTTGTCATCAAAGGTCTTTGGTGTAGAAATATCGTCATAAGTGTTATTACTCTGCAAAATATTGCTATTGTCATTTTCATTATTTTGCTTTGTCATTTTTATTTTTCCATTTGGAAAATTTGTACTTTCAATCAGGAAAGTCTTTCCAGCCTCGACTTTATCAGAATCGATAAAATTTATAGAATGCGAATGCTTCAAATCATTATCAATTGGAGTACTAAATGTGAGATATGGTTTTTGAGCAAATTTTGGTGAATTTGTAGAGAAATAACCACTGATGACAAATTGAGAAGAATCACTGTCCATATTACTTCCTGAAGTAGTCAACGGTGAAGGAATAATATGTCTAGGCCGTCTTATTGTCTGCAATATAAAAAAAAACTATAAATTATAAAACAAATCTAATATTTAAATACATAAGCTTTGTAGAGGCAAGTAAAAACTACATGGGCTAATTTTTATTGTTTGTATATTATTTAACTGACCACAAATGTAGGCGTTGTTCTATGTTCCAGCCTGTAACTAGGAGATGACAATCTTCCACTCATGTTGATCGGCTTTTTCAGTGACAGGTCCATGTTCTGGTCTTCATTTTCTTGGTTCTGAGACTGAACGCTCTTTGGAGGACAGCTGTTTACGTTTTTCCTCAAACAGAGTCGCTGAAACCCTGCATACAAATCATCACCAAGCCAATAAAAATTGATGCCAATTCTTCTCATTTTCACCATTAATAAAATTGCAATAATCATTTTAAATTAGCTTTAGCTTGGTAGAAATCTATAGGCAAAACATAACGATGCATTCAGTCTTATGAGGATTGTAAAATTCCCATATCGGAATTACGACGGAAGAGCAGGGGTTCCAAATCTTTTTTGCTCCAATCCCCCCTTTCACCAATGTTCAGAATATAATCCCCCCTACCCAAGATAACCTGACTCTAACTGAAAATGCGCGTGAATTTCGCGTGGTTTTTGGTGAAAAAAATGCATTTTTAGACCACGTACAACAATAGGAACCATTACAAAAAAACATAAGATATTGATCATCTAGCGGTGCACTTAACAGACCGCTGCTTGCCGATGGTAAGGTTGGAACTCACACAAAGAAAATATATTTTTAGTAAAAAAGACATTTACATCACATAGAAAAATCCCATTACATTGTCCATATCCATGACTAATAAGCTATGATAGTGAAAATATGTTGATAAGCTTACTTTTTTTCGGAAGAGGAGTTATATGAAGTCGTGTACCGCATTCCATCTGAAAGAAAAATGATGACACAACTATAAACAACTTTAAATTCTGCCTTCAAGCATGTTATTATATTACAACAAAGCCCATTGTCAAATTGAGAATCCATTTATATTGTCAGTGAACATAGAAATGTGGTTAATTAATGTTACGTATTTTTATAAAAAAGAAGGCTTACCGTAATCAGCGGAAATAAAAAGTTGTGAAGAATTTATCACCGAGTTCTTTTTATCTGACTCTGCACTATTCAATGTTGTTGTATACACCCCGAAATATTTTTGGAGAATACGTTTCCAATGATATAATATAAATTGAATTCATAAATACTATTAAAAATGTTTTTGTATTCCAATGTACAAGATTCAAAAATAACGGCCATCTACGCCAAGGAGCTTATGCAACTTCAATACTGTCAGATGGAACTATATTATTGGTGGAAACGGAAATCAACAGTCTGGAGTCAAACAGGTGTAGAAAATGAGCAAATAGAAACAATTTCAGATATGGAATGTTGAATTAAATTTTTTGATGAATCCAGAAAAAGTGACCCAAATATTTTTTATTTTGACTACAATACTGGTCAAGATGTCTAAACATTTTTTTTCGGTGAAATATTATAGATTTGAAGTTTGAATATGACTGTTCTTTTAAATGTAAAATGTCTATGGTCCAAACAGTAAAATATTTATAACCATAACAACCACTACAAATAATAGATAAGTATAGGGGTCTTTGATATGACTTAAACGGGCGCGACCAGGGGGGGTTAACTCTAATACAGTCAGAGTGAACTATGTTTATTTTTATTAACATATACCAGAAACGACTTAATAGTTTTATATTTTAATTCACTAATATGACTTACGCAGTCTTGGCACCATAAACTTATATCTCTATGATATTATCTATATATTCTCTATGGCACAAACAGACGCCATCAAACTTTCTGAGGTTGACGTTTCAAATCGTACTTGGTTTATTCAGTTATTCTCATTAGAAAAAGACAAAATGAACACGATAAAGGGCGCTGTAGAATGGTACGATGGTATTGGAAATCGTAAGTAATTTACTCTGCTTGCATATTCGTAATAATCGTACTATGACGAGCACTTTCGACAATGACCATGTTACACATGTTTACAGCAGAAAGAATATTACATCGGTATCCTGAGCCTAATAAATCAGCAAGCGGTACGCGGCATGGACACATGCCAGTGGCCCGAGTGTGGAAATGCTTGATGCAAATTTCGTCTATCGTAAGACAGATTTCGGTAGCGTTGCAAGAGGCTGAACGCTTTGGTGGTACCGATCCTGTATATGCCAGGTAATATCTCGAAAAGATTATGTAATTCGGATTATATCAGGTAATATCAAAGTAGAGTAGTAATGCTAGCACTGCAAAGTTCTTAACAGTTACAATTTGACATTTGACTTGTATATAAGCAAAAACGGCACTGTCCACAAAAAATCGAAAATGATATATGAATGCACGAATATTCTCCATATTCTTGTTTATGTACAAAACTTAACAAATGTAATACAATATCCCCATAAAACCCTGAAAATAAATTTAGTCACTTCAGTCAGCTAAATTCTAGTGAGTAATTACTTTATATTGTCCTTTTAAAGCAGATCATTATCAACCTTTCTTCTTTCGGCAGTATATAATGTATTGAAATGGTATGATTTAGAATTGTTTTATCATTCCAGATATCCTGTTATCTCAGTCACTTCTAAGGCCACCATCAGCGAGCTTTTGTAGGTACATCAGTATGATGCTGAGCGTCTGGTCAGGATGTTACCAAAATTACTGATGGTCATGTTTTGCCGGATAAAATTCAGAAAATGAGAGTAAAACATGCCAGTCAAGTATTAAATCATACAGTCTCGGGAATTATGCTGCACTTAGCCGGTATGTATATCTATTAAATGAGAATTTATAAATATCTATATTCATTTCATGAGGGATTTATGTCTTATTTAAAATTTACAAACTTATGGGTAATTGTTTTTCCTTGGAGCAGGCATTTGATTTTATTTACTGTGTTATTACTTCAACTCTTTTAACTATTGAGAGCTGAAAGCCTCACAACACTGGTCTTTCCACTGCCATTGACTTTCATATGATACATAAATATTTGGTTTAATGAATCTATGCCCTGAGGTTTTGTTTACTTGGCGTATCCCTGGTGCTAAAAGGAAAAATAAAACAGTTATTTAATTTAACATACTGCAATGAGTAAATAACAGTATATTAAAAAAAAAGCGATGTGTCGATGAGGAAATCATATGATTTATTATTTCTACGGCATTAACAGGAAAGTGAAAATTTATTTGATTTTTTTTTTTTCAGAAAACAACCATGTTTTGAATGGTGCTAATCAGACAGCTTTAATAATCCTGTTCTTCGACCACCTGTTTGACTCTATCAATGGCAGTGAATCTGTTATCGACAGCGGTAAGGAGTTGCGGGGAGCACTGACACGTAACTCCGAGGAATTTGAAATTTTAGTCTGATTGTATTTCCACACTGACTTCTATGTAATTCATTGATGGAAATGGCAAGGGCAGCATACCACCTTCCTTGGGGAATTGGATCAAAACGATCCGTGGGTTCAGAGACCTTTGGAAGTACCTAAACGGTCGCAGCTTCAATTCCTTGCTACTTCGGCATTTCAATCAAGATCCATTGGAGAATTTCCATGGCTCAATAAGAAGCCAAGGGGCATGAAATGTAATGCCGACGTGCACAGGATTTGAAGTTGCTTACAAAACTCTGCTCATAAACAATTTGGTCTCATCTCATTCCCTGGGACCAAATTGCGAGGATGACGATTCAGGGCAATGTCGCCAATCTCTAAAAATATTAATTTGTGATAGAGAAGGCATTGCTACTGATAATGATACATGCACCAATTCTCTAAACAAAAATCTATTTCCTGGAGGTGTAATATCTATTTAAATTAGCTGCAAGAAATCGCTACATCAAGTATTACCAGTACAAAAATAGAAAATAGTTTAATATGTAATTCGCCAATGTGATAAATTGAAAACTTTTTAGTAATGTATTTATTGTTGATATTATATGTATATAGTGTTTTTAGTATTATATGTACAATATTTAAATTTGTTTAGATCACAATCAGTAAAACATACCCATGACCTTATACTGAATAATGTAAACTAATATTATATACATTGATGTTGTCAATGACTATGTTTTAATACTCTGGAGTGTTTTAAAAATGGGAATTATTTAAATTTATTCAGTTCACAATCAGTAAAACATACCATG
Source organism: Himalopsyche phryganea (assembly GCA_022494535.1). Taxonomy (NCBI): domain Eukaryota; kingdom Metazoa; phylum Arthropoda; class Insecta; order Trichoptera; family Rhyacophilidae; genus Himalopsyche; species Himalopsyche phryganea. The sequence goes on along the minus strand of JAGVSL010000095.1, from coordinate 799,129 downwards.
ACCTGATACTGAATAATGTAAATTAATATTATATTCATTGATGTTGTCAATAACTACGTTTTAATGCTCTTCTGATGCTGAATAATGTAAACTAATATTATATACATTGATGTTGTCAATAACTACGTTTTAATGCTCTTGGGTGCTTTAAAAATGGGTGTTATTTAAATTTATTGAGATCGCAATCAATAAAACATACTATATCCTTATACTGAATATTGTAAACTATGATACATCCATTATTAACTATTATATTATATAATTTAAGACATAGACTGAGGGTGCTTAATGAAATTTCAATATCAAATTTGAATTATTGAGATTTTGTACACTTTGTGAGTGTTTAGTTAGTGACAAATACATGCAAGTGCACAAAATCTCAATAGTTCACATTAATTATATTATATACATTGATGATGTCAATGACTAGGTTATAATACTTTTGGTTGTTTGAAAAATGGGTATTATTTAAATTTATTGAGATCACGATCAATAAAACAAACCATAACCTCTTACTGAATAATGTAAATATAATATAATTGCTGTTCGCAGGCATATTTTAAATGATGATTATCATATATTTTCATAATGCTAAAAGTTTGATTATTTAATAATACTGTATATCCTCAACTGACTATTTTTTTTGTGTATGTATGTTGTTTTGATTATTTGCTGCATTTTTAGTTGTCGAGTTTTTTTCCGTCAATAAAGAAATTGTGTTTAACAAACTGTTATTTTTCTTGCCTACAAAACATTCCTTCTTTTTTCGTGCCTTTTTTTGAAAAATATCGGTAATACCAAAACCAAATTGTAGGTGGAGTTAGTGTAGTACCAACCTACAACTTTGAACAAGCTGATGTACCAGAGTGGCCAATCTATAAAAGTATAATAGTCTATGGGCGCGACGACGTACGGCAATCGCGAAATGACCGCAACAAATTTTTCAAAATACTCGTTTATCATTGGTTTTGATATTGATTTGACATCTAGTAAATATGTTTCACGAGATGTCGAATCAAATGTGTTTTACGAGGTGTGATGACTGTACAAATCGAGAGTTATTTACTTTGCTATTATAACAATACAGGGTGCATGTTCGTTGTACATTCAATATTTTTGACTTGAACAATGATATTCATACTTTTCAGCAGAAAGAATATTCCATCGATTTCCACAGCCACTAAAATTCAGACGCCAGTACTTGGTATGGGCGCAGACCAGCAGGTCTAGTGTAAAACACTTAGTAACTTATATATATTATAGTCACACTTATGTATCAAACTTTGATGAATGTGGCCACTCCTGGCGAACTCCTTCGTTCTACCGAGTAGTAATGTAACTATTTATATAATGAAAAATGTGAATACATTTCAGTATAGCCTAGGACAGCTTTTGACCCTGGAAGACCTTCATTGCATCCGTGTGTTTCACTTCGTCCTCGCTTGGGTAGATTATATTTTATTGCCACTATTTGTCTAATTTTATTAAAGTGATGTGTGATTTATTTTAGCAAGGTCGCAAGAGTTTATTATTATTTTTTGTATTTATAGATTTGCAGTTTGTGTTGTATTATAACGTAGATTTTTCACTGAAATGGATTAACTTTTTAGAGTTTTCTTATCATTCCAGATATCCCATCATCTCTGTTGCTGCTACGAGAACTTGCAGCGGCTTGCGGTGTCTCCACTTAACCCCCTGTAACCTATTATTAACACTGCAGTCAGATGTCAACTTTTAATCATTGCTCAATTATTCATTCTTTAGTGAAATCAACACAACTAACTTCTTTAGCAATGGATTTAAACTGATTGAAATTTTGAAGAAAATCTTTACTGACGATGTTGAGCTCATAAAAAGTCTAGGAATTTTGACTGCTGTCTTCTAAAGCAACTGTATTTGTTTTCTTCGTAATTGATGATTCAAAATCCTCATCTTTATCAATAAATTTCAAATAAAAAGTATTTCAAAGTATTTCTAGTAAAGATTCACTGTAGAAAATTTTCACTTTTTTGTTGAGATATTTAAATTTAACCAGTTTTAGTCATGTTACAAAAGCTAAGTTACTAATGTGACTTCCTCGAAACAAACAAATGGGAAATAGTGTTCGAGAATCATACCCAAATAGCGAATGTGTCTCTTTAATGTCTGGGCACTTTGACAAGTACAGATGTTTATTTTTCGTACAGAAATATGCCATATTGGTGCCTTTGGTTTATTTGTATTCAGTATTTACGCAGTTTTGTGATAAGTAAGGTCATTATTTTGGCCATTTATAGAGCTAGAAGCACTTCTATACTTTAGCATAATGGAATTTAATCAATTTTTAGCCTAGCCATGCACTTCAAATAAGAATAAAAAAGGCACATTCTCCCATTGAAACGATATTGTTTATTTATGTATTACTTGTATTTAAAATATACCTTTTATTTGCTTTAAAATTATATTGCAATCAGTCTTAATGACTATCTTTTTATACTATATTCTGATGAAATATTAGCTTTATTTAAATCTATTTAACTTACTCTAAAACAAATCATAACCTCGTTTACATATTTAATAAGGGAAATAAACAAATAAATGTTACATATTCATTTATTTAAACTGATATTATTTTTGTCTCTATACATTATTTGATTATTTGCTGTATTTATTGTCATGCGAAAATATATTGTGTTCAACAGCCGTCATTTTTCTTTTCTAAAAATCGATCCAAATTTTTCCGTCATTTTTTGAATAAAAAAAATAAGAAAAATACTATAGCCTGTTTGAGGTAGAAGTTAGCGATAATTCCAATTAAATTCTAAACAGCTGCATAGTATAGGTACTGCTTCTCTATAATAGTATAATACTCTATTCCTATACCTGAAAGATAATATATTTATTACCACCTCTAAAAAACATTACCGTGAAAACGACAACATGTCAATAATAACTGTTGCTATATTTTAATAGTAACCATAAAGTAATATACTATTAATAGTAACTACCTAGCTGCATCGAAAAAATGATACAGAATATATCTTATTTGAGAAAATATGTAAAAACTTAGTTTGACTGAATTAGAAAGAAAACTAAATAACTGAGAACATTTATTCCAGCAAAATTTTGTTCTAAATTTTTTCCATCGACGGTTTGAATAAGTAATGCTTTTTGCAGATATCGTTAATATTTTTCATATTTAGTCAATGTTTGTAATGCGTTGTTTTTGGTTTTCATTTGACATGTTACGAGAGATTGTCGATGGTATGGAAAAGAATGGTCTTCTAATCAATGACATTTCATTAAAATTCATTAAAAAATTGAACTATGGACCAAAGCGATATTATCAGTAAAATCTCAATAATTTACCATATCAAATTCCTCAGATACCACATAACTGATTACGCCGCTCAAATTAAAATTATTCAGACGTACACTTCTTGCTATTTGTAAATCGATTAGGATTATTTTGGGATCTAGGGTTCTTGTTGAATTATAAATGGGAATTCATATAAATAAAACTTTGGCATGCCTCTTGCATACTGTCGACTACACGTTCTCTGCAGTTTCATATGAAGAAAATGCACCATATGAAAATAAAAGACCAATTATTTAACTAAGAAGCTTTAATTTGAATACTTCATCGATGTCTCTTTATACTACAAACTATTCAGAAGCAATAAAGTGAACAAGTTATCCATATTTCTCAAATATTTCATTGTCAAATATATAAACATTTTATCAATGTTATGCTCAAACAATTCTCAGTTGTAAGAATACTGAAATTTTATATGTTTGATAACAGATGTTAGTTTAACTTTACTTCGACATCACATTATTCCTTCAGAGACTAGGCAGCAAAAGTAAACATGTTGAGAAAGAACAGCAGGGAAATTTACATCTCTATTATTAATTAAAAACACTTAAATTTAGAGTTGACTTTCACCTTAAAAATAATATTTCCAATGAAAGAAATCGGCTCATCTAAAAACAAGGAACCCACTATTAATAATATCAATGTTTATTGAATTAATTAATCCATCATACAACGTAACATCGTAATCTAGAGAAGTCGAGAAACAATAGGCAAGCATCTCAAAATGCCAGCGCTCGTTAAAACTAATACATAGGTATTGTGGGAGAAGATCCATCACTAGAATATATTATTTATGAAATCATTAAACCCATCCAATCCAATAGAAAGCCGACAGCGATAAAACGATAAAAGAATAAATGCCATAACCACTCGATGAAGAAGCTGCAGCTTTTTGTAGTTATAATATAATATTATTAGTAATGTTATGTATGTATTGTTGTAGTTATAATAGAAAAACTATCACCGCATAAGTGAGTTACTCCAGATTTATTTTTATTTTAAATGACAAAAACCAATATCGAAAATGCAGGCAGTAACTGTTAGGTGTCCAGGCTGATGGTCGATGATCAACGGTCAACGACTGATTAATTAAATAGTCAAGAATGATATTGCAAATGTACATGGTCATGTTCCTTTTAACAGTTACTGTACGGTGATTAAATATAATATATATAGTATAATAATAGGATTTAAATTAGAATACACAATCTGTATTGAGAAACAACGATAAGACAAGTCAATATACATGATAGGGGACTACTAATATATTGATTTATATTATTTAATTAGAAAACAGGCTGTCGCTAGTTTACCATCCCCCCAGTTTTGAAAGGAAAAAGGCGACTACAGAGGTAATGAGAACTGTAATAATGATATACATGGACATGGATTCTGGATAAGCCTGCGTAGGAGGAGAATACGAGTGACGCATCGCCTCCTGACCGCACTCTTGGCGCAATCGCAATATTTCTTCTTTCAGCAAAATATTCTCCTGTCGTAATTTGCTCTCTTCGCCTCGTAGCTGTTTGACTTCGGCGGCGACCTTTTGAATTTCTCCCCCTAGTCCTGGCAATGCCTTTGCTGGAGCTTTGTCGGTCCACTTCTGGCCCCTGTCCGATGGTGCGTCGGAAGAATCCACCTGAGTGTCTTGCTCCGAGCCGGGGATTGGCGGCAGTTGAATTACACATTTCAACTTAGAATTCATTATTTTATCTGGGTCGACGAATTTCCACAGTTCTTCCGCCGTCACGGTGGAGCCCTCCGGCTCGATCACCGATTGGACCATGAATTTATGTTTGTTTTTCTCTTCCGGGTCGTAAACAAACGGTTGCAGTAGAACTTGGACTTCGATGTTGGATTTGGGGCGCAGCACACCGGAATTGGGACGGACGCAGTATCGCTTGGGCGCTGTCGTCTTCAATTTGTAATGCACCTTCTTCTCGGTAACGTTTGTCAGTTTGATCACGCACGTAATTGGCACATTGAAGGGGCCTTCAAATTTCAATTCCGACGGGGGGTCGATCAACAGCAGTGCGTGTTCCGGCTTCGACATTTTAGCGGTTTAATATACACAGTAGCAACAAATTGGATGGGAGGGGCTTTCAAAATGAAAATTGAAAGATTAAAGGGCGCAAGGTTGACAGGTGAGAGCCTGCGAATTATTGTCGTGATGGACTTTACTTCAAATCACACCCGGTTTTCAACAATGTAAACATGAATCACTTTTCGACACCTCCAGTTCCGCAATATTTTTGCGAGCGAAATCTCGATTGACGGCTGTGTACTATCACCCGTTTACGCAATTTTATATTATGTTTCGATCGCTTCCCCACAAAATTCCTGCGGTTATACTGTTGTAAACCAGCGAGTACGTTTCGAAGGTATTGATGTGTATGATTTTAGGATGTATCCGTATTAAATGAACAGATAATGTCATACATCAAAACTCATTGTCAAAAGTTAACCTTAAAACCGATTGTCAACAATTTTCCAAGTTAGCTTTCTATCGCCATCTTGAATGAGTTCACTTTTCGAATATGACTGTCAAGAATGTTGTTGAATTTTTAACATAAAGATATAATTTGTTTCATTATAAAATTCATATCATGTATATGCTTTTTGATCCTCAATACGGCACATTTATATTTTATTCTGATTAATTATTAGGCGCACACTCCGAATGCTCTAACCAATATATTGAAAAAATAAACCTCCATGTAACAAAATTCATGAAAACTTAAACCTTGTTTTAACGATGTGTAAATATGACGTATTGCAGATATTCGTGACGCCCCAACTCTTTTCCAGGGATGCACAATGCAAGAACGCAATGGCAGACTGTGCAAGGGCTGTGTTAAGTCACGTAAACGAATCGTTCTAAAGAATTGTTACCAAAACATCTACCATTTATAACAATGTGACCCATGATTAATATCTTGTTTTATTTTTAAGGTAGGTAATAAAATTTACACATCCATGTTTAGAATCAAATGGTTTCATAATAAATTTTAACTCTCTATTCAAGGTAACTTGTCACTATGGAAGAACAATAATTAATTAAGTGGAAATATTGTTGCAAGTAATCGTTTTCAAACTACTTACACATTCTGTGGTGCTCCTTTTCTTTACCATAGTACCCTGCACCATAAATTACATAAAACTGAATACCACCTCACAGCTTATTTCTATATAATCTCCATTGTGGATATACCTCTAGAATATTAAGTGATATTGATTCATTTAAAAAAATAAAAACAATTTGTTTTGTACACTTCCGACATTTTTTAATGAACTGGACCGGTTTCGCTCATCACGCGTATTATCAACTGAAAATGTGGAAGTAGTACAAAACAAATTGTTTTATTTAAAAAATATAATGAATGCCTTTCCACCAAGAATTGAAAATTAATACCTCTAGTGTTTGAAATATTGATATAGCAACAAGCTTAGTCCAGCGGTTTAACCAAGCCAACAATCTGAGTTGATTGAAAGCTTGTAACATACTTGTTCACTGACCACTAACTGAATGTTTTTTTCTTGTCATCAAATATGACTGTCTTTTCATCTTCGACTTTTGGCTATAGTATTTTTTTTACGAGGGTTGGTATGAGATTGAATAAACTTTTCTTGTTTACATCGAAAAATCCTGGATTTACTTACAATTTCCCTTACCACTTGATTCAAATCCTCATAGTCTTCGGCTTTAGGCTATAAGCATCAGCATCTGGGTATAAGTTTTTCCATTAATAGTCATAATAAAAAATGTGGTATCAGTACAAAAAAAATATCTTTATTTTATTTCACTTTTAAGGTGTCCCTGTCAATTCTTGGTGGAAAGGGATTATATTTAAATGAATAAGACATACTTCTTCCACATTTTTATAAAGATCAGAACCAGCCTCGTTCCTCGAGAGGATTATCAACTGAATTTATAATGATCACCACGTTTTATTTTTATAAATATCAAGAATGTTTATCTATTTTGATATTAAAGTGCTTTTAGTTATTCTTGATATCATTAACTTGATCACGTGTTGAAATATTGAGAGAGAGAGAGAGGTAAATAACTACATATTTAGTTTTACAAATCTCGCATTTTCATATTTTGTTTAGGTACACAACCTTTGTATGATTATTGCTGTAAAAATATTTTTTTTCAAACGATCTTCAATTTTTTTTTTTTTTTGATCCATAATAAAATTATGCAAATAATGCAATAATGGTGGGCTTGATTTATACATTGTAAATCGAGGGATAGGTATATATAAATTTATATTTCTTTTGATTTTCGACAATGAAAGAGCCCACTTGACAGACAAACTATTTATTAAGATTTAAAAATGATATGGAATAAAATGTTAAAAACAATCAGGTTTTATTTACATGGTATTTATATGAATAAAGTATAGTTCTGGCAAGTTTACATCAGTCAATAAGAAATTTTTACAAAATCAGCAATTTTAAAATGTGTGAAAAATTTTTAATTGTTTTACAAGCATGATATATAGAAAAATTAGATGAGAAACATAAAAATCTTATTTTGAATGTTAAGAATGTTGGGTCATACTGATACAAAAGTGGGAGCCATTTTACATGTAAAATGGTGTCATTATTCTGGGCCGAATTAGGAAAGTGAGAAAATGCAGCTCAGGGAATTAATAAATATTTATGGTACATAAATTTATTATTAGGAAATTTTTTCGATACAATTTAAACTCAGGCTGACTTAATTGATAACAAAGAAAACTTTGAAGGTGTTAACTGTCAGTTTTTCGTGGAATGGCATCATATTTTAAAAATAAAACTCAATTTGATTTGTACTATTTCCACATATATATAACGATGATGCGTATTATACGAACATTCCCCAATTTCCCAATATTATAAAAATGTGAACATTCTCCACCCTAAAATTCAAAATGAGATAATATGTACAACATTAATCCCAATGCTATAAATAAGTGAACATTCCCCACCCTAAAATGACAAAATTTATTCTAAATATCCATTCAAAATGCAATAATATATTAACATTCCCCACCCCAAAATGAGAAAATATTCAATTATTTATTCGAAATGAGATATGTTCAACATTAATTTCAATGTTATAAATACCCGAACATTCCCCACCTTAAAATGACAAAATATATTGAAATTATACGAACATTCCCCACCCGTTCAATGGCATATCCGACGACATATCCAAAATTTTTTTTTTTTTTTTTTTCCATGTAAATGGTGCTTGGTCAAAAATTCTGCTGCAACTTAACTTACGCTTGAATTTGGGCAACCCAATCGCCAAATTAGAGCAGTGCGGTGAATTTGAGTTGGTCAGTTTCCACAGAAAAATGAACTTTTCCCAACGGTTTCTGCTATTCGTAATAGGATATTCCATATTATTTTTATGTATCCATTACAATTTTCAATGCTTGAAAAACTTTCAGATCAATATTTAAGATTGTGAAATAGAAAATATAAGAGTGAATTGTCTTCTTCAGTGAGAAAACACTAATAAAATGCAACATTGAACTGAAAAAATCTAAAGGTTTATGAGAAACATACAAAAAAAAAAGTTGGTGTGAAGAAATGAGCAATTCTTAGTCTCGGAAAAAAATTTAGTTTTTTGTTTCTGTAGAAAAAGTAGTTTCAAAACTAGTTTCTATAGATATGCAATAAAAACAAGTCACACTAACAACAGTTCAAAGTCTGGTATTGTTATCGGGTACAAGATTATAAATACTGGTGACAAGACAATATTAAATGATCACTTAAAAAAAAGAATTGGAATTAATTTGATAAGGGAGATTAATATTCACTTGAAGGTATATGTATATGCATGAATGTCAAACAGATTGGAGTTCTCTTACTTCACGAGTCACTTCGAGAGAATCCACAGGGTGAAAAATTCACGGAGGCATATACTATACACCGTTTGCATGGAAACAATTTGATTACAAAACTCAACTCAAGCGGAGTTTCATTTCAACCTTTCGAATGAGTCACCACAGTTGTGTATTTCATTTGTGCTCGACTCCATAATATAAGGGAAAACATTTAAATAATTTTTTTACACTGATTTTTTTGCTTTTAAACGGTTACAAAAAAGAAAAATATTATTAAATACAGTATAATATGTACATATTTAAATACAATTCGGCCCTTTGTGAATATTGGAATCGTCATTTTTGCCATTCGAGCCAGATCTAAACCGCGAGCAAAGAGGCATGACCTAAGCCAGCGTTTCCCAAATGATGAGGTCGCAGAAAGTAAAATGCCGGGTTGCCAATTTCCTAAACTGTATATTTACTATATAATTTCGTAATAAGCGAACATGAAGCAACGCCGTGTATGGTCAAAAATAATCATGCAGCTTTCTGCTAATGATTGTCATTGTCGAGTAGTCCTAAGTCCTAACGCATCACGATACATGTCACATTCAATTTCATCAACAGATCGGGGATTTTTGAAACTCTCTGAATCTTTGACTCTATGCGACAACATTCGTTGGTAATAACAATTAATGTTTCTAAAATCCAGTGTAGACACAGCATTGAACATTGAAGTGTACAAAATTTCAATAATCCAAATTTAAAAATTATCATATTTCATTTTCACTTTACCAGTTGAGTGTAAAATTACCAATTATCCATGATGAGCTGTATCGGTATCATTTACAATCGCATCTTTCATGAATATATTCATCGACACGCAACTTCTTTTGATTCATTTTCGAAAAATATAATAATAATCGCTACGTCTCGATTTTGGCAATTATGTTCACCAAATATTGATACAAAATTGCCTTTAATGGATAATTTTCCAGTAAATCTTTTGGTATTTTTTACAAATTTTACGATCTAAGCATGAAAAATTATTATTTGTGACATTTATACTATAAAATATTTATAGTTGGTAAGCGACGGGACGTTGACAATCACGGAATATTTGGTATGGAGTGGTCGCTAGGTTCGCGTTTGTTGATTTTTTTTATTTCTAATATAATGTTTTCAGTTTTAGGTTAAAAGTTAAATGTTGAGAGTTGAAAATAGTGTAGTTGAACTAACACTTGCAGCCGTTATGACGTGTGAAAATTTCACGTCCCTAATGTACACCGTTTGGGAGGAGTTGTTGTGACCGACAGACATACAAACATACAGATTTCTACATGTATTTTGTGCTATATAGTAGAGATAAGTAATACCACATAAACAGTTTCTTTTTAAATTTATAAACACATAATTACTGTGCAAGCAAGATAAATGCCGAAAATAAATTTCGAACGCGGAAAATGAAGTACATAATATTCGGGGATAACAATAGGGCCTAGAGTATGAGCGATTTAAAAAGAAACTTGTGACTGGCTAAAAAATATGATAACAACAATATTCTAATGTAAAGTTTTCTGAAGCAATAAATATCATATTTCAAGGGTTATTTTCAACCTTAACTATAATAAGAACTCGTAGCTTGAATCACACCCTCTTGAATCGTATAATGAAAAAAATAATTCTCAAACAGCGCTAACAGATGTCAATTCGTCGTGCACTGTGCAAAAACGCAGAAGCGCTGGGCCGGGCGTTAATGTAATGCGACAATTTCCGTATTAGTGCGGGACCGGTTGTCTGAGTGTTAATAAATTATTGGTTGATTTCTTTATAGGTTTATCAGAGTAAATTCTTTTGTATAATAACATATAAAGGCTGTATAGACATAAATACACTGTTCTTTTTTACCTATTGGCCAGTAGCATAGGCGATAAAAAATTTAGTGGGTCACGAAGGAGAAATATTAAAATATTCGGGTCGTGGATAAATAAGTTTGGGAAATGCTAACCTAAGCGATGTAAAAACATCATACAATCTTTTTGCTCACGGTGGATACGAAAGTATGAAAAAATCCTTAGCTATGTGAGCTAAGTTAGTACAAAGTTAGCTTAGCTCGCAGTGGAGATCCGGCTTCATGCATGTCTTACAATTGTTTTGTCACATAAAAGTATTTATGGCACGTTATTAAGAAACATACAAACAGATGATGAAAGTAAAATAACAGCGGTTGATAACCGAATTCATATTCAAAACTAGTGAAATACAACACAAGCTGTTTATGTTTTACAAATTTAAGACAGTTTCGAGAATGTCTCTCCAATAAATATTTCCAGCGATGAGTGATTTTTCGCCAACGAAAATAACCAGTCAAGGAGTGCGTTAACTGTCAAGTAGAGACACTGAATGAATATATTTGCTTGTATTAAATTAAATATAAATTGCAAATCATGTCAATTTATTATGTATGTATCTTATGAAACTATCTTTATGTACAAATAAAGGTAAATTCGAGTTTGAGAATTTTATATTTTAGGGGTATTTTAAGCAATGGAACATTCTCCTATTTTTATTTTTTGCACGGTGGTCTCTGGAGCATATCCCCCGGATAAAAAGAGAATCAGATGTATTTAAATGTCAGAGACATTGTAGTAAAGAGCATATGTTTTTTATAGGGCACAGGTCGATTTTAGCGACACTGCTTGTGCCACTGTACACAAACGTGGTACGGATTCACCATATATGTTTGCGATTTATCTATAGATATGGAAAATGAAGATAACCCTCTTAATAGCATTATTAACATATTAATACTTTACAAAAGAGGAATGGAATGAGAAAATTAGCTCCTCTAAATTAAATATCATTTGACAAAAACAATATGTTGTAGCCCACCGGTTTGATTAAATTGAGGTTATACCACACGTATGTGGAAAATTTCAGAAGGCTTCGATGACATTCAAATAGTTTTGATAAAAAGAGAATCAACATTGCGGTGTTGAAAGACGATGCTTTGCCAGATAACGACGGCCAGACATACAACAAATGATTCCATAACAGAGAGCTTGACATGACAGAACAACTCTCATGATTCGCGATTTTAAAATTCTACGACCACATTGCGAAGAGTGATAATTTATCAAGGACACAACTAGACTTACATTGGTTTAAGTAACCAAATCAGCCGTAAAACGTTATAGTCTATTTTTCAATAGGCTAACAAGAATAATGACCATAAAAGAATTCTCTTTTTGGCTCATTCTGATAGGGAAGCTCCGAAAAACACAAGAGTCCAGAAGAAAATCTGATTACTGGCATTACTCACACATCCGATTTGGTACTGCCTCAATAATTTCAAGTTAAAGTCCAGTTATCAGTCACATTCCTTCATCTTTTGACAAAATCTAAATCTCAATAGATTGTCACTTTAGCAAGAAATGTTTTGCAGCAGCTGTTCAGGGTTTCACTATAAACATTACTACAGTAGACATTTTCAACTGGCAATGTAGAAAATAATAATGCTAACCCTGATAATTAATTATCGATAGATTGAAAAATGTTTTATTAATTAACATTGTAAGTTATGTTCTTCGTAATAAAAACACAGGAAATCAGCAGAACAGACCGAACAAATGGTTCCATTGGAAATGCGTGCGTGAAAACCGACGAAAATAACCACAGTTTTCAGTTGTATCCAGAAGAAATGAAGAAAGATACACACACATTGACTGTGACGTTCTTTCAAAGTTGAACCCTCCTAACAAATAATGATTACACTATTGTTTCTCTTTATTTCACCTTATCAACCAACGTTTTTTGAGAACTTTTTGTAGGTTTTTTGATCAAAAAAGTAATTAAGAATTACATGTATATATTTATTGATTTCCATTCAATCAATAAAATAATAAAAATGGGCTGCTAAGGTGAATAGCTCATGTCAAACTATCAATACATCAATTCGCTTTGATGCTGAAGTATATAGTGATGTTGTTAGAACTGTGATTTAAGAATTATTATCATTATAAAGAATATTGAACTTCTTCAAGAAATTCTACTCAATGACGCCTGCTCATTCATTATGTCACATAATAATTATGTGTCAGTTTCGGTTGATAAAATTGTCTCATGACATTCAAAACCGAATCGAGTCTTATCAACATTGACAACATTAAAAAACATACATATGTTTAATTTGTACTACCTGTTAAAAGTAGTTTTAGAGATTAGTATGTTTATAAAGGAATTCGTTGGGTGATAGCCAAGGACCTAGTTGACAAAATTGTATTCTCACTGAAAGACACAACGTCGCAAAGATACAGTAGTCGACTTCACATTACTTGAGCCTGAATGACTATGAAGGAGAATGGAGATGGTGAAGTGGCCATTTAGCAAAGAATTGTGATATTAGCTACGGTTGTGGAGAAAACACGTGTCTGTCAATTCTTTGGCCAGTCTGAAGAAACAGAGGTCACTGATCAATGAAATGTCTGACTCCAGGAAGAAAGAGTGGGTTTGTCAAGAATGTGAATATGTCAATATTGTATTAACGAGATTGTTGATGAATCTTTCAACAATTGCCATCCTCAGCAAGGTGGCAAGATATGAATAGATATATCAGAAATTTGTTACCTACGTTTCAGGTAAACCACGTGACTTTCTTCACTCGATGGATTTATTTAAAACATGAAAATGTCAGTAAATGGAGCTTACAGTAATCGGATACAGTGATATCCTTTTTGATCATTTTTAATCAATTATTTCACTTTATAAGATTGGCGTCAATCAGGCTCATCGATGTTTATAGCATAGCCAAGTGTTTCGTGAAATATGTTCCTGCATAAAGATGCCTATTGATAATTATGCAGGTAATATATGGACTTCATAAATATAAGTCAATCTCTGTCGAAAGACTTGCAAACGACCTAATTTTTATATTGAACAAAAGTTAATAATGTAAGAATCATGACTTAGTTTGTTTTTCTTCATACTTCGATATGAGAATTCTTTAGTCACTGGTGAAAAAGCAATTATGTTGTTAAAATATTATCATAAAAATTGGTACTAAATTTTCATATCTATCTTATGATTTGAATTAGAGATCTGTACGGGCTCGGACGAGGAATTTATTTTTCAGAAAAATATGTCAGACTACGTTTGGGTCACGAGTCAGTCAACCGTGCGGCAATACATCATCATAAATTTTTTCCGTTATAATTCCGTAAATAAATTAATTACGAATGAAATAATACACTAAAACTACGCTAAGTCTAACAGGAGCAACAACAATGGAATGCGACCACGCAATTGGGGGATTTGCCGCGAATATTTCTATTCGGTGTATAATTCGAGGCAGCGTAATTGGGGATTCCACTGTAATATTATCTTTTCGTATAAAAAAATATATTGCGAATATTATTCAGTATCTGCTTTCCGTTGGTTTAAGATGGTAAACAGTTTGTTGCGTCAAAAAATTCATTACTAAAATATACAAATTGATTCGTTCAACGATTTTTAAAATTACCAGATTTATAGAAAATCATATTTTAATGTCAATTAAAAGAAACGGTTAAAAAATAAACTCAAGCTTCAGGTAGTAAGTGCAATATTAAAACTCGAACCCTGGTCAAGCTCAGACAGGGTAATTTTATCAAATTTCAGCCCGTGCCGACCTCACTAAGTATGATCGTCTCTAATGTAGATTAATGTCTCAGTAAGGATATTTGAATTACCAATAAATTCAATATATCTAAGATCAATTTGATTTAAAAAGATCAAGAATTCGCTGCATAGTCAAGATAGCAATAACATATCAATCTTTAAGATTGAACAAGAAGATTAAGTGTTTTGATAAAATACATAGCTTCTAATGCGTTGGAACAGATAAAGCAGAGTCTAAGTAAAATTTGCCAACAAATCGAACACTATACATTTAGTGACAAGGAGATAGTGTAATTGCCGTTCTCGATAAACTCCAGTGACTGTAGGGTGAGACAGCTCCCGGTGCTGAGAAGCAGTTCAGCCTGGGCCATGTATTTTTTCGGATCCTTGGCGAAGTCTGCAAACGAAACAAACATTATAAAAACACAGTTTTCAGTTTGCTACAACTGACATATTAGGTGATCTACGAAGTCATTTGCTAGTTTTATTTTTGTGTGACTGCCGGTCAGATTACTATCTCAACACTCCCTATGTATAATCCCGTATCTGCAAATATGAGAATTCGCAGGAATGCATTTCAAAGATTCATAGCGCAACTCACCATATAATGTTTTCAATAAAACCAGTTTTTACTCCCTCCTGAACAATTTCAATTTTGAAGGTTACATCAATTGGTCAAAACACCGTCGATATTTATAATGTAAATTTAAAATACTCCCTCGCTGAGTGAAGTAAAACATCCGTCATCATACTATTATATTGCAGACTTACAGGTGTTAGATAAAAAACATTATTGCTACTCGCCAAAACTACACTTCCAGCTCTCACTATATAAACTAAATCTCTAAGCCCCACAATTAAAAGTCGAAAGTTTGAGGAAACGTAAGCCACTTCAACCTCAGGAAGAAGTTATGCAAGAATCAGATATCTATTTGACACTCAGCAGGGCAGTGATGACACAATCGAATAGGACTCGAATAGACGAATAATTGACTTTGTAACTACAATTAGTATTGCTTACCTTTGATGCTGCAGCAGCAAGCTTGTGCAGGTAAAGCCTCCACGAACTCGGGCATCATCTTGCGTATGTCTGTAAAATTGCACGATGTGGTGTTGCCGTAATCCAAGAACATAACTAAAACGGAATCCTCACCGCTCGGACCCAACATGAACGCTCGATACCATTGCTCATCTGCAAGGGCGAAGTAGTATATGTGAGGATTAAGCTGAGACTATTTCTATGCGAATTAAGATGAGTCTTCGTAACATGTTTGCAATGTTTTATAATTATGTATTTACACATAAACTGAGAGTTGCCTGAGCTAATAAGTATATCAATTTGAGGAGTATGACCGTACAGGTACGGCGACATATTCTGTCATCTATTATCTAGTGCCATTACCATATCTTTTAGTGAATTATTATTATTTCTTCAGATGTGGATACAGCACATATATCTATCAGTGATTTTCAATTCCTTTCATGGAATCAGCGTCAATAGAGAACCACATGTTCACTGGTGCACAGACAATAAAGATTTAGGGTCGAATTGGAAGTTAAATGCTTCTGGATAATTATTCGAAATTAATAATAAATTATTTCATTTACATTTTTATATATACGTTTTAAAATTTTAAAAAAATATTCACTATTCGAAATAATAAGTAATATTCTTGCCAGATACCAATAACAACAAAAAAAATGTTTTTATATTCATATGTGCAGTAATAGCAAAAATAATCAAAATATTCAAAATTTCATAAAAAAATAACGCACTAATCAAAGGGTTAATTAATATTTAGGTAAAAATTTGCTTACCTTCGCCAAACTTAGCTATGCACAACTCGGTGAGCCTTGGCATATATGGATCTGTAACTTTGTTGCAGTACGTCGCCATCTGAAAATAAACATTTTATTTAATGTCAAAAAACTCACTCCATTAGTGTCATTTAAGCACCATTCTAATCGCGCATCACAATAATTCAGCCTCAGAATTATGTAGACATGAAGTTTTTCTTTTTTGGATATGTTAGCAAAAGAAACATTTAGATTACAAACATTATCCATCACATCAATGCCAACATTCAGTATGGCTTATTGAAATCCATATAAAACTACTTTCTTTTGAATTTTAATTGATTTTACACACAACCATCATTGAACATTTGATACAAGCGTGTATATTAAGGTCCGCATGGGCCTGGGCTTGGCCCGTAAGCCGGGTTCGGGCGGGTAGAGACAATTGTTATTCGGGCTCGGGCCGGGGCTGGGTAAGGGATTTGTTCTTCAGAAAAATATTTCGGACTTTGTTCGGATCATGAGTACTCTTGATAACTAAATACTGCTGATAAGAAAAATAATTTATAACGTTTTGAATATCATTGGATACAATAGTCTTTTATTTGATAAGTATGGAGACATCATTTTATAGTTTGGTAATCTAAAATTGAGCTTGTAAAATTGTTATTGATCCGTGAAACAATGCTTTATTTATTTAAGCACCATGATAGTAAGTTTAAATAGTTAGTTAATGAATAAAGTGTGATATTATTCAGTATCTGCTTTCTATTCGTTTTAGATAGTCAACTAAGTCATGTGCCGAAAAATGCATTACAAAAAAAAATACAAAAAAACAGTTAAAAATGAGTTTCAACGATATAAAGAAAATGTTAAAAAGTGGTGACTGTGGTGATGTGTGGAAATCATTTCGTGAAATAATAGATTTTTCTACATGTGAAAAAGTTGGGTAGGTACGTTAAGTGTGTTAAATTTCAATCAATTTTATGCTACTGTATTGTTTTATTAAATCAGGTTTTTTTCGGGCTGAGATATATAAATTTAGGCTTTGGGTCGGGCTCAGGTAACAAGTGTGGTATTAAGACTCGGGCTCGGGCCGGGTAATTTCATCAAATTTCGGCCCATGCAGACCACCAGTGTATATAAACATCTGTTTGGGTTTTAAATGATGCGATTACTTAATTAGTGGGTTAATTTAATTTCAAAATTGTTAATATTTTCGAACAATTGTATTTTTTCTATCATGATATCAACAGCCAAATGCTTTTATTAGTCGTATAGTATCAAAGTAGAACTATCTCATATTTGTCAAAATTCTACTAATGGAGTCACACCATTCTTCTGGTCATATGTATGGCTAGAAGTAAAATTTTGGTTTAAATATCATCTTAATGTGGTATAAAAACGTAAAAGAAAATGATGCTTGCCACCAAAATCTGAACGATTAACAGCTTTGGAAACAGACGTGAACGGTTTGGTAAATCAAACTTTCGACCAATCACAGAGTTACCCTAAATGATGTTACGATATGGTTGCTCATACAAATTTAAAACTCAAAAATGCCAACAAAATGTTTTTCGAATTTATCTCGAAATTTCGAACAACGGATAGTTCTACTTTTGATACTATATAACTCATATAATGAATCGTCAAGTGTAAAAACTTAACAACACCATTGTTTTAAAAAAACAAAGTGTAAATTTGAGTCAAATTAAATTTAAGTTAAATATGCAGTTATATTTAAAATGTTGGGTCCTGTCTGATTCAGTACTCGGACAACTTAAAAATGCTAAAGCAGATAACCTTCTAACGAATAAAACAAAATGTTAATATTTCTGTGGCAGTAAAAAGATATTTCTAAATATTCTTCTACTGACTATACTCATAGTACATAATTGTAAAACACCCGTTTATAAAATGTATAAAACTCTTATATAAATCAATAATATTTGATATAGTGTGATCATTTGAATATTGCTTTTCCCATTATCTCAATACTGGTTTTTCATGAACCCGTTTATTTTAAATGGCGTAATAATAATTTAAAAGTGACTGTGTACAAAAAAAAGCAAGCAGAGAGAGACTGACAGTGAAAATGATGTAGGTATTATTTAATTTGGATTATTGAGATTTTGTACACTGCCATGTATTTTGTCACTAACGACCCGGGTTTCGCCTTTCGGCATCTTCAGGCATTCGAGCACACTTGGATTATTGAGATTTTGTACACTTCCATGTATTTTGTCACTAACGACCCGGGTTTCGCCTTTCGGCATCTTCAGGCATTCGTGTGCTCGAATGCCTGAAGATGCCGAAAGGCGAAACCCGGGTCGTTAGTGACAAAATACATGGAAGTGTACAAAATCTCAATAATCCAAATTTGATATTGAAATTCCATCAAGCACCCTCAGTCGATGTCTTAAATTATAGGTATTATTTATTTGTTATTATATATTTCTCGGAAAAAACATGGCCAAATATGAACAGGTCCATGTTCAAATATTATTTGTCTTTGAATATAAACCCAGAGAAGGCAGAAGTACCAGTAGAGTATTTCGGAGATTAGTTTCCAGTTATGTATGACTAATTTAACCACTTAGAAAGAAATCTATCTCAATTTTAGGCGATTTTGAGTTTCTTTTATAGATGGACATAAAAAGGGATAACACTCTTAGTAACAATGAGATTAATCAGATATTAACACTTTTTTGAGAAGCCTTTTGGGCTGTCTTGTAAAGTAAAGAAAAATTGGAAACGTTTCTTAGACATTAAGGGGCCAAAATACACTCGAAAACCTTTAGTAGAAGCTAGACAATGAACATATTTTCCTAAATCATTGCTGATATAATTTTAACACCATTTCCACAGAATTAAAATAGCAATTTAATATTGTTTATTTTAATCCATCATAAATATATTTACGAAAATCGCATTAATGTTTCATCCTGAACACATTCGAGTAGTATTATTGATGAAGAAGAAAATATTGGCGCAAAATTAATGCAGCCTGACATAGCGACAATAACAAACCTGCTCATTGAGGGCATCCAGCTTTTTCAAGAAATCTTGATCGGCGAGGATGCAAGACAGTATACCAGATTTCAATTCTGAATTATCAGTGATGATCAAAACGTCTTCGCTCTTCAGGGTTTGGTACTCTATCATATCCAGCATGTAGACGGGGGTGGTAGCTGAAAGTTACAACAAAAAATAGCATTTTAATTAAAATAACGTTAATCAATTTGTAAAGCGAAGAATATATCCTATGTAGCATTGAATCTAATATGCTATAATACGCTTAAAAGGAGAGATTAACCGTACCCGCTCCTAATATGCTGCGTATGGATTCCTAATAGAGCTTATCTCGCAGAAATTGTTCTATGAAAACTGAGTGTTAATTTAATCAGTTAATCGCTTGAACTCCCTTTGTTTCAAAGAGAGTCAGTATGTAAGGATAGGGCTACGGCAGGACTAGTGTTTTTAAAGATCGGATGGGCAGGAGACGTTTTTAGAAATCACAGATATCCATACCTTGCAAACACAAACCGATACATTGATTGAAATATCAATTTATTTATGAGATACCGATGACGATAACCACGCAGCTACAGGCACAGCAACAATATATATTGTTTTCATATTCAAAAACATTAATCCTGATATTAACTGACGTAAGTAAAAACATAGCCAACAACAGACAACACATTTTGATCAAAGAAATGTGATTTCAGATGCAGTAATATTTTTAATGAAATTTAACCTTTACCACTCGAGTCTTTTTTTGTATGTGCCTACCGCCTACTCAAGACGTTTTTTGATGAAAAGCATATTTACAATACAAAAAATCAATTGGTGAAAAAATGTCAACAAAAAAAAAAAATATTACTTCTGTAAAATAGATTTATAATTAATATACTGCACTTATTTTAAAATTATTTATAATTCTTCATTATGTGGTATTTCAAATAGCAATCTCCTACGTGTAACCCTGGCTTATTAATGCAGGACTCAAATATAAAATCAGAATAGTCATGTTTCTGATCTACCACTTGGGATTTTTCTATTTGAACATACTGCATAGTCTTTCTTAGTCCCGGAAAGCAGGGCATGTAACGTATCCGCAAGTCGGTCTTCTGTAGAAACAGTTGAAGTGCGTCTTTGAGATCCACCTTGCCAAAAATCTCCTACTAATTGGTCAACCAATAATTTTACAAACTTCAAATGTAAATAATAAATCGATACACACTAATTTTCATAAGACTCATTAGAGTACTTAACATTGTATTTGTAAGCTTCTGAATCGGTATAATATACTAGTAAGTATTGCAACAAAGACAATCTATTCAAATAAAAAACTGTAAACTATACGAGACGCCTTTGATTTTTAAACAAATAAAAGTGAGTAATAATTTGAGAAATAGACACTTGAGATCTTGCAGAACACTGTTCACCCTCCAGTCACTAGCGCGTTCAATAAATAAGATTTATTACCCTATGCGACAAAAAAATATCACTTGCACCGAAAGATTCAGATAAAAACACATGTTGAAATTACGCACAAAGTCTTTATTTGGCGACTTCTTTCTCAGATAAATGTAATAACCTATTATTAATCATTCTGACTTGATTGAAATTGCAATAAAAAAATAGTTGTGAATACAAAAAAAAAACACTTTATTGACGCATGTCGCCTTAGCGGCGGCACTCGAGTAATATGATAGACTTCCAATGCCGCCGCTATGGAGGCACTCGAGTGCAGAGTTATTAGGTTTCTTTGGTTAAGAATGTTACCATGAATCAAAATAATTTTGCAACATAATAAAAAGACAGCTAAACTTTGATTTTCCAATTTTAAATTACTATGCACATTGGCTGTACTGCCAAATATTTCAATAAAACAATAATATTATCTTTTGATAAGAAATTTGGTGACTAACCCGATTTTTTAAAAGCTGATATATCTCAGCACTTGCATGCATAATATATGAGCCCTCGAGAAGTGAAGTGGACCATGTGATAGAATTTTGAAACGTGTTTATTGAAAGTTTTAGTTCGATGAAATTCTCACATTAATTTACACTTTATTGAATTTAACTTCTTACAGATTAAAATACTTTATGTCATGTAGAATAACCAAACCGAGACAAATACATTTTTTTCGAAAGAATCATTTAGTTCACTTCTCATTGCCTCATATGTGAATGGTTTCGTGACAGTGTTACATATTGTGAAACAAAATACTCACTGATGATGTCATCCCCTTTATCGATGATTTGCTGCCATTCTGCAGCATTCATTTCAATGATACGATTGTTCACAGACTCTTTAGTCTTCTCCACAGTAAGATCATATCCCATTCCAGCTTTTCTCTGAAATACATTCATATAAAACATATAAAACATATAAAGGAATATTCATGCGAATCGCTGGAAGAAAATTGCATTAGAAACAAAGGTAACAACATTCGAGAGGATGTTTATTAGCAACTTGCAGGCAGGGTATAATATGCTCATATAATGAATTGATAAGTGTCAAAATATGTCAGATCGAACAACACCATTGATTGAAAAAACACTACTATAACAACAAGGTAAAATTCATATATCATATAAATTAATAGTATAAAAATATTAGAAGTTCTATTTAATCCTTACTATTTAGATCAATTTAGTAAGGAAACCTGTGGTATTTTCTATGGATTCGGCGGTAACCTTGTGGAAGTTCATTTTTAATACAAAATTAAATTAAAAATTGATAACTTTAGTTATTCCACTTGGTTTATCACTAACGTGATGCGTTTCGCCTCTTTAAGAAGCATCTTCAGACTAACCGTATCGCAAGGTTATTTATTTCTAAAGTAAACGATGATCCTTAAAAGGGTGGGGGTGGGTTTTATTACATTCTACTGGACGTGTGGAGGGGGGTAAGGTATAAACACTGTTGCACTATATACAAATCAATTACTGACACCTGGATGTGAACAACCCAAGGGGATTAAATTTAATAATGGCAAGCCGCCTGTTCTGTTTAAATTGTAAATAACATTTGATTTAATATTACACCTGTGGTAGTTCACTGAATTGCCTGTAACTTGCAAACAAACATGCACACATTTTAAAACAAATGATTATTTATTATTGTTTAAAATGAAACTCATTTTTGAATATTCAAGTCGCAAAAATATTGATAAACAATCATAGGTCTCAAGAAAATAAGATATGTAGGGTTGTCATATCAATCGTCCAAATCATTAGTCAAAAATTAAATTGTAGTTAAATATGCAGTTATATGGAAAATTTTGTGCTCTATCTGACTCAGTTCTCAGATAACTCAAAAATGCCACCAAAATTTTCAAACACCTGTTTATGAAATGTTAGAACTCGGGTAGAATTCAATAATATTTGATTTATGGTGGTTATTTGAATATTGCTTTACCCATTATCTCAACATGGGTTATTTGGAGATGTCTGAGTAATGAACTGGCAATCGACATGCGCCATAACTTGAAGTTACGCCTTCTACACACATATCTTTTTTATTATTATAATTTCTTCAATACATGAACGATAATCATAACAGGTTTCACCATGTGCAGTGTGAGACCAAGATTAAATGTGGCACTGCGTTCACTGTGAGCACATATTTGTAGGGATACATGACGCTGCGGATTTGCGAAATGTGATATTCGAGAAAAAGTTTTGTCTTCTGCCAGAGCATTACCTCGTGTCAGCAAATTTATAATAGTTTTAAAGGGAAAAAGTCATCATTTCACACAACAGCAGTTCCGAAACGTGATATGGCTAAGTGCAAAAATTAATGAATATGTGATTGTAAAAGGAAACAGTCTGTAAGCGTGAGAATTATCAAATGCGATATTTGGAAAACACAATATAACGAGTGAAGAATATAGAAAAAGAATCATCAGTGTGTTGCCGCTCTCCGAGCGTGAACATCCACTCAGGACTGCATTACTGACATCACCATCATTAACATTCGTCCTACTGTTCAATCGCGTCACACATTCAACATTAGAATCACATATTCCTAAATACTCAAATCAACCTAAGCCTAAAAGAAAAAAATATTCATTGTTAGCAGATTTCAAATTAATTTTGCCAATTTGCAGTCTTTTTTTCTGGGGTATTTTCTTCTATTGTATAATATAAGTTTAATTCTTACGCAGATGAGTTTTTCTTTAGTTTGGATGAGATTATTTATATAGTCGTTGACGTAGGGTTTCACCAAGTCTTTCGCTGACGACTCCAATCCGTTCAATGTGAGCGGAGTGATGTTGTGGGGAGCGCTCACCAGCTCCGCAGGAGATGATCTCATGTCCGACATTGGGGCATATATCAATTCACCTGGAATGAATAGAATTAAACACAATTAACCATCACTTCAATGAACATAAAGCTTTGTCCGAATTTGTAACTAGTGAGTGGCGAAAATTTCATTTTTCTATTTTTAAACATTGTTGTAAAGCTGCTTAACAATCAAAGAATCAAGATAACAATTATTGAATTGAAAAATTAAAAAATCATTAGCGTCCAAGTGCCCTAGACGAGATGAAGCAGGCTGAGATGAAAGACTTACGAGAGGTGGCAGGTAGTAGTGGGTCCACTCATGTCCAGCGACATATTTATTATTTTAACGAGCATAGATTAATAATTGAAAGGGGCGGAATAGTAATTGAACGTAACATATTGCTTTTCTTTCGACGTGATTCATCTCATCAGTCTTCTAAGGATGATGGTACTCTAATGACAAACAATTATAGTGTTTCTACAATGAGTAAGTCAATATTACAACTCAGGTCGCATTGGTTTGAAAATAAACGTAAGTAATACCAATGTGATGTGTAACCATGCCTGTCATGACTCTGATAGGACCCTGACTAGCGCGGGACACAAAAAAGGAGCTCGCTATTCGATTAGGAATAGCCGGAGCTGCATTTTACTCATTGCAGACCGTCTGGGACACGCAGCTGTACACAATCAAAACCAAATGCCATTTGTTCAACGCTTGCATTCTACCTGTGCTGCTTTACGGTAGCGAAACATGACACCTGACAAAGTCTCAGAGAAGCCGTATACTGAGCTTTGATAATGGATGCTTGCGTCGGATATTGGGGGTGTGACTTTGTGAGGAATTCGGAGATTAGGGAACGGACCGGGCAACGCCCTGTCACATCGGCGGTTACGGAGAGACGTTGGAGCTGGCTGGGTCACGTGCTGCGGATGCCTCCGGAAAGCCTCAATCTTGCTTGCCTCTTCTTCCGACCTGTGGGATTCCGGCGTCCTGGAAGACCATCGGGTACTATCCATAAGATGTACTCGGCGGAGCTGAGGGACTCTGGCATATCATGGGAGGAAGCAAAGCGATTGGCGGGTGACAGGGGGATGGAGACACCGCGTGGTAGCAGTATGCTCCACATAGAGAGTGAATATGGAAGTAGACAATGTATACAAATGATCTCCAGCCGTTCCCAAGAAAGAGTGAAAAATGATTTTTATCATCAGCAACAAATCTCCACGTCTATTTTGGTAAAAAAAAAAAAGAATTTATTCTGATTGAATAGGAATTTAGATCCACAGTATTTTATAATGAAAGTATATGAATATAGATAAATGTTTAGTTTGAAATAAAACAAGTCATGAGATCACAAAAATACACTCACCGATATCAATCAAGCGGACAGGGTAAGCGTTTCCGCACGACTTATCGTTCAGTTCTGTGATAACACCTCTGTAAAAAATGCCATCTTTGTGCTTGACCACCACCACATCGTTGATTGAAGGGGTGGTTTCCAGGGGTCCGGCTGTAACATTTTTAAGAGCATTGCATTAGTATTGTTATTTGAAAAATGGTATCATTGTACCAAAATATTAAATATCAAGATAAATATACAAATTTTGTATTTAGTGTTTTAGTAGCATATACCCGTGTAAAATCCTTGGCAGTAAGAGGGTTAACAGTATCAACTAACGCTGCTTGATTGAATTCTGACAAATTCAGACAAATTAACACATTCGCTGTTAAATAATCGCCTGACAGACGCCATATGCCCACCGAGTGTATGGAGTAGTAGATGCGTGAAGCGAGTTTACCTTACAAATAAAATAGAAATAAACAAACCACAAATCACAAGAGTTGAAACAGTTTTCAGTTAGGGTATACGCTTTACAAATTTGCACTATTTAATACACTGATATGATTTGTGTCAGCGTGCCAGTGTATTAGTATGTATGGATCCTGTGATGGATTGATGACGATCGGTTGGGTACATTCAGTACATAACCTTTTGAGGAAGAAGCAGGCTTGTTTATTTGTTGAACAATACGGTGATCATAACGTCTGAAGTAACAAAGTTAGTACAAAGTCGTTTTCCTCACCAGGGAGACGAAATACACTCATAAGGGTGAAGCAAATTGATTTAAAAAGTTTGTGCATTTTAGTGTTGAAGATTATTATAATTGGATTTCACTGTACGCATCCCAACCCTATGCACACACCGAGTAGATATATAATATTCGTACTCACCGTCCACTCCGTATTGGGCGATAGAATCCACCACATTCTCGTACTCAAAGATCTTCTCCTTGGTCATGATTCGAACGACGGGTTTGAGTTGAGAAAAAAATTGTACGATAGTCACAATATCTCCATCCTTCAATGAAAGCCTTCAAATCAAAGAACGATAATTAGTAGAGAGTGATGTGTATTATGCCGACCCCTGACCTAGAGCATTATTACTAGGATACAGTGCAATTTCGATTATGAGGATTTAAAAATGAAATAATTATGGGAATCTTCTTATCGGTTTTACGAACAACCCTTTTCCAAAAATTTTAACTCTTTATCGGACTGTTCAGCGCCTGCTGTGGAATTTTATTTTGTGAAAATAACATAAATTGACCTCCTCAAATAGTCAAAGCGAAATGTTTATTTTTAAAATACTTCTTCTTCCGTATTCGCTCCCCATGTGGAGTATATTGCTACCACGTGGTGTCTCCATGAATCCCTGTCACCCGCCAATCGCTTTGCTTCCTTCCATGACATGCCAGAGTCCCTCAGCTCCGCCGAGTACATCTTATGGATAGTACCCGATGGTCTTCCAGGACGCCGGAATCCCACAGGTCGGAAGAAGAGGCAAGCAAGATTGAGGCTTTCCAAAGGCATCCGCAGCACGTGACCCGTGTGACAGGGCGTTGCCAGGTCCGTTCCCTAATCTCCAAATTCCTCACAAAGTCAAACTACTTCACCCCAATATCCGACGCAAGCATCTATTCTCGGAGCTCAGTATTCGACTTCTCTGAGACTTCGTCAGGTGCCATGTTTCGCTACCGTAGAGCAGCACAGGTAGAATGCAAGCGTTGAACAAACGGCATTTGGTTTTGATCGAGTACAGCTGCGTGTCCCAGACGGTCTGCATTGAGTAAAATGCAGCTCCGGCTATTCCTAATCGGATAGCGAGCTCCTTTCTATGTTACCGTCTTCCGGGATGTGTACACCGAGGTATCTGAAGCTGTCAACCCTCCCGATGGTCTGTTCCGCGCTAGTCAGGGTCCTATCAGAGTCATGACAGGCATGGTTACACATCACATTGGTTTTACTTGCGTTTATTTTCATACCAATGCGACCCGAGTTAACTCATAACCTGTCAATAGTCTCCTTCTCTAATATATTATTCTATCTCTAATACTTCACATGACGTTGATGAGTAGACACAAAATGATAAAAATACACATTCCGTGCCTAACCAGCGGACGCTGAAAAGGGTATTGATAGCTTTATGAATTAAAACGATTTTGGTTCAGTGAAAAGATCAGTGATTACAATGGAGAAGAGTTCCTTAGTGGTAGTTGTGTGTAAATACAGAAAAAAACTTACTTTAACAATGATTGAAATGACACAAGTGGAGTAGGTTTCTTAGGGTCATCTTTAGGATATGCCATTTTTTTTTGGCGGTCAGCGATATTATATGTCATTTTGTTCGGGGGGGAAGTCTCACCGAAAAGTTTTTTCTTGCTGAAAATGTTGAGCATATCTTCTCTGGTACTAGAGGAAAAATCTATAGAAAAATGTAATGTTTATTAATCGATGAGCCTTGCACTTTATGGCATATATTTAGTTTATAATAAACAATGAATCCAAACACGGTGATAGCAGTCTAATAATAAAAGTTTTTACCTGTATAAAATACTTAGCTATTCTTCTCAACCTAACTAGGATAATTCAAAACATATTTATAGAAAATGATTTCAAATGTTTTGTTCGTATTTCGTGTACCGAATAGCGATTTCCATATAAGATAATTTGTCATTTTCGTATGTGTATTTAAATTTCCCACATAACTGCATTGTTATTGTTATTAGTGATTTTAGTAAATTTTTGGGTGTAAAAAGAGTAGAATGTTGTAAAGCATATTTACTGTGAATTTATTCCCAATTTTCGACAAAAGTGCATCCAATGAGTGCTTATTATTTTATTCAAGATGTCAACGTATTAAAGAGGAATACCTAGAATCTAAAAAAAGAACTGGATATATACGATTAAATTAGATATTTAAATTATTACAAGCAATGTGTACTAGTTACACATGCACAGGCCCTAGCCTACTTGTAACACTTTGATATTAATTCACGTGTTTAGTGCATTTTAATCGAGTCCCCACAGATGAGTAGATACTTGACATACCTGGCAATATATTTTTTGGAGAAGAGACAACCGACTGCG
The DNA here is from genome assembly GCA_022494535.1 of Himalopsyche phryganea. NCBI lineage: Eukaryota > Metazoa > Arthropoda > Insecta > Trichoptera > Rhyacophilidae > Himalopsyche > Himalopsyche phryganea. Next base: position 770,761 of record JAGVSL010000095.1, on the reverse strand, counting down.
GACATAATTTGACCCACTGCGTCAATTTACCATACAGTGTAGTGTAGCCGGTCTTTATCTGTATGAGCACTTCGGATGGCTCATCGACAGATGTAACTGTACACGTGTACGTTTGGCTAACCTGAGAAAAATTGATAATTTTAACAACTGCTAACAAATAGTTGATTCCGCTTCATTGGTACACCGGTTAATCGTGACAATGGATAACAATTAAGCATGTTACGATGAAAATGAAGACTGTTGAAGTCGTTAAATCAAAGCATCAAACATTAGGCGACGACGACAAGTGATGATGAATATCCCCTTATTTTCATGTGACTACTCAGGAAGTCAGGCTAGAGCGCTATTTCATGCAAGGCAGTGAATGATGGGAGTCAAACACCTACACTGAATTTTCAAAAATAAATTATTTTGTTCAAAATTTTTTATATTTTAATGCATTCGTTTCCCCAACTAGGATGAAGCATCATTGTCATCGGAGTAATTCAGGTATTAATGTAGTTCCTAAACTGGTTGATAATATTTCGTCGCTGTTCTGGAAGAAATCACTAAATCGCAAAAATTATATACTGAGTTAGCTGTACCAAAATGTTCATTATTTCGAACTTTACCGAAAGAGCATACTTATTTTTATAAATTATATTTTTACTTAAAAACAGTTTTGTACAAACAAACTAAATGACAAAAGTAAAGCATTTTAAACATCTGAAAAACTTCAAAGTCCATTTACTCAAAACTAGTGTTTTTTAGTTAATGTCTTCTTCCAGAACACGATGGGCGTTTAATCACCTTGTAGGCAATAATAATATTTCGTTTATGATGGCTCAATTGTTAATGACTAACGATAAATAATACCTCAAGTGTGTTTTTGGGGTTATTAACGGTGAGCAGGCATGTACGGTGGGGCATCGATGACCAGCTGGGAGGACAGGTTGTCCAGTTATACTTATGTTCGTCTGAGCTCTTTACCACTTCTCCTTCATCGATGAATTGCCAGGTGTTCGGAGTCATAAACAGGGCCCTATTCCAAAAGTCGTCGCCGTTCTGCCTTACCAATGCTAAACAAGACATGTGTTCCCGTTGCCGCCTAAAATATTATTAGATTGCTATATTACTCGAATCAAAATCACTTAGAATGAGTGAGATACGTGGATTGTTATGTGTTTTGTGGAAATTTCATGGCCATTCATTGATTGCATATGCCATTTTAGTGGTTCAGTCGTTACAGTTAACTCTGATTTGCGATTAGAGATTAGTCTTCCACTGTCTACAACTAAAACATTAAAGACTTATTTTCATTTTCTTATAAATCTTCGTTTCAAAGTGGTAATTTTTACTATCAGCTCTGCGGTGCAGTGGTTAACGCCGTTGGCTTCGGTTACGAATCCCAATACTAACAGTTTCATAAATCGATTTATGGATTTCTGTTTGTAGGCATGGACGTTTGTGATGTCTAATATTACCTCACACCCACTCGTCCTAAAAACAGGGCGTAGCGGGAGCGATTAGTTAACCAATAGTCCTGTCCTAGCCCCATTCTTCTAATACTTCTTAAAAACCTACTTCAAAAAAGAGAGATTGAACGAACAAATAACCAAGCAGTTCTGCTAGATAAATTTCTGCCAAGATACTTCCATTAAGAGGTTAAAAAAAATAAAAAATATTTACATTAAATAATATTAGTTTTCGTATAATTAAAAATTCATTCGTATGAATCTGTCTGCTGTTCACGATGAAGAAAATATCCACCATCTTGAGAATGATGCAGACTAAACATACTACTTACGTCATCTGGTGATGTTTGGTAGTGTTCATTAGTTCTGTTCGGAAACGAACATAATCATTCTCCAAAAGCTTTGGCACCCCTACGCAAACAAATGATGAGACGTCTTGACGCAGTTTCAATGTCAGTTCTATCGTGCTGCCAACTTCAGAACGTTGGGCGGCAAATCCTCTGAAAGAGACGTTTAAATTTCAATTCAAAAAAATATGCAATACAAAAGCAGTGAGTTTCTATCTTGGGCGCTTCACATCACTTATGTAAATTGTCCAAGTGTCTAGCCTAGCCTAGTTCCGTAATATCTGCCGCATGACAAAAATCCGATCCGGAAAGACAAAGAAAGACATTACAAGAGGGTAGTTATATCTATGAACGCCTAGTATTCATGTGAACATTTATTTATCTAATATATTAACCTACGGTCAATTTATGCAAGTATTCAATAAAAAAAAAAATGATATTGCACTGAGCGTAGGACTGCGCTCTTTAACAGTGATTCTTAACTGCGTCAAATTGGAGCCAGAGCTTGGGTGTATTATGGACCTGAACAGTCGGTTAATTTCTTAAACCTTACAATTTCAATCAATCTGTTAAAACGCTCACAATCGCTATAAAGAGATCAATTTCAACAGTAAAAAATGGAGAATCCGTAGAAGAGAAGAGAAGCTAATCCTATCTACATCAAGAAGTAAACTAAACTTGTCGCATTCTTGCTAAAATAAATCAAAGAAAATGAAGCTGAAAATATATTTAATCTACGACTTCATACACACCGCCAACATAAGCATAAAACAACCATTAGTGCTAAAATTGTAATTTTCTGTTGTAAGTGTAAAAATTTCCATAGGATTCACATAATTGTTGTGTAAAAAACATCACGATTAGTATTGCCGCCACCGAATTTGGAACTAGAATTGTCAGTATAGAATACATTTATCCAGTTGCCATTTTATCCCAAATAAATATCTTGTCTACTTTTAATAACTGTCGCTAAAATATCAGTTTTGGAATTTATTGACATTTTCGTTCTTGTTGAGTATGGCAACATTCCTAACGTGATGGTGGCACCCTCACTAGCGGCCAAGTTAAATTGGTATATCTATAGTCACTCCTATTCATGTTTAATGCTTAGTATATTTAACAAATTGTAATATCTACAATTGAAAAACAATACGTGTCGTGATATTTTTGTTGAAATTAGTTTGAAACACACTATTTTACTGTGGAAACAAAAAAAAATATCCTCATACGCGAGATATTTGATCTGAAAAGAGTATTTTAAATGGAAGTAAAACTTCAAATGCGATTTTCTCAAAACTAATTAATTTGCAGTTACGGTTGTTTTATACTGGAGGGGCGATATCAACAAGTGTTTCCTTCTAGTTTGTTTGGAAATACGAAATAAAATCTTTGTCTTGGGTTAACAGTAATAATTGTGTCACTTAGAATAGTAATGGTGTAACTTCAAAATTACGAAAAATGAGTTTATACCTCAAACATGATTGAAAGATGTTATTCTACTACTTTAAAAAACAGTTTTTTTGTTTTTATATTCCCATATTTAACGATACTTTTAAGAATAATAGTGAAGTACCTGCAAAATCAGAAGAAGAGTGATGTTTCTGGACAGACTTCACTACTAAACCAACGTTTAAGTTCTTCAGTCGATTAAACACAGTTATTTATGGTTGTTATTTGATCCTAAGAACATTTTACAAAACCTTGATTATCTCAAAACTTCAAAACTGGAGTTACACCATTACTATTCTAAGTGACACAATTCTTAATGGCATCAAATTGAAGCCGGAGTTTCAGTGTACTATGAATCTGAACTGTCGGTTAATTTCTTAAATTAAGTTTGGAAAGTCTTCTAAGGGTACATAATTAACCGTATCGATACTCACGGATCTACTGCGGTCTCGAGTGGTGCTTCGTGACTTGGCGCTTCGCTAATGTGATGTCCATTAGTAGGCTCGTCACCCAGAAGTGATTTTTTAGCGGTATTCCTGATAGGGAAATTCTTAGGATTGACGTGATTCTGTTTCTTCTCACTATTACTGCTGAAAGATTGGTTTGACGAGTCATTGCCGTCTCTTTTGGACTGACGATCTCTACCGTTGAATCTACGGCAAGATAACAATGTTAAATAAACGATTCATCCTTCTACATTAAGAGGGATAGGTAGGATTTTTTTCCCATTTGGCGAAAATCATTAATCGTTCACCGTTGCCTAAATCTTATGCATTGTTGTTTTTATTTTTTTAATAATTGCACTCAAGTATCTGTTCACTATTGCACTTTTATTTACATGGAAATAGTAAAGTTTTCAAACCCATTTAGCAAAGAATTGACAACTGTCTTTTTCAGATTTACTTTTAACTGCTTCACGCTGTCACTAGATAAGAGTTAAAGGCATACATTGTTATGTCATATTAAGTTGATTTATAAGTTTTAATAATACATTTATATTTTAAAAAATAAAACACAATTCATTTGTAGTACTTCCACACATTGATAATGATCAGGACCGATTTCGCTCGTCAGAGTAGAAGTAGTACAAATGAATTGCTTTATTTTTTAAAATATAATGTCTTTCCACCAAGAATTGACAGTTAACACCTTAAAAGTGAATACATTTATAATTGAAATCACATGTATACACTGGCCAACTTCTGACATGTTGCATCCTGTGCTCGCTTCCAAAGCGTGCTCAAGTGGCATCTCCAGCGTCACGTAGAAAAATTGCACTATGTTATGTGCGACCTTGTACGACAGCGGGCAACGCTGCAGCGTCAAGTAGACTCTATGCTGCAGGGTATTTTATCCCCTAGTCCAAGAATGCACAACCGGTCAATCCCAAAAACTTCCGTGAATTTTGAAAAAATATATTATTTTATATAAATGACATAAATATTGTATACAATAAAAATAATAATAAATACTAAATTAAAAATATACGAAAATACTAAATTTTAATTATTTTGTAAGCACATACTTATCTAATAATATTTTGCATTTAAAATAGACATTTTAAGTTTGATGAAAGGAAAAAACCTTAAATACAATTGAAAAGTAGCTCCCAAGGCAAAAAAGGCTAGTGAATAAGGGTCTTCAAAATAGAAAAAAAAATCTACTTATCACTCTTAAGAAAATATTAAAATAACATGTTTTAGTTCTACAACACAAAACATAACACGAAAGTGATTTCTTTAGAAAATTTATTCGCGTTTGTTAAGTCACTGGCAACATTCAGTCAGCTATTTGCCTCCGTTTTGAAAGAGATGAAGCATGTTTTTAAGCTTACTACTATCGAAAAGATGGCAACCCCCAGGTAATTCCACCGGTTGGGAACCCAAGGAACAGAAGTAGAAATATATTTCTGACACAGCCAGAGTGCGAGACCTTATGAAATAATTTTCAATATAACGTAACATAAAAAATACAACGACTTACTTATCTTTGTTATGGAATTTAAACCTGTGGTTGCCTCTGTTATTATGTCCCCTATAATTGGAAAAACTTGTGTTACTTTCTTTACCGCTACATTGTCCATTCTGAAAAGTTTCTCGGTTGCCAGAAGGCTCTTGCGTTGGTTCGCCATTGAAAGAGTCGTTCTTATAAGATGGTTGCTCTTTTTTCTGCTTAAATGTGGGGACATTTGGATCATTACTGCTTAAGCTATTTCTGGAACAATGAAAGAACAAAGAGATAAGCTCCTTGTACCACAGAACTATAACCTGGCACACACTAACGTCGCAGATCCTGCAACGGCAAGATTCGGGCCTACCACGCAAGCATCGCAAGGTATGCGAAGCGAACTTTCAAACATCGGTAATGCAGTAAATCCTTTGCTTATAGGACTGATTTTCATTTAAAAATATTGCCCGATTTAAACTGATGATGCCACATCAATAAGATTTTCAAAACGGTTCGGTTTAAATATTACAAACATCAATTTTTGATCTCCGCTTGTCTCAAATCAGTTTGAAATTTCGCGCCAATCTACGCGAATGCAGTGTCATGCTGTAATCTTCGCCGTGAAAAAATTGAATATTATCGATCTTTAATTTAAGTTTTAATACGTCACGTCTCATTTTAGAATATAATAAATAACAAAAACTATTGTGTGTTTATTTTTATTGTGGAAAACTGCATCTTACAATAATAATTATAAAATTTATGTTGACTGCTGTAATTAATTATAACTACGTTTTTGTTTTATTGAACCTAAAAAGTGATATTGTGTGTTTGCTTTTTCTTTTGTGAATGTGTAAGGGTGTGTGCTTTTCATTGATTGTGAGTTTGGACTTACGTTTTTGGTACCATTGACATGTTGCAGTGAGTGCTACCAAGTCACTTTTCAACGGTCATTTGGAAAATTTTAATACTGCAAAATACAAGTGTGTAGTTGTGTACAACACAGTAGCCTAGGGAATATTAAAACATGATATTAATTGAAATACATACCGACTGACGACGGGCAATTTGTTGTCATTCAGTATCCGATTAACAATTCTCTTCTGCTCTAGGCTCAAAGAGTCATTGTCGTCCAATTTGGCATTGAACGAATCATTGGGACTGAAAAAATAATAAGATGCATTTTCAAATCATTAACCCTTTGATCAGCGAGTCATTTTCTATAAAATTAGGTTTATTGAATGTATTGAGCACTCTGATTCCATAACTCACAATCTCTGCCAATGCTTGTTTTTGACAAATTGAAGAAAACCGTTTTCTCAGTACAATTTCAATTAAATATAGTTTGGATACAAAATATCCTCAATTTAAAATTGGAGAATGTTAGTTTCGCTGCGAGTCTATGGAGAGTTAGTTTAGAAAATAAATGATAAAAGATTTTTTTTAGTGAAAGTTTTCGTTTCGAAACTCAAACCCTCGACAGCACGGTCGAGTAGAATGAAAACACTGTCTAATCGGCCCCGAGACCGGTGAAAATTACACCTTCCTATATTTTGTCATGTATTCTTACACGGTTCATAAATCGAGTGATTTAAATTAATACATAGAGAATAATTTATACAATATTGTCTACAATGAGGGTGTAAAATTTATATTAACCCAAATAAATGTTAACGAATTTCTCAGTTGATATAAAATCATTATCAATTTGCATTAATTTGGTGGACTCCACAGTCATAAGGTACATTATTGCTGTGTTTACCAGCAAATTCAACATTGCAACTGATATCTTGTTTGCCTTTTACATTTACAGGACACAGTTCAAATGTATTTCTGAGCAGTCAACGTTTATATATTGCGAGTATTATATAAAACCTTTCTTTGGAATCTTTCGAATAAAATGTACCTTAGACAAACAAATCGGTGAATACCCCTCCAATCTTTCATCCGACATTCAGAAGAGCAGTACATCGTCGCACACCTCTGACAGCATTTCGAAGCAGGATTTTGACACACTGAACATTTAAGAACCACTTCAGGAGGTATCGATGACATCTGAAAACCAATATTCAAAATTAAATGGCTGCATAGTTCTGGATTATTTCCGGGGTCGAAGAAAGACTAACCCACTCATTCACTAAACTCAGTAAGGATATAATCAACTAAATTTTGGTACACGAATTGGATGGTTATACAGTGGATCTGTGGCTGTACCGCTGTGCCTTCTGATAGGTTAACACGTTCGCAATAACTGTCAAAATCATATCTCTCTGACGGCTATAACTATCAGTCAGAAGAAATTTTGTAAGTAAAAAAAGACCTATGTAAAACTCAAGCAATTATGAGATAGAAAGAGATATTGTGTCGCAGTAAGAAATATTTCTGTTCAAAAAGGTTAGTTTCATTAATTTCATAATTGTGATATTTTTTTTATTGTAATCATCCAAATAAAAATATATATCTTAATAAAATACCTATATTCTTTGATTTGTTTTTTTAATAGCTTCGATGTCAGCAGCTGTCATTTTATATTTACATGAATAAATATTATCTCTTGTAATATCGTGGCCGGTCAGCATGATAGCTGTGCTCGTCATATCCTCAGAAGTAATATTTCTCTATTAATATAGAAAACGTGGGCTATAAGCGTAAAATTTTATATGAATACTTGCACAACCACTTACATCTAATGTTTGATCTTCTTTGTCATTTATCATTTTTGCAAATGATTTCACCATCTCAGATAGCACATTCTGATCCTTAGACGGATCCTCTAAAACCTTTTTCAGCATATCAACCATCAATGATTGCACAGACATCGTAGTGGCCATTTAGATTAGGATCTGCAAAATTAAATATTTATTTGAAATCACCAAATACATCTAACTTAACACTTTGAAATCATATGCTCAATTTGTCGGCGTCCGTGGCGCAGTTGGTAGCTTCGCTGGCTACGGTTACGGATGTCTCGGGTTCAATTCTCGGTGCGGACGGTTTCAATAGATTGATCTTTCAATTGATTTATGGATTTCTGTTCATAGTCTGAGTCCTCCCTCCCACTCATCCTATCCTCACGGGGCGTAGCGAGAGCGATTATCCAACCACTAGTCCTGTCCTGCCCTATCCTTCTAACCCTACTCTCTTCGAAAAAAGAGAGGTTGAGCAACTGATTAACAAGCAGTTCTCGTGGAAAATTTCTGTTAAGATACCTCCGTTAGGAGACCATATGCTCCACATTGGGAGCGGACATGGAAAAAAAAGATACATCTAACTTAACACTTTAAAATCATACGCTCTACTTGAGTTTATTTAGATGATATTTTTAATTTTGTTATTATCATTAAATACAAAATTATATTATCAAATTTTGAAAATGTTGGGAGGTATGTATGAATGAAAATAAAATCATCATACACCAAATTCTCTTTTTGCACGGTTTTGAAATAACACGGTCCAAGAAAAAGAACCAAAAATTTTTTCACTCTAACACGGTTTTAAACACTAAAAAAATTACATATTCCACTGCATTATATACGTCGGCTATGCAACAGTCAAGTTGGCTGTTGCTTAGGAAACCGACAGTACCATGAACGAGCTGTGCTATTCCAACGTGATTTAAAAATGATTATGACACGTTATGAAGAATCATATAAGAACTTAAAAAATGAAATCTTAGCATCAGATAACCAAATTTTTATTTAAAATCGATGAAAGAGAAGATGGAAATTTTATTCAAGATACACTTGTAGGTAAATCGCCAGTAAAAATTTCTAGTGATGAGTGATTTTCAGCCACATCAAAACATCAGAAAACGGGCTAATTATTACCTAGTAGTGATACTGAATAACTAAATAATTATGTAATACGATATACAATATTAAATATATTTTTTTAAATAATATATAATATGAAAACATTTTAATTTAAAGCCTCAAACACATTAATTTAAAGCCTCATTTTGATTCGAGGTAGACGTGGCTGACTTAAGGAACTTGATGCTACATATGTTAGCCATCAACGTATACTCTTTATGGCTTGATGAATTATTCAGTTTTATTTAAATTCAAGGTATTAATCATAACTAAGTCCAACACATTGCTGAAAGGGGAAAGAATCATGCCGAAGGTGTGTAAATGACCCCTTCTACAATATGACCGGAGCAAAATTGATGCCCTCCATACAGTAAGGGGAGATCAAATCAGCATTAGAGAAGCCAGCAGAAAATATAGAGTTCCAATAGGAAGAAGAGTCGTTGGTGCAATGGTTATCAGAATTGGCAAAATGTGAATTTTCGAGAAAAATCGATGATCTTGTGAATACAGTTCAGAAAATTATGAAAGATGATAAACTACCAAACCCATTTAACAATGACCGCCCTGGAAGAAAATGGTACGACCTGTATATTAAGAGACACCCAATATTCAATGAGCATGTTCCGGAAGGAATTAGTAAGGGTGGAGCGGTCGTTACGGAAGAATATATTCACAAATGGTTTAATGATCTTAAAAATCGACCGTTTGGAAGACCCCAAGAAGAATTATGATACCAGCTTCAGTGTTTGCCCTAAAACTGGAAAAGTTATCACACCAAAAGGCTGGAAAAATGTTGAATGAAAAATTAAATCCAAGCCGGGAATGAAAAAGAGACAATAACGGTATTATTAGTCTTTACAGCTGCAGGAGACACTTTACCACCGATGGTCGTCTTTCCATATGTTCGGCTACCAGATGTCGCAGTCAAAAATGTTGGCTGCGACATCTGTCGAAGAGGATATCACCTCAAATGTACCAAAAAAACGGGGTATACCTTATGCGGAAGTTGCTTCTAACGAATTTATGCCATATCTATCGGCTAAACTATGTAGGTAGATGAAAATAAAATTGTGAGTACATATCTACCTATCTTGTTTCATTTCATGGCATATGTAATAGTTTCAAACACCCTGCTGCATATCTATCGACTTAAGTTGACTTTAGGAACACAAAAGGCTGGAGATAGGCATACGGTGGCTGACATTGCGTGATTTTAGCATATTTTTTTGGAAGGTCCTTAAATTATTCGAATCAAAACAAATTACATTTCAAAGTACGACAAGTTGATAACCTGTACTCTGAACTATAATGAGGTATAATTGTTAGAATCTTAATCGCTATATACTTTTTTTAAAATCAGATAGATACAGTATTGACCCAGTAGCCTTCGGACGCATCCGAGATCTTATTTAAATATTTTCTGCATGCCTTATCGAATCTATAATATTATATATCGAATCTAACGAATTCAATAAATAGTATAAAGGCACATTGTTGTAACCACCTATAACAACACAATAGGTTGCAAGAAGTGTAAACGGCTAATATTGAGATAAACGATCGCACTACTATTTAATTATAGGCTAGAATTTATGAAGACTTGTAAGATTGTCACCTAAACACTTGGTCGTAGACTCATAACTCACTTCACATAGAAATATTAGAACTTAAAATAAATACTTACTGAAAATACGCTGCCGGTTGTTGTATTCACGCGACCGCCGTCAACACGGGACTCTACAAAGCCAGTTATTCGTAGGTATACGAAAGTATACAATCAATGAAGTCAGTGGGAGTCTGAATTGAAAACGATAATATTGTTTCCAAGCAGCGGATACATAGACAATTCAAGGAGTCTGATCACCATAGAGACAACTTTTTCATTCATCCGCGTTTTGTAGGTACCTACCTACTCACCAAGAGTCCGATACACCATTTCTTTATGGTCATCTACTTTGACAGTTCTATACATAAAGTAATATACTATTAGTTCTATGTAATTCATAGATTATTTCATGATCACTTGAAAAAAGATCTACGATACATTTGAAAGTTTGACAGATTTGTAATGTATTAGTTGAGAAACAACATTACGTGGTGTCGTTATCAACCAGTTCATAAGCCATTAATCAAAGGACGTATTTTTAAAAAAAATTAAAGTTTGATTCAGGCTATAAACATGGTTTGCGAAAAGTGCGAAAAGAAATTAGGCAGAGTAATTACTCCTGACCCTTGGAAAGCCGGTGCTAGGAATACTGTTGAGTCGGGAGGCAGAAAAGTTGGCGAAAATAAAGCTATTACAAATACGAAAGCCAGATTCAATCCATATACAGCCAAATTTGAAGGATGCAGGTCAGTTTGTCTGTAGATTACTCGGAAAATACTTGAGCGAATGGCTGTCAACCAGTATCATGTTAATTTTCTCTTTGTGACATTATCCAATGCTGTCATTAATTTTTTTTTTCTCGGTAATAGTAAAATTAACTTTTTGAACCTAACTATAGAAATAATTAATAAACACCATACTTTCAGTATTTATAGAAAGGAGACGTTTAGCGACAATATTATTAATAATTCCTCGAGACATCATATTTCACTTAAGCACTCAGTTTTTCACTCTTTTATTCATCGTCTCTTAACGATTCAGATGTCTAAAGACAATTTTAATTTAGAAATAAACACAATTAAGCAAATTGCACGTAACAACGGTTATGATACAGATTTAATTGATCGGATTATTTTTAAGAAAACTAAAAAAATTGCTTTATTAAATGTTAGCTCTGGCTTGATTGTTGACGATCCTGTTATCAAAAAACGGTGGGTCAAATTAAGTTTCTTAGGTAGAATCTCAGAGATTATTTCTAGAAAAATAGATAAAAAACTTTATAATGTCACTTTTTATAATACTCAAAACTTAAGCAGGATGTTAGTAAATACTAAAGATAAAGTTAATAGTTTGAACCAAAGTGGTATTTATCTTTTAAATTGTAATTCCTGCGAAGCTAGATATATCGGACAAACAGGAAGGTCTTTTAATATTAGAATCAAGGAACATCTAGCTTGTGCTAAAAAAGGAGATGATTTGTCTACATTTGGTAACCATTTGTTTCTAAATAAACATACGTTTGATATAACACAAAATTTCAAAATCCTGCACTTAAATAACAAATCTTTAAAATTAGATAAACAAGAGATTTTAGAAATAAATAGATATAAATTTTTGCCCAATTCAAATTTATTGAATGAGCAAACCGTGTTTGCATCTTCTCCTTTGTTATGTCCGATTCATTAATTTGTATTATACCTGTAAGGTTATTTTTAACTTTTAAGAATTGATTCTGTCTCTGTAATTTTTGTTTTTCAGATATTAAAATTTATTGGATACTCATAGCTGCTCTGCTTTCTCCACTTAAGATGGCTGTTTATTATTCATATTAATTACATACTTAATATTTGATTATTTTTAAATGGTTCATTAATTTTTACTTATAATTTCCCTGAGTCATCATTTTATATTATTATCGTCATTAATAATTTTGTTCAGCTAAATGGACTTTTAATGTAGCTATATTTGTGATTGTAGATTAGTATTTAATGATTTGCAAGAGGTCCATAACATTTTAATTGTAGACTCTTTCATTTGATTTATGTATAATTTGTTTGTTAATCAATATTTTCTTGTCTCAGTTCATGAACCATCAGTTTTATATACCTTCATTTTTTCACTCAATTTTATATAAATACGCCTGTTATGTTTGTATTTTTATCAGTTGATAATGCTCGTGATGAGCGAAACCGGTCCTGATCATTATAAATATGTGGAAGTAGTACAAACAAATTGTGTTTTATTTTTTAAAATATAATGTCTTTCCACCAAGAATTGACAGTTAACACCTTAAAAGTAATTTTTTTTTAAAACAATGTTTTTCATACTTGGGCACATAGCCACCACATGGTACCTCCTACGTCATCCCAACGTCCTGTAGCTCTGCTGAGTACATCCCATGGATGGTCATCACAGCCTTCTATGGTGACCGCTCTGCATCCTGTCCATTGTTTCCTGAATACCCTCCACAGATTTGTCAAATATGACAGCATCGTCAGCATACTCGCGGTCGCATTGCCTCAAATTGGGTGCAACGGCCACACCTCGCTCTAACTACTCTTTGTTTACGAAATATCCTTTTTATATCATTTCAGAATATGCAGAACCAAAGTGCACCAGGTTGGATCACATTATTGTCAGGCGTGTGCTTACAAAAAAGGAATATGTGCAATGTGCGGAAAGAAACTTATTGACACAAAAAATTATAGACAAAGTTCTACTTGATTTCCCAATCAATAGATTAACAAAACAAGACAATTCGCAGAGCACATTTTAAATAGTGGCTTACTGAGATCTAGGATCTATGACAGTTACCATGATACATTGTTATTCAAAAAAAATAAATGGATAAAAACCAATTATAATGATTAACAATGAATGGAAGAAGTATTGTGAACATTATTAAAATTCACATCATTATGCCATGTTACTGACATGTTAATAATTGTTATTTAACTATTAAATGTTATCGAATCGATCAGTTTTTTTATTTAATCTTAAAACTTTACCATTTATAATGTATGATTTACTTCCAACGGGTGTCTTCAAATTTGATGAAACTTTCGTAAATTAATTCCTAAAGGCACTCTCAAACGAACAACATTTTTATTGTATTATGCTGCCATATTTATGTGCCAATACATGAATTTATCATCCCACATCTGTATCAATAATAAAAAATTGTTTTTATTTTCATTATTGTTTTTATTAGTATTATTGTTTTCATTATTATTATTGTTACTGTTGTTATGTGTAATGCATGGTGCATTGGCGTCAGCTGTTATGCCATGTATTTCATTTTTTTAAATTTACAATAAATAAATCAATCACTTTTATGGTATTAACTGTCAATTCTTGGTGGAAAGACATTATATTTTAAAAAATAAAACAATTCATTTGTACTACTTCCACATGTTTATAATGATCATAACCGGTTTCGCTTATCACGAGCATTATCAACTGATAAAAATATTAAAAGTCGGAGAATGCAGAGCATTAACTGAGCAAATTTTTTTAATGACTACTGATGCATTAAGCAAATAGTGAATTGGGAAAATTATAAGAAAAAGTTAGTGAACCTTTTAAAAACAATCAAATATTAAGTATGTTATTAATATTAACAATAAACAGCCATGTTAAGTGGATACTCATAGCTGCTCTTCATTCTAACTGAACTAGAAGGTTTTAGATCTTATTAATGAAATACATTTACGTTATTTTTCAATCCACCAATCAAAGCTGCAAAAATTTCTGTAACCATGTAAGCAATTGAAGAGTCGGACACTGTATTAATACAATAAGATCATTTAATTCCTGTATAAGTCTCCAAAAATCAGAATGATTGCCAGTCATGTAGCAATTGGTATTCCTTTATTCATCACTGTATACATTTTCTTTATCTTTGGATCAATTATGTTTCACATTATATACTCAAAACGAGTTTTCAATACCCTGAATTTTTTTTTTAAATTATCAATAGCAAATACCTGCCTTATATTATTTATTGTTTCATGTTTAAGAAAGCCAGATCCACGTCCTTCTTTTATTTTTTGATTATTAAGAATCATATTTAAAATGCGGTAACAGGAACACCTTGACTATCAGGCATTGTTGCTTTAGCTCAACTGTCAACTCATGTGTAAACACTATATTTGTTGGTCACACATTGCCCAGACATATGGCCGCAACAGCATTGCCGTGGCAATAATTCAGGCAACGATGCAATTTTGAGCCTCTTCATATATACCAGTGGTTCCCAAACTTATTATGCCCATGGACCCTTTAAAGAAAAAACCAGGTCACGAACGCCCTAAGTAAAATAACTACGTAACTGCATAATAAAAAAAATATAAATTTAAATTTGATGTCTTGAATGGTAAATGGTGATGTAAAAATAAAATACAAATAAAACATTTTGATATTTAAAGTATGTGAGGTTCATAACTGTACTAAATCCAGGTTTTATTGAATAGGAAGACGGGATAGCAACAACAGTCTCTGTACAGTGACCCATAATGCAGGATATAAAATTTGTATCTGTTTTTGTAACCAAAATTTGTGCTATCTTGTTCAGACATCGGTTTCCGCTCCTCATTTGTGGATTATTCAACAAATTGCTCCCATATTAGTATAGAAACATCTAAGTTTGTGGGTATTCTTGCAAAAGGGTCCAACACCCAACAAATCCCTACCAATTTATTTATTGCTATTTATTTCAACTTTCATAATAATGTAAATGTGTAACAGATATTTTCTTTTATAATAAATCTTTCGTGGACCCCCTGACGTTGTCCACGCACCCCTAAATTATTTTTAATTTGCCACAGACCCCCTCAGCGACCACAAGGACCCCCGGGGGTCCGTAGGAACCACTTTGGGAATCACTGATATATACTAACCAGGTGTTTCAGATCTGCCCTGACGATATGACTGCATGTTGCAGTTTGCACAGTTCGGTGTCTCACTTAACCAAATACTGAATATACTTACCGCATGAGTCCCAATGGTTCAAAAGTTCAGATTTAATATCTGAACGCGAGTATTATGGGCACACTTAAAAAAAATTAAAGCACAGGACAGTTTTTTAATCCAAATTTAATTTTCTTTAAAAAAAATAGATACATAATATTATTCATAGAGGAAATACATGACTAACACTTATAATTTAGAGGGTGAAATGATAACTGTTGCAAAAAATGCTGCAGGCGGAATATTATTGTAAGTGGTCACTATTTACATAAATCATATACGAGGTTAAAAATATACATGGTAAGTTATTAATTAATACTCAATAGACATTCATAATTTTGATCCCCACACAGTCAACGTGTACGTGTACCATATGGGCTCATTTGTTTCTTAACCCAACAGTATTATCGGATAAAAAAGATAGTTAACAACTTTTTAACGATTGTTTTTGTTTGGAATGATGTCAAACTGGGCTGCACGAGTACTGAAGAGTGTATGAGTATTATTTTATTTTCACTAGACTAAAAAATAGATCATTACATCTGATAGTTATTGTGTATTACTACAATGCTTTTCAACTTGAACAGAGTTTCTTATGGTTTTAAGATGCGACATCTCTTAGGTATTCATTAAACGACTTTTTCCAGATGCGGACTAGCTGTAACATCTCTTAATGAAATCTTTCATATGTAGGGAGGGACAGCTGTACACAGATATCAAATGAATACATCTGCGAATCGCCAATGGTATTACAGATTGTTTCAAACTATGAAATTAGTACCAATTGAATTCCCTACAATTTTACGGAAAGACATGCTTCCACAATTTTGAACTTCTTGGGCCTGAATATTAGAAAGCAACATTTAATCTATCTAAAATTTTCAATTTGAAAAGCTGTTGGTATAATTCAATTATTGAATGAAATTTATAGGTAAAAAAACCAAGTAAGAAACTATAGACAAAACTGGGAAAGGAGGCCCCTGCAATTGATATCTTATTGCTGTCCAATTTCAATGTATTCCATACTTTAAATCTTTCAACTGGAAAAATATGTGATAAACCATAAGGTGACTTTGTCTAAAATGACAGTTCAGTAGAGCTGAACAGTCATTACTAGATACTTTACATACAGATACTTTAAACACAATAATTTTAATGGTAATGTGAAAAGAAATACATAACACCAGATGTATGCCTATATGCTTATTTTTTAATAATAAATACTGCAATCTATTCAGAATAATAATAAATGGAATGACTCCTCATCTCACAATCTAAATAAAAAAAAACAATTGTTTGAGCAACATAAAACATAAATATTATTGTCTTATAATCATTATTATAATACCCCGTAGTATTGATGCAATTAAACCAAAATCCCTCCATAAATATTATTTTGTTAACACTAAAATTATTGCGTAAACGAGTACAGTTCTATGTACATAAAATATCGCTCAAATATATTCATCTTGTCTTGTTTACATTCCTTGCAGAAAGTGAAAATAATTTTTATATTATGCATTTCATAGTAGACAAAGCGCGATGGAATTAAACGAATAAATCACTGATTTTATTTTCGATTTACCGGTGAGTCGGAGTAAATAATTTATAGCATTATTTTAATTAACAGAATGCAACGTTGGCTTAGACAAACAGTCACAGATTATCGGAATGTATTTATAGCTTCTTGAATTATGTGGAATGATATTTTTTCCTTGTCCTCATGAGATTATTTTTATATATAATTGTAACTTGTGAAATACATTTTACACCGTCAACAAATAGCATACAACCTATTCCAACTGAAGATTAATTATAATGACACATGTAAAAGCACGCGATTCTGATCGCATTCTGGTCTACTTAAAACGGGGCGAAAAATTAAGTGTCCACACCGTAGCTCTGCTAACTTTTAACAGCTGTAATAAATTACTACATACAATAAAATTAACATGTGATATCAGGTAAATACTCATAAAGCTTAATTTTTTACTAGATAATTGTTAAATAAAAAAAATATATGTATACCAAATCTCTTTAACTGTGAATAACAAAATACTTTGTGCTTTCAGTAGTACACAATCGTGAAGTGTCAATTCTCAACATGAATATTTATGTAGCCGTATCACGCAGTTTTATTAACTGAAATTGTTAAAAGAACTAAACCGAATGAAGTGAGAAATCAGTATGAGTTTTTTAATAACTCTAACAGGTGATATCGTTCCCCGAGTGTAAAACAGTGCAAATTTTTAAATTTAGATTTTATTACCGATTCGCGATGGTAATTTTATGATATACAATAGTGCAAAGCAGCAATATCTGTATTCTGACTATTCAATTCTATGTCTGACAATTCACTTATTTCGATTTTCAGTGTAAAATGACAGTATTGGCAATACTATGTACATTTTAGTGTAATACAGTATCATCTGCAGTTGCTCTCCTTTTACAATAATGATTTACTATCGTTATGGTAGAAAATGAGCTAATAATATTCTTTATTTGCCACATTAAAATTTCTTTATTTGAGAATAATGAATTTTGCAGATACATACTACTATTTTACAACAAGGGTAAGATATAAAAATATTTTCAATCGGTGAATACATGACGTATTGATGATTTCCATATAATTTTAATGAAAACGTCAACCTCTAAATATTATACTATAAATGTTTGTAATTAGTCACTAATATTTCTAATAACAAGATTGTAAAATGTTTTTTTTATAATGTAATAAGGCACCTTAAGACTTTCATATTCATATAATTATTAATCGTATCTATAATTCGTAAATTTAAATAGATATTTATGCGTATAAAAATATATATTTGAAAAAATCACTCAATTAAGAACTGGAAACAATTATTATTATCCGTCCTTAATCACAAACAAACATGACAGCGATAGGCTTAAGAAAATAACCAATCGTAGATCTTTTACACTATCATTAATCCTGTCGAATAATACTTCAATAACCCTCAAATTTTGTTTTACAATCTTCAATAATTTCTGAATATTATAATAGTAAAATATTTTTTTTCAATGCAGATAGATCATTATTAAAATGCACCTCTATAATGCAATGGTAAATCTTTACAAAACACATGACGGACATTAAAAAAGTGTAATATTCAATTTTGTAACAGAAAACTTTCCTCAATGATAAATGTCACATTAAATAAAATATTTATTTAATAGATAACAATGAAATGCCGTCAATATAGAAATTGGGAGCCCAATTCAGTAATTAAATCAAACAAAACAGTGAATCTTTTTCTAACATTTGAAAATAAATAGAAACATTACAAAAAATAATAAGTACAAATGCAACTTACCTACCTAAAAAATATTGCCTGGATCATAATATATCAATTCAAAATAATTAATATATGTATTGTGCAGCGGATTAGCTGCATGACAACACATGTACCATTTCAAAATGATTGAATGGGACGTATATAAAAGATAATATTAAAAATACAATCTAAACATATTATTAATGTACAAGTGGACATGAATTATTTTTTTTTCTTAAGTAACAAAGTTATTAAAAAGTCAATAAAGCAGGTATAAAAATATCTTTAAACCTGTATATTGTGTTTCGTCATCGTAACATATAGTGATGTACAGAAAATATTCGACAAAGTGTTGCCTCTAGAATCCGTCAACAGAATGCTACATGTCATTTTTATGTGGCAGGGGAAAAAACTAACCCGAATAGTGAAACACAAAAAAACATTATGTGCAAAGGAGTCATTTTTATGAATTCCATTTACACAATTTGAAGAACATCATTATCTGTTATTATTTCATGGATAATGTTTAAATTTCCTGTTCAATTATCCGTATACTGGACAGTTTTTTTCCTACAGCGGTCGATCGATTTCATCTCAATTCGTGTACAAAAGTAGAACTAAAAAATTCATAATTAAGTAGATTGTGCCATATCAAAATTTTACAGCCCACATCTCAAGAGGTATATTTTCACGTAACTAAATATTTTCACAACCCTTTGATTGTATGTTTTATCACCGTCCGGTGTATATAATATATTCAACATGCTTATGCTTAAATCATGCGTTAAAAAATGGCATAATAAAGTCGTTGTCGATAGTCACTTATCACATGGGTAGAAAATCATATTCATAACGTAACATGGCAGACAATAACAAATAATAAAAAATATAATGTACACTTTTGATCATATTTTCACAACTATTGGTGATTTCCATTCGTTCGCTCCTACATATCTGGAATCAGGCAATTAATTCGTTGAATTAGTATTTTATTGTACAGGACACAGGTAGTTAATTTGTCACACAGAGAATTTATCTTACGCATTTAGTGATTTCTTTCCTTTGTCGTATCTATCCCTTTCTTCAAAATCTACAAACTCACCATTCAAATTGAAAACTTAATGATTATTGACTAAAATAAGAGGGTTCAAAACAAATTTGAACAACACATTCGTTGACAACTACAGAGAGTGAAATTAAATGTAAGATATATCGATTTCGTTGTTTAGACTTTGAACATACTTTGAATTTAATTAAAAACCAGCTATTTAATGGGAGATAAAATATAAGAACTCTTACATCATAACAGAAACAAAAAGAAGACAAAACAAAAGCAACACAAAACTACATTATTTTAAAGCTTCCATGAAAATAAAAATGAAATTGATAAAGCAAGTGAATCTATTATATTATGTTTTTATTGGAAATGATATGAGATTACTGATAAAAAAATAATAGCTATAAAAAACACTTTCAAAGAGTAGCAAATTAGATTTAAACTGAATGCATAAAATGAAAGCTGTATTTTTTACTAAAGCCAAAATAATTTGAAAGCGTTGAAAAGCATACTACACAATCATAATGAAAAACAAACAAAAAACACAATGAATCAAGTAAAGCAGAAAAAGTTTATAATGAGATACAAACATTTTAGTCACTGAAGTAAACAATACAATTCATATTATATTACGAGTATCTACTAGAAGCAACAAATACTGGGCACCATTTTTTTGTAATGATTATGAAAGATATATGAATTCACTTTTATTAAATCAAAAAGTATTTCTGCAAGTGTTGTTTTAGCATTAATAATAATTATTGTTACATGAAATTATAACAAGCTTTACTGGAATTGCACAACACTGGTGTGTTATCAACGTAGCGAAATTAATTATTGTAAACTTCAAAATATGTAACGTTTATTTAAATAAATATTTAAAGTGGCAAACGGTGTGATAAAAAGAGAATCTAATCTAATCTATTCAACTTTGGAATGAAAGTATTATCAGTTGCATTTGGATTTTAAATACTAAATAATAAATAGAAAGCTAACAGATCTAATTATTAAGAATGTACATCTCTTTAAAGCATGCAAAAATAATCAAAGGTTCAGCATGCACTCGACGGAGACATATACGTCATCGAATGGACATAATATGATAGCCATTACATCACAATAAATAAAATAATACAAGCATTCATATGTTAATTAATTATAAAAATAAATCTACTTACAGCGTCAGATCAAGCATGAATTCCTATGGACCATAAGCAGTATTATAATATTAAATCAAACAAATCATGATAGTTGTAAAAGTAACTGACAATATATTTGTGACAATGATTTACTTCCTAAGCTTTTACGTGCGTCAATAAATTTGTTGCACTCACGCGTTTTCGTCGCCATTCACTAAGCAGAATGCTAACTGTATTGTATATTAAATTTAACCAACGTAATAGTTTTGATTATATAATATACAATGGTGTTAATATTCAACAGATTGTTCAAATTAGATTCAAAACTCTACCTTAAAGAAGGTACAAAAGACAAAATCAGTATTCAGATGTGTCATCCTTTCTTTTTATTTATCTTTTATCTAATTTAAATTCTTATTTTGATTTGAAAAGAAACTTTGAATGCAACAATTAATGCTCAAAGAATAGAGCGTGATTATATCTTTTATTTAAACTTTTACCGAAAGTAAGCCGCAGGATGTTTGTGTCTATATTGAGAAAAAACAATTATTCCTTTTACGGCAGAACAATCTCCTTTGTCATATTCCACGAATGCCGCGTGAGTGCCTAAGTGCCCAAAACAATCAAACCAAAAAGTCCTCCTTATACAGAACAACCCTAAGTATCAAAACGACAAGCTTCATTTCCCGCTCGGGTTCCGCGAACTGCTTTTTATCGAAGTCACAGAAATATTACCCGTAGACGCAGACAGCTTACCGTGCGGAGACGTCTTCTGCATTGTGAGTCCTCTGGCGCCGTCCAGAAGGTTCTCCTGGCTAGCCGATTTGCCGCTGTTTAAAACGGGAATCTTAGACGGACTGATCGTCGGCGTCTTCGTGTGAGTGTTCATCTTTAATTCCGGCAGTTTGACAGGTATACTGCTGGGTTTCATCGACACGGCCGGTTTGATGGATGAAATATTGTTTTGTGAGGATATATTTGATATATTCTCGGAACTGCCTCCCTTTTCGAAGTTGGATTTGAGGATTTCTATTTGTGAAAGACGCTTCTCTGAAGAGGATAATCTGCTTGGCGGGGCAGTTAACGGTTCATACGTCGCCGTCCTGAATTTGATGTGCGTATTTCGCGGCAAATCAAAATCGCTGTGTCGTTTCATCTTTGAATCGTCTTCATTCGATTGCCGTCTCGATTCCTTGCCATTTTGAACAGAATCTGGACTGGTCGATTTGCTTCGTTCGTATTTTTCTGAATCGACTCTTTCCTTAGCTGAAAATCTCCTTTCGCTATTCAAAAAGTCGCCCATCAAAGATTTGTCTATTTCGTTTGATAAATTCGGTTCCGAATAATATGTGGACATTTTATCTGAATAATATTGCTTTGATTTTTCAAGGTCCGATTTCTGCTTGGAAAGTTTCTCAGATCGGGGAGTGACGACTTCGATCTCAGTAATAAAGTCCTTGGCGGGAAGAGCGTCAGATTTGATTTCCATTCGGTTATAAACCGTATCAGAATCGTGTCTACCGCTGTCACGCCGTTCCGAACTTAAGCCTTCACTCTTCGAGTAGATAGATTCCACGGCACCGTTTGCTTTGCTGTTGATTCTGCCGGCCATTTTATTCACAGCTTCCGATGAGTGAGAGCTATTATAGCTAGAGTCGAAATCTTCAACGGTTCTCCTGGTGTCGTTCTCAATCATTTTGACAATTTTGGCGGGGCCACTGTTCTGGACGGCATCTTCAATATTGAACTTATACGAAGACTGCGTCATCTTAACGATAGGCTGTCCGTCAAAGTGGTCATTCCTGTTGTCGGAGATCATTTCCGTTTCTCTGATGACCGTACTTTTCTGATTCAGTATTCTATTTCCGTCCATAAACATCTGCGGGTTATCCCTGAGTTTGGCCAGAAGCGCCCTCGTCTCTTCTTCACTCATGTTGGCGTTCACCATCATCGTGTCGGTATTGCTGTACGTGGGGTCGTTGGATGTGAATCGAATATTGGGGTTCTGTCTTTCGATGTCACTGAGCATCTTCAAATCCACTCCGGTGCCCATATTAGACTCTTCGATTCTTTGTATATCCTCCGCGGTGGGATTTCTTATGACGCCAAACGTGTATTCTTCGATTTCAATCGGGAGAGATGATTTGATTGTCACCAATCTCGTAGTGGTCTCTTCCACATTCTGAGTGACGATCTTATTGCCGTGTTCGTCGTAAGTTACATTCACTGTAACTGTCTTCTGCGGGGGTAAATTAACGGTCTGAGAATCGACAATGTAGGGAGTCATTGTTCTCTCTTCCGTAACGAGGCCACCGTCAACCATATAAGTCCTCGTGTTGGTTGTCGAGGTGCTAGATAATCCGTGAGTTTCATTTTCTGATTTAGGTTTTTGCATTTCAGAAATAATTTCATTATACAAGCTCTGTTCGGATTGCGCGCCGGTTATATCTTTACCTGCCGTGAAATTTTCATTTCGGTTAATTTCAATGGAGTTTCTAAAGCTCTCCACGACGTTCGGGAGGACCGGAGCTTCGCCCTCTATCGTTATGATGGAAGACGGTTGACTGCCGTCTGTCGAAATGGTTACTATGTTGTCATTGGTTGAAAAGAAATTCCTGGTTTGAACTTTATCAGAAGCGGAAGACGTATCGAATTTTAAGTTCATTTTGGAAGCATCTCCTTTAGTAGTTGTTCCGACAATATTTATATTGCTCACAAAATCAGATTCATTCATGGCTCCAGAGATTTCCCCCGTGCCGCCTTCTTCGCTGGCAACAGTGTTACTAGAAGTGGGTAAGAAATTCTTAGATTCTGCACTGTGTTGCTTTATCCTTAGGTTAACGATATCCGGTTGATTTAGTAAAGTCAATGTGGTCGAGTTTGCTTTTGAATCTTTATCGTTGAAGATATCAGGAGAAGTTAAATTTGTCCCGGAGGCTCCTTCAGCATTCTCACCGGTGACCATTTTATCAACGGTAACTTTATCGGCGTCTTTCTTCAGATCCGTTTGAGATTCGACTCCCACATTCAACACAGGATTTTGCGCAAGCAATTTCTTCATCAAGTCTGACTTGGGTCTTTCCAAACTGCTGACCAGTGAGTGACGGGAGACTTTGATATCGTCGGGGATGTTCGTATCGTAAATCATTGTGAGTTTGTCTTCCATCTTCGGAGAGAATCGGCCGGAAGCGAATGCCGGGGCGTCAGTTTTGTATTTGGCGCCTGATGCGTCGGACACATAAGTGCCGATTTCGAAATTAGGCCTGAGCTGTTCATTGATTTCGGTAGTCTTAATTCTGGCGGGGACTTCGGGTTTGGTGAAGGCCGTCTTACTGTGAACCTCGATCATGGAATGAGAAGAGATTTCTGGCCTCGTCTGGGACACTGTATCTATTCTTACATCTCCAATATTAAAATCGGATATAGATTTTCCGACGGTCACGTTGGCGGATGAACTCTTAAAATTATTGATTTCCACTGTCTTTAAGACAGCTCTGTCGATGGTTTCTCCGACAGCGTCATTTGACATAAATTTAAGCTTGTTAATTTCATCATTCAACTTGACGTTTTCATCTTCCAGCGCTTTAGTGACCGAGTCTGCCATTTCATTGAGATTCTCGGCTGAATTTGCGATCTCCGAAGAACCAGAGTTACTGTAGTCTGCAATATTCTTTTTCATCATTAGGGCGTCTTCCATGTTGCCCCATTCGGATGCTTTCTTTAGTCTGTTTCTCTGGAAAGTATTGAGACCTTCCATGCTGGAAATGTTGCTGATGTTCAAGCTCAAACGAGGCTCTTTAGAGTGTCCCATCAGCTGGTTGACGCTTTCGTTGGAATCTGTCGGCAGATCATCGTTGACGTTGTCATAGTAGCTTCCATCGAAGACGGAATTCGACTTGCGTTTCTTTGGGGTGATGTGCTTTTCGGATGCAATAATTTTGGCATCTTCCGCCGATATATCCAAGCTTTGGGCGCGTTCTAATGTCCCTTGCGATGGTTTTCTGCCATTTTTATCGGCAGGTTCCAGTTTGGAAAGGTCTCCAAGACTGGCGGCTTTTCTTTCATTATCGTCGGAATTGTCAGCATCTCGATCGTGCTCGTTCGCCGGGGAACTGTGAATTGTGATATCACTCGAGTTCAGTTCAATAGTAGTGGAAGCGTTGCCGATTTTATCCAGTTCGCTCATGACGTTTGACGCAAAACTGTCTTGTGACATCATAGAGCTTCCGTCCATATTAGAAGAAATGTTGGACTTTGAATCTTCATAAAGATTATTCATCGACTCGGATGCGTCTTTTCTGTGGAAAGGTTTCAATCCATAATTATCCAGATCATCAGGAATGTCGATTGCCTTTTGTGTAGGGACTTCAGGTCGCATCCTTTTCACTACTTTTTCCGCTTTAGGAGTGGAAGTGTTTATTAAACTTTTTCCAAGAATCATATCGTCTGTTCTATTTGTATTTTGCAATCTGTTTGTATGATCTCTTTCCGCCTCGATGAAACTGTGCGGATCGTGGAATGTTTGATCGTTAAAGTTGTCAGTGAAATTCAACCCCTTGCGATCCTTCGACGACATATCGACCCCGATCATCGTTTCCTGAGTGACGCTCGATACATCTGTATCGCTCGAGTTATCATTATCGTCTCTAGATCTGGGGGTGCCCTCCGGGGGAGACGGGGCCTTGCCCTTAGACTTTTTAGAATTCTTGCTCAATTCTTTTTCCATTTTACTCAAATCAGAGTATTTACTCGGTATATATTCTTGCTTCTGCTTGTTGGACGACGAAACAAAATCAGTGGAGCTCTTCCTGTTACTTCTCGCATACATCGCGGCCTCCATCATATGTTGAGGGATCTCCTGAGGGATACCTTGTGAGTCCCGTTTGATCCCACTAGAGTTCAAATCGTCGTTTCTATCGAACCCAGAAACCTCAATAATGTCCATCTTGACTTCAGTATTTTTTCCAGAAATGACGGGATCGATTTTGATAGTTTCAACCGTCATGCTGATGTTTAGCGTTACCGCTGCTGATGTTCTGCGGTAGATTTCTGGCATTGGGTATGGGAGCGGCGGGTTTTTCTCTGCGCTTAGCGACAACGGGTATCGGCGCTTTGGGTTTCGTCGATTCTTTACCCGGGGAAACGACCACGCTGTCAAAATTTTTATCCACTTCATCGATGCTTCGAATTTCGGCAACTACGTTTCCGTTCTCTCCCAAGCCTTTTCCAACGTCGATTTTTGAATTTCTATTGGATAGAGTTCCATCGTCGGGAACGTTCGGAGGAAGCACTCGAATACCGAACTTCATTCCTTTCTTTCCACTGTCGGCTTCTTTTTTCTGGATGTCAACCTTTTCCACTTTAGCGCTGTATCTGTCTCCACCGTCTTTGATAATAACTACATCCGGAGGACTGGACGTCCTGTCTTGATGTTTATTCCTGTTATTACGTTCAGGTTTATCATCTTTATTGGAGAGATCTGAATCGTAAGTGACGGCAGTGTGTTCCGCTGTAGTCTTGCCTTGGAGAGTTTTTCCAGTGTGGTTCTTGGCGTTCTTCTCATTCTCCCTCTCTAATGTAGTAGTAGTGTTGGTGACTATCATGGTCGTTTGGCCGTGTATGTGTTGCTGATGATTGTGGGTCTTGTTGTTTCTCTCGAGGCTCGCTCCGGATGTTATGTTTATCTTATCTGTGATCATCTTCTTAATGGCGCTCCCGGCCGACGTGTTGTTTTTCGATTGCGAGGATGTGTCGAGGGTTGAGTTGGGCGATTGACGGGGGAAATGATTTTGGCGAGAGGCCTTCTCCAGCTGGAAAATAAACAACAGAATATTAAATTAAATCTTTTTAGAGAGAAATGCATATTTGAAGAAAAGCAAACATCTACACACATTATGCAGTGAATTGTACATCGAAAAAATGTGCGCCTCTGTTGAGAAATTCTTAGAATAATTGCAATTAAATAAATTGTTTGTATTGAGTCATTGTTTATAATGCAGTCATTTATATGTGGAATCAGGCAGGTAGGCGAATGTGATGTTAAGTAATCAGCGATAAAAATAAAGAAATGATAATATTTACAATATAAACTAGACCCAAGGTTGTTTCATGTCAAAACAACTTGCGAGAGTTATTTTTACGAGTGAGCATTGTAAGTAAACAGATTGAAATATTATTTATTTCATTGCATCATGTCGTGAGCATATGAATTCTATATTTAATATAAAATTAAAATTGATAACTTTATTATTCCACTGGTTTAGCTAATAATATATTAAAGTGAAACCAATCAAATCAAATTAAATAAATTAATGTTAACAAAGTAATCAATTTTAATTTTATGTTAAAAATGAATTTCCACAGAGTTAACGCTGAATCCATAGAAAATACTAGGATTCCAAATTATTTATAACAGCAAAGAATGGAAACCACCTTTACATCTCCATTCTGTGGTTATAGAAGGATGAGTCGAGGAGAGGACAAATCAATACAGAGAAAACCCAATCTATCGTTGTCGCATTCACCATTTGCCCACATGTATCGTATGTTGCATGCAAGTCTGCAAGCGTCGTCTTGTTGTTATGGTACCAACTCATAATGTTTCCGTTTATGACTCACCTATTGAGCACCTATGTGGAGACTGTTCAGTTGGTCAGTGATAATTTTTGCCTAGTAATTCGCATCGTGAATTATTCTGACTTGTAACTATAATGCTCCCTATGAAGAAAGTTAGGACTCCAGCTGAGAGACTGAAAATTCAAGACTTTACATGCATTCAAAATGCAGAGATTCTAGCACAGAAATCTAGAATGTTAAACATTGGACTATTTCGATGCTGTCAGTATACTAAATACAATTATCAGGCTACGATTTACACAGTAAATTGAAAAACTAATCACTACAATCATGCCAGATTCTTGTCCTAAATAAATAGTTTTACTTATAGCTGCCATACATTGTATATAATTGCCAACCATATTGACTGTTTGTATATGGTTTGAGTTATGTTGATTTTGCAGAGAAACTTATATACACCTTTTAACAATATACATAATCATGAAGTAAACTGTGATCGATGATGCTGTAGAGGATATATTGCTGATTTACTCACAGTATTGATATCTCCGTATGATCCCGCTCGTAATCTTCCCAAGGCTTTGGCGGCCAGAGGATGAACGACGGCTCCGCTTTGGTTCATCTGTCCAGCTGTGGATCGGCGATCCAGAGTACCGCCTGTGACACCTGTCATCCCAGGGGATGTCTGGTAACTTAGACCACCTGCGGGAATATATTCAAAGTCAATGCACACTCTAGACCAGGGCTCCGTTCCGCAACCTCTTCTGCCTCATGACACACCAAATTTTTGCTCAGATTTCCACAGGTCATCACAAGTAAAAATAATAACCAAGATGTGATAATAATAAAACGTGTACGGGGCGGTGTGGGCTATTATATGATTCATTTGATAAATACGTACGATAAAAGAATTATAGGCGTAGGCAGAGTATTGGAGACAAATTATTTGGTTTTTTTTTAATGAAGAAATGTGCATACTAGTGTGCTGTGACACAGCAGTTGCAGAGCACTGCTCTAGACAAAGTGATTCATTAAGATTGTAAATAAATTTACAGGTGATCAATTTTTTATCACCACTTTCTGACTTCGCTTTAGCTAAAAGAAAAGAATGTCAAGAGATTTATTTGATCAGGACAACAGTATGAATGAAGACGGTGAATCATCTTTTCGGCTGCCAAACTTACTTTTATAATACTTACACTTATGATATGACAACCGTGTTTTTGAGAGTGGTTAACCCTCCAAGCCTGGATGACATTCACATCATGCGGATCAATAAATTGTTGTTGTATTCGTAGATCTATTATGTTTAATGAACATTTTTCGGTGGGAGTTTTAGCAGAAATCTAGTTGGAGTAAAAGGGTTAAAATACGCCACTGACTGCAACACTTATTTTGAGCAATAGTTAACATCATAAACAATAAAACTACACAATATTTGTTTTCTGAGCGAGTGTTTGATTATAAACAAATAATTTATGGCTGTATATACTGTAATATTGTGAATGTACATACCTGTGCCCAGGTGGAGACCTGACTGCTGCTGTTCCACTTCCAGATGCATTTCGTAAGGACTCGCATGTGAGAGGATCGCCAGTGCATCTTCGTACACCATTTGACGTGTCGAGATGCTTACACTGTTAATTCGGTCACCTATGAAAAGTAAACATAATAATATACTAGCTGCCTCTACTGCTCTCGATAGTATCATGGCACATCACCTTGTAAAGCTCTTCATTTGTTATTGCTTTTCAGTCAAATTGGTAACTAAAACTTTTGGAGCTAGACTGGAACGGGAACCCACCAGGAGCCATCATTTGTAATACATGTAGCCGTGTGCCCTGAAGTTAATAAATGCAACTGTAATATGACGACGTCATAATAACTCAATCTATGTTTAAATCGCTGCTCTTTAGTATACTGTGGTCCTGATTTGGAGATTGCTGTTAGATGACTGGAGGTCGATTCATATATAAGGAAGAATACACCCTCAGCACACATGGCTTTAGGTCACATTATCTGACATCTGTGATGTTATCATAGGAACCGGAAACAAACAATTACATAAATTTCAAAAATAATAAAATTGTAAATGTCTTATGCATCATCCCAGTCTTAATATAGTTACTCGTCTCCAAAGATAGAGTCGTAAATAATCAGTCATTTAAAAATAAAAACACGTAAAGCGGTTAAATCCTCACTGAGAAAATAACACAAAACATGCGTAGCGTTACATATACCACGAAGCACACCTTACGATTTTGATATTGTAACTGTACTGGCAGAAGTTGGTGAGTTAACAAAACTGTCAATAATGAATTAAGTGCACACCGAGACTCTCGAATATGAATTCTTTGTCTGAAATAATTCAGTAGCAGTCTGGCAGACTTAAAGGCTTTATTTTGATATTATAATTTTCTATGTAACATAAAATATCGACACTAGAGGGTTTATCCTTAAAGCTACAATTTTCATTTGCTGTATACAGAGAACAGGCCAGGATGGTGAGAATATTGTGATTATTAATTTAACTAATAACATGCTCCCAAGACCCAAGACAATCAAAATCATGATTTGACAGTTTTTAATAAATTATCAAATCAATAGTATTTCAAAAGGAAGAAATATATTCACAATCGTTGACTTTGTTTGCTCAAATGACATATTTTCTTACCCGTGTGTATTCTGCCAGATTCGTAAGCTGGCCCTCCTCGGAGAACACTGCTGACGAAGATTCCGTCTCGCATATTACCGCAGACCTCGAATCCCAAGCCGGTGAAGTCTCGCGACCACAGGGGTACCACAGTTGCTTCGCGACGTTTCTGTAATGACCAAAAACCAAATCATTAAAAATGAAAAATTTTCAGAAGTAAAAATATAATGATTATTGTCACAACTTAATTATAAATATGGAGATTATTTACATAAAATATAATGTAATTTAAGACATCGACTGAGGGTGCTTGATGGAATTTCAATATTAAATTTGGATTATTGAGATTTTGTACACTTCCATGTATTTTGTCACTAACATTTCGCCTTTCGGCATCTTCAGGCATTCGATGCCGAAAGGCGAAACCCGGGTCGTTATGACAAAATACATGGAAGTGTACAAAATCTCAATAATCCAAATTTAAAATATAATGGTTTAAATCTTGTACATTTCCATGTGTTTTGTCACTGTATTTAGTATACAAATGTATTCAAACTGACAGTTGTTAGTAAATAATTTATATTGTTTATATATAAGAAAAATTAAGAAAAAATATTATCACTAAGTCTAGGAACTACATTGATATGTAAATGATTTTTTATACCGATTAGATAATAATGACTTTCAACCCTATTGGGAAAAAAGTCGTATAAACAATTACAAATTCATAGGACTTTGCAATGATAGGCGACCAAGAACCAATTGAATCAATGAGAAGTGAGTTGAGCCAGCTAATATTTTCAAAAAAAAAGAAGATCATTTAACTAAAACTTTCAATAAACAAGTTTTACCATCTTGTCACTTTGCCCACTTCACTTCTCGAGATTATTAATTATCAAATTTGGATTATTGAGATTTTGTACACTTCCATGTATTTTGTCACTAACGACCCGGGTTTCGCCTTTCGGCATCTTCAGGTATTCGAGCACACGAATGGACTCGAACTGACAGACAGTAAACAGTGTCTAACGTTTATAGGATACAATAACGGGATATTATTGTGAGAATTTCATCAGTCATCAGTAGATATCTTCAATTATATTTACACAATTTTCTATGGACAGTATGTAACCGTGAAGTACCACATTTTGACATAGATAAAAATAGCATTAAAAGACGAAAATGATATATGTAGGGTGACCAATATATCTAAGAATAGCTCCATTAATTGTATGCAGTGGAGCACATAGCAGCGGTAGGTAAAAGTAAAAGATCGGAATATTATTATGTATAAGAGTGAAGGTGCAGCCGCGACAGGGCCGCAGTTATGATTAGGCAAAAAAATCAATCATATTTTTAAGAGTTTCCTTCGGAATGCCGTTGCCGATGATTCATGATACAGTTTCAGGGTGCAATTTGGTTTTTGAGTTCAATAAGACATTCCAAGAAAATTAAAAATAAATTTACAATCCAGCTTATCACCGTTCATCGCTTAGTTTGACAGCTCAGTATGTCTAATGAAAGCAAAAGAATAAATAATTTTTGATACAACCTCGAAAATCGGCTGTTTTGAGTTATGAATGCAGTACAATAGATTTTTGGACGGTCAATCGTCTGAAAAAATAAGCTCAGCTATATTCCACGTATTTTTTACGTAATTTGAAGAAATCAATATGAATTAAATCAATTTCGTTCGCAGCGTTTGTGTCAAAAAAAAACTATAAAAAAGAATTACTAATACTTAAATCGAATTCGTAAATGATTAACGGATCTTATAAAGTATGTAGTAAGTTTAATGAATAATGGTTGAGGTATGTAAATAGTCTTATATTAATTTCACGATTTTTTTAAAAGTAAATTATCTCAAATGACTTGAAAAAATTGCATACATTTTGGCATTCAAAACAAAAAATCATCAAAAGCTGACATAATGCTTTCTGTCGGTATGTCCTCCATATAACATACAGTGAGTACCCTCGGCATGCATTGCAATTGCCACTCAAAGAAAGAAAAAAAGGGTTTGTGTTTTAATTCTATTTATTGAAGTGCTTTTGGATACACAATATTTTCTGTTTCCGTCTGGTTTTTATGAGATGTCGCTGTGTGTACGTATTTGATTCTTTTTTTTAGATTTTCTGAGCCTTCACGGGTGTGCGCACAATTTCTCACCAAAGTTTCATCGAAATCAGATGAATGGTAAAGGAACGCATAGCGGACAAAAAATCAAATATTCATTTTTATATATGGAGATATGTGGCTCCGGTAATTGCTAGATGCGATACTGTTAAATAGGCGCTCAGGTGGGCTGGCACAATAGCGACATTAATGCTCGAATCCAATATGCAGATTTAATTTACGTGAGTCCTGGCAAGTGTGCGTTGCGTCTTTGTAGATAATAACAACAAGAAAACCAAAAGACAATGGACGAAAAAAAAAAGGTAATACTACACCGACAGTTTGTATTCAAATTAGACACGACAGATTATTTTTGACACCATGCTGCGTTTTGAACTGCTAAATTATATTTCTTAGAAACTGAAAAGATTCAATATATTCTTCATCCTGTTCGTACTCGCGAGTCTCCTTTCAAAGCATAGGAGAAAAAAAATGATGCTTAAGAGGATAGAGTACGATTTTTTCCCACTTAGCGAAAATCGTTTACCGTCACCGAAATCTTATGAACCGTCAAAAATATAATAATGCTCTAAGAATGCAATAATTATTAAAAAAACATAAATTACATATTTATTAGTATTCCATTCTCAGGCAATAGTAAAATTTTAAAGCATGTCTAGCAAATAGTTTACACATGTTTTTCATATATGTTTTTAACTGCTTTACGGCCGTGATTACTATAAAGTCTATTGTAAGATACTGAAATTGATGTCAAAGAAAAACACCGAAGAAAAAAATTTGTCTTATATATTTACTGTGTGACTGAAGTGAAATTTGAAAATTATTGAATGTAACGATTTTTTAAATGTACCAAATTTTTTTTTGATAATTAAAATATCTTTTGCTAAAACAAGTTTCAATTATTAACATAATGACAATAAAGTGATAAATCACTTTTAAAATTCGTGGTGGTACCCCACCAATCTTGGTACCCGGGATCAGGCTGCTCCCCCGCTGCCATTATTCCGCTAATGCTTCGGCGAAATGGCAAGATAACGAATGTACATCTATTGAGGTACCAAGAAGTAAGAATCCCGCGTGTAGAGACATCTTTATCCACTCCATGTATATTTTTAAAAGTATATTAATTCGAATCCAGGATGTTTATGCTATCTGCCTCCTTTCCTTACACAAAATTTCAAATGCAGTAATGTAATATGTTGATGAGTATTGATGTAGGCAAACCCCTCGTGATTGAAATAGGCAACGGTTTCGAAACTTTTCATTATAACAACCTCTGTTTGATTATGCTTAACAGCAAAATAATTTTGAATTCTTTCCGATCAATATCATCATGATATAACTGGCACGATGGAGTAAGAGAAGCATATTTCTCAGCAACATTATGAAACTGTACTGTAAAGAAAACATTTCTCTACTCATTTCAGTTTCGGATGATAATTCAGCATCTTGTGATTGTTCACCAGAAAGCCATTTCTTCTTTCTCCCTCGACGTTGAGGCTTCATGATTATCCTCAGATCTATACTCTACATAAAATATCAAAAATAACGTTACAATTGTTTATAATAAATATATATTTCATAGGGTCACACCAATTCGAAAATTTCTGCATCATCTATCGAAAATCTATTCAACCTATAGAAGCGATTAGGCAAATCAAATTGTATACAATAGCGGCTAATGAACTCGATGCGATTACTTACGCAAGAGTAAGTGGAAAACGACAATGGATAATGTTGGCATTATAGGTATAATTGTACTTAAAGAAGTGATTATAAAAAGCCTGAATCTATTGTATTGTAATTAAAATAATAAAAGGCACTAATACGGCCAAAGATTTCAACATAATAATATGACGCGTTAACACACCGATATTAATCACTTTGTTAACTACTGGCAATTCTTGGTGGAAAGGCATTGTATTTTAAAAATAAAACATAATTTATTTTAGCGTTAATTCCGCATTTTTATAATGACCAGGACTGTTTCGCTCATCGCGAGCATTGTCAACTGATAAGCTTTAAAATCTTAACAGGGCTATTTATACGATTATACGACAGGTTATTACGATTTAACATAAAACCATTGAAAAAAACACAAAATGTCTCCCAGTGATTAGCAGATTTTCATATTTTGATTATAAAGTGTTCTGTTACCATGATATCAATGGGTGTAATTGTAACCGATACGTTTGTTTTTTGATGGTATGTTTTGAATCGAAGAACAAATAAATTTGAACACCTTTAAGGTGTTAACTGTCAATTCGTGGTGGAAAGGCATTATATTTTAAAAATAAAACACAATTTTTTTGAACTACTTTCACCTATTTATATTATAATGATAGGACTTTTTTGATCTTTGAGGATTTCTATGAAATTAAGTGTTAATGATGTAATTATACCTTGTAATTACTCCCACATTTTTGTAATGATCAGAGACGGTTTCACTCATCGCGAGCATTATCAACTCAACCCATACGACCGCCGCGAAGAACAAGTTTTAAGAATAAACATTGTTCGGTTATGGCGTCGGCCACGTAGATAAAAATTGGGAGCATGTAAGTTAATAGTCTTTCAGGATTATAAACTTGACCACGAAGAAGAAGAGAAAAATACTTCAAAACCGAAAACGATCTTCGAGCTTCAGGGGAGTGAAACGATAGCATTCCTAAAAGAAATTTAGTTGGATAGCATTTATTGAAAGAAAATTGTTTGAAATAAAAGTATCGCAGAAATGTCCTCGCTCCAATTGCAACTTGTAGGAATTTACATGTGGACTCCAGATAATAGATTAAATGCATAATATTACCATTTCGCCGATATTTTTTATGCATCTCAATAAACAAATTCGATTTTCACAAAACAAACAAAACTGGACATATATAAAGATAATGTTGCACTAAGACATAAATATATATCGGTATATAAAGGGAACAAATTTGATACAGGAAAAACCAAATAATATAATAATAAACGAAAGACGTGCTTTATTTAGAAAGAGTAAAAGTGAAGCGAAAGTGTGGGATAAAAAATTTGCATAGTTTTATTCGAAATAATATTAATAATCATTATTGAGAATGAATTAACATTTACAAGATGATGCCGCATACAAAATAGATTAGAAAAATAATTTAATAATGAGAGACTGTCTTATGGGAAAATTCGGCGAAATTAATTGCTCCTATATGTCTGCAGTAATGAAGCAATAAACGGTGATTAATTATTCGTCTCACGAGAATAAAATGGATGTGCAGTGATGGCAAACCTTTTTACGTTCGCCTGCCATAAATTTGCGCATCGATTGTCTGACGCGCCGAGAAGTTTTTGATGGAAAAAAAGTTTTTCAGAGTTTTATTGAAACAGTTTAAAACAATACAACAGCTTCATGAAAATTAACTTATTAGCAATTAAAAACCATTAGCAGTAGCGGATTTTCACCTCCAAACACCGGTAATTAAATTTTTAATTAGTAGTGTTATGGTAATTTGTACTATTATCGTCTATGTCTTACCCCTCCCCACGTTCAGTAGAAAGATACAAACCCATCATACCATTCATTTTTTACTTGAGTATTAGAATCATTGTTTACCTTAGAAATAAATAACCTTGCGATACAGCTGAAGATGCTTCTTAAAGCGAAACACGTGTCACATTTAGTAACACAGCCAGTGGAATCAATTTTAATTTTATATTAAAAATGAATTTCCACAAAGTTACCACTGATTCCATCGAAAATATATTATATATCAGGTTTATATTACGTCACTTTTAATATTATACAAGCCCAACTGGATTCATCAGTCCGACCTAGTTCTTGAACTATATTTTATAAAATTCATTTCAGAAAATAACGAGTCCCAAGTATATCGCGATACCTCAGTTCCAAAGTGTAACAAGATTAAATATAAAACGACTAGTCCGAAGATCTTATGCATGAATCTTATGAAGAAATAAAAAATGAATTTGCAAATCGTTCATGTGTCAGCTAAATTTTCGTACGTGCCACCTCTGACAAGCGCGCCCTAAGTTCGCCATCACTATAATATAGTATACATAAATAGATAATTAAGACAAGATCTACATTACAAATATGATACGTATAAAAGAAATCATTTTAAAGAATGTTGGTTACATTTCATAATAATCTGGATTAAATTTATTCTCACATTATAAAACAGTTTCTTACGTGCCGACCAAATTCCACGAAAATTTATTTATCAGTGCATTCTAATATCTAACAATCATATAAATGGTATGGAATCAATGGCAGCAGTTATCATAATACTAAAATGTCGCCATATCAATGAAAACGTTTCATATTCTAAAAATTAATAATTAAATGTTCTTATTGGTATTATCTTACTATTTTAATATAATTTACATCGTTTTTGAAATGTCTCCATTTTGATTGTGAAAACTTCCATATTTGTTTCCCACTATGCATAACTGCTGACTTTGTCTTGTGAAAACTGCCAGGTTTGTTTTGCACCAATACAGCATACGTATGAAATGGCAAAATATAGCGCGTCGATTTGTTCGCTTTATAACTGCCGCTTTTGTTACAAAATCGATTTCAATTCTTCAAAAATGTACATGTTAGAAGCCTTAATTGTTTTAAATTTAACTTATTACCATGTGCAGAATTTGTCAGCTCTATACGATGACATATTATATTTAACTCATTTGCGACAAAACATGGAGCCGTCGTTGTTTCCAGAGTCTTTATATTAAATAAGAATATTCGAATAATTTTTGAGTTTGAGAATTTCATATTTATATGTGCAACTTATCTTTTTTTAAACGTCTTTTTTGCACGGTCTCTGGGACGTACCACCCGTGCAAAATAGAATTGGGTGTAGTTTATTATCTGACAACAAAGTGAAGACTATGATTTAAAATGAAGCCAAGAAATTCTTATTTCACATTGTTTAAATGAGGTTGCATAATAGAAGTAATTTAAAATATATGCTCGCTCTCTCTGTCACCGCAGATGAAGACTATCACAAACTACACAAAACATAGTAACATGTGATACGATCTCTTCAAGAGCATATTGGAAGTAATGTTGTCCGTTATACATTTGTAGGACGTTTGGAGCGAAAGGTTTCACCACTGTTTTTTTAAATTGAATTAACTCACCTCAGCAAATGTATCATCTAAGAATCCTTTCCCTTGGTTGTGTTGCATGGGCAGTCTGGCCCCAACGGACTCCCCGTTCTTCCGCTTGTCTGTGTTCTGCTGCGCGCTCCCGTTGGCATTTTTTTGCTGATTGGGATGCGAGTTCTGGTGCTTGTCGTGCGAGGGGGCCAGGTTCGGCGGCGCCTGCGACCGGAGCCAGCCGGTACCCGCTGCGGTCACGCCCGCCGGAGGCGGCGCGCCCTCCTTGAATCCGGGGTTGTCGAACGCGAATTCGTCTTTCACGTTTTCCGGGTCACTCATCAGCACCAAGTGTTTATCTGCAATGGAAGATAAGGCAAGAATTAGTAATATGTAACTAACATTGCTTATTATTATCAATCAAGATAATCAGGACTGTACCGTATTGTAAATCATCTTCACCGTATTCTGAACATCTAGATTATAAGATCAATAAAAAGATTAAATCATTGTACCTGTGACCATAATCGAGTAGTTACGCTACAGAACGTAAGTTATACACAATAGTGGGGGTTAAGCGTTCGAATTCCTATTCATTTAGGCATTTTTTCCTATCACGATTATTTTCATCCCTAACATTTCAAATTTGAATTATTCAAATTTTGTACATCTCTATGTATTTCATCACTAACAACCCGGGTTTCGCCTTTAGGCATCCTCAGGCATTCAGAATGCCGAAAGGTGAAACCCGGATCGTCAGTGACGAAATACACGGAAATATACAAAATCTCAAAAATTCAAATTTTTATTTTCATAATTTATTAAAACCGCGCGACAGCCGTAACTCGTCAACAGACGGGATTTGACCTGCAGGGGTTCATATCAGGGAGAATATATAATGGGGGTCCACGAGATGAAAATGGGGATTCACGGATCGAAATCCATTTAGACTGCACGCAAAGTAACGCACCATTGTGTCCACATTTGAAGTTATAGTATTACCAACATTACTTGAATGTGTTAAGGAACGGACATGTTTTCAAGATATTATCGATATTGCGAATCACTATTTAATAAAATAAGAATATTTAATGCGATATATTGTTGCTGGAAGTCTACCTCATTACCGAAACACTGACCTCTGCAAAAAATAATCGGTTAATGCGCAAAGAATCTTTAAAAATAAAATATAGCTATATAATTATTATTGTTTTTACGAGGTTTCGTACGCGGATTCCTAATTCTACATGCCATATAGGTGCATCGCAAAAAAAAACTACAACGTAATAATATAGATTCGGAAAGACAAAAAAGCGAGCAACAGTGGGCCGACGAAATCATTATTGTTATTATCTCATGGCAGGCGTTGTCTACTGAACTCGCGTAAAATGATAAATCATTCGCAGATATAAAAAAAACATGTATAATTTTTTTTTGTAACAAATTAAAAAATTTCGAAGTGAGTAGGTGTCTGAATACAGCCCTGACTTTGACAGGCGTTAAATAAATCGCATGTCGTTTTTATTTATGGAAATAAAACACACTTTGAAGCATGTATGTACTAACTCATTAATCGTACAATAGGATCGTGAAAGAACCAGTCTATTTCAGAATAATCAAAATAATTGTTATACGTACTTTCGTATTATTTATTATAAACTTTCTTTTAAATTCTGTTTTTTGAGCTGAAAATTATTCTCAAACAGAGCGAAACCAGTTCTAATCATATGATACAAGTGCTTAATAAGTATACCTCTTCCGCGGATTATACTACACCTTCAAGATGTAAACAACATATCGACGGTGTTTTGGCCAATTGACGTAAACCTCAAAATTGAAAATGTTCAGGAGAGAGTAAAAACTGTAAAAATATACAGTGAGTTGCGTTATGAATTTTTGAAATGCACTACTTTAAATTATCATGTTTCCAGATACGGGATTATACGTAGGGATTGTCGACATTATAGTGGCTTACATCAAGTGCCCTGGCCAGAATTTTTAGACCTAAAACCAATGTAAAAAAAACAGACAAACATTGATAGGTCTTAAAAAATCGTAACAAATAATATGACAACATGGAAGGGGTTCAAAAGAATTTAAAACTATATAATGCAATCTTTTTCTTTGATGGTTTCAGCGGTAGCTTTGCGGAAATTCATGTTTAATATAACATCATTATTCCACTGGTTGTATTACTAACTGACACAACTGGGCATAGTTATTAATTTTAATTGTATACTATATGTGGCGATTAAAAGCAAAAATTGATGTGTTCACTTTGCATTATTAGTAGTAAGCGAAGTTTCTTTGTTTCAGGCAAAAATGTTAGCTTTAGCGATAGTTTATTAATTCCATCGTATCGTATTTCCATTTAAAGAAAGTACACGTATTATTAGCAGCCAGTCAACTGCTAATTGCAATAAATTGAGCGAAATAAAATTGGACATATCGGCATTTGATTGCAAACTATTATACTAATCGGACTGTGAATATCATTAAAAATTAATAAAAAAAAAGTGTGTTTTTTTCTGGGGTTGCAGTTGCAAGTTATTATTTGTCGTTAGATATTGTATTGTGAAATGACTTATATTATACGTACGTAATATTTTGTTCAACTTTGACAAACTGCGGACTTATCCGTTTTTGCTTTACATCGCCTCATATGACGTAATTTATGGACGAGAAATATGGCAGTGTTATTCAGTTTTTAGTCATGCATTACAAATACTTAATCGATGAGCGAAAACAGTTCCGGATTCTCTGTATTTTATTGTATATATTTTTTTTTTAATGGATAAAATATTTCACAGAAATAAAAAAATAATAACCAGTCGTAAAAAGTTAGATTCCACAACTGTGCTGTCATCGTACATATTTATTGCACGTAACAAACGATACAGAATATAACAAAGAATTATAGGCTACACAATTAGGTTCGTAATTTATCAAGGATCAAAATCATTGCGTGCCCGCCCACACTGAAATCGTTTCGACCCGCTTAAAGCATTTCGCGCTAAACGGAGGAGACTTCAACGCGCGGTAAAAAGTTTTCCACGAAACCCGACAATTATCGAGCAACGAACCGCTCAACGAAATTGTAAAATAATAACGCACTTTAAATATAATATGTAAACTGAAACGAATGCGAAAATAAGATATTGTGTTACAGATTAGCGCGTAGAAACAACTCGAGCGTTGTCTTAGTTGATTTATTATGCCGCCTCGGTAACACATACGTTTTCTTTTCAGTGAAAATGATTATACATATCAGTTTTTTTTGTTAACTTCTCAAGGACGCCAAACTAGTTGTCATCTCGACTTTGTATGCCAAACTAGTATCTTGTTGATTTTGATCGATTTTCCGTATAATATTTAAAGCCTAAGTGGTAAGTAAAAAATAAAAATACTCGATTTTTTTGTAAGAACGATACGTTAAAAAAACCGTGTAAAAAAGATATTGTGGACACATCGACATTCCCTACGTATAGTCCCGTATCTGCAAACATAACATTTTACAGGAGAGCGTCTCAAATATTCAAAACGCAGTTGTAAAGTAACGACTGTTTCTATCTTCTTCAAAATTGGGACAGTGCTATTATTTTCAATCTAATTTCTTATTTTATATAAAGTTTTGCTCAATAGTTTATAGTTTTTGAGGTATTACAAGTAAGGCATTGTACTTCAGATTTTAGGTAAAGATCTTTCGTATAAGCGGCTAGTTACGTGTTTCTAAATTAAGAAAAAACGGTAAAGTAGGTACTTTTTCCAATGTTGTTCAATTCCTATCTATAGAACCGAGTGTGTAGACAACGGAAATACAACAGACGTATAATCACGAAAGTGTCGAAGTAATGTAACCCATTTCCAATTTTTATATGAGCAACATAGAACGGATTAAAAGTACGGCAGTCTCTGGAACGTATACCCTGTGCAAAAAGAGAATCGGGTGTACTTTTACATTTAATCTATATCAGAGCAATCAATGTGAAAGGGTTTCTAGCGAAGCCTTTAATATTTTTTTATTAATGTCTGAATGATCGATTAACAATAAACCCATGAAATAACTGTCTATGGTGTTGTGACATGGCCTAATTATATCCCAAAAATGTTGGTGCTGTGAGTAAGGGGCCTCCAACGGTACACCGGTCCCAATACCGGACACACGAAAAGATGGATTAA
The DNA here is from genome assembly GCA_022494535.1 of Himalopsyche phryganea. Taxonomy (NCBI): domain Eukaryota; kingdom Metazoa; phylum Arthropoda; class Insecta; order Trichoptera; family Rhyacophilidae; genus Himalopsyche; species Himalopsyche phryganea. The sequence continues at coordinate 729,042 of JAGVSL010000095.1, read as the reverse complement.
TTTTCGATCGCGATCACGTTGAAAATTCATACGCGTAAAGTTTAAAACCGCTACGAAGTTAGCATTATACCTAAGATGTCGCTCGTTCCGGATACGGCTGACTAAACCCTGCCGGAAGTTCGTCCATATTGAATTGGCAGGGCCATGGCGGTTTATCGTAGCAATCAGGGCCGGACACACTATACTACATTAAGCATCAGATTCAGTTTGATTTGCACATTTAAAAGTCATACATTGTCAAGAAGATGGTATTATACAAACACAATTTTTTCTGATACATTCAAAAGAGAAAAGAGAGTACATTATTTAATTTTTACATTGCCAGCGTTCAAACCAAAATGAAGCTTTTGAAAGTTTCTAGTTTATCACAGACTACTCTGATTTCGGCGATTATCTTAAATCATGTCCGTTTCCAATGTGAGTATATCATCGTTTATATCGCAAAATTGTAAACTAATTTTATATATAAATCGCAGTCTCGTGTTCAATTTCCCGTGCGGACAGTTTTCATAAATTGATATTTCAATCGATTCAATCGAGTGTTTGTGTTGTAAAAACTCCCTCCTCACCCACTCATCCGATCCTCGCAGGGCGCAGCCAGAGCGATTAGCTAACCACTAGTCCTGTCCTAGCCCTATCCATCTATCCCTACTCTCTTCGATAAAGAGAGGTTGAGCAACTGAATAACAAACAGTGCCCATAGAAAAACTCTGTTGAGATACCTTCATTAGAAGACCATATGCTCCACAATGAGGGCGGATATGGAAAAAAATACTGACAGAAGGCACTAAGTCATAAAAACAAGATATCCGAGATGATCGCATTTAAAGCATTATATTTTTTTTCAAAGAACTCTCTCTCCCAACTCCCAAGTATAAATGAAAAGATTTTTTGGAAATTATAAAGAATATTCTTTTCTGTATACAAATCTTATGACGCTTTCTGTCAGAATATTTTTTTTCGATGTCATTATATCCTATGACTTCATTCGTCGGTACGTAGAGCGTTAAATTGCATACATTTTGACATTTAAGACAGAAAACAATAAAAAATTGACGTAACCTGTCTTTTTGTATTCATTTTATATTAACTTATACGAAGATTCTGCAAGATAGTTAATGTGTATACACAATAATTCGGTGTGTGACGATTTATTTTGATATTTCAATATCAAAGTATTCGTTTAAATGCATCATAAATTTCGTTGTAAAATGAGCATTATGTACTGTGTGTTTTAAGTTCATTTTGGGCAGGTATATATCGTGTCAGTGTACCTTCGATATATTATGTGTCGGATTCCGCGCCTGGCAGACATGTTGTGATGATGATCAAATCGTCGAACGGCTGCGGTGGAACGTGACAGTATGCAAGTGTTTTGTTGTTATTATATTTCATTATTATTTTATTAAGACAATCGAGAACGTATCTCGGACACGTACCGCCGACCACAAACGGTCCTGTAATGGAAAACGCATTTGTTTTATTATTGTAAAGTAGTCAGCTTCAGACAGATAAGGGAGAATGCTTATGCACGTCAGTGTTCAAACAGAATAATTGCGCTTTTGTAAGTGTAAGTGCCGACAATTATATCAGTATTCGTGATGTTCAAAACAGCAACTTAATACAGTGGAGACACAGTATTACATAGCTTGATGAAATTAGTCACAGTGTAATAGGTCAGCAATGGCAAATACGTGACACGCGACCAATTTTCGATATCACGCCGAAAAAACGTACATTTAAAAAACATGGAAAATCATGCACGACACTTTTATATAATCGACGGTGTTCCGGCGAATTGATGAAACCCTCAAAATCGAAATTATTTAGGATAGAGTAAAAACTGATTTCATCGAACACATTATAGGTCTGGTGAGTACCGTTATGAATCTTTGAAATGCACTCCTGTAAATTCTCATGTTTTCAGATACGGGATTATAAGTGGCCGAGTCAGAATTTGTAAACCTAAAACCAATGTAAAATGATGTTTCCTTTACAAAAAGTGGTCAATTTATTTCTATAATTTACATCATTTGGACGAGACCTCTTCATCATTAACTCTTTTTCGTATTTTTTGAGGGTTATATCAATTGGCCAAAACACACTCGATATGAAAGTGAGGATTTGACCATTTGAAAAAAATTCTACAGATTTGTTGATCTTTGATACGAAGTTTCACTGTTGATAACTATGAACTGCGACTAGGTCACGTGAAACTGTTGGTGAGCGTGGTTGGCCGATTCCGATCTGACTAATCGTGAAAAGAAATCGATAGAATTGATATGAGCGAAATATTTTACTTGCGTTTTTCATTGAATAATGTTGTATTTGTTCAAGTTTGTTGAATATCTCAGTAGATGGTATACTTACCAGAGTTTTATACCTTAGAGTTGCAAAAAAAGAAAATATCGATTTGACCAGGTATTTTATCTTGTATATAAGCGTAAGCTGTCTACTGTTTCTCAGTTTGAGTTCATGCGTGTGCTTGAATTGCTGAAGATGCCGAAACGTGAAGCCCGGGTTGTTAGTGACGAAATACTTGTAAATGTACAACATCTCAATAATTCAAATTTGTGAGAAGACCCGAATCGAAGAGAGGCGAGTGGCTGGTTATCGATGTCCGGGAAGGGCTGGGATCTCAAACAAACACCATTTCAAATCCGGTTCAACACTTATTTATTTTTAATCGAAGATGCAGTGGTTTACAATGCACAAAAATAATATTCCTAACACATAAAATTGATTCTACATTTACATTTACTTAACAACTGAATTTACTTTAAATTATAATGCAAATGACACGACACACGATTTTAAATTACGTCCAATTTCAAAACAAACACAAACAATTCACAGCGTCAACAGTGCCGACCACGAGGCCGGCAGCTCACCTCCACTCTTAAGATTGTGATCGACTCCCCACACATAAAATTAAAAGGACTCCCGCATCGTCGGAGCCACCCCTTTCCGTCAAAAATGGACTCGTCTTGCGAACATATCCGCATATGCGATTGTGGCCGCGCGTCTCTGACGACAGTTGGGTCGATTTCTCCGAATCATTGTCATTTCCGCTGGGCGATTTCAGTTATGGACCCTAATAAAACTCAACGAAAAAACCAGGATGTGTCATTTGATATACGGTATTACCATATACTGACACAAATAAAAATAAATATTCTCGCATGCGACTTGCATGATTGATATTGAAGAATTTGGCTCAGGAGAAGGTAGAGCTCTTTCGCTTGCATGGCCCGCACGCTGCTGCGATTCAGTATCAAGAAGATAGATTTCAGTTTCTAGTTGTTATTTCAATGCTACTTCTTCGTGAACACTCTCTAGTTGAATAGAATGTATGCGCATTGTATGTTATTCACTTAGTGGGTGAGTCGTACGCAGAGTGAAATGCAAAACGGGTGGGAGAGGCATTCAAAGGTCGGTCAAAGGCCGCGGAGCCACAATCGGAATGCGCTAAACACACTCACCGCTGCCACTTTTCGTTCAACGGCGCAGGCTCATCTTTGCCGCAACTTGTGTTTCACAGGTTAAATGATAGAATTAAACAGACGTACGTACACCCACCTGCATAAGACCATAGGTAGAACTTGTTTTTTTCACCACGTCCGCTCCCAAAATGGAAAACATCGACGATGTTCTGGAAAATCGAGATTCTAACAGAGGCACGAAACTATTCCAGTATACCTACACGTACGTCAGGTAGCCGGGCAAATCAGAACAGTGACAAAATAAAACAAATAGTATTTGTTATGTTTTCTACATAAATTATAAAGATAAATATAAAACAAAATTTAAAAGAAATACATGTGTCGCTAAACATTTTTAATAAAATAAGTTCTTTATCGATAGATCTCTCAATTTTTCAATTTAATAATCAAGTCTAAAATTTCTTCCTGTTTCGCCTCCTGTTAGAAATTCATTTTTTTTAAATTAAAAAATGTCTTTTTTACACGATTTCGATCTCTGTTTTACACGGTCGACGCACTCAGAAAAAACGATGGTACAGAAGAATATTTTCCTCTTTATTGCACACCGGAAGACAGAAAATAAATAAATTTTACTTAAATCTACCGTACTTGACAGTTTTTCGTGATTTACTAAAAACTCTAAAAATCTTCGGGACCGTGTTTAGCGACTCATACATTATGGTATCCAGAAAGTTCACCGACTAGAAATTTTACCGTGCTACAATTCGTAAAGGATAATTCACCGATTCTATAATTATGAAATCTGATTACAATAGAAAATATTATACAGTATCAGTAAAATAATGGATCGTATTTTACCCACAGATTCTTCACTTGAAAATAAGTCAATTACTTCGGTAATCCTTGAGTCTAGTGTTATAGAACCTTAAAAGATACATTTTTTCAGATGTAGGCGGCGCTTATGTTTAATAGTAAAATCTTGTGGAGAATTTATTAGAACTAGTTGACTTAAGTCAGTTTAACTTTCCAAACATTTAAAAATGTTTTGTGAAATAGTTGGTTGTTTTTTTTTTGTTTAATATCAAATCGTAGAATCGATGAATTATCCTTTCGACGAATTGCGGGGCGGTGAACTTTCCAGTCGGTGAACTTTCCTATGACCATGTATGATAATCTCGTGTATTATAATAAACTTAAATATAATATGTCGATTGTAAATAAAAAATAAAATTATATTTGGAAAACTAAGATCTTCTTAACGCGTTCCAGTTACGGAATATATATTTATTATTATACAACCTGCAGTTATTATATTACATACTTCTTTGAATTTGTGTTGTATATGTATAAATCATAAATAGATACGACAAAAATAGAATGTGTTTTATTTTTCACCTGTGTTGCTTGTCACTGTTCTGATTTGTCATGTTCTGTTTTCTGTTCCTAGGAGGAAAGTCTAATAGCATTGACCACTTGTGTGCTATGGGGCTGACACATTAACAAACATGCGATCAATGTATCGAAGTGTCTTTTTGGGTAATCGCATCATTGGACGCGCAACGAAAGTCTAGAGCGCGTCATTCAGCCACTGCTATTACTAGCGAAGCGAATATCGGTGGACACCGAACCCAGAAGCGCCGGCTTGTGGGTCAAACGACCTCATCGTGTCGACTTGTCGGAGAAGTAGCGGACCGGTCGGCTTGTATGGTCATACCGTGTATACTAGCCCTGGCGACATGTTAAATCAGCGACACGAAACCGATGGAATGCGAGCTGCTTATGTCACGCAAAATACGATACGTCTTAACCGTGCCCGCTACCAATTTACGTTTCATAATTGAAATCGACATCCCCCTTTGCAATCAATTAACTGGTATTTTAAATAATTAAGTAATAACTACAGCACATATAAAAATTGTTTTAATTAAAAGTCTGGAGATGTTTCCCAAGAAAAGCAGAAACTTCTACGATGAAAATAATAATTTTATATTAAAATCGAATAAACACTAATCTATCACAAAAGATTAATTTTTGTTTTTAAAAATGATAAAAATAATGATTTTTTCAATGAAACATTTCATATTTTAAAAATAAAACACGATTTGTTTTCTATTACTACCGCTACGTTTTTATAATGATCAGGACCGGATTAGCTCATCGCGAGCATTATCAACTGATAATGTTATAGTAAAAAATAATTTCTGTTTTATTTTTAAATAAATTCTGTTGCAATAGTGCATTTCGACCAAAAATTGACAGTTAAACAGCTTACGACATTTCATATGTAGTGTTTGCGATGTCTTCTCTCCTCAAATTGATTTTGAGTGACTGCAAAGTTTTAGTTGATATTTTATCATGTGATTCAAAATTTGAAACATCAGCATCAGACACACTTCAATTTGCTGTACCATTTTTTTGCATTACCAAAAAATCGTTCATTCAATACCGCATGGTAAAAGGTTGACAATGGCTTCCTGAAATGTTGCACAGCTGTAAATAATTATTAATAATATCGTGCATAGTAATAAATAGCGTGCAGTAATAACGGGGGTCTGCGGACATACGTTAATTTGATTCTTATTTGTGCGTATTGATTATAAAAAGCTCGCAGCGGACAAGGTGATATGGCGGTGACCCACTCAGCGCGGTTCGCTGTGATGGAAATCCACTTCTGTGGCGCTTCGACTGAACGGCGGAAGCGTACACGACGACAGAGTCGCACAAATCCAATGCCATTCATATTTTAATGATGTCTATAAAATAACCACTTATAATGTGTTAACTGTCGATTCTTGGTGGAAAGGCATTACATTTTAAAAATAAAACACAATTTGTCGAACGTTTGTAAAACGTACAAAGCAAATTGTTTTTTAATTTTAAAATAAGCAAATAATGTCCATATTATAGATACGAGAAAGAGATCCACATTCATTTATTGATAGTATTGGCATATACTTAGTAGAATCTCATTATAATATATTAAAAAATCACAAAGTATTCAGTTCTACTATAGTATTTTATCAGTTTGTTATCCGAATAGCTATTTTGGCACCACGTCGTCGTCAGAACTATTTATAAACTAATTAAGCTTAGCTATATATTCATACTTTTTTTAAAAGAAATAGACAAGTTTATAGCATCTCACTTATTCCAATATCATAACTTTTATTAAAAGTTAATATATCTAACATACGTAAAAAAAGTGTTTTTGAGTTTTTTTCTGTTGTTTCTTTTTCTGTCAAACTACTACTTCGCAGAAAGCAGCATTAAAAGAATTTCAAAAAACCGTAATAGAATAATTATATAGTGATTCACCTCAGTTTTGCATCGTGCCAAAAACCGTGCCTTGAGTCGCCTTTAACTATGGCAATTCATTTGAAAAAGCATTGGCAAATATTATTTAATTTAACGCCATCTATGTTAATTCGTGGAGTAAATTCATTAATAATAAAATCACGTACTGCATTTAAGGGTAGTCGTTTGAAATCGGTCCAGCACCCGCGCCGGCCGAAGGTCGCGTACCTGGGGAAATCCTTTAGGAAAAAGGTACGTTTTTCTTACTTCCTAGTGTTATTGTGAGAGTGAAGCTTTGTACTCTAATCCGATCAGACGGCCAGTGTAGTTTTGTTTGCCAATCGCTTCGCTTTCGTTTCATTTTTGATTCTTATATAGCGTGTATTAAATACTGTAAATGTAAATACTGTAAATGTAAATATTGTAAAATTGGATTATTGAGATTTTGTACACTTCCATGTATTTTGTCACTAACGACCCGGGTTTCGCCTTTCGGCATCTTCAGGCATTCGAGCACACGAATGGACTCGAACTGAGAGACAGTAAACAGTGTCTAACGTTTATATAGAAGATACAAATGCGACAAATATTATTTACGAGGTAAGATATTATACGTCTGAGAACCACACTGATACCTGAGTTAAAATTTCGGGAATCTCCCTAATCCTTATTTTGTAAACACCATATTAACAGAGTGGCGAATTGCCGCTTTTCAACTTCTTTTAGAAATACCAGTGATTTTACAATTATAATAGTATTGTGGGTTTTGACGGGATGTAATTCGACGAATGGGTAAATATATACAATCATTTCACATTTAGTGACATCTGTTAGGTGTTTCAACGTATCGGATATAATAGCGGAGAATTAGGAAAGTTCAGCTGCTCATTCAAAATTGGCAAAGAATTTAACTGGGCTCTATTAATTTCCAAAATTTCTTGATAAAATAATTTATGATCCCCCATGTTTTTATGCAACAGTTTAACCCCATCATCCGCATTAAACGTATGGTTCTCCATTAGCAAGTGATTTGCGAATGTCGAAGTTTCTTTTTTTAATCTAAAGGCAGCTAAATGTTCTGATACCCTTATATCTAATGTACGTGTGGTTTTACCCACATAGAAATGTTGGCAATCATTGCATTGTAATTTATAAATACCAGATTTGTTCTTAAAGTTTACTCTATCTTTATTGTTAATAAGTAATTTGCCTAGAGAGTTTTTGCAATAGAACGCCGGTCTAACACTATCAGCGAGTTGTTTTTTTAATTTTAAAGCTTGTGCAACCTAAATAACTAATTTTATGCCAGATTCTAGGGTGGTCTATGTCTTTAGACAAGTTCCCGAAATATAGCATCTTTTCTGCTAATTTACGTTGTTTTTTTGATACAAGACTATCTATAAGAGACGCCTCATAGCCATTATTAATGGCAATTTGTTTAATAATGTTTAGTTCGTTTTCAAAATTAAATTTATTTAGAGGTATAGTGACTAATCTGTGCACCTGAGAATGGAAAGCAGCCAATTTATATGAGAAAGGATGGTCTGAGTTAAAATCGATGGCCGCATCTGAAAACGTCTGTTTTCGATAAATTTTAAATTCATGAATGGAGTTTTTAATATCAATATTAAGGTCAAGGAAATTTATATTCTTGCCCCCTACTTCTAAAGTGAATTGAATTTTATCATCTAGTGAGTTAAGAAAATTATGAAGGTTAGAAACTTGTCTCTCAGTTCCATTGAATAGACAAAGGATGTCATCTACGTAACGGAACCAATAAACTACGTTTCTAACTTCTGTTTTATTGCTAAAAATAAGGTTTTCTAAATGGTTCATGTAAAATTCTGCTAATAGTGGTGACAAACAACTTCCCATTGCAAGGCCTTCGGTTTGTTCATAGAATCTATTATCAAATTGAAAATAGTTCTGGTCAACGCAAACGTCTAATATATTAAGTAATTCCGTAGTAATGACGGGATTAACTCTACTCGTATTAAGGGTATCTTTGATGATTTGTTTACATTTGTTTACAGGTACATTAGTGAATAAGCTAACAACGTCAAAAGAAATTAATTTGGCGTTTAACGGAATGTTATAATTTTTAATTTTATCTAACTCTAATGAATTTTTAATACTATACAATGGCTTGAATTTACTGTGATTGCGGATGAGAGAGTTAGCTCTTTTGGAAAGTTTATACGCTGGAGCATTCATATATGAAACTACCGGGCGGATTGGTATTGAATCCTTGTGAATTTTCGGTAGCCCATAAAATTTGGGGGCTTGTGGATTTCTAGTAGATAAAAAAGACAAATCCTTAGGGTTGATTGTAATGCTACAACTATTTATAACCTCTTTAATATTTTTATTAAATTTTAATGTAGGATCTTTTTTCAATTCGACTATATCGTTATTATCGAGAAAGTTATTAAACTTATCAACATAGTCTTTTCGCGTTAACAGGACCGTGGTATTTCCTTTGTCCGCCTTTGTGACAATGATATCATTATCTTTAATTTTAGTTTTAATATTTTTAAGAGTAGCCAACTCCTCATTAAACTTATTGTAATTTTTGTTGCTGTTTAAGTAATCTTTCTTAAGGATGCGAGAACAAATATGTTTGCTGGTTAAATCTTTATGTAATGCAATTTCTAAATCTATAGCAAGGTTTTCATAATCCGATTTTCTATTTGGCAAAGGCGGACAATATTTAAGACCTTTTGATAAAAGGCTCTGCTCGTCTTTTTTTAAATTGACGTTGGACAAATTTACAACTCTATCAAAAAATTTTATAGGTGTTTCCTCATTTATAACTAGATTAGATTTATCAGCTCGACTTTTATTTTTCTCTTCGATCAATTTCTTGAGTTTATAAGTTTGTTTTTCATATTTGCGTTGTATGATTTCGGAAACATTATATCTAATATCACGGTCTAATATATCAAATTCTACAGGATGAAGTTTCTGTGGGAAGTGTACAAAATCTCAATAATCTAAATTTGATATTGAAATTCCATCAAGCACCCTCAGTCGATGTCTTAAATTATGTAAATATTGTAAATTGTTTTGAAATGCAAACCAGTCAACTATATCTGAAAATTAACAAGGAACCACGGAACTGAAGTTTTTCTAGACGATTATCCTGGAAGCTGGGGTGCTGTCATCATCAAGCGACCCTGCCAGAAACGTTCGTTTCAATAGGTAATTGAATTCCTTGCGAAGTTGTGAGTCGTTTATTCGATATTGGGCGCTCATTCGGCGAAGCAAGTATTTGCGTTTCTGGACACGTATAGCTACACTGCTGCCAAATAAAGACGGAAGATTTGTCTCTGATTCCATATTAGTAAATAAAACACAGTTTAATAAGACAATAGAAACAGATAGCTGTTATGTAGCGGTGCCGTTTCCCCAACGGGCTATTTGTGCCAAAATACAAGCGGCCAGTGGCACAGTATTTATGGTCACTTGAAAGAATATGCAAATAACGAAGTTCCAAACAAAAAAAAAATTATGAACGAGCGAGCGCAAGTCACCCAGCTAAAAATACAATACGCAAATATTGCTTGTTTTAAGAAATTGAATGGTGTGTAATTGATTTTTTTTATCTATGTTCGTTCCCAATGTGAAGCATATGGTCTCCTAATGGAGGTATCTCAACTCAACTAATCGCTCTGGCTTTCACTCCGTTTTTAAGCTCGTATGGGGTGGGAGGGAATTTTAGACAACAAAAACATCCATGTCGCAGTCAACCACGTTCGCCGCTGCACCACAAACCCTGTTTTAAGATATCGAGTGAGTGTGGTTGGTGGAATTCAATATCAAATTTGAATTATTGAGATTTTGTACACTTCCATGTATTTTGTCACTAACGACCCGGGTTTCGCCTTTCGGCATCTTCAGGCATTCGTGTGCTCGAATGCCTGGAGATGCCGAAAGTGGTAAACAATTTTGTTTCAAAAGTGGTCAAATCCAAAATGAAATCATTTATAATACAAAAAGTACGTAATATTAATTCACTTTACTCTTAAAAATTTTAGTTTTTTTCTATTTACCTAATTTTCTATAAAAGAAGGTTTCATTTGTGATACCAGGCAACACACTAAAAAAGTTTAGTTATTCCGTAGAAGGATCTCAATATAGGTACGCAATATCGAATTTGACACGAATACTTCTTCCCATTAATAGCGCTAAGTTACTGACAAAAACATTTGAAATATTTAAATAGTGATTGAAGAATCAAAATGGCATATCTATGTTATATCCGAAAACGGTACGCGGCTCGCATTTGAAGTCATCTGCCGCAAGTCAACAAATTTGAATAATGACACAAGCAGCCTTCGGACTACCGAAAAGGCGAAAGGATCATTCATTGTTTTAGAGTCACGCATTAGGCCATATAAAAACACTAAACGACTACATATTATTATTATGTATTCTATTAGAAAAAATAATTATTGCATAATATTATTACGTTTCGTATGGGATACGAATACGAGACCGCATTTAGGAATAATAAACACCATCAGCGGAAATTTTACGTGATTTATTTGGTATAATTATTTTTTTTTTAAATATAAATAAGTCATATTTTAGGAGATAATATAGTTTGACCGATAGAAACAACATGCACCTAAGCCTTATCAAAGTCTTTTCATAACTAAATGTGTTTTTCTTGTATAGATAAAAAAATAATACGAAAACCCTGGCTTTTGATGCAATACGTCAATAGTCAGCCTTACACACAGGCACCTCCACGCGCGATTGGGAAATTTGTGTGCTTTAAAACGAGAAAGAATGTGCATAGCGTCGTCATTTTCAAGAGAGTTCTCGTTTCAGCGAACCACCCAATCGGGCGTGGAAGGGCTTAGGTGTAAAGCCCCCTTATGTAGGAGTACCCCGACTTTCAGTCAAGACTAACTATAATATCGACACTCCCTAAGTATAATCACGTAAGTGCCACATACGTGATTATACGTATTTTGTATTTTCGTTGTCTATGCACACAATTCTATAGGAAGGAATCAAAAAACTTTGAAAAGAGTACCATATTTACTTCACCGTATTTCCGTGAAGTATAAACACGTTACTAGCCGCTTATACTAAAGATCTTTACCTAACATCCGAAGTTCAATGTCGTACTTGTAATATTTCAAATACTATAAACTCTTGAGCAAAACTTTATATAAAATAAGAAATTAGATTTAAAATAATAGCACTGTTCGAATTTTGAAGAAGATATATGCAGCCGTTACTTTGCAACTGCGTTTTGAATCTTTGAGACGCTCTCCTGTAAAATGTCATGTTTGCAGATACGAGATAGATTATACGTATGGAGTGTCGATATGTACTAAATTGTTAAATAACCAAGAACATTTTCTCATAGCTAAAAAAAAGTGCGATGCACATAAAACATGTGCCGCTTTCCCATTTCCTGCGTCTGCAATAAAACTAATAGCTAGGCGTAATAATGACAATGCAATGAATGAACCATGTCTGGAAAATCGACATATCGATTAGCGACGGCGGGAAATAAAATAAAATGTGGGTCGGCGGTAACGAGTTCTAATGGGCGGCCCGAGAGACAGAAAAATCGACAATGTGTGGGAAACGGCAGCGGAACATGTCAACGCCAGCTGACTGCTTGCGACGTCATTATAATATATTATTGCGCATCGTTTTACAACCAAAACACAGTAAAAAAACGTTAATCGTGGACCTCTTCAATGCGGGGGTGCCAGCACGTGTACGACAGTATTGACCGTACGGAATAACACAGAATAAATACATGATCCGTAACCGAAACCACGTTCACCACTACACCACGTTCGGACAGTTTCATGAACTGATTTTTCAATCGATTTCTGAATTTATGTTCGAAGGTGTGAATGTTTGTAATGTTCAAAATTCCTTCCCACTCATCTGATCCGAAAAACTACTAGTTTTGTCCGAGCCCTATCGTTATATAGAAAGAAGAGATTCTTCGAAAAAAGAGAGCTTGAGCGACTGAGTAACGAGCAGTAGTCTGAAGATGCTTCTTAAAGACGCAAAACGCGCCACGTTAGAAACAAAGCCAGTGGAATAACAAAGTTACGAATTGTAATTTTATACTGAAAACGAATGTCCACAAAATTACCGCCGAATCCATAGAAAATATTAAAGTAACGAGCAGTTATTGTACGAAAACTTCTGTTTAGTTCCCTCCATTAAAGAGTGCATGTGCTCCGCGTTGGGAGCGATACCCAAACGTCGCTAATACATAATTTGAAATATGTGGTATTTTTTTTCATCAACATGCTTAGACAGCACCGGGGTTGACTAATTGACCACGATCCCGGGATCGGAAGCCTTAATTCATACCACCTAACCATTTCCACTTCTGCCGAAATCACACGAGGTTTTCGTTAGACATATTTAAAAAAAATATAACATACATGGCACCCGAGTAGATATTGCTAATTTACAACATAATATTTACGAGTCATATTTCGTAACCACAAAAAAAATTAACTAAAAAATTACATAAATGCATCCGTAAAACGAAATAGTATGCAGGTGCGAAATGGCGGTGGCAAATGCGTGTAACTGTTAAATAAATAAATTTTAAAATACAAACAAACGCTGCGCTTACTAAATTGTGTCACATGGGACAAGAATATTTCGTAGCGGTAATAAATAAAAAAAACCCGTGTATTTTTGGTGTAACACTTATATTGAGATAATGTTGAAACGGTATTACTTTAACGTGAACAGTGAGGTCTTCATCAACACTGTATTAAGAAGATTCAGAGATATTGGACAAGTTATCTGTATTAGAGTCTCCAATCCTGGTAACTCGGGATTCACCGTTAATGTTTCTATTTCGTATTTCAAATTAAATACTGCCTGATAAAATACAACGTACAAAATACACTATCAATATAATCAAGTATTGTGGTGTCCCTCCTTCTCATATTTCGTAACAGCAATAGACAGAAACATACAATAACAACAATATTTGTGTTTGCATAAACAAATCTTGCAAATAAATTTAAAAAAAAAACATTCCAATGCTCCAAAAAAAATTAAAATCATTCCAATTGAAGCAATAAAGGACGATAGGTAATAATTCATTACTTCATATGGATTAACAAAAAGAAACATAATAATTGTCTTGTAATTTATAATTTACGGACGATTTTTATGATAGTGATATTGAGTTTTGTCACAGTATGCACAGGTAATGGGTACATATGCAGAAGTCACCAAAAACTTCAGGTATACCACGATTACGTATAGAGATTCAAATATAGATGTCTCGGTCAACAAAAAAGTGAATTTCTGAATTCATTTGAATACATTTTATTTGTATAAATTGAGATTTAGCATAACATTTTGGTCTTTGCGGCGTCAGATGATATTGAACGCAAGTCAACATATTTAATTGACTTTCGATTGTTGTTATTTACCAACCGCGCACGCCAAAATATCAAAATCGGAAAACTACATATTTTACTCTTTAAAAGGAATAAAAAACAACGCAATATTTTTGTACAATGCGCTGTTTTTAGGTCAACAGGGGAAATATTATAATACCCCAAGCAATATGTAAACCACCAGAGATTTTTTTATTGTAAAGGTAAATCGAGGTAAAGTTTTGGTAAGTATTACATGCATTATAGTATATCACTCGTTTATTTGATTAGTCAAACAACTCTAAACAAATGAAATTTCACTTAAATTTATGCAATTATTTGTAAAATTTTGCCCTCAGATTACTCAAAAATGCAACAGAAAAAATACTAAATAAATAAAATTTTATTACTGTGTGCGTCAATAAAAGGATATTTCTAAATTTCCTTCTATTAATCAATACTTGTACTTTCGAGTACAATCGTACTCGAAAAGTAAATTGTAAAAGGCAACTAATTATTCGTCAGAAAATATTTATTTTTTGCCAGTTAATAATTGCCAAATAAATATAGGTTAGGTTTAATTAAAAAATTTACCGTTTTATATAAATATCTGATATTTTATTTTAATAACTGACAAACGTGTGTACTGAAAATTTATCGAAATTCTTACTGATAAAAACTTTAAAGGGTTCCTGACCCAATAAATAAATGCAGGACATTGTTAAACATCTGTTGATCTAAAATGCACAAAACTCGGATACAAATCAATAATATTTGATTTAGTGTGACCATTGGAATATTGCTATCCCCATCATCTCAATATGGGTTATTGGAGTCTGAGTAATCAACTTGACGATCGAATTATGGATGTTTGATGTAAAATGACGATAAATTCATGCGATGTCCGTGATCCCACTTTTTCTACTCGTTCGGTTCTCTTAATATACTTTATATCGATGGTTTTTTTGGCCAATTGATGTAACCTTAAAAATAATACGAAAGTGAGCTAATGATTGGATCTCATTTTAAAGACGACATAGCAAATGATATAAATTAGAAAAATAAATTAACCATTTTTGGAACGGAAACATCATTTTACATTGGTTTGAGGTTTAAAAATTCTGACCCATCCACTTGATGTAAGCCACTATTATATCGACACTACCTACGTATAATTTTCAAAAACAGTGTTTACTCTTTCCTGAACAATTTCAATTTTGAGGGTAACATCAATTGGCCAAAACACCGTCGATATGCTTTGTAACTTTGCACTTTTGTATAATACACAGAACGTGTCAGTTTATTAGTATGTATGACTCCCGTGTTCCTAGATCCTAGAACCGGAGTGCAAAATTATAAAACGTATACTCTACCACTTATATAATTATTATAAATCGTTTTATTCCATAAAAGTACAGTGTAGTGCTGTTACATATAATTAATTTCATTAAAGTGCAACTTTGAATATTACTGTAGTTAAATAAAATTATTTACGATTGATTCTGCCGTTACTTTGTGGTTATTCGTCTGTTATATATTATATATGCAAATGATATAAAACATTAATTTCATATTTTAAATTAAAATCGATAGCCGTGGCTGAGTAGTAACGGTTATCGATCACCGTTGGACATTGTCATGCATTCATTGACTTTCAATTGAATGATAAATTTTTTCCAAATATTTCATTTCGTGTGAAGTTTTCATCTTCAGACTTTTGGTTTTGAATGATATATATTTGATGGAATGGCTAGAAAATTCACTTTTATTTAAATCTCTATTTAATTAATATTTTATCTCGTAGAAAAAATTATGTTTAAGATACCTCCATTAGGAGTCCATATACTCCACATTGGGAGCGGACATGGAAAAAAACGATATAAACTATTTACTAAGTTTGAAGTTGCGAAAAGGCGAAACCCGGGTCGTTAATGACAAAATGTGTGGAAATGTACAAAATCTGAACGATTCAAATTCGATATAGTATTCGTGTTGAAATTCTGTAACATGCGCAAAAATGCTGATAATCGTATCGTGTTCAGGTGGCCTCCACGCCTCGTATTGGCAGGCCCTCATCAACGGACTTTGCATACTACAACTCGCTATATAAGTATAATAAATTATGTCCGACAGCTGAGAAGATTGAAGTGGTCGCGCGATGTGGACTTTTCAACATTTTTAACGGTAATAATTATTTATATGCGACCAGGCAGTTAACAGGTTGCTGTCGTGCGTTTCCCGTTATCGAAACATATTGCGACAAATATGTTTTCACGCGGAAATGCGCTTTTTTACGCGACTATTTAAATTTTTTGTAAGGTCACTCAAAACAAATTTTTCTGCTGCATGAGTAATAAAAATGCAATCTAGCAATGTGATACACCTAATTCTGTCGTATTTTATTTTTCGATTCGAAAAGTCGAGTGGAAAGAAACAGGATTTTAGAACATTTATACAGACATACGAAAAAGTAAAGGGGTAATAATTTCTGCCAGATTCGTGATGCATTGTTCAACGTCATTGGCTTCGGTTACTGATTTCACGGGTTCGAGTACGGACAGTTTAAAACATCGATTTATGGATTACTGTTCGAAGGTATGGGAATTCTAAAAGTCGCTCCAACTCATTCGATCCTAAAAATGGGGTTCAGAGAGAATTATTAGGTTACCATTAGTCCTGTCGCACCGCTGTCCTTCTATCCTTACTGTCTTCGAACAAAGGGCTATTAGTTCTCATTGTGATACCATAAGGAGGCCAAATGCTCCACATTGGGAGTTGGCTAATCGCCCTGTTTTTATGTTCGGATAAGTGGAATGTAATTTTTAGACATTACAAACATTCATGCCTACGAACAGAAATCCATAAATCGATTTAAAAATCTTTCTATGAAACTGTCAGTACCGGGACTTGGACCGTAGCCAACGACGTTGACCACTGCACCACGGACCAGATGAATAATGTTATGTTTACCCAATTATAATAGACTTTTACTGATTAAATGCCAATTAAATCAATGTGAGTTACTGACTAATCGAACCAGTCAGTGGAAATGATTAATTTTGGCAGCCCCAACGTGGGTGTAGTATTATAGAACGCCAGATAAAAAAATGTGCCCAAAGATGGACAAGTCAATGCCACAGAATGCTTTCATTGAAAGCGGCGCGGGTGTTGGCCAAAACATATGTTAGAAATACTTTCAGCTGATTAAGATATTATAATATATAGAAATACAACCCACTGATCAGTCAACAGTGAATTAATAGTTATCACACATTCTAGAGTGGAGTATTTACAGTGAGTAACGATTATTTATGCCTTGTTTTAATTGAATTTATTGAAAGTTGATTTCGGTAGGCACATACTTCAAAAAAACAGAAGCGTGTGGTGAACTTTGTTTCATTTTTCAATAAACAAAAGTTTTAGTAAAATGTCGGCAGTAAATAGCTTCATCAAGACTATTATTAACTACCGACTCTTGTACTATATATTTTATCAGGCCCGTGGCGCAGTGGTTAACGTCGCGGTTACGGATCTCGCGGGTTCAAATTCCATTAATTAATGTTTCAATCGATTTATGGATTTCTGTTCGTAGGCATGGATACGGTCCGAATACGCAAGAATTTTGTGAGTTTGTCGATAACTATTTCGGCTTCTAGCCGTCGTCAGAAATATGTTTAGACATAATTTAGTTTAGTTACATATAATATATTGCTTTAGAAGAGATAGACAATATTATATCATATTGCTTATTACAACATCATAATAAATCTTTTATTTATAAATTATTTATAATATACAACTATATATGTTGTTTTTTACCGAATATTAATAAAATAATAGAGAACGGGCCACACCAAATCTATTTCGAAGACAGTAGGAATATAAATATAGGGCTAGGACAGAATTAGTGGTTGGCAAATCGCCCTCGCTTCGCCATATTTTTAGGATCAGATGGGTGGGAGGGAGTTTTAGACATCGTAAACAACAATGCCTGCGACCAGAAATCTATAAATAGATTGAAAAATCAATTCATGAAACTGTCCTTAACGAGATTTGAACCCGAAGCAAACGACGTTGACCACCGCACCACGGACCTGACGAACTAGACAATTGGTAATAACTTTAATAAAATAATCTTTAATAGCCGGAAGATCTCTTAACCGGGATTCTTGTTTCGCAATTCATCGCAGAGAAGCGGGGGTTTGGGTATTTCAGCCAACACTAATGTGAGGTCCATCGGCATTCAAAGCACCTAAGGTCATGCCATGGCGCGGAACGGAATAAATAAGTAGACACGCGTTGTTATTATTGACGATGGGCTGACAAAAAAAAACAAGACAAAAGATTGGCATGGCCGGCGATGGAGCAGATTGCAAAACAGTTCGTCGACCGCTCCGCAATCTCAGTTATGTAGGCGCGCGCAGCTCTGTCGACGAACTCTCTCTCGTCCACCCGTATTGTATGAAAATATGATAGAAATTTAAATCAGGTATTGCAGAGATTCTTAAATGACGTGTTTAGTTTTTCATCGATCGTCGTAACTGAGGCATATTGCTCTGGGCTTCTGTTTTGTGGCCTACGGATGGTAAACAGTGCTGGAGATTTACATATCATCGGTGTTTTTACTATACATAGTTATATTTTAAATGTACTAGTACGAAAAAATTTGGTTCTAGGGATTCCAACTATTCGTCATTATCAACTATTCGAATATATTCGGATATTCGACTAGTTTCTGAAGTATCAAAATACTATTAACAATTCAATTTGAATAATTAATAACACAACATTATATAAATAGACAATCCAATACTGTTCCATTATATTACAATATTTAAAATTTTCAGCCATGTCGGATTACAAAAACAATATTTCTTCAATTAGGAATGTTTAAAAGGTCTTTTGTCAATCTCAAGTATTATGATAAGATATTTAAAACACCCGAGTTGAGTGAAGGCAAAAATAACCACTACCTGGGCTATTCGTTATTGTTCTTGAAATTTAGAGAAATTATGATTTGATTTCTCGTCGATTTTGTAAAATATTTCATTAAACTTATAACAAATACTATTCGAATAATTAGTTAAAAAAGGGCCGAATATTCGAGTTGGATTCCCTATTTGGTTCCCATTTGCTATTAGCACATCGATTCGCCCTATTGAATTTTGAAAAAATGGTTAAGATACAATCAAGAAAAAATGACATAGGCACCCAGATTTGAAGAATGACAATATGTATACAATATTATTATTGCTAGTGTTAATCGTCGGGGAAAAATTGACTGGGAAATACCTGAACACAATAGTGTTATTCATGCCAATTTGGGTAATCAAGCGGATGAAGGTCGCCTTTTGTTTTTGTCGAAATGCTAATTTGCATGTTCGTGATTTCGATATTAGCTTTTATTAGATTTAATAAGAAAAGTTTCAAATGCCACATTCGTAATGTTCCAAAAGGAGTAATGTCAGCATATTATATTTTATGCAAATCTAACAAAAATATAATTTATTTTAATGTTTCATTTTTTTTTTTTTTTTTTAACATATTTAATCAATAGAAGCAATTTTTTGATAAATAATAGGATGGGTGTCTCTACTTTTTTTTGTAAAAATTACATCCCTTGCGATTCCACTTTCCCCTGAAAGTTTTTTTTTTTTCATGTCCGCTCCCAATGTGAAGCATATGGTCTCCTAATGGAGGTATCTTGACAGATTTTTTTCTAGGAGAACTGCTTGTCACTCAGTTGCTCAACCTCTCTTTTCTTTTTCGAAGAGAGTAGGGATAGAAGGATAGGGCTATGGCAGGACTAGTGGTTAGCTAATCGCTCTCGTTACGCCCCGTGAGGATGGGATTGGTGGGTGGGAGGACTCAGACTACGAACAGAAATCCATAAATCGATTGAAAGATCAATCTGTGAAAACCGTCCGCACCGGGAATTGAACCCGAGACATCCGTAACCGTAGCCAGCGACGAAACCAACTGCGCCACGGACGCCGACCTGAAAGTTTATGGATGGTTAACTCTCCACCCTATACATGCCTGATTAGCGATAATGTGTCAACTGGTGGGTAATCGTGATTCATTAAATGTCATTTCTTCGATCGGCCAAACGTTTTGTGATGAAATATTAAATGATTTCGTTATTCCTCTATCGCCATGTCGAAGACATAACAGTATTATATTTTATATTGTTAACTAGTATCTGTACATGTGTTAAGTTTCAAATCGATGGTATGGTTCAAAATTAACTCATAAATTTCGTACCGTTGACCAACTAACTAACAAGTGAAATTAAATAAAAAGCTTCTTATAATGAGATTGGATTCAATTCCTACGATGAAGACATGTTTTGTAATACGTTTACTTTGGAGTCACTTTTCAGCGAATTGAGTCGTCTCATATGTTTGATACCAATTCTTTGATGTAGAATTGGTAAATGAGTCGATTAGGGGCTAAGAGTCAATTGACCACAGCGACTCGTTCGGAAAGATGCGTTCACTTCGACAAGATCAGGTCGTTTGAATTTGTTCGTTCTCGAACAACGCATGCCTACTCTGATGTAAGTAAATAAATATATCCACCGTTTAAAAACACTTCGATATAACGTTTTTAACAAATTCAAATAGTACATCAAATCTTAGTTGAATCGGGTTGACAACAGCTGCTGGCACAATATAACAGCGATTACGTGTAACATTAAATAATAGATAGATAAATAATAATACATACAAAAAAAAAAACACCACCAGCATACGTTTGATTGGCACACAATGTGCAATATTTTTATAGAAAAATGTTTTATCATTCATTATGCATTCTGTGCTAACACACGCGTCATTCGGCAAATGAAATATCACTTGGACAAACGCGAGGCAATAATTTATTTTCATACATGTTCAAACGTAAAGATTTTTTATATTTATTGAACGTTACCGCAATTTAAGGCTTAACGCTAACTGCGTGTGCAATGGGAAAAAGTGGTGTTCCACTAAGACCGGAAATGCAGTCGTCAACAAGTCGACCGATTTGAGATAATACTGATTATACTAAATTTTATAATGTTCATACGTTCTTATTTTTGACAGAATCAATGTTTAAATGGATAACTGCAGCACTAAACGCAAAAGTTATTATCTATGTTTGAGGTTGTGCAAGAAATGGTAACTTTATTTTCTTAATTTAACAACAAACCAAAAATAACGAAGTGTATTTTGGAATTGTTAAGCTCCGCTTGATGTTTAAACTATTCAGTTTTGCAGAAGTGTTTAGAAGTTTGAAGATTTATGGAAAAAAAAGATAAAATTATTTGTCAGCATATTTTGACTATAGACTAGACTTGGACATGTGCTGGGGATTCCGCAGGGGAGTATGAATCTTGCCTGTCTATTCTAACAACCGAATGGATTACTTCGCCCTGAAAGATCGCTGATGGCCATTCATAGGATGTACTGTGACTATGGGATGACCTGGGAGCAGGGACGGCTCTTGTAAAGGAGCAAAGGGTGCAATGCACTCCAATAAGTTCCATCAAAATATTCCATTAATAAACGATATTCAAATATAATAATTATACCAATTCACTAATTTTAAAATTTCCTCGTGTTTCCCATAGGAAAATATTGCAGGAAACGATGATCAATAAACACGACCAGCAAACGTATTCTGCGTCGATTCAGAATACGCATGAAAGTCGGTCGATGACGCGGTAAGTCGGTCGATGACGCGGTAGGAGCATAAATTCTTTTGCACTCCTTAGACGTCTGAAATGTTCTATGTATTTTGACATATCTGTGACGTATGAACCAGTATGAACTACGCGTTATTTGCATTTTGTATGGACTCGTTTTTGCTGGCCCTTGAGCAGCGATCCTCCTGGCGGAAATTCCCGAACGTGCCCGAAAGCGATTTGACGTTTGAGTTTACAAGCCTGGAACAGTCATTTGTAAGAATGAAAAAGAGAAGTGGAACAAGCGTAGTAGCTCATTTAATTTCAATATGATTCTTTAACTATAGGCTCTTCAATAAGAATAATATTTACCTACCATTATAACTTTTGGAGTGATGAATACAATTTATAAAATTATAACTATGATCGTGTATAATACCGAGTGGATATAATTGAATATTTAAAATAGGATAGTTTCAAGTTTTTTACCTGGCTGGCCTTACCTATTCCATAATATTCAACTGTGTATTTGGTTCAGTTTCGTAATACACCTTCCTCTAATATTTTTAAATTCTTCAATATTGAATTCTACAAATTACTTTCCCCAAAAAATACTTATGCGAAAAATTTCCGGTTTAATACAGAATTATTCCAATTGCAGACATTAATACGGTAACCTTAACATACGATTTCATGGAGGAATTTAAACTTAAATTGAACTAACTGTCTTATACAGCAGAGAAGATTTTTACGATGTTGTTGGAGCCCTGTCTATACTTCAACTCTTCACGAATAAAAAAATACATGTAGTATTTAGCTAAACCGTTAAGCCATTACAAATAATTTATACAATATCGATGACTTCCGTCGAAAGTGAGTGTTACTTCTAAAATTTAAAAGGATCAATTCATTTTGAGAAATACCACGACTAAAGACAGACAAGGTTTCCCAAACTATCATCCGCGACAACCTGGAATGGTTGTATATGCTGCTAGGGCTGCAACAAATTTAGACGTACTCAAATTCATATTGATATTTCCTACCAAAAAAATTAAAAAAGGTGGTCCGTCGAAATTAATCCGCAGGAAAGGTTTGGGATACCGTGGTGAAGAGAAACAGTTGATATCGCCAATATCAGACTTATATTTTCGTATATGTCTAATAGTACTTTCAAAATCCAATATGTGGAGGATGGATTTCTTACATAAATATGTGAATCTTTTTTTGCACTCCCTAATATTCCTGTCACCGGCCGCCACTGCCTGGGAGTAAACAAGAAGACTGGAGGGGGCCAGAGAATCTTGGAGGAACCGCATGTGCTATGATTAGGGAGCGGTTTTTGGTTAAAAATATATGTTGAAATTAATATTAGCTGTAAGAGACACGACGAACACTCATGTCCAAGATATCAAATATTGAATTGAAAAAATCTAAATTTGATATTGACCTTGACAAGAATTGACCCCGGAATCATCTGATCTAAGCGCTAGAAAACACGATGTCTAAGTATGTCCGCTAATCATCACTTGGTCTAAAACTTTTTTTTTTTAATGTTAACAGTATTAAATATTTGTTATGAGGTAAATAATATTTGACACCTAAATATCATAAAATAGATGGTTAAGTAGCAGAAGCAATAATGCTGATGCAGAAATTTTCCATCAAGTGATTGTAAATGATTTGTCTTTTATTGCATGTTCACTTACTCGAAAAAAGTTAAATATTATAAGAAGTGATTATACGTTCTAGAGGTCTGCACGGGCGACCCTTTCAAGCACGAAGCACAGGTTTTCCCAGCCCGAAAATGGGCGATCATTTTAAAAAATTATAATAAAACATGATTTACTATAATACTATAAATTTTAAAATCGATTTTTCTGGCCAAACGAACTGTCAACCATCTAAAACTATTGGAAAACAGATACAAAAGAATATTCACACTTTATATTTTTATATAGGAACAAATAACATTACTTTTAGTCATTAAAAAATAAAGAAAGCATTGTTTTAGATTAAGCATCAATTAGATAATTCAATTTTATGGGTATCTCAGCTTCAAGCTTCCGAAAAATATTTATGACGGCACATTTTTTCAAATAATACATGTTATTATTTCCAACGATATGCATAACAAATGTGAGATCAATTATTGTTTAAGTTATTAACCTTTTTTAAGAGGATTTTCGAAATATGAATCTGAAATATAAATCCCTTACCTCTTTACTAGTCCAGCCTACGGACCGGGCCGAGTAGAGGCCCACGGCCCAAACCCTTGCCCGTGCAGGCCTTTAATACGTACTGATGTGAGATCTTGTATTGCTCGTCAATCAATTTCTCAGAAATCATTCAACTCTAATTGCAAAAATATTATTAGACACAAAAAATAACGACCTTGAATCAATGATTTTTCAACAGCGGCGGCGTATCTATAGGTATGTGAATGGATACGATTAATAAATTTCATTGCATTTTACCGATATTAAGCCTCCATAAATCCATGTAATGGTAAAAATAAATTTCAACGGTTCGAAGCCAAAATTTGGTTTTAAATGGTGTATAAAATGTGCCATGGTCTGCAACTATGACTCGCAGATTCGAGACACAACGTCGGCTTGAAGTACAAAATACGTATCTGAGTAATAATAGGAAATTGTTTAGTGAGATAAATACAGAAGAGATAAAAACTTCGATATATGAGATGAAATTTTTTTGATCAAATTGAGAAATAGTAAAACTGTGAACGTTAACAGTTGTCCGCGCACTATTAGCAGCTTCTGCAATTGTAACGCGTGCCGGCTAATGATTTGATTTACGCTTATCCACGCCCGGTGTGCATTGAGTTTGTTTACTTTCGAAAACACATCGTCTTTATACTACTTTTATCATATGGACAAACGAAAAGATTTAAAAAATAAAACACAATTCATTTGTACTACTTCCACATATTTATAATGATCTGATGATTCAGTTGATAATGCTCGTGATGAGCGAAACCGGTCCTGATCATTGTAAATATGTGGAAGTAGTACAAATGAATTGTGTTTTATTTTTTAAAATATAATGTCTTTCCACCAAGAATTGACAGTTAACACCTTAAAAGTGAAAAGATTTATTTAACTTTCAATTTTAAAAAAATGTCAGTGTTTCGTATATAAAACCAATAAGGCATTAAAATATGCTGTACTTTCGGTTTTAACGACGACATCGTCGCATGAACTAGTTCGTTATATTGACTCTTTCTGTAATTTTTGCAAGTTCAGGGCGAGAGTATCAATGTTTTTTTCTAGTATATAAAAAATGCAACATCTAACACTGCAATATAGGAAATGAATTAAATATTTACATTTTTCACTAAGCACGGTATGTGAGGTAAACATCAGCAGCCGATGATGCAATACATTCTATATCAACATTCGTAATTAATTAGTAGGCAGTGAGCAGGACATCGTTCAAGAAGATTGATGACGGAATAGTGGCAAATCTATTTGCAATGATATACCTAAATTAAACAGAATTTAAATCGACCACTCAATCGTGTAAAACAAAGATCGATTATATAACCATTAAATACATCAGGGTTTCCCAAACTATGTTTCGTGGAGCTTAAGAAGGTGTTTCGAGAAAATCTGGAATAGTTTATATGCTGCAACGGCTGCAACAAAATTTCAACAAATCTTTCATGTTTGGATTATTGAGATTTTGTACACTTCCATGTATTTTGTCACTAACGACCCGGGTTTCGCCTTTCGGCATCTTCAGGCATTCGAGCACACGAATGGACTCGAACTGAGAGACAGTAAACAGTGTCTAACGTTTATATAGAAGATACAAATGCGACAAATATTATTTACGAGGTAAGATATTATACGTCTGAGAGCCACACTGATACCTGAGTTAAAATTTCGGTAATCGCCCTAATCCTTATTTTGTAAACACCATATTAACAGAGTGGCGAATTGTCGCTTTTCAACTTCTTTTAGAAATACCAGTGATTTTACAATTATAATAGTATTGTGGGTTTTGACGGGATGTAATTCGACGAATGGGTAAATATATACAATCATTCCACATTTAGTGACATCTGTTAGGTGTTTCAACGTATAGGGTATAATAGCGGAGAATTAGGAAGGTTCAGTTGCTCATTCAAAATTGGCAAGGAATTTAACTGGGCTCTATTAATTTCCAAAATTTCTTGATAAAATAATTTATGATCCCCCATGCTTTTTATGCAACAGTTTAACCCCATCATCCGCATTAAACGTATGGTTCTCCATTAGCAAGTGATTTGCGAATGTCGAAGTTTCTTTTTTTAATCTAAAGGCAGCTAAATGTTCTGATACCCTTATATCTAATGTACGTGTGGTTTTACCCACATAGAAATGTTGGCAATCATTGCATTGTAATTTATAAATACCAGATTTGTTCTTAAAGTTTACTCTATCTTTATTGTTAATAAGTAATTTGCCTAGAGAGTTTTTGCAATAGAACGCCGGTCTAACACTATCAGCGAGTTGTTTTTTAATTTTAAAGCTTGTGCAACCTAAATAACTAATTCTATGCCAGATTCTAGGGTGGTCTATGTCTTTAGACAAGTTCCCGAAATATAGCATCTTTTCTGCTAATTTACGTTGTTTTTTTGATACAAGACTATCTATAAGAGACGCCTCATAGCCATTATTAATGGCAATTTGTTTAATAATGTTTAGTTCGTTTTCAAAATTAAATTTATTTAGAGGTATAGTGACTAATCTGTGCACCTGAGAATGGAAAGCAGCCAATTTATATGAGAAAGGATGGTCTGAGTTAAAATCGATGGCCGCATCTGAAAACGTCTGTTTTCGATAAATTTTAAATTCATGAATGGAGTTTTTAATATCAATATTAAGGTCAAGGAAATTTATATTCTTGCCCCCTACTTCTAAAGTGAATTGAATTTTATCATCTAGTGAGTTAAGAAAATTATGAAGGTTAGAAACTTGTCTCTCAGTTCCATTGAATAGACAAAGGATTTCATCTACGTAACGGAACCAATAAACTACGTTTCTAACTTCTGTTTTATTGCTAAAAATAAGGTTTTCTAAATGGTTCATGTAAAATTCTGCTAATAGTGGTGACAAACAACTTCCCATTGCAAGGCCTTCGGTTTGTTAAATTATAAAATTAAATCTTTCATGGTTGACAAGTCGCGTATATCGCAGATATTTTTAGTGCGATGCAATTAATGTATTAGTACAATTAAAGATTATTACAATTTTAGAGTAACACAACAGATGAATATGCATCTTTTGATTTTTGAAGTTACAATTTTGGACTTCTGCAGTTGAGTTGAATAAATTTGATTGTTTTCCCACCTCTAGTAAATGTTTGACTGAATTAAATTTTTAAATACCTATATGAAAAAGTTTCTTAAGTATTTGGAGACCAACAGTTTTGCAATAGTTTCAGTAAACTAGCAAAAACGATTCCTGGGTTCGGAATCAAATTTGCCGCGACAGCTAAACCAGTACCTATCCCAAGTGCAAATGATTGGGAAAACCTTATTGATTTAATCATTGGTTCTAAAAAACAGAATTACAAAGATCAGCCATTAAAATCATTTCTGACAGAATTTATCGAAACAGTAAATTTAAAATTGGAAATCTATATTAAAATCAATACACACTAGAAATAGTAAAAACTTTGATATCATTTATTATTAACAAATGAGGCCAGATGAACCTTGAAACGCGTTGTTTCGGGAAATTACTGCGCTACGAAAAAAAGTCTTACATTTGAGAACGGTTGAATTATTTCGTAATAATCTTATGAAAATCATCGATCTTAAAAGGAAAATGAGACAAAAATACTTCAACACAAACATCCGGAACGAAATTTCTTCTGGTATTGTTACAGCTAGGTAGTGCGCGAGTCAGTAGACAAAAGAGCCGCCGTCTCCGGGTTCGACAATGGCTCCAGGTGATGTTTTCAGCTGTTTTTATTTCGTGTGAAGGGGTACAAGATTGAATACGAAAAAAAGGTTGTCTACCTTTGTGGAGCGTAGGAATGTAGGTGAATCACGCCGCCGAACGAGCAGGACAGGTGTTTTGTGAAGGGAATCTTTCTAGACATTTTTCAAGGGTCCTAAATTTTCGGAAATGGATATTGTGTTGGTATTGCGAAAAACAAATGCAATTTATTTTCGATTTTTTTCTCTTGATGCAATTTTGCGAAGTGGGGTTTTTATATCCATTTGCTGCAAGCATATAGTTTAAATCTTAGCATCTTTTATGTCTTTACATAATATTTTTTAAAAAAAGTGAGATATATACCATTAGCGTCGAATAATTGATTATTAAATATTATACAATTCATTAGACAAAATTTAAAAATAGTATATTGATATTGCTACCACTTTAGCACATTTACTCGTTTGATTACGAGGGGGTAGGTAGGCCAAATAAAACACAAGCCACGTGCTTGATCTCAATGTTTCATGTTTTGATAATGTCTGAGCCACAATTAAATCTCATTAAAAAAATGCATTGTTTTAAACAGTATTAAGTAATTTGTCATGTATTAAAAGATAAAAATGTTGTAAAGCACATTTACCAAATATTTTACTAGCGTAGCAGCTAATTATCATTTTAAAAATACTTGTGGTTTATTACTTAGCCTGAAGATTATACAAGTTCAATGATGAATTATTCATTATTTTACAATTTATTATTCACGAAAAATACTTATTAGAAAATGCGGGAACCAAATGAAGACCTGCAGGTATTTTTTTCTCATTTTCTTTATCTTTTTGTTTAATCGACAAGTAAATCACAGCATGAACACAAAAATCCCAACAAACATATCCACTCATTATGTCCGACTTTTTATTAACCCTTTTCCAGTTTCAAGGGATCAAAAAAAGACTTTAAAAAAGATAACGAAAAGGAAGTCGGATCAACCCTTTGATCGCGGCGTGTGTGGTAAAGTACCTGTCACGAATGGTGACCTATAAATAATACTGCTGTCATAAGTAAACATAAAGATAGTATAAAATTTAAATTATTAACTTTGTTATTCCGCTGATTGTGTTACTAAATTTGAGACGTGTTTCACGTCTTTGAAAAGCTCATAAGCGTATCATCAGTTTTTTCCTTAATTGAAAGTGTCTTAGGAGCAACTTCAAGACTTGAGTGTTTTGAAAATCAATCCCTCCAGATTAACGAAAAGTTTCCATGAGTTGAGGTCTACAGGTTGAAATTTTTTTGAAATGCTTAGTAATTTGCTTTATTCACCAACATGTCAGCGTGGCCGATCGGTCCAGTTGGCATTGAATACATTAAAGCTCGGCTACGCAGATATCTAAACTAATAATGTAATGTATGTACATCCAAAACCTAAGACAGCGGCTCTAAATATATTGACTAGAAGCGAGTACCCGACATGCGTTGCAATGCCACTCAAAGAATGAAAGTGTTCTAATTCTGTTAAGTGCTTTTGGACATACAATATTTTTTTTGTTTTCCGTCTGGTGCGTACACGAATAAATCAGAAGGTTTTCCGACGCGTGAGCAGGCCATATATAGCTGTCCATGTGAGAAGCATGGATTATCCAAATTTAGTCTACACACTTGTCCTTGTGCTTGACGGTCATTGCAAATGTGAATCACATCGGAAACTGCAGACGTTTGAATTCGACTTGCGTATCTGTCGGAATCATTGGGATGCGTGGCAATAGTACATCTTCTGCATTAAATTTTCGGTTTAAGACCGGCAATTGGAATTTAACAATTAACACCATTCGTTATGTCACACGCGAACTGAAATATCGCTGTTTGTACTTAAGATTTTTTTTTTCAGAAACCTTTGAAGGTGTCCGCACAACTTACCAAAGTTTACTAGAATCGGATGAATGGTATAGGAACGCATACGGGACAAACAGACAAACAAACAAACATTAATTTTTATATATAGATACTTTGTAATTTGACGCGCTCATCTCTCGAGGCATGCCCTATAATCGATTATGAAGTGAAATTGAGATCGGGGAGCGCGACTATTAAATCGAGCATTTTTTGTTATTTCGTTTTATGATAGGTAGGTAAGGTGGGTAACAAGAGATTCCGGATTAGTGAGGGTCAGGTTGGTAATTTGAGAAGACCGTCTCTGGGGTAGACCTTGACAAGTCAAGGACGAGTCAATAAATTCTGTGGTATGCTTCTAAGGGCTGACGCCACATTTTCTTTACATACACTTTCTATATTAATGAGTTAACTGTCAATTCTTGGTGGAAACTGTTTTTTATGTGTAATAAATTACGTTTTATTTTGTGTAGTACAGATTTTTAATATTTCATCAACGGTTATCAAATTATTTAAGTTGGTCGCAATTTCATTGTAAAAGTTGCCCATTTGCTAATTCTAGTATTGACTATGTAATTACGAATTATTTTTAAATTCGTTATATTTTTCTCACATAGTTGAATTTCAATGTTTTTTAGTTTCAGATTTGTAAGAAGTCCTGAATATTAAAATTGTAGACTATTTAATTTCTCTTACATAATATAATTTGTTTGTGTGATTCTGAGTTCACCTCCCGATAATAAATATTTCATCAGAGGAAATTCATTTTGAATATAAAATAAAAATTGATAACTTAGTTATTCCACTGGCTGTGTTACTAAATCCAACGTGTTATATATATTTCTTTGCATATTTCTTTGTAATCAATTATAAATAAGTTAACAATTTGTAAGCGTCGAGGTAACTTTGTGTAAAACATTTAATTTAATTGGGTATTGTTAAGTCTGATTATTTGCTTATTTCCATACCATGTCATTGTTGCAGCGAAAATAATTACTATTGGAGTTTATGTCATATTGTTTCGCGCTCGCCGTATTGCTATTATTTTAATGTCGGGCATAATGAGCAAAGATCTTTGCGAAAGGAATATGTCACGTCCTTTTTGCTTTCGAAGAAAACGTAAAATAATATTTTTTCCATTTAACAAATTTACGAATAAGAACATAAAAGTAAATTTTACCGAGTAATGATAATTTCTGTAATTAATAAATCGATATATTAAAACTTGCCCATATAACGTATCTGTATTAACCCGTTAAATTAAAATCTGACCAACTCATATCATATATTTTTTCTTCACCTATAGTCCTATACATTCAGTAGGAGGAAAATATCTGAACAAGTCCCAAGTTCCAAGAAGAAGGTAGTTAGTTGCCAGTGTTGCCACTTAACACCGTTTTAAAAATTCTTCGTTTCATACTCACTGGACTCGAAAAACAGGAAATAATAAACATTTTATCAATATTTATGTGTTATCTAATATTATAATATCTATGCGAATCAATGTCCATCGTTGGAAATGAATGAAGGTACCTGCAGCATAAGGTCATAAAGTACTCTCTACTTATATATTTTTTTAATAAAAAATTAAAATCGGATAAAATAACAAAGTATTTAGTTCAAGACTTTTATTGGTTAGTCGATAGCTATTTCAGCTTAACACCATCGTCAGAACTATTCTGCACTGATCACTATCAAATAACTGAAGAGATCAACTCGAGGAGAAAATACATCACAAACACCCATGTGCAAGATCCCAAATTCAAATTAAAAAAATCAAATTTTGATATTGGTCTTATCGGGACTTGAAACTTATGGTAAAGCGAGGTCGACCAATGAATAGTAATGAAAACGTTCAAACATTACAAATTTAGTAGTTAATTCCTAAAAAAATCAACTTCATCAAGGTTATTTTTGGAAAGATGAAATATAATCAAAAGAATCTGCAAATATGAAATACATATTTATGTAAACATATCAATTGCACCCCTTTGGCTGAAAAAGTTTGAATTATTGTATTTTGATCGTCGAGTTCATTATTTGGACATCTCACAATAATCAATATTGAGATAACAGGAAAAGCAATATTCAAATGGACACCATAATCAAATATTATTGATTTGCACTAGAGATTTATACATTTTATAAACAGGTGTTTAACAATCATTACTTTCCGAGTATAGTCAGTAGAAGGATATTTCGAAATAACATGATGTATAATTCTTTAGAAAGTTATCTGTGTACTGAATTAGATAGAGCACAACATCTTACATATGATTGCATATTTAACTCAAATTTCATATTTTTGAGTCGTCCGACTAATATGCACTGGACGATCGAAATACACCGTTCACTCAAATATGGGATAGGTCCAGAAACCGAACAAATTCGGTACTTTTGACTTACAACGAGGTTAACAGATAACTAAATGGCTACTGGATCAATAATATAATAATCTTCGGTAGGATTCCATTGTAAGTGAGTGACCGAGTTTGACGGAAACATAGAGGACGCCTTTAGGAAAGAAAGTTGTCCGCAGAACATTGATTGTATTTATTTTAATTCGAATACATTTAAAACAAATTGAGGATCTATAAGAATAAGATTAAATAATTAATATAACGAACGTAGCATACCCAATGCGTATCAACCCTTCGGGCGAGGAAAACTTGGATAAAAACAACAAAAAGATACCGAGGCAGTCAATTGCCCCTACGGCTCAGTTGTCCCAGGATCATTAGTGATTACCCAGGAATTCAAAAGCCAACAAAAAAGAAAACAATTGAAGAGGTGGAGGTAAGAAGCAAGAAGCATATTATGTAGAATATTATAGATCAGATTGAGTAAGTGCAGTCTAGAGGTAAGTCAGTTGATTGTACACAGCTGCCAGTTCTTGTGACGCAAACGTATTTATTTTAAATATACGATTAAGTATAGATACTTAATAAATTTGCCGGGTCCGTGGTGCAGTTGTTAACGTCGTTGGCTTTGAATGCCGGTTTCATAAATTGATTTTTCAATCTATTATAGAATTCGTGTTCGAAGGCATGGATGTTTGTGATGTCAACAACTCCCTCCCACTTATCCGATCCTAAAAATAGCAAGTAGCGAGAGCGATTAATTAACCACTAGTCCTGTGCTAGCCCTATTAATACGCTCTTCGAAAAAGAGAGGTTGAGTAACTGAGCAACGACCAGTTTCCGTAGAAAAACTACTGTTCACATACTTTCGTTAGGAGGTCTAATGCTCGACATTGACACGGAAAAAAGCAGACTTTGTCTGAACTTCTTAGATTGACTTCCTTGCCAATTTCCAACTTTTGTTATTTTTATTTGCAATAAGTAAAAGCAATTAACTTACAAATTGTAATTACTATTTATATATAATATAAGAAATAAGTAATTGATTATATATGATCATTGACCGATATAATCCATCATCCGATTATAAACTGACAGCGAGAGAGTGATATATAATAGTGCTGAATTTTATCGAGTCGTTCGAATAGCAATGGTAATTGTAGCTCAGCAATTTGTGAAAACAATGGGCAATTTAACGCTATCAATCTTTTCTTTTGTACAGATTTGGCAGTAAAGCTTATAAATCAAATTTTAGAACATAATCGTAGCTTCGACTCACTTTTCAAGCAATTATCGGATCGGATACACCGCTCACCCAGCTACAATGTCTTATTGTAATAGGGATAGAAGGATAGGGGTACGACAAGACTAGCAGGTAATCTAATCACTCGTTCCACTCCCTGTTTATAGGATCGGATTGGTGGGAGGGAATTTTAGGCATCACGAACATCCATACCTTCGAATTGAAATCGATAAAAATCAATTTATGTTTGTCCGTACTGGGATTCGATCTCGTAAGATCCGTAACCGAAGCCAACGACGTTCACAACTGCAGTACCAAAAAGGCGAATTTATTACGAAGAGTAATATTCAACTCATATATATTATTTAAAATAAATACGATTGCATTGCAAGAACTGGAAGGTGTATGAAACCAACTTATCCAGAACTCATTTGCCTCTGGACTGAACGTTATTCAATGTAATGGATGTATTTTACATAATATGTACTACATATTTCTTTCGTTTCTTACCTCCACTTCTTTGATTGTTTCCTTTTTTTTGCACCACTGCACCACGGAACCGACTTACTTAAACATGGGATTGTTAAATACAGTTTGATGGTTAAATTGTTAGGATTTTTATGGCCTGAAAAAATTGTCTAAGGGGAGTTAGCCAGTCGATTTGTAACCCAAATGTATGTGTGTGCAGAGTAAAATTGTACCACTGAGGGGCTCGGATAACCTTCAAAAATTTCTATTCATCAATGCTTCTCATATGAGAGAAGATGGTTTATCATGATCTCTGAGCGTGTAATTTGATGCACACATAAAACAATAGAAAAATCGGGACCGAACAATGAATGGGTACTCGATTTAATTTGCATGCATTTCCCGGTGGGAAGGCGCGGAAACCGAAAGTGCGCAGCGCACGACGATAAGGTGGGTGGGTGCGGGAGGGACGCCTTCGCGCTCGCTTGAGCACCAGCTCTTCGGTCCTAATGACTTATTCATCACGCCACTTAAGGTGATTAGCAGGCAGCGCCAAATGAATGAAAAGCGAATGCATATTAGAAAAAATACAACGACATTCTTCGCGTGGACGTGGTGTGATTTGTATGCGAAGGGATTTGTCAGAAACGACGCAATTTTGCTACGCGAGATTTTTGTCGGACGTGCGGTTACGAAAAACACAAGTGGTCATTTCGGCAATAGAATTAGTTTAGTCAAATCTTATACGCATTGGAATAGTATTACATAACACTTCAGAATGCAATTATATTCAGGAAAAACAAATCCTAAGGGAAGAGTGTTGATATAAGACGTAAAGAAAACAATTGTACATATTACTATTTTACATAACAATTGTTAAACGCAATTTCAGCTGAAGGTAATCAATCAGTTACTCAATAGCTAAGCGGAACCTGTCCTTTTGTGTTTAAATAATACGTGTATGAACTATAAAAATTTTATCGAGGGTATACTGATAGAAGTCATTAAGCCATAAAAACTAGGTCTGAGATAATCGCATTTAAAGCTTCATTTTTTTTCAAAGTAATCTCTCTCTCTCTACCAATTACAACTGTTTGTTATTTAAAAAGATTTTTTGTTCATTATAAAGAATAATCTTATTGGCATACAAATCATAAGATTTGGTATCGATGAATATAATAGTAATACCATGCTCTCTGCCAGAATAAAAAAAATAAGAAAATAGTGTTTCTATTTCAAAACCATTATTATTCTACGAGTTCATACGTTCTATTAATACGTACATCGTTAAATTGCATACATTTGTTTACTTTTAAGGTGTAAACTGTCAATTCTTGGTGGAAAGGCATGTATTTTAAAAATAAAACAAAATTTTTTTGTACTTCCACATGTTTGTAATGCTCAGGGCCAGTTTCGCTCATCGCGAGCATTGCCATAGCATAATCAGTTTAGTACACAAGCAGTACAAAACAAATTGTGTTTTATTTTTGAAAAATGTATTCATTTTGACATTTCAAACAGAAACAATAAAAAACTGAATGAATACTCTCGATATTGCCATTTAATTTTCTGTTGGATATGAAAAACGGTCAAAAAATGATTCCTCGTGAATTTGGTCAAAGTAAGTTTCGTAAAATAAATAAAAAAAGAAAGAGGAGGAGGGGGTGCCGACATGGCGTCAATACGCAAACGTGAAGAAATGCAAAAAGTAGAATAATTCTAATCTCCAATGGGAGAGAGTGAAACTTCAATTGCAAATAATGCAAATCGAGTGAAAATAAACCAAAAAAGAGATCTGCACTAAAGACAAAGCAAAGCGGCCGGCGAATATATTATACCATTTGGTATTCAGTGTGCGGAGATACTTGCGCGAAGAAAACGAAAGGCGCATAAGTGAGTGAGTTATTTCATTATTTTGATGCGGCGAGGAGCGGAGCGAATTATTGTGACGAATGATGGCCAGCGGTCGGTGTGTCGGATCGCGGATTACGGCGGAATTGAAGCTCAAAGATGCCCCGCGATTGCGGCGCGAGAGCAAACAACATTGCATATTTGCGAGAAAATGATGGATTAGATGGAAAATGTCGGATAATCACGCATGAGAGATTCGACCTTAGATTAGCAGACATGCCGCGTTGACTCGATGTCTATTAAATAAGATAAATAAAATTGCTACACGCTTTCATCCAACGAAAGCCAATTTCAGTAGGTACTCCAAATATTCGTATATCCAATATTTAAAACGTTGTAACATTCGAATCTATTCCAAGAATACCTATAATATAATGCATAAATTTTATCATGTATATGTATGTTACGACGGGTCTTTGATTCCCTATTCGAATATTCGACTGGAATCCCTGACACTACAGGGTAATTAAGTGTATCTTATTCCTAAGACTGATGTTATTCGAGCGCCTCATGGGTATCGTCATTGTACCAAAAACAAAACTTACCCTTGAAGGAGATTTCAAGTTTTTTTTCGCATGATTGTGATGAAAGTTATACCTTGTTATATGAGGAAGTGAAAACGAGGTAAAAAATAGAAACTTTTTACTAGAAATAAATGTTTCATACGTGATAATTTTGATAAATAACTCGCCAAAACGCAATAAAATTAAATTATTCGTCTACCTACTTAGTTCTGCAAGTTTTCTATAATCACGCGAGGAGCGTTATATTCAGCCTTAGCGTTCGCCTGTTTAAAATGTATATGACGGAAATGAAAGTCATCGATATTAATTCTTCCGAATGCATTTGACTGCATTTTACATAATATTCATATTGTGATAGATTATAATTTAAAACTTTACAATGTATATTAAATGAGGTGTATTATGCACGTATATTTTATCGAGTTTCATTTTGTTCCGCAACATAATTACGTATTTTTCAAAACAAGCCAACAATGTTTGACGTGAATGAGGTGTTTCATGTGAATACATTTAGTATGATTTTTACGGAGCGCACAAGTATAAGGATAGAATTAGACAAGGACCATTTGCAAACTAATTGCTCTTGCTTCTTTCGGTGTGGAGGTTTGGGTACGGTAAGACGGTATAAGAATGTCGAAGATTTCCGCAGTTTTTGATGAATCAATTTATAAACACGTCCTAATGGACGTTAAATACACTAATGTGTAATCGAACCCAAGTTAACAACTGTCGGATCCGTGGTACACTGGTTAAATCCCCAATTCGGACAGTCTCATAATTTAATTTACGGATTTCTGTTCGAAGGCATGATGTTTGCGATGTCTAAAATTCCCGACCCACCCATTCGATCCTGGCAACGGGGCGTAGCGAGAGCGATCATCTAACCACTAGTCCTGCCTTAGCTCTATCCTTCTATCCCAGCGGTGCGTAAACTTTTTGGAATATCTTGCCTGGCGGTCCCTTTAAAAAATATTCGATGGCTCGCGGACCCTTTCATTAAAAATGCAAAATCAACATTATTTATTAAAATAGGGGGCGCCAAATAATTTGCACAAGGGTACCACATATTTACATAGAAATAAAATATTTTTTGAAAAACAATTATTTATTCAGAAAATATTTTAAATTTTTTGAGATGAGATAATGAGATGGATGCATCTGCTTTCCCTGAACCAGTTTTTCTATGTTTTGCTAGTGAAACTCTCGTGTCATTTGTCGCGTCTAGTTTGTTTCGAGAGTTTATAAATCTACATTGGTAAAATCATTTAATAAAGTTGTTGGTACTTAGATTTAGAAGTTATTTATTACACATTTTCTTGGTGTACTTATCTTCTACGGAAACATCAGGCTCTTTACCAAAATAAATGTCAACAAAGATCTTTATTCATCTGTTATATATTTATCGATAATACAATATATTCCAAGAAATGTTACATGCTGTAATTATAAAAATGTAATATAAATACTGAAAATATGCGATAATTTTCGCGGACCCCCGTTTGCGCACCGCTGTTCTATCCCTTCTCTCTTCGAAAAAGAGAGGTAAAGCAACTGAGTAATAATATATATGCTGCACACTAGGAGCGGACATGGCTTAAAAAATGTTACAAACAATTTCATATCTTAGTCTGTATTATGTATACACCCGATATAATTCAACGTTGTATAACCATCCTGACATAAAAAAAAACTTAAAATACGTATTACGATCAAAAAAGAAATAAATACGACCACATAATCAGACTTCGTTAATGTTAACAATTGTTTTTTTTTTAAATAGTAGGAAGATTGACCGAAGTAGATTCTTATTGTTCCGGTGATAGTGCATTTTTTCATCTTCATTCATCCGAATTAGAAATCTGCACGGGCCGAAATTTGGTAAACTTACTCGGTCCGAGCCCGACATCTTCATGCCCGTTTTAATATAACACTAATTGCCACCCCAACCGAACCCGACGCCCAATTTCTCTTTTCATCCCGAAAAAGACCTAATTTGTAATATTGTTG
This sequence comes from Himalopsyche phryganea, assembly GCA_022494535.1. Lineage (NCBI taxonomy): Eukaryota > Metazoa > Arthropoda > Insecta > Trichoptera > Rhyacophilidae > Himalopsyche > Himalopsyche phryganea. The sequence continues at coordinate 690,900 of JAGVSL010000095.1, read as the reverse complement.
AAACTAATCTTCAATGAATCAATTTTATTAATTAATATTGAATTTTCTAGCACAATTACCAACGATATAAAACCAATGGAAAGGAAATTTGTATATGTGCCAACGAACAACATAAGTACCTATTGGTCATTCGTAAATAAAGAGATCATTGTTTCAGATTTAGATTTAATTAGCTCATCCAATTTAATGGGCTTCTATTAGATTATATTGTTTTCATAATCCCAACTATATTCATAAGAAATGTGAAATAAATTATTTAAGTTTTTAACTTTTTTATGAATAGTATTGCCGCATGGCTGACTCATGGCCCAAATATAGTCCGAAATATTATCCTGAAAAATAAATCCCTTGCCCGAGCCGGAATATTGTGTTTAACCGCCCGAGCCCGTGCAGACCTCTAATCCGAATACATTGAAAATTTTCTCAGCGGAAATCATTTAAAATTTGGTACAATTTACGAGCACCCACTGGCATACTAACAGTAGTCGAACAAAGATAATAATTACACACTAATGCACCGTGTCTAATTATTTGCAAAACAAACTGAAAAGTTCACAGTGCGATTATAAAAGAATTACTTTGCAAATTAAACTGTAATACTTTAATTTGACACATGTAACGACACGCTTTATTGACCTCTTCCTAATTTACAAGTATAAATAATATTACCGAGTTCGTAATGTATTAGTTTAATCCATATATATCCAGAAGACATATCGCGAAACGATTATAATCAAAGCATTCTTAATACTTTAAGCCACAGCCCAAATCAGATAAAACTATCCCGTGTGCCGGCTTACTTTTTTTAGCAGTTCTTCTTAAGCGCTTTCTTAAAAGTATTATATGGAATTACTTAGCCAAATCGAATGAAACTGTTTGTCTAGAGACCATATCACAATGTTTGCTCGTGTACCGAGTCTTACACCTTGTTACGCACACCTTACAGGTTCTAGGAGGCTTATTTATTGACTGCACCAACATGTGGTCTTCAGAAGTGCGAGCGGACTCATTAAACGCGTTATGATAAAATCGATGAAATCAGTAACTAGTTTTGAAGGACATTCTTGATTTTTAATAGATTTAAGTACCTGCTTTTATTTATGACTACCATGATTTTTTTCTAATACATTTTGCAAAATACCACAACAATGTCTCTATTTGAAAAGCTAGAACTTGAAAACGCGGTTTAGGGTTTCAACGTGTAAGCCAACACGTAGTGCTATAAGACAATTTGCAAATTAGGTATATTCTATTTATTTCCAACAAATCGTATGACAGTTATACGTAAAACGACTCTAGGGGCTTTGTTATAGCGGTTAAGTAGTGGCATGCGAGAGTTGCGTTATTTCCAATGAATAAGCTACCTACCTTATGAACTAAATATACTTTATATAGAGTTTTGTTACATTCATTTGTAATTTTAAGACGATTCTGCAATACTGAACTAATTTTCATTTACAATTCGGTGTGTGACGGTCTACTTTGATATTTCATTATTAAAGTGTTGATTAAAATGGAATTAAAGATTGCGTTGTAAAATGATCATAATGTACCACGTCTTAAAAGTTCATTTTGGGCAGATACATACATATCCTGTTTTGCAAAGGTGTCAATCAAAGAAAAAAAAATGACTGCTATGCCTCGTCATCGGAGTAACAATATTATTAGTAAGCATCAACCTCGTGAATCCGGTCAATGCATTACTTTACCACGATGACGTAGCACCCATCTCCGTTCTGCCTTGGAGCAGACAGCGATATGACAGGCCAGGGGTTCCCAACCCTTAATCTAATTAGTACAGAGCCACACCAGAGATCGGGCAGAGGACAATTTTTTTTTTATATTAAAGGATGACTTCGGTTGCGGTGCCAACGGGTCATCAAAAAACTGATTTAATGCGATCTGTCAGTATATCCTCAATACGACAATTTTTCGTTAAGAAAAAAAAAATTAATTATCTATAAGATTTTTTTGGTAGCGTCGTGGGCTCGGGTTCAATTCCCGATGCGGACAGTTTTCATAAATTGATATTTCAATCGATCTATGGATTTCTGTTCGTAGTGTTTGTGTTATCTAAAATTCCCTCTTCTCCCACCCATCCTATCCTCACGGGGCGTAGCGAGAGCGATTAGCTAACCACTAGTCCTGTCCTAGCCCTATACTTATATCCCTACTCTCTTCGATAAAGACAGGTTGAGCAACTGAGTAACAAACAGTTCTCATAGAAAAAATCTGTTGAGATACCTCCATTAGGAGACCATATGCTCTACGTTGGGAGCGGACATGGAAACAAAAATATAGTAAACCCAACCGCAAGAAGTTGAATACCCTTCAGCGAGTTAGCCAAGTTAGCCAAGAGCCACGAGGAATGCAATCCGTAGATACCCACGGTCACTACGATCATAATAACCGATGAGTCAGCTGACATTACAACCTTGTATGATACTGAGTCTCCTTCACTCATTATTGTGAATAGGTTTTCTTATCTTGTAGGTATGTGCCGCGTAGAAATCGTGGTTCGTAAACAATTTTTGTTACTACGCATTCTATACTATTTGCAGTATGAAAGAAAGTACATTATTATACCTGAAGTGTGAGTAACAAATACGACCGTGTCGGAATCGAGAAAGTAGCAGATGCGAAACTAAATTAAACATTGCCTCAACTATTCACCACAACCCAATTCTTATGTAAAGTGAATAATATCAGCACTACAATACGGTCACATAAACATTTCTTTTCAATATGTATTATACAGGGCTGAGGGGTCGGTCGCTCTGTTTTGGCCGGAGTCAGAGACGTAAAAAACGAGCGATTCAAACTACGTTTATTTTCTGAGCTGAAAAGCTATTAAAGCAAGAATATGCAATCGATGAATGATAATTAAATTTTCAGTCGGTCGTTTCATTGAATAGAATCGATTATCGAAACAAAAATTAATAAAGCGAATTTTAAATTATTTTCTTTTGCAAAATTTTGTATTTTATTTATAATTACTTTTATTTTTTTTAACTGGAACAAGCACTTCAAGGCCGAAGCGGATAGTCCCTTCCAATACTCCGTGCATTACATTATACAACATCATGGGTCGCGAGGAAGCCTCGCTATGCTTCCCACGCAAGGAATGTGAAGTAACTAAGCAATCGAACTAAGTTAACTATATGGAACTTTGGTACTAGGCATAATGTGTGAATATCCCTCACAGATTTCTTTGCACCTTCTATGATTCTCCAAAAAAATATTATATCTGTCTCTTTTATATGCAAACAACTGAGAGAGCATCATTTTTTTTACCAAATAAACTGCGTATGTACTTGGTTGGCGATTTTTCCATACAATTTGTATTTATAGAGAGGCAAACTAGTCTTCAAAATAATTTTTTTTTTTTTACCAAGTCCGCTCAAAATTTGAAGCAAATGGCCCCGAATGTAGGTATCTCTACAGAGGTTGTTCTAGAAGAACTGTTTGTTACTAAGCTGCTCAACCTCCTTTTTGTCTTCGAAGAGAGTAGGGGTAGGATATGCCTAGGACCGGACTAGTGGTTACATAATCAATCTCGATACGCCGCGTTTTTTAGGATCGGATTGGAGAGACGGAATTTTAGACATCACAAACTAATCTAAAAGAAATCTATAAATGATTGAAAAATCTATTTTTTGAAACTGTCCGTACTGAGATTCGAACCCATGAGATCCGTAAACGAAGGTGAATCTAAAAGGTACTTCATTGTTTTGAGCAAGGCAGTAAAACGGGAAACGGTTATTGCTTCACCTCGTCATCCATATGGGATGTTACTCAACCTATTTCAAAATGGAAACAAAACATTCATAGCTACTCATACAACTGGTTTAAATAATAATATTTGGCATGTATAACTTAAAAAATATATTCGGAGAGGTGCGTAAGAAAAAACTGCAGTAAGATTTTTATAATCGCACAATATAATTCCGCGATAGCTGCAGCATTAGCTGTGGATGATGTTCGTAACGAGTTATGTGACGTGTCATATGACATATTATGGATGATCTTTAATACCTTTCACAAAACAACGAAGTACCATTCAAAATTTAATTCAGTTTTATTTATTGTAATATTTAATCTACGAAACACCAAAAAAAGTTCAAAAATTCCAGAGAAACTTTAAAATCCGGATGATTAATTTTTAGGAAGCAAAAAAAATGTACGCCGTCCACTATTGAAACCTAAGTATAAAGGAAACTGAGCCCTTGAACATTCAGCAGCAGTAGATAATACATTGGCGAACTCGTGACCGCTGTGAGCCTCTGAGTTGTTTTCAATAAGCGAACCTATTAATAGTGATTGGTCATGTACGAGCAGCGGTGAGTGGCAGAGTTACTAGAGGCAATAAAAGCGCATTCTCGCAGAGCAAGAATAATGGTGTCATTTGAGGACCTCCACAACCGGTTTTTATTCATGAAAAAAATTATACAACAATAGGAATTTCGTCGCTGCTGATGCTGCTGAGACAGCGTTGCGCACACTGTTGTAAGCACGAATACGCCATTTTCGCTGTAAACATGCCACAGCTGTGCGAACAGGGTTTGAATGCAGAACTTTGGAGCGGAGCTCTGAGCTGAAGAGCGATAGGGTTTTTGAATTATTTGACAATTTTGACATACGTACGACCACTAGAGATGCGAGGCCCGGAAAAAACCGGAAAATTGGGTAAGAATAAACTCGAACGGGAAAATTTCGGAAAAATTGGAAAAAAAACCATTATAATATTAATAATAACTGTATATCATTCTTAGCATTATTATTTAACATTTATTTTAAAAACGTGGCATTTTTTAAGTATCCCAACATTTTACCCACAAATTTGAAAGTTACGATGTTAGTTTGATGATACAGATGGAAGTAAGGAACTTATTCAATATCGGATCACCTGTGACATATATGTATACTTGAAGCCAACACAAAATATTTACGGAAACGTTCCTGTTTTTAAGTATGAAGTTAAACTTGACGAAGCGTACATATTTATATGGACTCATGGACTAAACACTTTGTAAAAACAATGGCTAATATCATAATTCAGAGGTATTTCCCAATGTTCGGGTTTTTTCCCCGCCATTTCTAAATTTGCGACATTAACGACAACATTGCCATCGAGTATGCCCAATACTCAAGCGAGTGTCGAGCGACTATTTTCTGAGGTGAAATTATTATAGAGCAAGGATAGGCAAAATTTGAAGGGTGATATGCTGTTACTGCTGTCAGCCTTTTATAATATATCAGTCCTATTAAAACTTTTTACCCCGATCACAGAAAGGAGCATGGAGCATAGCTGGAGTAAGTACTTTGTTACCAGAGCGGAGCAATTCAAAAAATAGTAGTCTCAAATCCTTTCGTTTGAATGTATCAAATGTTATTATTTTATCTGGTTTACCCGACCATGGGAGCCTTCACCGTGCAACGACAGCTTATGAAACGCGTCAAGGAAAATGCTACAACAAACTTACCTTGTGTATTGTCACGTACAAATTTCTGTCAAATAAAATTCTTTGTAATGCCGATATAGTAAATCAGAATCGCGCAGTTCATAGAGGGATAGAGCTCCGTCTGTGCTTAATGCATGCATCTCCCACTGTCTGCGACGTCATCGTATATTGTCCCACCTTTCAGTAAATTAAATACAACTATACGAAATAAGCTAATAGCTGGCATTAGCTCTGTGACTTGCAAGTTAGACACTCGATGACAGTGTATCGTTTGTAATTGCGCGAGTTGTACCCAATGCTACATTGAGTACATTACGGATCGATAGTAGAGGATTTAAACAGTGAATAAGTTGTGAGCCAAACGCTCAACGTTAGCACAAAGAGAAGAGAATGATAGATGGACGATTATAGCAGGATAATTATTATAACTTTTACAGCAATTACAGTTGGTTGTATTCGGTATAATCAAAAACTGTTTTAAATTATACCGAATATTGCCATAAAGCTTATGATAATATGACCAACCATATGATTAAGAAAATACTGTAAAATAAATAATTATATTCTACATAATCTAATCTCATAATATTTTTCTCAGGCGAGACTACTTTGATGCAATGTCATTGCTCTGTTCACCAGATGAAACAAGAGGCAATATAACATCTGACCGATCCACAATAGACATTATAAAAAAAGGTTTTAATATGCTTTCATATTTGTACGTATATGCAGCCTGTAGCCGAGTAGTGAACGCTTTCTTCTATAGCTGCGGTGCTCACGGGTTCAAGTCGCAGTACGTACACTTGTATAAATTGATTTTTCAATCGATTTATGGATGTGCGTCACGACTTCGTTGTAAGTCCATCCAGGGTATGAGATTAGGATGAGCTAAGATAATCATACATCAATGTCCTTGAAAGTTGAACCCTTGCGACACTAATGCATCAATTTGTCCACTGCAAGTAAAATTTCCGAGCTACCTGGCTTGTCTTCCGCCACTGAAAACAGTCATTACGTCCATTGGAACGCTTCATAACGACCAACAGGTACTTACCGATCGCGATTACTATTTTAATGAATTAGAATGTTTTACCTAACCGCGTCGTTTGTGGCTTGTATATATTTTTCATTAGCTGTCTATCACTTTCTTTTCGACTTCCTGGGTAATCAGCTCGACGCAAGCTATCATCATAACGATAGATGTGAAATAATTATTCCGCGGTTTCAGCGTCCCCCGCGAAAGTGAACGCTTGAGGTTTGATCTCGGTGCCTAACTCCCCCCTCCACAAGACACAATAGGTGGGTACATTTTGTTTTATTTGAGATTTGCATTCAAGTCGACGGCGGAATTGGCGAACGCGATTTGTATTCCGCGAACGAAATAAAAAGTAAAACCGGCCATTCTTTTCGTGCAATCAAACCACCAATAAAACGAAGCGCTCGTAATATTTCATGACACCGCTTTATACAAACAAATACCTACATTTTGTTTTCTGAATACAAGATAAGAACCAAGCATATGGATTCGCAATAGTGGCAAGCGAATCAACCACAAACCTCCACCATTATCACTTTTAAGGTGTTAACTGTCAATTCTTGGTGGAAAAACATTATATTATAAAAAATAAAACACACTTCATTTGTACTACTTCCACATATTTATAACGATCAGGACCGGTTTCCCTCATCACGAGCATTATCAACTGATAAAAATACAAACATAACAGGCTTATTTATATAAAATTGAGTGTAAAAATGAAGTTATATTAAACTGATGGTTCATGAACTAAGACAAGTAAATACTGATTAGCAAACAAATTATACATAAATCAAATAACATATTCTAAAATTAAAATGTTATGGACCTCTTACAAATCAATAAATACTTATCTGAAATCACAAATAAAAATACATTAAAAGGCCATTAGCTGAGCAAATTTTTTTGATGACATTACTAATGCAATAAGCAATAAGAAATCGGGAAAATTATAAGAAAAAATTAGTGAACCATTTAAAAACAATCACATATTAAGTATGTAATTAATATTAACAATAAACAGCCATCTTAAGTGGAGAAAGCAGAGCAGCTATGACTATCCATTAAATCTAACAGAGTATCCATTAAAGAACAAATAGTTCTGACGATGGCGTAAAGCCGAAATAGCTGTCAACTACCTGATAAAAATTTGTAGAACTAAATAGTTTGTTATTTTATCCTATTAACTACTTCTTTCGTAGCCCATACTTCTATCCTTACCTTTTCCGAAAAAGTGAGGTTCAGCAACAGGATAACAAGTGTCCTTATTCTAGACATTGAGAGCGAACAAGCGGACACAGTTGGAAAAATATACGCATATCCTTGGATATACTGATGTATTAATTATTGTGCGACCAGTTTTGCTTGTTTTGAAAAAATCGAATTTGAAAATTTGAGATGCATATAAAAAATACAGGCGATGAACGCTACAATATCTACCCTATTTGGACGTACAATATTTTTACAGATATGATGCAATCGAACCTTTTGTGTATTTTAGCTCAATTTCGACAAAAACTGGACTTGTTTGTTATCATAAAACAATTAAGTATTTTGATTTGTGCCAAATTCACCGAATTCCTAAACAAGGACCAGGGTAGAAAGTAGGGCTGAGTAATCTGGTAGGCCGCAGGAGAGCTGACTGGATAGAGTTGTCAAATGCTTTCGGATAAGGCCAATAATCTGATATCCTAATCCTTGAGGTATTCTTGAAGCTCTTGTACTATTTACGTCCGTCTTTTCCCAAACAAATTATATTTTCCCATGGATGATGAGACTTTTTACTTCCTGCATTATAATTAATTACGTATGAAGTCATTTGAGTGTAAAAAAAAACGATTTATAATCGTCTACGACGTTATTTACAATCATTTTTACATAGCAGTAATTTTGAGAAGTTCCCACGACACCATCCAATGAAATAATACTACTATATTACGAACTGTCGTAAGGCCGCTGCAGCTCAATGTCAGAGCACCGGGAAGTGTGCTGGCGGCATTGTGTTTTTAATGACAGAATGGTAATGACACATTTTTCAAAAATAATAATACATGGATACTTAGATGCATTTGAATAGTAGACATGGCTGTCACACAAAGATTTTATATTCCCGTCTCTGTTATCAGTGGTGGTGTAGTGCAAGTCCTGGACGGGGCATCCAACTCTGAATCATTTTGATGATTCCGGGATTCACAATTTTTCAATAACGGGATATCGGAATTGCTCATTAAGCGTAATTTCATGTGTTTAATTGTATGTACATTCAAAATATAATTTGTATATATTACTGCTTTATACATTATTATACACTTTATTGAGTAATTCATTCCAGTCATAAAATATAATATTTACAAAATTTTATGATTATTATTCTTACAAATAAACCTTATTAACTTTCTTGCTTTTGGAGTATTATTAAAACAGAGCATGAAAGGGGAACTTAACAAGACATTCCCTTTTTTTGCTCTTTATATTTGTAAGTTATATTGACCCCTTTCGCCAATTGATGTAACCCTCAAAAAATACAAATATGAGTTGATGATTGGATCTCATTTAAAAGACGACACAGCAGGTTTCGGCCAAATGATGTAAATTAGAAAAATAAGTTGATCACTTTTTGGAAGGGTAAAATCATTTTACATTTGTGGGAAATCGAATAAATACGGCGGACAACAACGACGAGCTAACAACTACGCGGATACCGCGACGGAAGCGGGCGATAAACAGAACACGATCGAACGTCATAGAAGTCGCTCCTACGTCGCGCACGGAAACAGGCGACAATAATTTCTCACGAGCCGTCGACCGCAATGGTCGGCGGCGAACCAATTGCAAAATGTTAAAATATCTGTAATTACAACAAGGCCAATAAACACATTGCTACACATTGGTTTTAGGTTTAAAAATTATGACTCGACAACTTGATTGTAAACCACTATTATATCGACACTCCCTACGTATAATTCCGTATCTGCAAACATGAGAATTTACAGGAGTGCATTTCAAAGATTCATAACGCAACTCACCAGATAATGTTTTCGATAAAAACAGTTTTTACTCTCTCATGAACAATTTTGATTTTGAGGGTTACACCAATTGGCCAAAACACCGTCGATACGGTGCTTGCAGTATTATATACTTATAACAATAAAGTAACACTCTAAAATAGTAAGTGAACAATAAAAACGGAAACGAAACTGGAATTTTTTTATTGCTTCTTCTCTTTAACAATTTGATTAAACCAAAATCCCCCCCTTTTTCCCCTGTAACCTTCAAATGAATCTCGTTTTCTTTTCATTTAATCCTGTCATGAAGAGGTTCCGCAGTCTTCATCATTTCAACAATCGATCCGCTACATTTATGAAGCCAAAATAATATATTGCTTGGTAGATACATTTTCAAAGAACGCTGCGTGCAGTGATATAATTCACATGCCGATGCATTGCAAAATGATTATATCGGATCTGTAATCGACTTCCCTATAGAATATCGATCTACTGGACCGTTATGCTTGCATATTACAACGCTCCAGCCTACCACTCATCGACTTGAGTAACGGGAACATAACCATTGCACTAAAGGCGCTTTGAGATATAATATGTAATATGCATATCCATTGCAAGTTTCTTGAAAGCACCATTAAAGCTGTAAAGAACCTTTCTTTATGTTGCCGGTGCTCAAATGAGTGCTCGTCACTTCCACGAAACTATTTATAGCCCGACTTCGCACGGGAAACAGTGCGTTAACATTAGGTCATTTAAAATTGGGCGATAGTTAGTGTTGAATGTTGAAAATATCACCGTGTGCTGTTGTACCTCATGAAACACCCACAAAATAAAATCCATTAATTAATAATACGGTCAAAAGTTGAAAATAACCCAGAATGGAAGCCAGAATGACACGAGTAAATTGCAAGCCGCTACTGTAGACCGTAAGGGAGGAGTTATTGTGACAGACATACCTATGTACACATCGATCCTTCAGTTCATATATTTCCAAATAACCTAATTTGAGATAATGGAAAAGGCAATATTCAAATGGTCCCCGAGTGTACCCGAGTTTTGTACATTTTATAAGCAGGTGTTTAACAATTAGATACTTTCCGAGTACACAAATAGTCAATAGAAGGATACTTAGAAATAACTATTGACTGACTTTGTTCAATTCTTTAGAAGGCTATCTGCCGTAGAGCAAGATAGAGCTCAAATTTTAACTCAAATTTCTTTTTTTTTAAGTTGTCTGACTAATGAACTGAACGATCGACATGTCTTTTCAGCTATATTGTAGAGATATCAGTGCGAAGCCGTCAACCCGACCCATATTTATTTAGTAAGTTCAATAATAAAGGGAATATAAACAACGTTTCTCAAAGAAGCGGAAAGCGTGTCGCATTTAATTACACAACAGAGTAATAACACAGTAAATTTAATTCTATAATAAATTAACACGAATTACCTGCAGAATCCATTGACAAAAACGAAGCCGGATTTTCTTTGGGTGAAGATGCGAGAAGTAAAAAAATGTGTATTTACGCTTTAATAAATTCATGATATTGAAGTGTAAGCCATTTATTGCAGTATTATTTCTGTAGATCAACGTATAGATACCTGAAGTATGTGCATACTAATATAATATTATGAAGTTTCGGTTGGATTAAGGTGCTGTATAAATGAATCTATTTTCTACCTGCTTTTATCACAGTTCCGGTGTCAATATTATTGTACTCGAATGGTGTCGACTATTTGCATAATTTTTCATTTAAATATATCGTCGGCGCAAGTGATGTCGCCTTATTGTAGATTTTTACATATCATAATGTATTGTCGGCATGCTTTGTAGGTTTTACGTGTGACGATCTTTTTGCCGAGTTTAGATATGTGGTCTTATCCAGATTGTTTATCAAAACAGTATGAGTATTCGCTCACCAAATTCTAGTGGGCATGCTATCGCTACACCCTCTTGAAGGCGAAAAACCGTTTTCTATTTCAAAGCGCTTATTTCTTCTGCTGCTCTGAGTTCACTGCTGTACGTAAGACGAATGTAAACTTGCATGCATCAGATTTCTATCAGCGTCACCGATGTCATGACATAGACTTGGCATTAATTCCAAAAGTTTTCTGGATAATCGATTGCCTAAAGGAGTTTACTATTCACAGGCAAGTATGAAAAACAGGTTTGAGATATTAGTGAAATCGGTGTCAATGTTTTTTACTTATGTTTGGTATTAGTTTCACATACAAACCTCCCGAAAAACTGTCACAGTGGAAAATAATACACTATTCACGATTACAGCAACGCCAAATCGCCACACAGTCATAGTATGATTTTAACTTTCTAGCGGTGAGTTGGACAGTTTTTGGTTACGTCTCCCGCAAGCCTACCGACAATTTTGTCTTCGACTGGAAAGGTCGAAGTCATAAGGGTACGCGGGAGGGTCCCAACTCACTGGAAAGACCAGGTGAAGACGCCATGGGCCTCTCCTTAACGATGACTCTCAGAAAAACTGAGTGCAGAAGCAAGTGAGGAGAAGGGAAAAGAAGAAGCGGCGAGTTGACGAACTATAGAAATGACGTTCTATTTAAGATAGATTATTATATAAAGAATCTAGCTACGTTTCATCTTAAAATGGAAATTTTTGAATTATGACATTTTTCTTGCTATGTTCTCAATTAAATAAATACACTGGGCACACAATCAATAACATATAAACCTTTTTTATATTTGTAATCTGCAGAATTATTCTATCATCTGTAGCACTTTGTGTAACAGTTTACCGCTGCGTGCGCGCGCACTAGTTTCCATAAGCAATGCATGATCTTGTTTCGTAACATTAGCTATCGCGACAACTACTATAATCTCACTGGAATTCGATAATTGCATTGCATTTTATGATATATATTAAACTTTCATATGTACCTTGACGACAGCTATCAATAAAACGCAACATATCGAGAAAAAAAATTTAACAAAACTAAACAATTTAAAGCGTAATAGAAAGGAACGTAGTTATGAAACAAGAAAAAAAGATAAATGCACAGAAAAACAGAACACGCAGACTTTTTATAATTTTGAAAAACATTTTGCTGACAAAAAACACGCATATATATTTTAAATTAGTAGATAATTATCACATAAGAAACCAATAAAACAGCCTCATGTAGATAACATTAAGTTATATTGAATCGGTTTCTGTTACGCTGACGTTGAAGACAAGAACAGAATTTCAAATACAGATTTGCTGAGTTTGCGAAAAATATTATGAACTTGTCATTCAATAATTTAATAACTATAGATGAACCCACGACGAAGCTGAAATGTATGTCTTAGAAGGGAAAACAATAGACTCACAATACTCAATTGATACGAGAGCATTACAAAAAATAAAAACTGTAAGGAAATGTTTTCGATCAAATAGAAAGCGTTTTTGAAAAGTTGGCCAATAATAATGCTGATAAATATACAAAACTCTCGATATAGATCATTTGTACAATATACCACAGAGTTGAACAGCGTTATTCCATCAATACTAGAAAACAATTCGATATTTTCGATGGGTTCGGCGGTAACTTTAAAAATAAAATTTAATAATTGTGTTATTTCGCTAGCTGTGTTACTAAATAATAAAGGAATTAAATTGAATAGATTAAAGTTTTCAGAAATTAATGAAACCATTAACAGTAATCAATTATTAGTAAATAACATTTTATATAGGTCAGGTGGCTGGCTCACCACTATCAAATTTATTTCCCTTGGCATTTTCACCTACAGACACTACTATTAGTAGATTTTGTATTTAGGAGTGTTAAGGTGGTATTCCGGCGTCCTGGGTATTATCCACAGAATGTACTCGGCGGAGCTGTGGGGCTGGGAGGAAGCAAAGCGATTGGTGGGTGACAAGGAATCATGGAGGCGCCGCGTGGTGCCCATATGCTCCACATAGGGAGCGAATATGGTCGTAAAAGAAGAAGTGTTATGGCAATTACTACTATGTATAGTTTGTATCTTACCCTTCCCCACGTCTAGTAGAAGAAAATAGCCCCACTACACCCTTCATTTTTAATTTAAGATTTAGAATAATTGTTTACCTAAGAAATAAATAACCTTGCGATATGATATAGTTAGTCTGAAGATGCTTCTCGAAGAAGTGAACCACGTGTCACATTTAGTAACACATCCAGTGGAATAACTAAGTTGTCAATTTAAATTTTATTTTGAAGATAAATCGAATTCAGCAAGTAAACTGATGCGCAAGAAGATGGGCGAATAGGTGGGTTCATAAATTCGGTAACGAGCATCGCGACAAAACCGGTCACAGTCGCTTCACCGGTGGCTGCACCTCCGCTCCGTGTTTATTTCTCTCCGTTGACCCAAATGCGAGCGAAATCTCAATCGTCAAGTGCACTCGCATACCTGCCGACCTGCCTACACACGGCGCACCGGTTCGACCGCTACGCACTCACCTCGTCTACTATGATATGACACGATTCGTTTATTCATTAAAGTCGGTTAATACCAGGTGCATCATTGCGATGGTGACTTGGATGAATCGCGTTCGAAATCGTGTCACGACCCCAAGAATATAGGACAGGAGCCACACAGCATCGCCTGTGTGGCCATTAAAAATACGTAATTCTGCCGTGTCTACTGCGTGTAAGAGAATTCGCATTCTAGAGCAAGTGGAAGAAATTTACGCCTGCATTTTTTATATCCAAACTCTAAACACCAAAATTTAAGCACCGCGACGTCTGGAATATTTTCCAATGAAATGCCATTATTTTTTTTCAAATTTAAGGCTTCAAAAAACTAGTTAATAACAGGCTGTTTGATTATCAGTCTCTTACTTTATTGACCTTGATATAGAATGGTCTTATCTCAAGCGACAATTATGATATTTCTGGATTTTTTTATCAGATTTGACTACTAAAATCCCATTTCCTATGATTTCACAACAGGTTTTATCTAGGACAACTCACACGAAATCCATGCTCGTTTCAAACTGATTATTTCAAGTACCTCATTAGCAAAGTATGAACTATCTAGCAACAAAAGGTGACAACAACTGTCAACTGAAAAATGGATACTGGGTATTGCAGTAATTTACATTTTGACATATGGTGTCAGTATCTTTCCTATACGGCAGACTTCAGTATTTTTTAAAAGATTTGTCACCCATCTATACAATTATCTTCGTTTTCATTGAAAAATTGTATACCTGCAAAATCACTATTTCTCTCAAATTTATCCCGTTCGAGTTTCTCGGCAATATCAACATTTTTAATAAAGCTAGGCCAGTCTAGTGATTGTATTAATAAATAGCTGGAATTAAATCAGTGGCGTTGCCAGAAGTGGAGATGTCAGTTTACCTTAGCTCACACGAGAAAAATTAAGAGTTATAAATAATTGCACTTTGTGTAAGATAGTATTCAATTGGTACACGTGAACTTTTATTTCGATAGTTTGCACTTTAGATTAGATAGTATTAACTTAGTACACTTAAACTTTGATTTTAATAGTTTCCAGAGAGATGAATTCTTTTGAACAAAGTGAGTAAAGCTGTAGTAGGTTATGTTAGGGTTGATTTGGTTTTTTTAATGTATTCTAATGCGTGGAGCAAAGAAAATATAGGCCTATATATAAATAATATGAACCTTGGCTGGTTATCAAAAATTGAATGGATACTTCATTTTTTCAATGGATAATGACTATCATACCGAATTTTGCCAGCACATGCGAACACATATTTTATTGTGCGAATAAAGAAAATATGACAAAAACGGACAAAATATAAACTTTTGCTATAACGCCAAAAAATTAATACATATCGGCGAGTAAATTACCTAATCCTAGCCCATTGCCATTTTTCAATGTCAGCAGCCCATTATCATTCTTTAAAACGAATTAAGTAAAAAAAATACCGGAGGAAACTAATTACCTGAGAATTCTTCTATACATGTAAAGTGATTTATTTCAATACTGTTGAGTCTATTTTCAATTGAAGGTCGCTAGAAAAATGATGTAATCTTCATCGTGCAGAAACAGCTGAAGCACACGATTCGAATCAAAACAAATAATGGGATATTGCATTTATACCAAAATATTGACTGTTAGCATTTGGTCGAGCATCGTCTTGGGGTATTATAAAAGATCTTGATAAATTCAATTTGATTTTATTGCTGAATTAATTTCGTCAATAAAAAAAACCCATGGTCGTCATCATTTTGAATAAAAAATCGTTCTCAAAGTACGAATCGACTAACATGACAAATACGAATGGCTCTACGATTAGCAACTCTACTGCAAATATATATAGCATAAAATCTCAAAATAAAAAAAACTGCATTGAATTTATGGATATCTGCCGAGTGAGTATTTGATTTATACATTGTTTATTGCAGTTATGTCGACTGTGTACATTTATTGAGGGAGTCAGAGTCTATGAATGCAGAATCATAAAGTTAAAAGTTCTGCAGCTTATGAGCTAATGTTTTAGTATCAAGCTCGTTTTAATTCCACAGAAAATCGTTTAATATTCACCTCAGAAGCAAACCCAGCATTATTGACTTTAAATGTTTCCTCCCATACAAAACGGCAAGTGACAAAATGGCTTTCTTGTACATTTTGACTTAGAACTCGAAGCAAACACGGTTTTCTTTCATGTTGTCAGAAGCAAAGTCAGACGTTTTGATGTTTGAGAAGCAAATGCAGCCTTCTTAAAATTTAATATTAATGCAACCAAATAAATGACTTCTAAAAGTTTGCTTGTCTTTAAATCACCATATTCTAGTGTAAGGTATAGCACACATCAATTAAATCAATTTGTAATTCTTTTTATTAGTTTTTGACGTTTTTCTAAAAATCTCTTCCGTGGTACAAAGCTGAGTTTGCTCTTATACCCCTCTAATGCTATACATAGGACCGTTCAGATTAACTCAAAGTGACGAAAAAGCGCGTTGTTGAAGACATGAGTACATATTTCAAAAGGGTTCGGCGATAAATCAGAACAGTGACAAAACAACACAGGGGAAAATTCAAACACAATATTTTTGTTGTACAATTTACGAATTAAATACAGTGTACATATTATATGTATGCATGTCATATTATACAACACAATTTCAAAGAAAAAAATGTAATACACCTTTCAATACATACCTATTCTCTTCATAATAGATATCGAAATAAAACATGTCGATTATATAGTATAAAATAAAATTATATTAGAAAAACTCGGACATTCTTAACGAGTTTCAATTACGGAATATATCTGCTAATTAAATTTATTATCTATATTCTATAACGCTGGATAATTTCAGATATCGACTGGGGTGCTCGATGGAAATTCAATATCAAATTTGAACTCTTCAAAGTCATTTACATTTGTCTGTTCGAGTACATTCGTGTACTCGAATGCATGAAGATGACGATAGGCGAATCCCGGGTTAGTGACGAAATACATTTAAAAAAGTACAAGATTTTAACAATTCTAATTTATACAACTGAAGTAATTATATTTTGTTAAATATTTCTTCCAAATTGTATTGTTTACGAATTTAATTCATAAATAGATACGACAAAAATATTGTGTTTTACTTTTTCCATGTGTTGTGTTGTCACTATTCTTATTTGTCACGTTCCGATTTGTCCGATTACCTTCAAAAGCAAAACTCAGGTGGCACGATATTCATTTGAAGCGTCAATATTGCCGGCTTGACTTGCTAACTTATAAACTAGATGAAACTTGAATGAACCAAATTGATTTCACTCGATGCATATTTCTTTGTAAAGGTACAAAGTACAGATGCATTCGATGGAATCAATTTTTCTCAATCATTTCTCTCGTTAACATTTTAATCAAACGCTAGCCACGAAGTTCGTAAGTCATATGAAGTGTCAAAGTATTAATGTTATGTGGTGATCCAAGACTGTCTCCCGTAGAGGGCACGTCCTCTGCAAATTATCACCGCTGGTGTGGGAGCCTCTTCACGATCGAACGAGCCACAGCTGTTGATTGTTGACTGACAAACAAAAAAAGGCCACGCCGCGAGCCCAGCCCGTGTTGTCAAAGAAAAAACAACATTATCGCAATATAGTGAGTATTCTCGCCGGCCGGGGCGGGCGCGCGGGGCCGGAGGGGGAGGCAAGGCTGGTCCGGAATGCGGTCGCGGAGGTCGGAGAGGACGGGTTTGAGTACCTGCCCGGTGTACCCCCGCGCACGCTCGGCTCGCATAGTTTGGTGAGACGCCCGAAACCGTCACATCTCACGTCGAGTCCCGGTGATGACGATTCCACGAACAGGTGACTGTGGAATGGGTACGTACGGGGATTCTTAGCACAGCGAACGATTTCCATCGTATATGTCTGCAGCGTAAGTCTGCCAAACATACAAAGCAAAGCGGCCGGCGATGACGACATGGTGAAACACGAGTTCTCTGGCAGAGATTTTCTATGGAAAGCGATTTGATCGAACTCAGCATAACCTACCGAAATACCAGGAGGCAATCATAACCAGTCTAGAGCAGTTGCTCCTTCTTCTGAATAAAACTATAAACCGTAGTAGTAAAATGCGATATTTTTTACCAAAAATATTCATTTTTTATTTTGGTAAACAGTATTCAGAAATCCATAAATGAAGCAATTCTCGTAGACTGGAGGTCGTATACAAAATTAGCATTCACGTCATACTCGAGGTCTTTTTATTGACCATGTCCGCTCCTAGTGTGAAGTATAAGGTCTTCTAATGGAGGTATCTCAACAGAAGTGACTTTTGTTACTCAGGTGCTCAACCTCTCTTTATTTTTTTCGAAAAGAGTAGGGATAGAAGGATAGGGCTAGGAAATTACTATTGGTTAGCTAATCGCTCTCGCTTTCGCCTCGTTTTAAGGATCAGACGGGTGGAATCGATGATGACGAATGGATAAATCGATTGAAAAATCAATTTATGAAACTGTCCGAACTGGGATTCGAACCAGTGTCAAATACAAATTCAAACCAAAAGTCATATTTATTGTTATGAATTGTGCACGGATTTAAAATTGTGTTATCAGTTGATTTCTATGTTTTATTTCGAACTGTAAATTCCTAACTCTCGAGAAGAGATAACAAACATTAATAGACGGAGACGGATAACGCAGCTTAAAGTTGAGGCGCGTTATTATCAGAAATCGTGTGACAAGTTTTGAATCTAAAATAAAAACAAATTCAGAAAATAAATGTAATACTATGTATGCGTGAATTTCGAAATAAATTGACATTAGATTAATCAATTCCCATTAAGCATCGTCATGTATAATGTTCACAAGCATTTAAAATATTAAGTATGTGCAGTTTATTAGCATACGAAATGTTTATTATCATTTTGAGTAAATATCGAGGGAATACTGAAAGAACGCATTGGGTCAGTTTTAAATATCGTAATCTGTGTAATTTAACGGTATATGTACTGGTAGAAGGAATGAAGTCATAGAATATAATGGCTTTGAAAAAAGCAGTATTAAGTCGTATTGTTATGTTTATTATATTTGTCCTCGCCGATTCACTATTATTACCAGGGCGACGTAGTGCCACATTTATAACCTCAATTCCGTCCTTCTACGTCGAAATCGTAGTGTTACTAGGGACGTGACTTTGAGCAATTGGCTAACTATAAAAGCAGCTTCGACAAAGAACGGGTATGGATAACACAATTAGGGAAAGCGAACTTTGGAGATTTTTTTCAAACACAACCAATGTTACAATATTAATCACGTGAAATCTTGACAAACTTATGCAAGATTGTGGCGAAAGAAAAAAAAACCTACACCTTTTCGCGTCCAAGATCAATGGCAACCAACAGCAGCACGTATTCAATTTATACAGACGCGACCTGCGATATTGAACGAACTAAATGACGTAGTGATAATAATATAAATCATCTATCTGCATCCAGTAGCGTGCATATACTTTGAAGACAGGGCGAGCAGTACATACAGTACGTTTATATTACATGGTTTTAGAGTATAACATTTAAATTGATAACTTTACTATTCCAATAGTTGTTTGATTAATTACATCGTAAGATCAACATTTTCCCCGTGATTTTTTAAAGGCAAAACTGACCTATTTACTACACAATATTTGTGTTGCCGCTAAGCTATAGGGTTCTTAGGCCCCTGTGGACCGAACGCCAATGAACATGACTAAATCTTTTAATGATTTCGAAAGAAATTAATTATTATTAAATTTAAGCAGCGAACTTTGCATAAATTTGCATATATTTTTTTAATAAATAATGAATGCCACCTGAGCGAAAGGCCAAGCGTTAATGTCTAATTTGACGATAATTACGAAATGGACCGAGTTCATTACACCTCGTCCATAATTATTATTGTGTAATCAAGTTTAGCCAAATAATGAAAGTAAACACCTTCTTACGGTATCGATTGACATTGTAAACGATTCATACATATTGCAAGTTTGCAAAGAACATATAAATAAATCCCTTTTTAGTAAAAACCTTACTTATGTTACCTAGAACTCGATTCAAGGGTTAATAACGTTTTTAAGTAGGATCGGTGACTCACAACATGGGATTCCATCTCCCGCACACACAACGCTAATGGTAAATCTTTATCCTGTCCCATACCGGTCAGCGGAAAATTCCACCGATGTTAATTTTCCTTACAAGAAATTAAGTAGCAATAGTCTACACCTGTAATGTGAAGATGCTGCCAAACGTAGCGAAACACCTGTCACATTTTGTTACACAAGAAGTGGATTAACAAATTGATCATTTTTTATTTACAACGATTTCAAACTTCACGTTATGTATCTCAAAATCCTTTTACAAGGCACCGAGTCTAAGACTCTTATACTTTTCATCCGAGTGGTGGTAATTTTCTGGTGAGATTTTGATGGTGGTAACACTGTTTGGCCATACAATAATCTCGTGTTTGTAATTTGTGTTTTTTTTGTTTGCAATAATACGTAGTAAATAATAACCATAATAATATATTACGATATACGACATTTTTTTCCCAATTTATCGAATTATATTCTATATAAATGTAAATATTTATTATAATTTTGCCATGGTAATTATTTTAACCGCTAAGCCACACCTAAGCTTTACTATCTATGCAGGGTAAGGCAACGAAATGTGATAGTTTGTATTTTAACGTGTATTCTAATAGCCTATTCACTAATCACAAATTTACCCATATAACCACATAACCTTACCTTACCCTATTACTTATTTTTTTTCAGAATTCACATGACGTTATTCTTCCTCCGGTTGCGTCAAGGTGTTTCAATAAATATCCGGTTACGTAATAATTATTAAATATTTTTTAACTTCATAAAAATGAAATAATTATGTTTAGATAGTAAGCTCGAGAAAATGCGTAGCGTCACTGACCCACTCGTTAACGCACATACTTAAAAATAATCGCAATTTCAATCAATTAAAAAAATAATACGCAATTAGATGAGTGATACGGCAATTAAATAGCAATTCGAAAGGATTCCAGTGTGGACAATAAATTAGCGGAATTCCATTCCAGCATGATCAAATATTTTCACAATGTCGGCGTAATATGTGTGTAAATATTAATGATCTGTTCTTTATGCCACTACACTTTCTAGGTGGCCCGATCAACAGGTGTGTGTAGCAGCCTTTTAACTATACTATCCGCATTAAACGGATGATGGGGTTAAACTGTTGCATAAAAACATGGGGGATCATAAATTATTTTATCAGGAAATTTTAGAAATTAATAGAGGCCAGTTATACTCCTTACCAATCTTGAATGAGCAGCTGAACCTTCCTAATTCTCCGCTATTATATCCGATACGTTGAAACACCTAACAGATTTCACTAAATGTGGAATGATTGTATATATTTACCCATTCGTCGAATTACATCCCGTCAAAACCCACAATACTATTATAATTGTAAAATCACTGGTATTTCTAAAATAAGTTGAAAAGCGGCAATTCGCCACTCTGGTAGGTAATATGGTGTTTACAAAATAAGGATTAGGGCGATTTCCGAAATTTTAACTCAGGTATCGGTGTGGCTCTCAGACGTATAATGTATTGCCTCGTAAATGATATTTGTCGCATTTGTATCTTCTATATAAGCGTTAGACACTGTTTACTGTCTCTCAGTTCGAGTCCATTCGTGTGCTCGAATGCCTGAAGATGCCGAAAGGCGAAACCCGGGTCGTTAGTGACAAAATACATGGAAGTGTAAAAAATCTCAATAATCCAAATTTAATATTGAAATTCCATCAAGCACCCTCAGTCGATGTCTTAAATTATATCAATATTGCCAATTTCCAATGTTTATTATTTCATTTGTTGTAAACGTGTTTTACATTGCAAAAGCTATAAACTTATAATTAGTAATTTTTGTAATGTACATATATATAAAATGAACAAATAAATAAATCACTTTTTTCAAACAAGTCATTTTCAGAACCTGATTTATTTATCACCTTGTCTGATGACGTATTCTTTTTATTTGTATTAATACTAGATTTATTAACGATTAAATAAATTATTGACTAGTCATTATGAAAGAGTTCGTTCAATTAGCAATACAAAGAAATTAATTATGGTGGCAATGAACTAAGTTCAACATTTTTTAATTCTATAATATCGGATTAATTATTTATTAGGTATTAATCGTTAATATAGGCAAGTTATCTATGGTATTTATTGAGTAGACAATAAAATAGACCAACTCAAGCGATAAAAGGTTAATTGTGTTAATACTATACGAAGATATGCAAGGATTACGATATAAGGTAAATGTACGGGTAGTTGACCACGTACCAGAAGTTAGACCTTTTTCAATAAAAGTGCCCAAAATAAGAAACGTATACGCGGGATTGCTCTCAATTGTAGAGTTCAGACAAGTGAAACCATCTTTCGTCTTGATTGAGGAAATAACACATCACCATATATGTCATTTGGGTGTCATAGCGGCCATTTGAAAACAACACCTTATGCAGTAAGCATTTTTTTTTTTGAAATTCTTAAGAGAATTGTTAAGGAAATCAGTGAGTGTAAACATATGCTACTTGATTCAAACGAGAGTGGTCTTAAAGGAAGCTTTGATGAAAGGTTGTCATGAAACCCTCTGACAAGGCATGGTCAATAACTGACACAAAAACATGGTTGATAAAAATTGAACACATTTTTTTATAATAGAACATTTTCTAATTTTGTCTTATCATATTAATTTAGACATTTGATCCATTATGAATACACTTGCTATGTCATCGTTCAGTCTAATGCTAAACGTTAATCGTTATTTTTGTTGAATTATTCTCTTAACGGTCAACTACTGGTAAGCTTACCTTAGATTATATATTAATTACACGGTAAAAAACAACAAAGTTTTATAGTGCAAGGCAAATTAAAACTACGAAAATAAAAATGGCAATAATCGTTACGTTTTTAATGCTCCTCTAACGTGCAAATGTCACAAAAATACAGTTTCATTCGAATATAATGAGCAAATTAATCGCGCGAGAAAAAATATAAATCTCCGCGAGACGATTTGATATCCGTTTTGAATATAAATCCGCAATTAAAAACAGGATTTTTTTCTCATAGCCACTGCCGAGATTTTAATTTATGTCGTAATCACTAAAAATATTTCATAATAAGAATAAAATACAAAGAAATCGCTCATCGCCGTAACTCAGTATAATAAAAAAAATATATGCGATTATAGCTGTTGTCGGCGCAATCGCAGCCATTGTCGCCATTTCTTAAAATTAAGGATTTAAACATTATTCAACTTAATTGTATTAATAATTCAATAAGAAACTGTTATAATGTTGGCTTTATCTCTATCGACTTCAGTGGTAATGAATTCTGTGTACATTAAATCAAAGTTTCACACAATGCAGAAAGAGTGACAGCGTCAAATATCCGACGAATGTCGACCATTGTAGTTTTAAAACACTCACGTCACTGCACAATATTAGTTGCCAGATACAAATTTCCCTGAGAGTAACGCAACAATACTGTAGGAAACTTAGCCGCATCATAGATCCTGGAATCTTGCCGGCCATGTGCAACTTTTGATGTCCGTTTAGAATCACCTTAAGGGGACACAAACATATTTTAGATGCACCAATTGTTTCAAATGTTTAATTTTAGCATCTATTCATATAAGACATAAATTTCAAATAATGATCAATTTAAATACATACAATGACTGAAAATAAGTCAAAAACAAATTTAAATTAGTCATAGAAAATGTTTCGACAGATATTTCTTTCAGAATAGTGCGATGGATAAATGATATTTGCTGAAGAATCTCTCAACATCAACACCAATTACCACCGGACACCAACCTGATTCGATAGCAGCACATGCAAACTCTTCATATATAATTTTTGTGGCCATAAATAATTGCAATGTATCCGGTTTCAATCCACTTTCTACATTTATTAGTTAAAGGTTGATTAAAAAAAACTAATATAGAGATAATATGCATTGAGACTCTCTTGATTAATTATGTGGTAAGATGTTATATATTTTGAAATATTTTTTAATATGAACTAATTTTACATTGATTTTAAAATTTATTTCACATATTTAACAATTTTCGCATTAATTAGCATCTATAGTGAATTTTAACATTTATAACAAAACGCTCAAAATAGTGTCTTTAATCATTAGTAATTGTAATAATTTTCATTAGCGGTTTTAGCTGCATTAGATTTTAAATCTAAACCGTTTTTCTAAGCAAAATTAAGAGCTTTTATTTTTCGTACGTCAACCCAACCTTCTGTCTTGTGCCAATTCATCTTATCTGGTTAGATTTACTATCTTTGGATCTTCACTGACAGAGCAATTACGTTACACCCAAGATTTGTCCTGTCAATTGAGCTACAAACCACAACTGACTGACGCTGTGTAGTCAGTATTATTCTTCTGACTTTTATAATTACAACAACAGCATAACTATTCATATCAGTGGACTTTGCGTATCTTTGTCCCCAGTAAAATAAATTCACTTCAAATAAATGTTAACTTTTATATTGTTGTCTTAATATAAGTACTATACTAATATCAATTTTTACTAGACTGTCGCGATTCATAAAAATATACTACTTCTTGAAATAATGCATCTTCTTCGTTAATAACTTGTTTAAATTAAAGCAACAAAATTGCGAAAAAAAAATAATACGCAAAAGCAGTATATTAGCTCAACACGGTATATATATTGTATTGCGTGCTAACTCCACCTGGCCAAAGCAAACATTATTAAATTCGATGGAGGCCGATCTCTAAGAAAATTGTACTTATTACGCATTTACATAATAACAACGTTACATCACATTTTAATATAAACAACCGTGCATGAATGAAATTCACTAGAACAACGTTTAGTAATAATTATTTGTTTTACGAATAATCGCATTAGAAAAGGCAGTTACAAAAGCGAGGCCTTCTACCTTCTACGTTTGCCAGTAAAGCTGTGCGATAAAATAAAAATTTCGCAGCATACCTATACGTCCATTTTATAATATCTCTCCTATATAACAGAAAATACGTGTATAAATCTGTCTGTCTGTCACAAGAACGCCTCCCAAATGATGTACAGTAGCGACGTGAAATTTGCACATATCATTCTGGCTGCCATTTATAGGTTAACTGTGGTATTTTCAACATTCTAAATTATTGTTAATTTGTGTACTATATTTTGTGGGTGTTTTATAATGTACGGTCCACGGTCATATTTCCAACATTCAACGTTTGACATTAATATTAATTGATGGACTATATTTTGTGGATGGCACTATTTGAACGTCCCTTTTTTATATTTTAAGAGAGTAGGGGTAGAATGAGAGAGCTAACTCGTGGTTAACTAGTCGCTCTCGCTACGCCTCGTTGTTAGGATCGGGTCGGTGGGAGGGAATTTTAGATATCGCATACATCCATGCCTAAATCCATACGTACTTATGTGAAAAAAAAATACTTCAATGAGCTAAGCATGTAAAGATTCAAAAGTGCGATCAAAAGATAAATCACGTCCTCGACCTCGCATTATCTTCCATCTGTAGAGAAGTGGTAAAAGTTTCACACAAATTGACACGCCCCACAATTACAGAGTATGCACTGTCCTTTTCGGGAACCTAATTCTCACTTCTCTCCATTAAAAACACTATTATTGTTGTCTTAAATCTTACATGCGAGTCGCGCGTTGACCTACATTCGTAGGGACGCGGCTTGCCAGTCTTCGTTTTGCTACCATTCCGTAGATTTGTCTATAAAAACCATATCTGCAAACTTAACCCGGAGAATATAAACCAAAAAGTGTTTCATTGATTTCAAAGAAAAAAATAATAAAACCAAGTAAATACCAGTCACGCCAAACATTGTAACTAAATTTAATCACTCGCACCAACCCAAACTGTTACTATACAAAAGATCAAAAGGTTCCTGACTCGATGCCTGACAAGTTTATATATTCAATTATGAACACATTTCAGATGTATGATGAATGCGTTGGTGATGAATGATTTTTAAAAATCAACTGTGACAATTTGCTACAAGGTAGTGTTTATATTATAATTTAAAATAAAATCTTTCATAATATATATTTTTAAAACACTCGTCACGTAAGAAGTTGTGTAATAAATCAAGCGAGAAAAGCTTTTTGATATGTATCTCGACTGTACTCATGTTGTCATGATCAGTATGTTTGGTGCAATTCGAGTCCATCTGTTGAGATTTGGAACAGATCTTACGTGCAAGCTTCACAGTTGCATAATTTTACACAAGAGATTTAGCTGATTTAAATCGTTCAAATTATGTACGCTTCCATATAATTGCGCAAACATATGATTCGCTGATGTCAATAATAGTATGACAAGATTTAATTCTAAGTCCTTGGCAAATGGATTCGGCGGTAACTTTGTGGAAATTGATTCACTCGAACTTAATTTACTCGAACAACCAGAAATTAATATACATAATAGGTAATAACATATTTAATGACCAAACAAACATTTTTTCATCAACTTACTTGCACTATTTACAAGTGTTTCAAAAAATCACAAACTGTAATGGACGCTCCTATTAGTTTTCTAGCTTTGAAAATCCCTGCTATATACGTAGGTACAATCTTGCGTGTCTATCCTTCAAACGTTTTTTGCTACAGAAGATTTCCATAAAATACATTTTTTTCGCCTTTCAATGACGACTGTAACATGAAATAATAATCGTAATAGGCGACGCGGTCTGGTCGGCCACTCGCTCACGCATTCCACTATCAGCGATCAGGAGGCTGAATCGGAATACTCCTCCGTACGGCTGGCTCTACGCAAAAACAATCCGAAATCACAGCGATGATGCGAGATGATCATTGCGATAATATCATCGCGAAGAAGGCGTAGTGGGTGTTAAAAAACTGAATAATCATTCAGAGACTTTTTTATCCGAATAGTGTAAAAATACACTGTAGGTATAATTAAGAGGTTATAGTAGGTTTTTTCGCACTTAACGAAAATCTTTAATCGTTTACCATCGCCTAAATCTCATGAAACGAATATTGTTTTTTTTTTTAATAATTGCATTCTCAGAGTATTTGTTTACACTGTTGCATGTCTTTCACGAAAATATTACAGTTTTCAATCCTGCTAGCAGAGAGTTGACACCTGGTTTTGTAGTAAGCAGTGAGAAAAAAACTACAATGACCTCTTAATGACTCAGGCATTGTTAATAGCTATTTAGACATCTGGGAATGGATAATTACACAGGGTTTCGTTCGCTTACATTATTTTTGTCCGTGGGCTCGTGATTCGCTCACGGGTTCGAATCCCAGTACGGACAATTTTATAAATTGATTTTTCAACCGAGTTGATCTGAAACATTTCAATGCTTAGATGCCGCCATGAAGTGGTTTGAGTGCCAGGAAGAATGTAACTCGAGACGATGTAATTCGCGATTTGGCATCTTAGAAAAGGACTTTTAAGTAAAAATCAATAATTGGATTTCTTATGAAAAACTATTTTTCAATTATATCTATACTTATAATATGTGTGTAACAGGCGCGTGCCGTAGATTTCTTTCTTTCTCACTCAATGGCATGTAAAGTGAAGGATGCGAACGAGATACAGGTGATGCGGGTGCATGCTCTTATAGCCAACTTGCTTATATACAAGTGAGGTTGTGTGATAAAGATAGTGATAACTTCACCGCACACCGAGGGTGCGTAGGTATATAGTATATGTAACAATAAAAAAATATTCATACATTATTTACTTTTCTATCCCAGCCAATTATGCATTTTTTTTCGATTATCCAGACCACCTACATCCCCAATTAGTACGTAAAATCGAGGTTCTACTGTAATATGCGAATAGCGTTTTCATCGGTTTGGTAATATGTTCTTCTGGCCGTAAAGAATTCCAGCCGCCCTGGCAGTGGTGTAATTGCACAGCACGCGACAAAGCTGCGGAGAGAACGATGATAACAACAGAGCCAGAGACTAATTGCGGTGACCGATTCGATCGAACGAAAGAGCGATTTTTTGCAAGAGGCACTCGTTACCATCTGGGCCGAGATTTGTCAAATTGTGTGTTGAAAAAAAATATCGCATTAAATGGCATGAATAAATCTTGAATGTAAAAAAAAATAGGGAATATTCGTTAAATTTCATTCAGAAGGGGTCAATGGACATCGGGCGATAATCGACTACATCGAAAATCAAAGCAAATTTTATATTTTATAACATGATAAAATTAACAAAGGATTAAGTTCTACGAGAATTTTCACAGTTAGTTGATAGCTATTTCGGCATCACGCCATCATCAGAACCATGTTTAAACTTAATTTAGTTGTTCTAGAAGAGACAGATAGTCACTTCTCCTGGAGCAAAATTCTGACAACAAATATATCGAGAGTATACTGACAGATAAGACAGTATACTGATCAGTTGATAATGCTCGTGATGAGCGAAACCGGTCCTGATCATTATAAATATGTGGAAGTAGTACAAACAAATTGTGTTTTATTTTTAAAAATATAATGTCTTTCCACCAAGAATTGACAGTTAACACCTTAAAAGTAATATACTGACAGAGGTGAACGGATGAAACCGTACAGGAAAAAAGCGAACATGGAAAAAACCGGGCACGACAAAAAGCGGACACGGTAAAACCGCACACAGAGTAGAAAAAGAAGTATTCACATTTTAAATATTTCTTATCGTTATTTCTTAGTAATTCAGCTTTAAAAATGTTAAAATCAGATTTTTAATTTTAAATAACGTCAAATAATAATTTACAGAAACTCAGAACGTCCGACGACGAAAGATTTATTTGTTCCGTTTGAAACGATAAGAAGTATCTTAAATGTGAATACTTCTTTTTCCACTGTGTGAGGTTTTTTCCATGTTCACTTTCTTCGGCGTCCGCTTTTTTCCGCGTTCGTTTTTTTCCATGTCCGTTTTTCCGTGTTCGGTTTTTTCCGTGTCCGGTTTTTTCCTGTTCGGTTTTTCCTAGAACCACTGACAGAAGGCATTAAGTCATAAAAAAAGTTCTGAAATACTCGCATTTAAAGCATCATTTTTTTTTCAAAGTACTTACTGTATACTAGGTACAATTATTTGTTTTTAAAAAGATTTTTTGTACATTATAAAGAACAATCTTTTTGGTATCGATGAGTTATAGTTAAATGATGCCTTTTGTCAGAACAAAAAAATATCAATATGAGTTTTTAGAAATTAAAAAAATCATCAACATTAATCGAGTATTAGTTAATAACATTTAAACAGTCAGTATTATTAAATTTAATTTCTTGGGATTTTCCCCTACATATACTAGTAATTAATTTGTATTTAGTACTGTTATGGTAATTAGTACTGTCATGCATTATTTCTGCCTTACCCCTTTCCCACGTCCGGTAGAAAGAAACAAACCCACCCTACCCTTTATTTCTAATTTAAGAATTAGAATCATTGTTTACCTAAGAAATAAATAACATTTCGATATAGTTAGTCTGAAGATGATTCTTAAAGAAGCGAAACGCGTTAGATTAGTAATAAAGCCAGTGGAATAACTAAGATCAATTTTAATTTTATATTGACTTAATACTGTTGTTTTCAAAGCTATTATATCCTATGACTTCATGCGTTCTAACAGTACGTAAGTATAGTTTTAAATTGCACACGTTTTAAACAGAAAGTCTTCAAAAACTGACTTAATGTTTTCTGTCAGTACAACTTCGATATATACTTATATACAGTAAGATGGATACGGTGAACCTGACAAGTACCTAATCTCTGACGTACGAAGGGATATTTGAAACTTGTCTTTGGTAAAAGAAACTGCGCTGTTTTCGTAATCAAAACATGTATATACAGAATAATCTGACACACCTTTGTGATCAATATTCATTTATGTGTTTAAAATTTCAAGAATGCGATTCAAATAATAATGATGAGATAATCGCGCCATAACTTCCTCCATTAACGGATTGGCCGTACTTATCTTTACCTACGTAGGTTTGTAGTACAATGAAACGTCGAATGACATAATTATCGTAAGTGACTAACGATTATCGTCGAAGTCGCCGTAAATAAGAGATTTTACAAAAGATTTTTGTATATAAATTAGTGTTTACATTATGAAAATTTAACAAGGTTATGTACCCAAAAAGAACTTTGAGACGCGAAATGCTATATTCACACGCAAAATGAACCAGGCCTTGCCAAACCACGGCTCTTCAATAACAATAATATTATTAATGAATGTGAAACAAAAAAAACTTATGCGAATAGCGTGAATCACATAAAGAGTATATTGAAAAGGCATTGTTTACAATTAAATTAAAACTGACAAAGTACATAAGTACAAATGTTTAAAAATAAAATGACACTTTTTACATCATTTACAATTTGTTTTCTGTGAAATTGTATTCATTTAACGTACCAACAATACAAGATTTGTCTTAAATATTTTCATTATTATATTCGGGAAACGTTGCAAATTTAATAAAAAATAACAATAATAAATTTTGAAGTGCCATCAATTCACTTAAATCAAACAGACATAAAGATTTTAAATTTGCATAATAATATAGCACATAATTTTTAAAGTCTGATTTATTTTGAGGTGTTTCTGAAATGTGTTTATTAAGTTTATGTTACAATTACCAGAAATTAGTTACAAAAGACAGACAAGGAAAACAATCGTTAAAAACATTCAAAATAAACAAAATCAACAATTAAAATTGGAGTCATTTGCGTATGGAGGCTGAAAAAGTTTTATGCTAAGGCAAAAAAAACTCAAATTGTTTTTCGCATATTTAGTGGTCGTAGAATTCTTACATTGTAAAACCAACCCACCGAGCACAGAGCGCAGTAAAAAAAATTCACCAATTACTATGAATAAATTAGTAAAACTTAAGCGGTCTATATATTTATTTCAAAAGACAACAACACGCCATTAAAACAAAAGTAATTCAATATAATCATACGTTTAGTGATCGAGTGATTACTGATATCCAGCAATAGCTTACAAACCAAAAGCAATAATTATTTTAGAATAGATAGGCAAAGTACCCACTTTACCTAAGCATTCGTTGAAGGAGGAAATTATGTTTTTTTATCGCTGGTAATTCCAAAGTGTAAATAACTCCGGAGACATGTCGAGTGCTTAGATTATTATTGCGCATCTACCTTACAAAAACAAATGAAAATATCTCGGTATTAAGTGATTCAACTAACATGTAAGATGATAACGAAATTTGATAAGAATTTTAACAAGAATGTACGTAGATAAAATGGAAAATCTTATTGTTTAAATTGCATTTACCAAGTATAGTCGATTACGCTCAATTGCGACACCTCTGGCTCAAGAATTATGTCCCAAATATGCGGCTGTCCCTGATAAGCGAAGTTGAATGATATTTTTTCTTTGAGTGTATATCTAATTATTGAAAAAACGTCTTTGCTTAATGATTTAATTTATTATCATCAGAAATTGCATCTAAACATTCTTATTTTCTTCACAATATATTAAATTCGTATCTATTGTCATAATATTGTTTGTTGTCGGCAACTGAAGTAAATTACTATTATTTACTTCGTTCGGTGTTAACTATGTCTGAAAATTCGTGTTTTGAGAAATAATGTATACCGATTCTTTTAAAGCTTTACCCACCGTTGATTGAATTGGAATTTAATTTTTAGGTCGCTGAATGATGAAGAGCGTAGCTGTGGAACTACGAAATTTCGATATTTTTTATGCATGGCCGTACGGATTTTTCTACTTCACGATTGAACAAAATAAGAAAGAAAAAAAAACTTAAGAAAACCATGTAAATATGCAGCGTAAATGAAACTGAATATAATAAATTTCGCGATCGCGTAGAAGTGCCGACACTTTATAATGTGAAATAATTGGATAATAAAAATATATTTTTAAGACTGTGGGAAACAGCAGACGATTCACAAGACGGGGGATCTTTGAGAACTACACCAAATGGGCTGGCACGGAATAATTATTACATAGTTATTTCAAATAATAATATATTAGGCGCCTATTCAGAGACTGCGAATTTTGTAAGTTGGCCAATAAGAAGATATTACAAAAAGAATTCATGTGTAATAAAATGCAATTGATAAAAAAATAAAACCGTGGATACAGATTTAATCCTGGATTACGAAAACCAGCAAAATAACGTAAATCATTTATACAGCCGGAAAAGCTTAATTAAGATAGCCTCTTAAAATATATTGTATATATGATGGGGGCATACGTATTCGTTAATTGCTGGAACATACGCGGCAGTACTGATAACGTTAATAAATTAAATTGCATACCTTGGCATAAAAACAACAAATTTCCAAATGTATTTTTTCAATTTTCATTTAATTGCTTTTTTCGATGCCCTCCCTATGACTCTATTTAACTGAGCAATGATACATTTTAAAAAAAAGTGTCTCAAATAAACTCGGAAAAATATGCCGCTTTTCTGTACTAAACCGCAATAGTCCGGGCCGTTTTGTATGAAAACAGCAAATGTCTTTTACAGCCATTTTGACAGTTACAGCCATTTAGTTTTGTGACATTTGCTGTTTTTATACCAAGGTCTTCAATTATAATCTTATTTTATTGATATTTTTTTAATACATCAACTTCGGGCTATAAAATAGGTCAGAGTCAAACTAACATAATATATTATTTTCAACGCAACAAAGATTCTGTGTGATTAAGGTACTTAAGTAGATGATTGAATTTAAAACACGCGTTTTGAACATTGATTAACGTTATACAGATTGAATAGAAGAAAATAAATTAAATTCTTATTGAAATCAATGTAGACGAAATAGTTTATAAGATAAAAAGAAAAGAATAATCATGGTATTCGTAATAATTCTAAGTAGCTAATTAATCACCAATTAAGTACGTATTATCTAGTTATTATCTCTGGAATGTCTTCCTTATCATTCTCTCATCCGCTGTTATCATGGTTTAAAGAGTTTTGTATAAGTACATAATGTGTACATAAAATGAGAAAAAATAGATATTTATTAGAGGTCTGCACGGGCCGAAATTTGATAAAATTACGCGGTCCGAGCTCGGTATCTTCAAGCCCGGCCCAAGTCTTTATATCACAGTTGTCCAATGTCAATGTTTTTTCTCAGTCCGAAAAAGGGCGATTTTTTAAAATTTTAGAAATTGTTGAAATTAGCTTGCAATGAATCAATTTTATTTATTAATAATGAATTTTATGGCACAACACACTGACAAATATATATAACCAATGGAAAGCAGTTACTGGATAATAAATACACAATATTTATACACCTACGAATAATATAACTTTTGATCATTCGTGAATAAAGAAAGCATTCTTTCAGATTCAGCTTAGAAATATATTTATGATGCCATACTTTTCAAAACACTTATTGTCTCCATATTTTCCGGACCCGACAGATATGTACCTAGAAGAGGGATAAGAATGTATTGTGTCTGAAAGGTTCGAATCTATCTGTATCATTTCTTTGTAACTGCTTGCAAAGACACTGAAGTGAATTAAAAATAAGTTCTGTTTTTCAAAGTCATCTGTAAGCGCTCACTGTTATGTAGTGTTAAATAGGTTATCTGTGAGAGGAAACAAAATTATTGCCGAGGTATGCAGAGGAAATGTGAATAAATATGTCTTCGAATTCTCAGGTGTGCCAACAAATTAGCTTTTCTTTATCAGACCCCGCTACTTGGCAGATTTATTCGACGTGTTAACGAACGTTCGTCGAAAACATAACCAACTTTGTTTAGCCCGAGGCCTTTGATGACCTGGATCCGTCCTTGTAAATATTGCGTCTCGTGTAAGTACCTCCGTGCCTACCTATTTAATTAAAGAAACAAAAACTTGTTTTTATAAGCATGAGATTTAAGAAAAAATAGCGAACGTATCCGCAAGTGACAAACTGTTCTCGGAATGTTGCATCTTCGGTATGCACCTACTTTATAATTGACTTTGCAATGACATTTATTTCAAGTTGACGTTTTTAATAATTAGCAAAATGTTACAATAGTAAAAAGACTCACCCTTTCTCGTCTTCCAGTAATATCGATATATCAGGTATCCTAAAGCAATCAACGCTAATGTTGCGAATAAAGTTCCAAAGACAGCTCCGGCTATGCTGCCGCCTCCGTAGCATGTTTCTCCTTCCGCGGCATTTACAAAATTATTTGTGAATATTACGAAAACACAAATTAAAATAACCCACATCTTGGAGGATTCCATTGTGAAACCTCCCTTAACTATTTATTTATACCAAAACAACACTTCCTATAATTGCGGAACGATTTGTTGTCATTGAGGAATAGAAAGCACTCTAATTTCTGTCACCTGACCGATTTGCCGATACACACAAGCGAAAAATATTGATTATTTATCGGCGGTTAACTTTCACAAAAACAATATGCACCGTTTACGTGTGTACCGAGTATTTGGAACGGTGCAAAATACGAAAAATATGATGGCACACGAAAGACTAAGATAAAATAATAACGTCGCAGAACGCGACTGTCAGTGCAGAAATATGAGTAAAACGCACATAGATTATTTATTCCACGTATGTTTAAGAATGCATCAAAAACAAACACTGCATTCAAGCGCTAAGAAGAAAATCAAGACACGGCAATAATATCCACCGCCGCAAAGGCGGCCTGTCACTTTAAAACTTCTCAAGGCTGCCAACTTCACGAAACAGTATAAAACATTCTGCGGGGTTGCGTTTGAAAAATATTTGAATAAGTGTATGACGTTTAAAACTTAATCCATGACTATCGCGAGCGAATCGTTTGACGCACTGATTTGTTGATTATTTAAATTTTCGCGATCGCGGGAAACGCTAGCGGCCGTAGTAACTGCTCTGTGGCCGCCGCCTGTATGGCGACACGACACGTGAAAATAATTCACGGAAAGAACCGATCGGCGAGCTTCGGGCTTCGGTATGTACTCGGAGACACCTGTTTGAGCGCTCAAATCTGACTTCGTACTCGGGAAGGTGTATACATCAGGTATACAGAACTTTTTTCAATAAAAATAAAAAGAAAACTATTAAATATAAATATATACATAATTAAAATTCCGGCAACTCTAGAATTTCACAGAAAGGACTGCATTTCATTGTTGGGTAGAATGTAGTATTTTTATTAAATACCTGTATAATATTTATTCTTATCCTCAGCTTTCTGTAGGTAAATACTGTATCGTAGCAATCATCTATCGGTATAATTATTATGTTCAAAATTAGGAATTTTATTATTCGTGTGACAATACGTATGGTTAATCAGAAAAAAGAATCGAATCATCAACACTTAATCTGGTATGACCGCTTCCAGGAAGTGTCTCCAAAGCTTTCCAGAATTTGATGTTGGATACCAAATTTGATCACCTCAATTTATGTCGCCAAATATTTCTTTGCATCGTGTAGTTAGTCGTAATCGACAGAATAAAACATGTATTAACACGAGTCATTATAGCCTCAAGAATATAATTTAAGACATAAGTAATTTGCCTAGAGAGTTTTTGCAATAGAACGCCGGTCTAACACTATCAGCGAGTTGTTTTTTAATTTTAAAGCTTGTGCAACCTAAATAACTAATTCTATGCCAGATTCTAGGGTGGTCTATGTCTTTAGACAATTTCCCGAAATAAAGCATCTTTTCTGCTAATTTACGTTGTTTTTTTGATACAAGACTATCTATAAGAGACGCCTCATAGCCATTATTAATGGCAATTTGTTTAATAATGTTTAGTTTGTTTTCAAAATTAAATTTATTTAGAGGTATAGTGACTAATCTGTGAACCTGAGGCGTTCTATTGCAAAAACTCTCTAGGCAAATTACTTATTAACAATAAAGATAGAGTAAACTTTAAGAACAAATCTGGTATTTATAAATTACAATGCAATGATTGCCAACATTTCTATGTGGGTAAAACCACACGTACATTAGACATAAGGGTATCAGAACATTTAGCTGCCTTTAGATTAAAAAAAGATACTTCGACATTCGCAAATCACTTGCTAATGGAGAACCATACGTTTAATGCGGATGATGGGGTTAAACTGTTCCATAAAAACATGGGGGATCATAAATTATTTTATCAAGAAATTTTGGAAATTAATAGAGCCCAGTTAAACTCCTTGCCAATCTTGAATGAGCAGCTGAACCTTCCTAATTCTCCGCTATTATATCCGATACGTTGAAACACCTAACAGATGTCACTAAATGTGGAATGATTGTATATATTTACCCATTCGTCGAATTACATCCCGTCAAAACCCACAATACTATTATAATTGTAAAATCACTGGTATTTCTAAAAGAAGTTGAAAAGCGGCAATTCGCCACTCTGTTAATATGGTGTTTACAAAATAAGGATTAGGGAAATTCCCGAAATTTTAACTCAGGTATCAGTGTGGCTCTCAGACGTATAATATCTTACCTCGTAAATAATATTTGTCGCATTTGTATCTTCTATATAAACATTAGACACTGTTTACTGTCTCTCAGTTCGAGTCCATCCGTGTGCTCGAATGCCTGAAGATGCCGAAAGGCGAAACCCGGGTCGTTAGTGACAAAATACATGGAAGTGTACAAAATCTCAATAATCCAAATTTGGTCTCAAGAATAGTTTAAACTTTAATTGTGTGAAATGAATATTATTTTAACTGATTCCAAATCATGGTATTAAATTGATAATGATTATTAAATATAGCCCACATTTTTTCAACATGACTCATAATATGGCGTATAAATATACCCGACCAGAATAATCCGAACAAACGGAATAGGACATTCAGCCTCAAAATTATCAACATTGAGAGATTTACAATCCACTATTTTTTACACCTGTAGTAAAGTAATACAACAACAAACATGTACATCATACACGTACTTGTTCGTGGAACGACACTCACACACGCAAACTTACACGCCCGTTTTCTTCCATGTTTGAAGTCTGAAGAGTAGGTCCTCATTTACCAGCTTCAGCGGCGTTCCTTCAGCTAACAGGATGGGTTGCCATATTGCGGTAAAAATATACCTTTACCTGCGAAATTCAATTCACAATTTTCAATCTTACTCACTATCGAGAGAAAATTCGACAGATGGATCTTGAAGAAAATTGCATGTTGATTCAGAATACAAGAATTGTTAATTAAGTGATATCACCAAATAATTATAATAATACATAGTTTGTCATATTTGCTTACTACATCGATAGAATCGATATGGTGTCGTTTGATGACATTTGTGGGCATTATGTCACAATGAAATATCGGGCACATACAATGAAGACAATGAATTAGATTTTTTAATATAGTGTTGCATTGAAGAAAATACTGAGTGATTTCAAATTGTTCTATATATTTATATGTATTCTATTTTTTTGTGCCTATATTTTATTTAAATCGCTGCGTCGCTAAACAAGCTCCTGGCGGATTTTCTTTTCTTTTTCCTATTTCGTCCACTATTCGAAATTCAAAAAATTTTCAAACTCAAAAATGTCGTTTTTTATATCTACATTCTTGGCACGCCACTGGTAGGCAGTTGTATTATACATACATGCGATAAACATTCAAACATGATACATTAAATTATTTTGAGAAACCAACCGTAATTCATTGAATTTCATTATTTATGTTGCCTTAACTACTCGTCCAATCAATGCGGTCAAAATTGTACTAAAAATAATTTCGAAAACAATCAATGAACACGGAAAGGCCTGGGTGTGTGCAAGTAGATGGATAGCTATATGGACCAAACATTTCTTACAACGAGATGGACACATAATAACTATTCTTCATTAATTATTTATTGTGTACCACCGTCCATTAGAATATTTCTAATTAAAACGGTTTTACAGAACACTTTATAAGATTAAAACAGAAGAATAATTAAGAGGCTATACGAGAATTAAATAGAAAAAAATCTTGAATATCTTATATATCGCTTCGCCAACATTTCTAGAAAAGAGCGACTGTGTTTGAAAGGATATATATTTATAATGGGGTACTTGGATAATTAGTTAAATGTACAAGGATATCTTATTAACTTTTCAAGTTCAGCAATAATTAATTGGATTGAAACTCTATAAACATAAAGACATGACTTTCTCATAAATGATTAATGACCTTTGTATACATTCATTCGTTTTTATCTAACATAATATTTCATTAATTCAATTTTAATCATCTTATAATATTATCTATAGTTTTGTGACTTAACCTTACCAAACTAAGGCACATGAATTGTTTTCAGAGGGCAACATTACTTATTCTGATTTCAAACTTTTACCATAAAGAGAAAGCTTCAATGCAATTATTTTTGGCATGGCTCAA
Source organism: Himalopsyche phryganea (assembly GCA_022494535.1). NCBI lineage: Eukaryota > Metazoa > Arthropoda > Insecta > Trichoptera > Rhyacophilidae > Himalopsyche > Himalopsyche phryganea. The sequence goes on along the minus strand of JAGVSL010000095.1, from coordinate 652,532 downwards.
AGAAATGTAATAAAGCATGGCTCCATTATGGCTCCATTTGACTGACAGCGAGGAATAATATTGTCGATGGTGTTTCATATTATTCTTACATCCAAGCACTTTTTTAGTTGTTTGATCAAATTGTATAGGCAGACTCCGAAATAGATGGTGACGTTGAATGATTATTTTTATTAAACTTCTTTTCGACGCTGTTAGTGTATAAAAAGAACTTCTCTCAATTAAAACCGGTGGGGCAAGTATCTCTGACATGAAAACGGGAAGTTTTATGATAGGTTTTTGAATTGCCCGCTGAGCATCGCGTAGTGGATTGTTTTTTTGATATACACTTTCAATACTCGTTTTAAAGACACGACAATAAGCGTAGAATTAAATTAGCGAACCCTGTAACTAACATATCTATTATTTTTGTGTCAAACGCCGTAATTAGAAATTTTTTTATTTTAAAATTATTATTTAGGGAATAGACTGTGCTGTGATTGGTGGTAATCCTCCGACGTTTTGATACCATGCATTTTCAAAAGATCTCATGAGGAAATGAAAATATTAAAACGAACAGCTAAATGCATTACAGTTGTGATCATTAAATATGTAGATATTTCAAATTGAAATCAGTTAAGTAAGATAAATTAAACAAGAATCTAAAAAAGGTATATCATCTCGAAGAACAAAGACAACACAAGCACCCACTTCCAAAATATTGAATGTTAAACTGGAAAACTCAATATTTGATATTGACCTTGACATGTCTTAAACCTGGTACGATCTGATCGCTAAGCGTAGCATTACCGCAAGACTGCCGATACTAACTATTTATGTTGGCGGACCGGGCGTTTGACATTCCTTTTCCATGTTGATATTATTTATTTTTTTATTAATATTATTCAAGATCAAATAAATTACATAAGCTTACGCCACATTTATTAATAAACTGCATACAATAACTATAATATATTCAATACGTAATTTATAAAAATGTCAATACATACCGAATTGCCATACCAAAGTTTGGCCCTGTTTGTTTTTAAAAATAAAATAGCCATGCAAACTTTATTCCTCTTCCGGCAAGTTAGCCAACGCATAAACGTAAAAATGTTGCAAGTAAGCAAAAATATGTTCTTTTTCTAAATGATTATCATAACAACAAAGGAAATTTTATTACAATCATGTACATGAGAAAATTTCCACACGTGAAATCTATCTGATCCGTGGGAATATTCCATATATGGAAAATGCATATTGCACAGCCGCAACTGAAACGACAAAAACAAAACAAAAAGAACTATATTATTTATCTATCGCTACTTTATGATATAAAACAACATAGGTAATAATTTATATTACGCCTCAATAATTGCGCATGCGTATTTCAACACATATTTTTACGAATGCCATTCGCTCAACCACCAAGTTAAAGAAGGGAAGTAAGAAATTGATCGAAAGTACTGGTTATAGGTATAGCTAAATAAATAGAGATAATAGAGGAGAGGGTTAAAGACTTTTTTTGCTCGGATATTAAGTAATGCCCATATATGGAAGTCGGTACTTGAGCACAGAAAGACCAGTATGCTCAAATAATTAGTAACAGTGGCGGGGTAGTCCATAAGCGCATGAGGCGCGCGCATGGGATCTTCGAATCTTAATAACCTCAATAATAATTTATATATATTTCAGTTTTAAATATTTATTTTACTCTTCAAGGAATTCTCATAACGTTGCAACAATTTTTTTGTTGAATTAATAACTGATGCAATGTTTTCCAATTTATTCGTTTATTGGTACAAATCAAAACTATTAATGAAATATTTTTGATTAGAAGTGAAAACGAATAATACAGTTATTTTTATTTATATATGTGATATGAAAATCGGACCGGGCGGGCGGGCCGCAAAATTACATATACTGATATGACAAAAAAAAATTAGAGAAAAACAGTATTGGTTTAAAAACGTTTCTTTGGCGCGCCACTTGATAAAACAACAATTTTTTTCAACTAAAATAGAATTATATACTTATCGCTTATCAGCATACCAGCAAATACTAGCTCAAGCATTAACAACAGCGTATTTCACTACATGATTTTTTCTTTATACCTCAAAATACAATAATGAAAAAATGAAACTCAAAACTAACGTATATACAAGCGTTTATTTAAAAAATTGTGTGATTTTTGATACTGAGATTTTTTTACTATTTTAGACAAATCTGTTTTATAATTGCTACATGCTACCCTCAAGGTGAGAATCGGTAAGTCGATTCTTACATACGTTTTTCGCACATTTCATTTTGGAATAGGATGATTCACAAAGATACGTTGTTGCGAATAATGTAAGCAGCAGGAAGACACATCTTTGTAGTCTTGTATTTTTCAGGGACTAATTTCCAAAAATCGATGTATGCACTCTTTTCTCTGTTTCTTTTCCTTAAAAATAGCTTCCAGATTAGTATCGTTCTCGATAAATTCATCAAATATCTTTACATAATCGCAATGCAACTAATTTTGTTATATAATTTAAGACATCGACTGAGGGTGCTTGAATGAATTTCAACGTCAAATTTGAATTGCTGAGATTTTGTAAATTTCCATGTATTCTGTCACTAACGACCCGGGTTTTACCCTTACCAATTTTGAACGAACAACTGAATCTTCCAAACTCTCCTCTATTGTACGCTTTACGTGAGATGAGTCCCTAAAAAATAAAACAAGAATGAAAAATCATTAATACATCGGTCCATGGTCACCCTAACAGAGCTCATTAGTTTAAATTGGATAGTTCTTCGAATTGCATTTTAAAAACCCCCCTCTGTTTACTAGTAAGGTGGTCACTAGTCCAGATGTTAATTTCTTAGACACAGCGATAAGATTTGTCCTATTTTATTTTGTATATAATCGTTATAAACTGTCTATTTGAGTTCACTCGTGCGCTCGAATACCTGAAGATGCCGAAAGGCGAAACCCGGGTCGTTAGTGACAAAATACATGGAAATGTACAAAATCTCAACAATTCAAATTTAATTTTGTTATAGTTGCTGTTTCTAGGTACCAAAATTCTCTTTGAGTAACAAACAATTCTTGATGCAACGTAAGTCTTGAAATCTGTACCTCAAGATATTCAAAACATAGAATGGAAGACTTTCTTGTTTCAGGCCGCGCATAAAAGGTCGCAGGTTGAGTATGGCTGGTCCAATTGAATCACGGAAAAGTAGCAGACCACAATTAGTCATGGCAATGTCTTACATATTCTTATGACGCCATCCCCGCTTTCTACATGCATTGATTTAAATTTCCCTTTTTTAAATGTGTTTTTAACTCTTAGTGCCCTTATAGCTTACAGAAGTTGTTTCTTTAGGCACTGGTCGTAAGTCAGTTTGCACAACCTCTCTCACTCTCTCTACTTGGACTAAAAAAAGAAGGGTGGAGTTAGGTTCGGCCTATAATGTAGGAATCTCAACAGAAGTTGTTCTGAAATTTATTCAGTCTTCAATTCTCTTTCCATACTCTTTCAGAGAGAGTGAAATGAACTAGTAGTTAGCAAATCGCTCTTTCTATACCTCGTCTTTTCTAATCGTATAAATAGTGGATTGGGAGTAATGAAATTTTTTGTCGTGTCCGTGGTGCAGTCGTTGGCTTCAGTTACAGAACTCGCGGTCTCGAATCCCAGTACGGACAGTTTTATAAATAGATTTTTTCAATAGATTTATGCATTTCTGTCCGAAGGCATGAACGTTCGTAATATCTAAAATTCCCTCCTACATTTACTAACCCAAAATTTATGGCTAGTACGAGTCCGATTAGGTAATCATTCGTCCAATTCTAGCCCAATTGTCTTCGAAAAAGTGAGACTAATTAACAGTTCTCGTAGAAAAACTTCTGTTGATATAATCTCTCTCGCTACGCCCCGTTTTTGAGGATCAGATGGGTGGAAGGGAGTTTTAAACATTCATGACTACGAAAATAAATCCATAAATCGATTGAACGATCAATTTATGTAACTGTCTGCACCGGGACTTGAAGCCGAGACATCTGTAATCGTAGCCAACGACGCTACCGACTGCGCCACGCGGCAAACGCCTGTGTTGTTCAATATATATTTCGAATTAACGGAAAGAGAAGTTTCATGTTTTATGATTTTTGCGGTTTACTCTTAACAGTATCTGAGGTCGATATTGAAATGCATTTATTAATTGGAAGTGTGCCGTTCTAAACTAAGGCCATCGACATGTTGCATTGCTTGCTCCTGAAATAAATAGAATTACTGTAATTAGTGTTGATATAATGAAATCCAATTAAATCATTATGGTACTACATACGTTATGCCATGGTGAAGCAATAGTTAGTTTTGTATGTTGGATTTATTTGCTTGCCTTTTGCGGCTTTGCATTAATAATAACAGCTCTAATTGCAACAATTTTATGAAAGTAATTACGGTTGTTAAAATGCGAATTTATTGTATAATTCATTGTGAGTTAACGCCTCCATGCTTCACTTTATTGATCAAAATTGAACGATTTTAACATAAAATTAAAATTGATAACTTAGTTATTCCACTTGGTTTATCACTAACGTGACACGTTTCGCCTCTTTAAGAAGCATCTTCTGACTAACCATATCGCAGGGTTACTATAAAACCCATCATACCCTTTATTTTTAATGTAAGAATTAGAATTATTGTCTACCTTTCAAATAAATAGCCTTGCGATATAGTTATTCTGAAGCTGCTTCTTAAAGAGGTGAAACGCGTCACGTCAGTGATAAACCAAGTAGAATAACTAAACTAACAATTTTAATTTTATATTAAAAATGAACTTCCACAAAGTTACCGTCGAATCCATAGTAAATATTCAACGATTTTATTGAAAGGCTTGAGTTTCCGTGGCAAACTTTAAATCTAAATTCCATCCATTTACAACAAAAATTTATTTTTAAAACAAAATTGAATCATTCAAATTTTGTACATTTCCATACGTTTTTTCAGTTACGACACGGGATTCAAATTCGGTATCTTCGGTCATTTGAGTACACGGATAAACTCGTACTGACTGTTAGCAAACAGTTTACAGAAGACAATTTCAGAAAAAATATTATTACTATGTTTAAGAATTACATTGCTATCTAATAATACTGATATTGCAATATTTTTACACCTGCATCTACCTTGAACGATTAATCTCTCTAATTTTTTGAATGATAATTAGTTATTATGACCACCTGCAATATGGATTATTTGTTTATGCGATCATTTTCCCAACTTAATTCAGATATCAATGTAGTTCCTAGATTTAATGATAATATTTTTTCATTATGTGTCTTATATTATATTAACGATAAAAACTATTCACTTACTGACGTGTTCGAGTTCATCCGTGTACTCGAAAGCCTGAAAACGTCGAATGGCGAAACCCGGGTCGTCAGTGACAAAACGTATGGGAATGTACAGTATTTGATATTAAAATTCCATCAAGCACCCCCAGTCGATATCTTCAATTTTGTCAAATGGTCGTCCTGAGAACAAACCATAGAGAACAATTTGAAGTACGGCGGCTAGCTTTTGTTACAAAAAACTTCATTTTTCGCATAATTTATCGGTTTCCTTGATTACAATGCTCGATGCAGTGCTCCGAAACCTTTTCTTTTCAATGACTCATTACAGTTTCCCTAAATTTTCGAACACACCACCAGTAAAACATACATAAAAAAGAGTATTCACAGAAATCACCTTAAGTTACGTTTTTCATTACATAAATACATTATAAAAGAATTATATGTTCCGGCAGGCATTGAATGTTAGACACAAATTATTAGATTTTTTCGCACAGCGCTGCGGCACACCTAGCAACGCCTCACGGCACACTAGTATGCTGCGGCACATCAGTTGCATAGCACTGGTTTATTGTTATGACAATTTACGATCCGCTATTAAATGTCCTACAGAATTGAATTTTTTTCAGCAGCATTAAGAGATATCTATGGATAAATAATCGCGATGGTCCTATCGGACATCCAGATCTAGTTTCTTCTCCATAAAACTTCTATCACGGCCTCCTTTGGAGAAAAGGTTTTACTCACCATTTATCCACAATTATTGAAAATGCATATTTAAGTTTACTGTTGTTTGGTGACTTTTATTATTTACTCATTTGTCGTATTAATATTCCTTATTTTCACTGTTTATTTTAAATATGTACACTGAATGTATCATCGAGGAGACATGATCTTCGGTATGATACAAGTTTATTGAATTAAAAAAAACGTATTAAGCTATTTTTCAGCCAGAAGAAGTAACATGTTGTAAAGCATATTTACCTTAAATTCTTAGCAGAACTGTTAATATATTGAAAATTGATTTTGATATTATAAAATGAATTCAACTGATAGAAAATAGCCGATACAGTTAATATAAACATGCATCTATTAATTTAAAAACACTTTCATGTTCTAATATAATAATAATTATCGGCATTGATCGTTTTGTAGTAAATAAGTTATTACTGTAATTGTTCTGTTCCATTTCTCGATTTCTCTTGTTTATTTTGGGTCAATGTGACCACGATGTTTTTTATACGACTATCCTCAATCTCGACATGTAGAAGAGAGATGAAAAAGAGAGACTCACTCGAGTTGATTTTGATCACTGATCAGGTACGTAGTTATAATATAGGTGTGTAGGTTGCTTCAATTACTGGGTGATTAGAATCGATTGACGATATTTTCTCTTACTTTATTTAAAAGAAACTAATACATATAATTTAAGACATCGACGGAGGTTGCTTGATGGAATTTCAATATCAAATTTGAATTATTGAGATTTTGTACACTTCCATGTATTTTGTCACTAACGACCCGAGTTTCACTTTTCGGCATCTTCAGACATTCATGCGCTCGAATGCCTGAAGATGCCGAAAGGCGAAATCCGGGTTGTAAGTGACAAAATACATGGAATTGTACAAAATCTCAATAATTCAAATTTAATACATATAAATAAAACACGATTTGTTGTGTACTACTTCCACATTTTTATAATGATCATTTTTTTAATAAATATTTCCACCAGGTGTATCTTAAAATTGATTATGTAAGTATAACCGATTCTCTTGTTGCACGGTCTAAGAAAACGGGCCAATTATTTTTTTACACTGATTTTTTGGTTTTTACACGGATACAAATAACGAAAAGCATTATTTAATACACTATATGTATATTTAAATACATTTCGACCCTTTATGAACATTGTAATCGTCATTTCTGCTATTTGGCATATTTTAAGATGAAAGTGTTTATGCATGACTTGATATTGCTTTGACACATTTATATTGCTTTTCTATGTTTCGATTTTATTCCCTCTCTGGTTTTTAATTTTTTCATGCCTTATGTGTTATTTAAATCGCAAATAATGTGAACTTAATACTTATTATGTATGTATCATATGAAACTATTTTAATACATTAATAAAAAAAAATATATTTACTTATCACCCATTTTTATAAGTCTTATCTTAAGTATCATTTTATCTTTTTTTATAAGTCACATCTTATCTTTTTTTACATGTTTTTTTTTTTGCACGGTAGTCTGGAACGCATCCCCGCGAAAAGAGAGAATTGGATGTACTTCGTAGTTGTAGTATCGTCATGTCTTTACAACAGTGGTTCTCACGGAAAATTTCTCCGTGGCAGCACCAAATTTTAAAAAGTGATATAAAATATAAGGCCTATGTATTTAAGGGACTCATTACCTATTTCAATTTTTTTAACCATAAATCAATGCCAGACAAGTTTGCGCCGCAGGCAGAAAATTTGTATGCATTAATATAATTTCTTTAAAAATATGTACTTTATTTTCACATTTACGAATGTTATATTTAACATTACATAGCCCTGCAGATTTTTTTTTCAAATATGTCTAAATATCTACGAGTCATTAGATGTTTACTGTTTCATCCTTCTGAAAGTTTGTTTATAGATATTTTCTTATATCCATTTTAACTTGGGGATTGTATCAAATTCCTTTAAAAATTAGAAAAATAAAGAATAACATAATATACAAATTCTTCTGTAAATATAAAAAAAATCAGAAGATAATCGGTTCACCCTGCGTAACATTTTTGTCTGTACAGACCAGGGCTCACGTCAGCTGTCACCAGACAAGTGAGTACAGTCTTGTAGAATATAAAATTTATGTTAAGCCTGTAATGTTACATATTTTTATGAATTTGAATCATTTTGAATTGAAACAAAATAATTATTATGAAAACGTGACATATTTGGCAAAGATTTTTACGACTATGTTTATCTCTAAACTATGAAAATAGGGAATACAAATCACGATTTTAGAAAGACTTTTTCTGAAAATCATTTTCTTTCCGAAATCAGCAATTTCTTTTCTATTAAAAATATTCATTCATTACAAATACGTTTTCGAGCGGCATACGTACGCAATACGAATAAACAAATGTCGTATTTATTTTTTTATATCAATATTTATTACTATATAACCGTTGGTGGCCGCAGAAATATCCTCTGGATATTTCTGTATGTAAATATATATAAAAATATGTAACATTACAGGCTTAACATAAATTTTATATTCTACAAGACTGTACTCACTTGTCTGGTGACAGCTGACGTGAGCCCTGGTCTGTACAGACAAAAATGTTACGCAGGGTGAACCGAAGAAACCGTACAGGAAAAAACCGAACAGGAAAAGAGCGGACGGAAAAAAGCAGTATTATAAAACGGTTATCGCACTACTCTGGGTATTATTTTAGTCTTCTCACCCTTTGCTACTTCCACGAATCCCGAATTATGGATTGTTGATAACAATCATACCTCTTTTCTATCCTTCCACTTCATGACGCATGTCTTACAACAACTCAAAACTTTCAAACAAAGATAGAACGCAACAAATGAATCTTTCGTCGCCGGACGTTCTGAGTTTCTGAAAATTATTATTTAACGTTATTGAAAATTAAAAATCTGTAATATTTTCAAGCTGAAAACCTCATGAAACGATAGGAAGTATTTTAAATGTGAAAATTTTCTATTTTGTGTCCGCTTTTTTCCGTCCGATTTTTTCCTGTACGGTTTTTTCCTTTTCGCTTTTTTCCTAGAACCGTTACGCAGCATTGTTCCGTAGCAACAATGTAGATGCCCCACCTCTAGTCCAGCAGCATGTCGCTCATTTTGTACCCTAGTGTAACAGTGGCGTAAGTACAACATAACGTGCATAAATATTTCAATTTTTGCAACAACTTACTTATATAATGAACATATTATATATTTAAGACAGTATAATATTATTACGCTTATATTTTATCATCATGGGGCCTGCCTATAAACATGTTATACAGAAGTGAGCGGAGAGTTATAAATATTAAAACATAAATGTTATATGAAATCAAATGAGTCATTTAGTTTATGGTTATATTGTACAACGTACCTACACATATTCATATGAAAAACAGGTATGCACCTTCTTATAGATATCGTTAACAAACGGAATGCGGTACAGACACGATTACAACTCCAAAACGATACAACACGAATAAATTTGGCAAGAGAAAAGCACCTCTTTAATATAATAAACTTCAGGTTATAATCGATTGGTTGATAATTTAATTTCGTAAAGCTGATTGTAATAAATAATTTATTTGAATATCTCTGTATAAAGAGGGACAGACGCGAGAAGTGGAGAAAAAACAGCACAAAATGGATGCTGTTCGGAGGTAATTTTTTCGAAACCGTTGTCAGATCAGATTAGCGATTATAGATAGTGTATGAGGTCACATTCGTTATTGTTTTTGGTTTAGATATTTCACTTAAAGCGTAAAATCGACATTGGTGGAAATTAATTTCAATTATGCAATAAATAAAAACACGAATTGATTCGGCTTGACAATGATAATTTAAAATTTAAACAACAATAAATAGTACAACTTTCAAATGAGATTTAGTACATGAAGAAATGATGAATTGGGAAATTAGGTCCAACATTTCATTGAACCAATCAGCCAAGCTGACTTTGTGGCGAATAAGACAAATTACCAGGCTTTCGGAGGAATACGGAGATCAAGTAGACCTCAACTCACAGAAGCTTTTTGTTTATTTGAAGGATTTTTTCTGTTCACTTTAAGTGCACGCCACCAAGCTCATGCAGTTATTCCTAAGATACTCCCAATCGGGGGAAAAAACTGTAGATACCTACGCTTAATGTTTTCTACGCCACTGGATACTGGATGTATCAAATTAACGGATGGGAAAGCAGTGGTGGGTAGACTAGGAATGGAGAGTACAATTTATTTTCATATACAATAGTCAACCAATAAGATCCAATCTCATAAATTTCATGACACATGAAATTTAATGCTCCTGAATTTTAGCCGTCGCATAAATATGCCATCGTTATCAAAAAGAAGAATGCTTACAGCAAAATGTATATTCTGAGCTCTGAGCAATGAAACAATGATTTCTGAGTATCGTAGTATTTTTTTTACAAAACTCTTTCAAGCATTTCGCTTTATAATAATATCGTGAACCGAATCGATGAATAAAACCTTTCGAAATATTTTTTTGTTTTGTTGAAGTTACAGCTTATTTTATACTGCTCATAGAATAATGATGTATTTCGCTGTAAGCTGTCGTTTGACTTATGTCGGCAGTATTTGTAGTGCATGAAATGTATTCATATTGCCGTATCCTAGGGCAGGGTTGGCGAACCATAAGTACGCGTACCGAATTAATTTAAAAAATGCAATGTTATTCAGGAGATGTAATGACGAATGAATCCTTGTGAATGTTAAAAAATGATAAAATATCAATTAGATAAATAATAATTTAGTATCGAATGTAAATACACCAGCAAAAATCTCATTTATAAATAATTGATTTATATTTTTATCGGTTATGAGTTTATTTCTATGAAATATTATTTTTATTAATATACTATCAAGTTCTATTAAATAGAATAAACATGTGCTTCCTGTGCACGTCGGAAAGTCGAAAACAATATATTTGCTTATTTTGGAACGTTCACATAAAAAGGTTTGCCACCACAGTCATAGAGAGCTAGTTCCTGAAATAATCGAAATTGTATTTTGCATAATACCATAGTTCAATAATTCCATAAAAATGTCATATTGTATCATACAACCTGTGATGTGCTGCTATGGGTTCGCATCACCTCTGCCGAGCCGGTTGTTAAAATAATTTTGGTTCGGAGGGCTGATTCTTAAAATACCAATTTTTTTTAATTATCATAATTCCGAGATCGAATTTTTACGCGATCACAATAGTTGATCCGATATGGATAAAGTAAAAACTTGCGGCCGTTAATATTAGGATTCTAAGTGAAATTATGAAGTTCAAAATAAACGTAAATGATTTCGGAGATTATATCGATAATATTTTAAGAGATAATCGCGATGAACTTCCTGAAATGGTCAGAAAAGCTTAAAAATGTTATTAATACAATCGCAATAAGTTCTGCAGAGGCGGAATGAGGATTTTCATCAATGAATACTATTTGTTCAGAAAAAAGGGCAAATTTAAGTATTCGACATATATCAGACTTAATGATCGTTAATTTGATTGGTTTGCCACTGACTTCATGGGATTCCACATCATTCGTTAAACCATAACTAAACCATAAAGTCACCGTTACATGGCAGATGATAGGCGAATAAGTCCGTTCACGGTTTAAGTTTCGAAGGAAAATCAAAACACTACGAATTTAATGCAATGTATGATGATGTTAATTTAAAATTTTTCCTTTTTAATTTGAAAAAAAAATGTATGAAAATTGACAGTTGGTGTTAAGCAAGGTGCGAGCCGGTTGATAAAATTTTAACAGCACATCACTGCATACAACGAAATAGTTCTTAAAATAATATAATACATAGTATTCATCTTATTTGCAATTTGATAGTTATCGAAAGATTACGGACCCCTGATTACAAGAAAGTCTTAGTTTTTAAGAACGTCTGATAAAATCGTTATGGACATTGAATTATTTCGAAATTTGATAATTAATTTACGTATTTAACGAATAGTATTTCTTTTTCAAATCTAATGGCTTAGGTATGACGCATACCTAGTGAGAAAATTAATTACTTGAGTCCAATTTATTTATGAGCTGCTTTACAATTATTATTATTATCGATTTTAAAAAAATCAGAAAATATTGCTTATTCTTTAATATGAATTATTGCTACAGATGAATATTTATTTTAACGATAATTATCGGTGTTGCCCAAAAAGAGAAATTTTCGGAAAAATCTTTGCGTCGTTTTGATTTATGAAGGCAAAGGTCAGATTTCAAAACATTCACTTATAAGAAATCAAACGAATACTCTCCGATGTACGCAACTATTATCTGTGATCTGAGCGCATTTACGAACTAAACAGTATCAATACCTCCTCAAGTATTTTTTATTATTATATTATACAAGAATGGCTTGAAACAAGACACAAGAAAGAATAATTTATTACGTAAAAGAAGGATTATTAATAATAAAACAAATTTCTTTATACAATGGAGTTCTACTAGTGAAAAGTCAAGCAATAATAATTACACACACGTTAGTTAATATAGCCTGTACTAAATATACTGTTTTAAAATGTATGCCCTGTAATTATTCATTCTGAAACCCCGACAAAGCCGCCTGAACCAAAACCACCCGGACATTGCCGCCAAACTGAATCCGCCCGTACCAGTGCTCGTCAATACCGCCCTGACAAATCCGCCTAGATTTTTAAAACCGCCCGCAAAAAATACAAAAATATATAAAACATTTGCTTTTTTGGTTTTTTGAATTGTGTACGATAGAAATTGACATACTCACGTTAATCAGTGTAATTTGAATTTTAATCTGTTGCAGCTGGTAGTAGAGTAATATCTTAAATTCAACAGCTTTTAACATCCTTCAGTAAATAAGTTGTTGGAACAATTTAGACAGGAACAGGATCACGTTGAAATTATAATAGAAAGTAGCAGGTTAGGTTTCAGAAGACCAATTGTATCAAAGTGTAAATATATTCAATTAAACGAAAGACTTCAAATGTTAATGCTTTTTTACGGTAGTATGTCTAATTTAGAATATTTAAGAAGGTTAGTACACAATATTGAAATTCAATTTTAAATTCGTGTCTTTTTGTATTATGTTTATTTGTATATCCAAAATATAATATTATGTAAAAATTAAAATTGTCTCATTTCTTAATTACTTTGACGGTAATGTCTGGACAGCAAGTCCGAGCAGTTTTGGTTCAGACGGTTTTGTCAGCACCCCATTTGTTCGTATATTTAAAACCATGGAATACTGACTACCTGCATTCAATTTGAATATGAATTAAGCCTCAGCATGCTAGATTTATCAACCCAAGACGGCGATAGGATCTTCAGTAAAATTATCGGCGCCCCGTAAATAAAGCCTAGTCGCAGGATATGAAGTGTGGGTCGCGATCATCACCAACACGATGAAATTTACCACTCAATATTACATATGTGTTTTGATTTATAATTATTATTTAATGAGTGTGAAGTGAAGTAAGCGTCTGGCCATATTACTAAGTAGGTCAAGTAGATGCCACTTGAAAAATTAGAAATCATTAATTTACTAATGACCACGACATCACTTGGTACTTCGTTTTTTCTAAATACGACAAAGTACCCAAGATTCATTAAAAAATAAGTAATATCATACAAAAATACAAGCTTTTCGGGGCACCCAAACGTCCCGTTTTCAGAAATAATAAAAAAAGAAATGCAATCTCCCGATCGGAACAAAAAATTAGTATCAGAAAAATAGGTCGTTGTCTTTTCTCAGATAGAAAAAGAGTTTCCAAAGCAATATAAGGATTTAAATTGTATGTGCGAGTATATTTTTTCCTTACCAGGTCATAATGGTAACGTGGAGAGAATATTTTCGCTAATGGAAATTTAATGGACGGATGAAAGAAATAGACTTTCAGTAAAAACACTTAGTAGTATCTTACAGTGCATGGAGAATTATGATTTTAGTTGTGTCGAAATATATGATTATCTCCTAAAAAATAAAGCAGTTTTGCAAAAGGCCTTGTCATTTAAACGATAAATATTTGTAAAATTAGTTTTAAAAATTCGGTGAAGTTATTTTTATTAATACTATTGTTGTTATTAAAACTTCTTGCTGTCATTTTCTAATTTAATATAAATTGAAAATTAAATGGAGACTACATGGCAGCCCAAGCGACCCAATATCTCTGAGGAAGGAAAAATGAAGTGTTCTTGAATATTTTTAATTTTCTCGGAGGGGGGGAAAGGTCCCGTTTTGACTTGCGAAAAATCTGGCATCCCTAGTTTGTCTAACTAGTCTATCTGAATTAATAACCTTAAATTCGCAGAGCATTCTCCTTGCTGGCCATCGCAGACGGGAAATACCTAACTGAAAAGCTTAGCGTTTATTCAGATTCGATTTTAATTTCATTACACATAATATGTGCATTTGGAGTATGAAATAAACACAGCGAATCACTAAATAATTACTCAACATCCGTTTTTTGAATAAAATTCTATTTCGTTCAACTGTTTATTTCAGCAATGGCTTTGCAAAGTTATGTCGGAATGTCTACTGGATTGTGTGCAGCAATAATGCAATAATTCATTGAACGCAGCTGACACAGCTCTCATATTTAGATAACTATCTAGATCGATATAAGTTTCTGTAAATCTAAGGCTGTCAAAATCTTTGAAAGTTTGTATTCAATCCGCGGTAATAAAGGATGCAGGTATTATATTACGCACTACGTCATGATTCACAATCCGAATCGTGAAACTATCACGTTTTATGTGTTGGCTATTCCTATTTATTTATTGTTTAGATTTTAAATTTGAGTTTCTTGTGAAAACGACATCATAAAATCTTCTGTAATTATTTTTATCACTTCTAGGGTGTTAGTTGACTGTCAGATCTTGGTGAAAAGGCATTAGGCATTTTAAAAATAAACACAATCAGTTGATAATGTTCGCGATGATCGAAATCGTTCCTGATCGTTATAAACATGTGGAAGTAGTACAAAACAAATTGTGTTTTATTTTTAAAATCTATTTTTATACTAGTAATACCATATCTGTCATATATGACGGTATTAAAATTGAAATACTGAATGTCTCAAGCAGCTAGTACGTCAGAACTGTGTGGGTATTGCATAAGATTTTATTTTATATATACACCCCAAACGCTTAAGTCATGAGTCAAATTTCATGCCTACATGTGATATGTGATAATAATGAAACGTCTATAGAGCGGTATGGACAATTATACATAAGATAGTGCTTCTGATTTTAATATCGACTGTGGAAAATAAAAAGGACGTAACCCACACCAAAAAATATTTTGTATAGCTCACACAAAACGTGCTAAGACACTATATTTATATATAAATATATAATATGTCGACTGCAGAAAGGCAAAAGGATTTATCTCTACATCTTTTCAAAATATTTTTTCTTCGATAATCACAATGTATACAATTTAATACACGTTTCGTTTGGTCTATACATGATATTTTTTGTGTGTGGGTTACGTCCTTTTTCCTTTCTAATGATAAAACTCACCTCTAAGTAGGTTTCTTGATAGTCTCGTCAATTTTATTTGTAAATAGCGGAAGCATGGATGGCGTTTTATAAAACGTTACCAGCTTACATTACCACTGTGGGCCAACGGAATGAAAACGTGTCACCATTGGTATGTCAATGTAACCTTACCGGACGTTTAGCCGATTGGTCAACGTCGCTGCCTTCGGTAACGGTACTCACGGGCTCAAATCGCAGTACGGTCAGTTTCATGAATTGATATTTCAATCGATTTATGGATTCGTGTTCGAAGGCATGGACGTCTGCGAAGTCTAAAATTCACTCGAACGCATCCGATCTTTAAAAGGGGTGTAGCAGAATCTTTTAGCTAACCAATAGTCCTGCCCTAGCACTATCTTCCAGCCTTACTCTCTTCGGAAAGGAGAGATTTAGAAACTGAGTAACAGGTAGTTCCCATAGAAAACTTATTTTAATATAAGCTACATTTCGAGTCCATATGCTCCACATTGGGAGCGGACATGGTTAAAAAAAGGCGTGTAACCTTCTAGTTTTTAAAATGGGTGTACAACCTTACCCTACAAGAACAATTATTTACTTCATAGCTATTCCATGATTTCATTTATAGTGGAATAAATACCTATATACAATGATTACCCCACAATTTGTGTGAATATATGTTTCTAAAAGACTAAAGATGCCAAAAGACGAAATGAAACGATTGCCCTATTCATGAAATTAATAGCTGGTTTGCATTCAAATGATAGCCTCCTGCTCGATCCTTCAGTCATTTTCAAAAAGAGCTTAATATATAATTTCTTATTTCAAATGTCAGTTGTCAAATTATTTCTTATATTTCGAAATTTAAATTTGCCGCTAATAATAGTGCTACCACTTTTTAAATAAAGTTTAAAGTAAATATTAAACGAGCTATACTTGTACTAATTGCATAGTCTGTTATTTATAATAATAAATAACTCATTGCTATAAATAAAATTTACTTTGACCCACTATAAATAATACGAGTATTTCAGTTCTGTGCACTAGCAAATTTCTAAATACAGAAAAGATGCAAAAGCTATAGTTAACTTACGCCATTATTTGTGAAATGAAATACTCCTGGTTCAAAAACATTCCCATGTTTTTACGAATCCTCAATTAGGGTACACACAATTTACAATATACCTAGTAAGAGTTTATTTTGGTTGATTATTTTCCACTAGTGAAAAACTGTGTACTCCAAAATTATTAAACGTGAGTGTCGGACTTATTAAAATGACTAGAGTTTTCGGATTCAAAATTATTTACGGCTTATTATCCAAATATCAATGGTTTTAGCACCCTGCATAATTTTCGTTGAATTTTTGTCGCTAGAAAAATTAAAACTTATTATTGATTGTTTTGGTGATAGATACCGCGACTATATAAAATGATAGAAAGTGAAAAATAATATTTCTTGATGGTAAAAATATAATTATCCACTGATATGTTATTGTAAAACCCTCTATATTTATATAGAGATTGATGTAGAGGTTGTTATGGTTATTGGCATGTAGGATAAGTACGTAACGGTGGAAAAGTTTAAAGTATTTAGGGGAAGTTGTATTAATGAAAATCATTTAATCGGTTATTACCTATATAGGTACAATTTCATTTGATTGATTCAACTGGAATTCATTTTTTGTTTTTTATTTTTTGAAATCGTATAAATATTATCATACAATGTTTTTTTAAACATATGTCGGTAAATATTTATAAGTTATATACCTTTTTATTATATTTACCAATAAATTTTAGCTAATAATTTTATTGTAATATTATTAAAAGTTTTCGTTTGATTGTCTATGAGTCCACATGGCAATATAATTACATTTTGTAGCATATCCGGTACTTCCTTAAAGAGTTTCAGTTGAACACGTGGGAGCATGATGGTAGCTTATTAATCGGCGTGCAGATTTTTGTTGTGTCAATTTTATTATTCATTTGAAATATATAATTAACAACCATGGGGCCACCAGGTAATTACCTCACGATCTTAAACACCGTATTTAATATATGAAATCCGATAATTCTTCCCAGCATTTGCTATATTCACCAGTGTCGATTCGCAAATTTCACGTGGTTTTGTCACATTTTATCGGTTTTGTAACTATATGTGTTTGTTTCTATATTTTTGCCTTGTTTATATTCGCGCATAGTCGGTAATTGACTACTCTTTGATTCTTAATTATGAAAATTCTCATTTTTAATGCCGGCAAAATTGAACATGAAGTGCATTGTTAGGTTAGGTTTTAGTTTTTTTTTGGTTATTGTCAAATTTCTCTGAGTAGTATCGATACGTGATGGCTTTTCGTAATGCCTATGTGAATATTTATTGATATGTCACTGATACCATATACTTATTGACATATACAATTTAAGTCGTCATTTCATACCGCATGGGTATGTTTTATGTATTAGTTTTAAATGGAAGGGCTAACGAAAGGCCGTTTTGATTACGTTTGGTTAGGTTTTATAAATTAACCATGTGTCATTATTTTGATTACAATTTTCCACAAATGATGAATACCACACCATGCTCCTGAATTTGTCTTGCTGACTATATATACCACTACCCAATTCTGATGTGGAAAATCTAAATAAACTATCTTGTTAGTTCCGACAAAAGCCTTCTTCAAACACATCCATTAATACGAAGATATTAACTATTAGGTAAATGTCTATTAGCAGGGAAAAGGTCTAAAAATGATATTTTTCTCCGAAAACCACGCAAAGTGAAATGTTATAGGCTAGAATAATCTTTTATGTACCTAAATATATGGAAAATATTCGTGAATCACGTAAGGAAACATTGGAATATAGGTTTAACAATGACTTGTCGCATACTCGTCCACAGACGTTAGAATCATCGTACCGTGTTTTACTCCATGATTCTGACATCTGTGGACAAGTATGCGACATGTCGTCGTTGAACCTATATTCCAACGTTTCTTTACATGATTCACGAATATTTTCCATATATTTAGGTACACAAAAGATTGTTCTAGCCTTAAACATTTCATTTTGTGTGGTTTTCGGAGAAAAATATCATATTTAGGCCTTGTCCTTGCTAATAAACATTTACGTTAATATTGTATTCGAGAATAATATGCTTGCATATCCTTTGCAAGGTCCTTCCTTCTCACATGATTGTGAAATTGTAGTGTATTCACTGTAATCATAATACGTTTGTGTGTTTCTATGTATGTTGAACCTGGCTAGGATTAGAAGCTTGAAATTGTGAATCTCAATATAGTAATAACTTACTTTCCAACTTGCATTCAGTATGACATGTGTACCATATAGCAAACCAGTTCTTAATTTTAAATATGCGTGTGTAGCTTCTTTTACGTGTGCATCATTGGTGTGTGGTTATGGTGGATGTATCGTTATCGCAACCTCACTTGTGTTCAAGCAAGTGGGATATAAAAAAGCAAATGCCAGCATGCCCTTATATCTTGCTTGCACCCTTCACTTTACATGTGCGTGTCGTTGGTTAAGCTCATCTGAATTTAACTAATTTATTTTCAGGTTTCTCACCGAGAGGCGGAGGAGGTGGATTTAGAGGAAGAGGAGGCGGCGGCGGCGACAGAGGTGGTGGTCGCGGAGGTTTCGGCGGCAGAGGAGGTGGAAGGGGTGGCTTCGGAGGAGGAGGAGATAGAGGAGGCGGTCGAGGAGGATTTGGAGGCAGAGGTGAATAACTTTCCTTACGAGTATCAATCAACTATTGCCATAGTTTGCAACTTGCATTCGATCATATGAATATTCGTATTTAGTGAATTCCTGAATAATCATTCCTGATGCAAATAATTATTTAAGAATTTTTTCTGATGATGTTTAGTTTACAACTTTCGTTCTCCTGAAAGTTTCATGAATTGAGAAATAAACTCTTCTGACAATCTTCTTTGCTTTAGTAGTAGTTTCTTTGCTCAATGTGAGAAGATTTTTTATTTATTGTTCTGTTCGGCAGGTCGCGGTGGCGGCGGTGCCAGAGGCCGCTGAGGTGGTAGAGGAGGCGGTGCGGGAGGGTTCAAAGGAGGCAAACAAGTTGTCATTGAACCACACAGGTAAGCCTTCAAATTACGATGCACCTATTCTACAAAATTCTTTGTCATTGAAGTAAAGTGAATTTAAACAGTCCCTTCATTTCTTATTTTTTTAATGAAACTAACTATCATGATGTTAATCACATACTTTCGTTCTTCTGAATTGCAAAAGCATTGAGGAAACTTGTTGTATCTGAACACGATTGTTATTCTTTTGCCTTTTTTGTTTGCATTGAATTTTTCTTAAAAGAATGTGTTCATTTTCAGACATGCGGGTGTATTCATAGCTAGAGGAAAGGAAGACGCGTTGGTGACATTAAATTTAGTTCCCGGATCTGAAGTATATGGAGAAAAAAGAATATCTGTCGAGGTTTGTAACTTACTCTTTTTCCCTAAATACTTTGCAGAGTGATATCACACGTGATGAAAACCACACCATGCTCCTGAATTTTTCTTGCTGACTATATATACCACTACCCAATTCTGATGTGATAATCTTTACCATTTCAATACCCAATAGACCAACACTATCTCTTTATGCCAGCATCCTTATGAATATGAAATTTATTTATGGCTTTCAGACCGAAGGAGACAAAGTTGAATACAGAGTTTGGAATCCCTTCAGATCAAAACTTGCAGCAGCAATTCTTGGCGGAGTAGATATGATTCACATCACCCCTGGATCAAGAGTTTTATACCTCGGTGCTGCTTCAGGAACGACAGTGTCGCATGTAGCTGACATTGTTGGCCCGGTAAGTTACATTATGTATTTAATTATTTAGATATTTTGATATTTTGAATTTGGATTATTGAGATTTTGTACACTTCCATGTATTTTGTCACTAACGACCCGGGTTTCGCCTTTCGGCATCTTCAGGCATTCGAGCACACGAATGGACTCGAACTGACCCGGGTCGTTAGTGACAAAATACATGGAAGTGTACAAAATCTCAATAATCCAAATTTAATATTGAAATTCCACCAAGCACCCTCAATCGATGTCTTAAATTATAGATATTTTGAATTTGTCAATTATCAAACATGTTTTAAATGATGAAACACTTACCATGCTCCTGAATCAATCAGTGATGACTATATATACCACTACCCAATTCTGATCAATTGATTGTCTTAGCTATTCTATCCTATAAAATATGTGTTACTTATTAATTTATTCCACCTTGTTCTCAGGAAGGTTTGGTGTACGCAGTAGAATTCTCCCACAGATCTGGAAGAGATTTGATTAATGTAGCGAAGAAAAGAACAAACATTATTCCTATAATTGAAGATGCCAGACATCCACACAAATACAGGTTTGTTTCAATGTTATACCAACGTAGAGTCACCTATATTTTTTTGCCATCCGAAAGTTTTGTAAAGTTAAAACTAAAATCGCTGTTACAAAATATATCCGTGTGCGAAAGTAAAAGGGCTTTAAGTCTTAAAAATTAGTATAATGTATCGAATCAATGCTGCTGAATTAGTAAATTTCACATTTTTCATCAAATTTCATACTAAATCAAGTCTTGTTTTGTTTCTCCTGAAAACTACTCATTTTAGACTCGCATCTTTTTCCTTTCGCACACAAATATACTCTAAGAAAATCTACGTAACCACATTTATGTAATCTTCTCTCAAATGATGAATACCACACCATGCTCCTGAATCTGTCTTGATGACTATATATACCACTACCCAATTCTGATTTGAAAAATCTCCCAAAACCGAATTAGTCATAAAATTTTCACAAGTATTTAACTATAACTTTGTTATGTTGTGTTTCCAGAATGCTTGTAGGCATGGTCGATACGATATTCGCTGATGTTGCCCAGCCAGATCAAGCTCGTATTGTTATCCTCAACGCTCAGTATTTCCTGAAGAATGGTGGACACTTCGTTATTTCAATTAAGGTAAAGAAATCTGATATCTTATTACTATATGTGAAATTAAGCTGATCTTAATTGTAAGCTTATTCTCTAATTCTTGTCTCAAATGATGAACACTACACCATGCTCCTGAATTTATCTTGATGACTATATATACCACTACCCAATTCTGATACGAGACATATATATTATCACATATTTTCTGTTGAAACTTATAAAGAACTCTGTGTAATATTTATTTTGTCTTCCAGGCTTCGTGTATCGACTCAACGGCGCAACCGGAGGCAGTATTTGCAGCTGAAGTCAAGAAACTTCAAGCCGATAAGCTTAAACCGCAGGAGCAGATCACTTTAGAACCCTACGAGAGAGACCACGCCGTTGTCGTCGGTGTGTTTAGGCCGCCTGCAAAAGCGAGCGAATAGTGATATAATTTCAAAGACATTTGAAAAAGACATTATAATTTGTTATAATCATGTATATTACAAATGTAACAATATTAATTCTTGCATCCTGCCCTCCTAAGTAAGATACTAGACTTACTGTGTGTTCTATATCTTTGTATCCACGGAAGAGATATCTGTTAAAACTTTAGTTTACCTGCCGTTGAAACTTCCAATGAATTTAGGATTTGTGTTACTTTAATTACAATTAATGATTCTCTTCTGTACGCATTCTAAAAATCTCTAGTAGACCTTATAATTTGTAATATCTAAAAAGTATATCATTATCTTGTTTAGGAGGGCAGCAGTCACCATATTAAATGAAGAATCTGAATGTGCGACGCAGTAATGGGGAGTATTTGAAACTGCGTCCCACATGTGAAGATGTTGATTCTTAATTAAGTAGACAGTTATAGATTAACTTCTATGGCTTATCAGAAAAATGTTTATGTCATTATAATTACCAATAAGTTTGTACAGTGTTATGGCATTTGTCGCAAATAAACAACAGGTGATAACAACAGTAACTTAATATTTTCCTTAATTAAGAATCGACATTTCATAGCATTTATTGTACAATGAAAAATTGTATTTAATATTTTAGACACAAACTTATTAGAATATTCATGTGGGGTAATGATGAAAACTTTTACGATGTGTTGAGGATTGAATGTTAAATAAAATAGTGAGTGTTTGAGAAGTTCTATTTTTGTATAAACCAGAATTTGACTAACATTTGAATGATTTGATACAAATGGAGAACAAATTTATGTCGTGTCAAAGTGTCGTGCAGGTACTCTGTTTCCAATTTGAATGTAAGGAAGGACTGTGAGTGAGGGAGTGATGGGATGTCTTGGTTGACATCAGTTAGCCGCATGAGATATTCCGTTTGTAATTCCTGTTCAATTTCGATTTTTAAGTTTAGCTGTAAGATATGTGAAGAGAGAAGGTTGATACTTGTATCAAAAATAAAAGATTGCATAAAACGAATAATCAGCTTTTTTTATTTCAACATGTCATTTTCAGATTGTTATCAACACATTACAGTGGATTTGTGAAAAAACTTAGCATACGAAATATCACAAATTCAATGATATATTTCACGATCTTGATAACGAGAAAACAAATAATGGATATAGAACAACATATATCTGCTGATTTACACATAATTATCATGGTCACAGTGAAAACAACAGCAAATATAATTAAACAGAAATAACAAATTATTACCTATGTATCATGAAGTTAGTTTTCAATGTATCTCTTCAGTTAAAAACTACTTAATTCAATTCAGATGTTAGTAAAATTAGAGATATAGGAAACTCAACTCTATTGATTTCGATATAGAAAATATTCACTGAATGAATAAAGGTTTTGCGAACACCAAACAGTAGATTCAGTTGAAATCTTAAAAATTTACATAACCGAAGCACCCTATGCACACGCCATGCTGTACGACCAGTCAGTGTGCGTTTTTGCAAACGAGTAATCTTGGTTTTACTTTGATGTCATGGGATCGACACGAGACAATGTATCTGCTAAGTAAGGTTGTCACTATTATTTTTTTTCATTATTTGCGATGAATTCTGATGAGAAGCATATTGTAGTAATATGAAATGGTGGGTAGCTATATATCAACGGAAGTAAAGATTTTAAGTAAACACTTTGAAAGAGTATAATTATGAAGTCTAGTACAAGGTGAGCTGGATAAAAGACGACAGTCGCCATTTTTGTATGTGTGACGTCACTACGTGCTTATCCAATTACAATTTACTATGTTTACAACGGTGTTTTGGTGACAATAAGAATTTGGTTCGTCAAAGTGACATCACATATAAGACAAAAACAACGATCCAGCTTAACTTGTACTTCTTAACACCATGAGTCTAGTCGTAATTAATGACTCGAAATGTTTGTGATAAATTACGATTCTAGTAAATCTACCCTGCCTTACATCGCATTTCGCGCCATTCCCTACATGTATTATGACGACCGTGCGATATAATTTATTGCGATGATTGAATTATTTCTTACCTTGCATATATTGTCACCGTACTGGCAGAAGTTGGTAAGTAAAAAAAGTACAGAAACTAGCTACGTGCACAATAAGATTATTGGATATTTATTCTTTTTATGGAATAACTCAGTAGGTGAATAACTATACCAGTGGAAAAACACCACAATTTATTCTTTCAGTAAGTATATTACTGCATATTTCTGGGCAAGCAATTGTCCCCGTCTATCGATTCATAGCTTGATTAGTGTTAGATTACCATAAATATATCTATATTTCGATAATCCATCACATAAAATAACGAGGCTAAAGACGATCCTACGAGCTAACATTTTGATTTGCTCTCGTTTCTCAGAACTGTCAATATTACTTACCAACTTCTGCCCGTTCGGTGACGATATGATGGTTTTCGATGAATCGCGAATTATAAAATGATAATGCTTAAGAATCACAGAATAAATTAACCAGACATATTTATAAATATACGTAAAATTCGACGAAAAACGGAGTTGAGTCAATCTACCTACAAATTTTTTTTTTTGATAGACTGAGACTTCTAGGACTATTCGTAAGTTTGTATATAGCACTGTTTGTAGCTTAAGGTTGCCACACTATTTTGGGAAATGAATGAATTGCCCATTGTGACTTTGCTGCTCCACAATTATCCCCTACTACAAAGGTGCGCAATCAGTTGATCACGAAGCAAAATTTGGTTGATCCCAATTATGATTGGGGATTTTAGAAAAAAATATGGTTTTCATATTTTACATTAATAACCACAGTTGAAAAAGTAATATCTATCAATGAAGCGGATATTCTCGGGCAATTTCGCTAGTAAAGTTAAAGAACTAAAAACCAGCATCAACAAAAATTCTTATACGATTCTTGTTAGAAGTTGAATGAAAGATTATAAGTAGCTCCCAACCTGAAATTTTTTGGAGCGGCCCTTGCCCTACTCTGTCTCGAATTTATTAGCACTATGCTCACTTCCCCATTCTTACTGAGGCTAATCCAATTGTAGTAGTCCCATAATCCTAATATTTATTAGCTATCTAATAATATGGAGTGGTGGCAACTAGCTTTCTCTATAAATAATCTCTTGCATATATCAAATTTGGATTATTGAGATTTTGTACACTTCCATGTATTTTGTCACTAACGACACGGGTTTCGCCTTTCGGCATCTTCAGGCATTCGAGCACACGAATGGACTCGAACTGAGAGACAGTAAACAGTGTCTAACGTTTATATAGAAGATACAAAAGTGTACAAAATTTCAATAATCCAAATTTGATATTGAAATTCCATCAAGCACCCTCAGTCGATGTCTTAAATTATATCTTGCATATATACTCCTTTGGTAGACTACCCACATTGAGAGCAGGGTTAGACAAGGTTGCATTAAGACTAAGATTCTGTCTTAGTTCAATATTATTATTCAATAGCTCAAATGTTTTCTAGCTTACAATAACTAAACGGTTGATAATATAATTGAATTCTTAGCTATTAGCTTCTAAAGATGCGTACTGGGTACCTGAGAATTTTTATTGTAAATTTACTGTAATGTTTGCGCACATGCTTAGATCTGTTCGTTGCCGGTTTTTTCAATTTCATCAAAGAACTTGTGTGTATAGAGTGGACGCTTCTTTTGGCTTTGATACAATGGTGTGAAAAATTGGGTAACCGGACTAAACAGAACAATTTGAAAATAATGTTTTTATTGTATCTATTTATTAATTAATTAAACAAAAAATAAATATTATATGTTTTCACTGCATGTTGGCCATTTAAATTTATGATTATAGACAGGAGCGTCTTCTCATCGAGTTTATCTCGTATGATTTTCCGATTTTCAAATTTTTTACGTATCAGATACTTTTTTCCAAACATATTTTAAAATATTTAAAAAAAAGTGCCTTGTATTATATATAAACAGTATGGTCATTTGCAAATATTTGTGTTTAATATCTACAATAAACCCATTCTAATTGCATATTAGAGTTTATTATATTTTGTTTTTGTAAATTACATAACTTTAATAAATATTGTACCGTTGTTTTGAATAAATTATAATAGCCGACACATTTCCAAATGGGGATGACTACAGTGAAATTTCTACATAGTAGGTGTTGCAGGAAGAACACCTATCTTTCCAATTTCAATTTGGAACCTTTTCGAGACTGGTGCCGACGGTTGCCCCAAGACAACAAATTGTTGTGAAGTTTTCATAACACATTGAATTCGCTATTTCAATGTAGTCATCCAAGCATTTGGAATTTGTTAGAAGGGTTAAAGAGAGATATTGCTTGCCATCGATTAGTATTAGCCAACGCCATTACAAGTTCGCTCCGAGGTAGTAGTTGTGGAAGATTATGAAAATCGAATGGATAAATTGTTTTTTACGCCAACTGGCCAATATGCAGTGAAAACATATATTTATTATATGTTTAATTGATTAATAAATGGATACAATATAAACATTATTTTCAAATTATTCTGTTTTTTCCTGTTCTGTTTGGTTATGTTAAGTCATGGAACCGAAAAATTGATATAATACTGTAAATTCTTACGTTTACATAAAAATCGAAGAAATGGTTTTACCTGTGAAGATGTGTCGGCTGATTTTTAAATTATAGTTATTCTTAATAAATATATTGCGAAAGTAGGTTTCTAGAAACTGACTCCGATTTTAACGTTTTAAAATATTTTTTCCCATGTATAAAATATCCACTCCAATAAGTAATAATTTCAGCAATACTGATGGTCGAATGCAAATCTAAACACGCTCGCCGTTACTTCATGGGTATTGACCAATTAAAATGTGGTTTAGGTGCATGGTGTAAGAAGTACAGATGAGCTGGATAAAAAATGACAAGTCACCATTTTTACATTTGTTGACGTCGTGCTTATTGAATTACAATCTACTATGTTTACAATAATGTTTTGGTGACAATAAAAATTTGGTTCGTCAGGACAAGTGACTCAAACATTTTACAAAAACATCAATCCAGCTTGCCTATACTTCTTACACCATGGTGAAGGTGTAAATAAAATAAACATTTTCATTCGCACAAATAGAATGAAACAAAAAAGCACATTTTTCTTAAAAAGTATTTAAAAACAAAAGTAGTCAGGTGGTCAATTTTTGATGACCTCGACTTCATCATTAATACCTTAAATCACGATACAACACTCCCGTGTCGAAGTTAAGTCTTATATGGGTGAAATCAAATTAATAATGTTAATATTATGACCTGCTCTTTACAGTATGTTATTGTTAATGGATATGCTTACATATGTTTGTACTAGTAAGCAAAATACAACAAACGGAATAAAGTAAGTAAATAGTTTTTGTAAGTTAAACGGCTAAAAGCTGCACAATCTTAATTGTTATATTTTTGAAATTGTTACATACGCAAAATTGTTTGTTTCACTGTGGAGGCGGGCGGGTCCATTAAATGGATCATAAATATTAATGTATACCTTTTGTACTAAATTCATCTATAATAATTTTTCACATCTATAAAATATTTGTTACATAACAGACACCCTTTTTGTACCCATTTAGATTATCTATCTATAATACAAACTATATACATTTTGTTATAAAGAGATGCTAATCGTCTGGGTTGTATTCGATGCTCAATTCTTGAGTGACGTGTGTCAACTTGTGAGCCTCCATTCTGCCGAGTCGGGTGCAAGAGAAGTCACACATGTCACATAGAATAGGAATCTCGCCGGCATGGGTGAGTCTGTGCTTTTTAAAGTATGATATTCTAGAGCACTTGTAGCCGCAATCGTCGCAGACGAGAGGTTCGCCTCGAGAATGTATCCGCTTGTGCATGTTGAGGTATCCGCTTCGAATACTCGTGTAACTGCATTGATCGCAGGAAAACAACAATGAGGGATCTATTTTGATTTGGTCAACCGGAACAGTGTCGCTTTCATTGTCATTATTATCAACTGCTTCGTTTTCCGGCACCGGAGGAGGGTCTTCGCTGTTTGAGTGTGACATTTTCTTATGCATATCTAAATAATCAGACTCCCGGCATGCGTAATCGCATTCGTTGCAAGAAAACGGTTTATCGTTGGCATGTTTCGGCGTGTGGTACTTTAGGTGTTCGGGATTCTTCGTTGAGAAACTGCACTGCGGGCAGTTGTAAGATTTTCTTCGGCTCTGCGCTGTGTTTCTATTGCTTTGCTGCTCGGTTAAGTTGATCGGCGGGGTCGGCGCTTGCGGCTGTGATGTCCCAGGACTTTTGGCCGAATCGTGGGCCCTTTTTGCTTTACATCGTTTATGGTGGCGGCCTAAAAAGCTGGAATCCGTGAAGACAGTGTCGCAGTAGCCGCAAGGAAATCTATTGACTGAAAACAAATCTCTGCTCAATGAATGAACTACAAATGGACAGAAGAATGTCACACCATATAAACAGAATCAACAAATTGAAAATGTTTTCAATGTTGTAATAACCATAGCCAACTGTCTGTGTTTTATGATAGTCACAATGAATGCTGGCAACATGCATATATCATATATTCACAGCATTAGAGTCTAAAAGTAAATCTTGCAAAAAAGAACTTCAGTTTAAAGATAAATTTGCATAGATTCAGTGTCATTGTAAATGTACTAATTGAGTGACAGCTGTAGGCGCTCTGAAGGTGCTGGTTTGGTTTTTCTGGAAGCAAGTTATGGTAACTAACAAAAGCACACAGAAACTGTACACGGATCTTAGAACCTGCATGCCAATCTTTTCAAGTGAAAGGCAGTAGAATCTTAGAAAAGCAGTATGATGAAAGAAATAAGAGGTTTCATAAAGAGTGAATGGGCTATGCAGCGCAATGCCCAAAATTTTAAAGCGGTGATGTGCTGTTGATGCCTAAGGAGTGTGGAACTCGCTTGTTTTGTTAAAAAACACATAGATGCTTTCTATCTTTTGTAACAGAAATAGGTAAAAAATGTTTACTTGCAAACTTAGTGCAATTAATCCACACTTCTTATGCATGAGTCCCACTTAATGCCAAAGGAACGGTGAGTATATAATTTATGTCAACTTACTAGGCGGTTTCTTAATGGTATTATCACCAACACGTCTGAGATCAACCACTTTTGGAGCATCTGAAGCTAAAGGGTCTACTTGTGGTTCTTTTGAATCGGTCTCCGGTGGGGCATGTCTCGCCATCCTCGCTGCTCGAGACTAAATTGAAAAGTATATTCATGTTAGCTTCAATAATTCGACAAGAAATTAACGGAAGGATGATCACCCTCCAATATATTGTAGCAACCGGATAGCAAGAGCATTTTTTGTCTTACGGTATTGCCCCAATAAAGAATATCTATACGATTTGATGTGATTGCTCTATCAATCATTGATGAGATTAATCTTTTTATACTGTTATTATCGCCTGCGTGATGTGTGATCAGTTCACATCGGTGGCAAAGACTGCTGGATGGAAAGAGGTAAACGGTGGGCAGGCGAATAGAATATATTTTATTTTTTTCCACATGATAAATATACTTGATTCACAAGCTTAACAGTATATTTTGCTATAATTTAAGACATCGACTGAGGGTGCTTGATGGAATTTCAATATTAAATTTGGATTATTGAGATTTTGTACACTTCCATGTATTTTGTCACTAACTGTCAGTTCGAGTCCATTCGTGTGCTCGAATGCCTGAAGATGCCGAAAGGCGAAACCCGGGTCGTTAGTGACAAAATACATGGAAGTGTACAAAATCTCAATAATCCAAATTTAAGTATATTTTGCACCAAAAATGTTCTCAAACCTTTCTTACTAGTGGCGGTATTGAAATTGAAATACTGAATGTTCGAGCTTCTTCAGCTCTTCGATGAGCTTCCGCATTAGCGGAACGTCGGGATTGTGCAGCTTCCCGAGTTCTTTGCGATCGTTGTCTGTGTGCCTCGGCGTCAGCATCACGCCGGGAGTTTGACTCACTCTCCATCTCTGCTGTCGCTCACGACGTAATCGCAAACACCGCTGTTCTTTACTTTCCATACTGACGGACTGATTTTGTATGCTTTCCTTAGCATTTGTGTCACGTCAGAACTGTGGGTACTGTTGGGTGTGTGTGTGCATTGCATAACATTTTATATACACCACGGACGCTTAGGTCATGAGAAAATTTCATACCTATATGTGATATTAATAAAACGCCTGCAGACCGGTCTGGGCTATTATATATGAGATCATTTGTCAGTATGACAATATTCTAAAATTTTGAATCGATTATCTATATTTCCATCAACATTTTATTATACAAAAATAAACTGATATTCAATAATACAAATTTGCCAATATTTTATGGATTCTGCTAATCTTATGCAGCTTTGAATTTAATTACTTGTTATAATTCATGATTAATGCTTTGTTTTGTTTTCTCGGACTGTTTATTTAAATCGATTGATGTTGTAGAAGGACTATGTATTTATTTTTATTATCGAAAATGTCATAAAATCCTGTGAACTTAAACTGACATGTCCTAACAGTAGACACAAGGAAAAAAATATTGAATTTTCTGTTTGGATTAAACATTTGCATAATGAAAAGGTCATGTACCTGGTAAGATTTTCTATTGACTATAGGTGTAATGGGCTTCTTTAAAATCACAGTCCCCAGCTGAGCCATCTTCGCCTTGATGGACTGAGATGATGAGCCTTTCCAATCCTTATCATTTGGATCATCGTAATCATCGGAGTCTTCGTCATTTTTATCAAAAGTGTCACGTTTGTCATCATTGAAGCTCAAGTCTTCACCGCATGATTCAAACTCAATAGGAATCTCCGTAATAACCTGTAACCAATTAATTAAACATGGATTAGAACATTCAGCGGTTGGATGAGATATGGGTGAATATTATATTTATAAAATTTCCTATACACTCAGGCATGTACCTAGAAAACAGCTAGATTCTGCTGTGCAAATAGCAGTTGTACAATTTAAAAACAAAATCTAATCTTGAAATAGAAAATTTGGACTTCTAACAGAGTACTTCCAAAATAAGAGATTTAGCAAATGCTGGTTGCAAGTCAATCTCTCAACCTTTATTATCATAGAGGAATTATAGAAGATGAGATTTGGGAGATTTATATATTTTTTCAATTGTTAGATTAATTAAAAAAGACATATATGCCCAGCTGAGAATTCTGATCCAAGAAAACACAAGGTCATTGGTATTGGACAATTAATTAGAAAATTTCCTATTTTCGTTAATTCATGTTTGCTTCTCAAGTATATGAATCAACAATTTGCGTTTACAGATAAAATAAAAGGTTTTTAATAATTAAATTTACATGTGGTAAGCTTGGCGTACAGAAAATCAACAATTTAGAATTTTGTAAGCACATGGTGAATATGTTGGCCAATTTTCTAACCTGGATATTTCTCTTTGGAGGCGATACTTCAATGTCTGCAGGTTCATAATCGTCTTGCTGAAAGTTAGTTGATTCTTGAGCTAATCTTTTCAATGGCAATCTGCAAATTGATTATGAAATAAATTCCTCTCTTAATTTAGGATATAACTTTTATTCGTTAAGCTCGGGGTTTTTTAAAAGAGTCAGTAAATATGCTTAACAACATGTTATGCTTACGCATGCTACAATTTACGCGAAATAAGAATATAATATCAGTATGAAAAAGCCACAATTATATGTCACAAGGAACTTCTAGAACAAACCATTGAGAAAATTTGACAAATATTTTCGTGTAATTCTTTCGTACTTCGCATAATTTAATGGTTTCCTTGATAGTGTTTGATTGTTGGCCAATTTAGTTTCCGCAATTAAATTTCCCAGGGAATGGCACTGTTTTTATTAGCATTAAGTAATTGTTCAGGCAGAAAAAGAATAGCATGTTGTAATGTACATTTACTAATGTTAATTAAATTTGAAAATCGTTCGCGCAATATGATAAGAGACTAAGTAAACCATGAGTCAAATCCTACAAGAGAATTGTTACAAATTTATATTATTCAAGTTAATATTAGCCGACTGTTATGATAATAATATATAAATGAGAAACGGGACATAATTAAATGATAATTACATCAATAAAGAATGTCAACAAGCTACCTTTTCAATCTTTCCATTTCATATAAATAATATATCGATTGCAGATGATAACTTGTAATAATTATCAACACTTTTATTACATTAGCTGGCAAGTTGTGAAATACGCTGGCTACTTTCTATTGTTTTAATATCCGGGGAAGGTAATGGATATTAAGTATAAATTATGGGCTGAGAAAAAATGTGTGCCGTTTAAGAATTTATGATCAGTTTATTGAAACACAGCAAGTAAATAGTTTTCTTTTAATTAATAAATGAATTCAAAACCGACACATCACAAACAGCCGTCAAAAGATAGCTCAAACTCTATGGTTTGTTTTTTGACTGGGTTGTCATATAATTAAAATTCCATAGTCAAATAAATAATGTATATTTATGTTTTTTTCTATGATATGTACTGTTAATCTAGTTATAATACTTACTAAGTGAGTGATTATTAATTACCTACCAACTTACATAACTTCATTCAATTTCTTCAATTGATCGACAAACATAGTTCAGCTAAAAATATATATATACTTTAAGATATTGATGTATTTCGTATTATTAAATATTATACGGTTAATCGTTCCCACGTTTTAAAGTGACCATTGATGGCTACGCTATTGCACAAGTGTTATTTAATTTTGTATTTTTTTGCAACTTCTTTTGACTGTCTCGACAGAACCCTTCGGGATGACAGGACAAGGAGTATGCAATCGAGACAGTCCCGAAAAAGCGGAACGCCTGGCAGCCCGATGTTTAACACAACCTAACATTTTGGTTCTACCTTTTGTCTAAATCAGCCATGCTGATTTCGTACAATAATCCTATATAAAGAATACATTACAAAAATTTCACAGATCAACGAATAAGTTACTTTTAATCTGCAAAAAGTAGTCAGGGACACTACTGGATTTATGCAATTTTTGCCCTTTCAATATACATTACAAGTTGTTTTTAAATATTAGGCTATAATTATCCGTCAATGAAATATAATTCCACTATTTCGTATCATTTCCATCTTTTTAAATAGGTATTATGTGATTTGATATTATTTGAATTAAGTTTAGAAATGTATGTTTGTATAAAACCAACAGAATAGATTACTAAATATTATATTCAGTTATGCTGTTTGGAACATGGAATACTTACGATTTATTATGGTTTGCTCTTTTCTAGTTGCCAAGATTATAAATTTCACTGCAGTCTTCTCATAGTCTTATGCAAGTTTCTGTCTAACACATTACACGAGGAAGGTGAGATTTTATTTTTCAGCACACCAGTCACAGAAAACGGAAGACGGTAATCTCGATGTAGCACACCCTACAATTTTACAGTGGGAAAAGACTGCTATATATAATATATTTGTATACATATTAATTTTTGCCCATAGTGAAATACAGTTATTAGTTATGCTTCAAAATCCACCTGATGCTACACACTGATTTTGTAATGAAAGGATAAAATGAGGAGAATTCAAATTTATCATGTTTTCTTTCACCAACCTCTCAGGAATGATAGGTTCGTAGCTTCTGAGCCCCCCTTATATATTACCCTAAAGCAGGGGTTGGCAAATAGGATTTTATTAGTGTGCCAAAACAAAGCATTTTTTAAATTTGTGGCGCGTTTTATTCCTTTTTTTTCCATGTCCACCTCCAATGTCGAGCATATGGTCTCCTAATGGAGGTATCTCAACAGAATTCTTTCTACTTTTAAGGTGTTAACTGTCAATTCTTGGTGGAAAGACATTATATTTAAAAAAATAAAACACAATTTGTTTGTACTACTTCCACATATTTATAATGATCAGGACCGGTTTCGCTCATCACGAGCATCAGTTGATAATGCTCGTGATGAGCGAAACCGGTCCTGATCATTATAAATATGTGGAAGTAGTACAAACAAATTGTGTTTTATTAAAAAAAAAAAAAAAGAATTCTTTCTATGAGAACTGTTTGTTACTCAGTTGCTCAACCTTTCTCTTCGAAGAAAGTAGGTATAGAAGGATAGGGCTAGGACAGGACTAGTGGTTAGCTAATCGCTCTCGCTATGCCCCGTGAGGATGGGATGGGTGGGTGAGGTGGGTATTTTAGATAACACAAACACTCAGACTACGAACAGAAATCAATTGAAATGTCAATTTATGAAAACTGTTCGCACCGGGAATTGAACCCGAGACATCTGTAGCTGTAGCCCATGAAGCTACCAACTGCGCCACGGACGCCGACCATTCCTATTTAAGTACACATAATATAATCTTAATCATATTTACTGAATATAAAAAAACAACTGATAAAATATTAATACATATGTAGGTACATTAGTAACCATATTTTTTATTGAATATATACATAAACTGAAAGG
The DNA here is from genome assembly GCA_022494535.1 of Himalopsyche phryganea. NCBI lineage: Eukaryota > Metazoa > Arthropoda > Insecta > Trichoptera > Rhyacophilidae > Himalopsyche > Himalopsyche phryganea. The sequence goes on along the minus strand of JAGVSL010000095.1, from coordinate 618,115 downwards.
AAACATAAAGACATTTAATAACACACTAATTTTTGTTTGAGGTTTTTTTTGCTTCATATTTTTTACAAGATTTTTAATCAAGCTGATATGTTATTGATTGGAAATTAAGTGTCCAGTGTTGTAACAATACATAAATCAACATGATTTTGCATTGACTTGAACATTTTTTCTTGCGCTGTAAAACATTCTTCGTGTGCAGCGTATTTCCCATCACTGCCCTATAGAATATTATACAGTAAAATTATTGAAGTCATAATCTGTGACTTAGTGCGTAGTATCAAATAATTGAACAATAATAAGTAAGGGTCAGGGGTTAATAAGTGAAACCAGTAATGTATCTTGTTTTTCATTTTAATTATTCATTATCATTAAAAGCGATAGTAATTTACAATTCCATTTAGGTAATATTTTGAACAGCAAGAAGTTTTGTTTTCATTCTAACATCTAAGCGTTTTGGTGTGACAAAAATATGTTTTAAAAATCAAAAATAATCTTTTTAGCAGAATTGTTACAAGGCATTTTCTATACACAATATATAATAACAATAATAATTAATAAAATATTTCTCTGAAATATTCGATTACAGATTTGAAGGGATCCTTCCGTTTCCGCAGTGCTATGTTTATATCTGTTCCCGAATATAGTAGTAAGACCAGTTCTTTTTCTATATTTTTATCAAAGGCACCAATTTTCAGGACACATTTAAATATTTCATTATATAAAATAAACATTAACTATTTTTTCATCCTGTATAGAGTTCATCAAACTTTCTATTAAAATTTGTTGTCTTTCGTTGAAAGCTGGTAACATGCCACATTTAGTTGTCAATGCGGCTTAAAATAAATGTCGGTTTTATGGCGTCTAACGTAACAAGCAATTTTCATCAAATACTCAACATAACTAGAATATTTCAATTGAGTGGTGGGAGACATTTATTTTAAAACATACAATTTAAATAAAATTTATGTCAGCACCGCATCTATATTTTTGTCTATTAGAGAGTACTCAATGAAAATATTTGTGTTCTGTAAACACCACACAAAAAACAAAATCTTACATGAATATCTACGTATTTAAAATAAATTTCAATAAGCATTATCTTGAATTCTGCCGTGTTAATTAATATTAAAGTACATTTTCACTAAATACGATTTCATAGCCTATCTTCTTAAAGAGAATCATTACTTATAAACAATACGGAATACTTTATTTTTAAATGTATTCTTTAGAATCAAAACATGTTGTCATATTGTTGAATCGACTCTCTGTCATAATCAAGTGATAGATTGGCTAGTTAGGTCTGTATGGAGACATCTATAATGGCGGTACACCGTGTTAGAGAGCTACCGCTGGTTTAGATGTGATGATATCAACGACTATCAAAAATATTTAATTTTATGTTCTGGTAATTTTTCTTTGAGGGAAATTGTCACGTAATAAACTTAAACGATAAATCTAATTCAGAGTTAATTGATTAATCTATTATGATGTGTGACTAACTGTTTTAATTCATTTGCAACGTATTATAAAAGTAAACAATTTTGTCGTGCGCTTGTTTTTTTGATGTGTAAGTAAAGTGAAAGAAGCTCATATATTAGTTCTTTATTTATACTTTCACTGGAGACATTTCTAAATATGTATACTGCCGCAACTATAGTATTGTTATAATAATCTTTGAAGAACCTACATTTCGAAGAAAGATTTCAATAAGGCCATTCGTGTTGCCAAGTCAAAAAATATTTTTCATTATGCTTTTTACAAAACTTCTCTCAAAACATTCTCGAAGTGATAAATTTTAAACTAGATAGTGGCTTCGACAGATGCTGTATATAATTATAGTAAACGTAATTTATTGGATACTTTCCTAGTTATCATAAATTGATCAATTATTTATTATTGGCAAATACATGAACACATCTAATATTAAAGAAAAATTCAGATTCATAATAATAAAAGTATGGTATAGCTTAAAAATGCACAATGAGATTGCTGTTTTAAAGAAAGCTACTCTCAGCACCGATTCAATCCTTCTCGCCTATAATCATTACAGATATTTTTAGAGCAATCGGAACAAAAAAATGTTTAATTTTAGTTTTCAATTGTGTAAAAATTGAGCATACGAATAATGAATATTCATTTTCTCAAACCGCACCTCAGAAGACTTTTACATAATGTTAATCTACGTAATATCAGTAAATAAGTAATATTTTGCAACAATTATACTACAAAGCCCCTTTGTACGAAATTAAAATGAGATAAAGGCGATGCGCCGATGCAATTTCTGAAAAGGATATCGGATAAAGATATAGAGCTCTCTCAACAGAGCGACTAAACAATTTTCATTACAATAAATACTCATTCAATCAATAATTAAAAATAATCAACATCTTTGCATTTAAAATTGTCATACGTAGAAGTATTTTTTTAACTAAACTATATTTAAAGATAGATTTCAATCAATGCCCACAAATTATAAATATTTGATGAAAACGAGATTTTAATAATTTAAACAAAACTGTTTCGTAAAATAGATTGGAAGATATAACTGGAAATTTTGTAAAACTATTAAATTTATTAAAATAATATAACACAATTATTACTTGTGAATATAAATTTATTATCAATATGTTATGAATTAATTGAATTGAATTCTATTCTCTGTTAAGTTTTACGAAAATGTGTAACAATGCAGATTTTATGTAATATCTAGAGGCACTAATTTATATCAAAATATGTGCGGTAAAATAAATTCAGAGACATGCCTGTCGTCTGCGAGAGAGTTGTAAATGGACAAACTTTAAAAAATAAGATAATACAGTTTTCTAAATATATATCGTCAATTACCGAGATGTCTAGTTATAAAATAAAAATACCTTATTTACTTTGGTTTAATGTTACTTAAAAAAATATGACAGACCACACTAAATAAGAAGTAAAACTAAATTAATCTAATTAAATATCTAACGAAGGTAGTATTAATTAAATATCTAACGAAGGTAGTAATTATATATAAAAAAAAATAATAAACGAATAATGTGTAAGCGAACGTAGTGTTTAAAAATATTTGATTTGTGAACTTAATAACTTACAGTGCGCAAACTACAGTTTACATATTCTTTAAGGAAAATTACGTGTTTAAAAATTCTTCAAAGAATTTGATTTTGCTACAAATAAAATAACCTAATAATAAATCATATTATTTTATTGAATAAATATGATTTCTTCAATTATTCAATATGCGAAATTGGATTCCATTAAATTATCCTCGAAGACTTCTAACATTGAAATAATTGAGATAGAACCATAGGACAAAAGGATTTTCTTCGGAATGCCTATACTCTACAAATATTATGGAATTTATTACAACAACAATGTAAGTTAAATAAATTACCTTACAGAATATGTAAACTAACTACAGCTTTTAAGTCTACGATACTAAGTAAACATTGGTTTTTAAAAACTATTTTAAAATTAATATAATACAATTTTATAGTTAGAAATAAATAAATGAAAAAAAAACAGCTTTGAGATAATCTGAAGAATCTAATGGAAAAATAGTATAATAATTGAGTACAAGAAATGAAAGAAAAAATAAAACAAAAGAATGAATGTTGTAAAACGACGATAAAAGTAATTTTGAATGTACAGTATAATAAAGTTAAAAAAATAGTTTAGAAGAAAATTAAAAAGAAATCTCTTTTTTACCCGCGGTACATTGTGTAAAGTAAGTTTTCTAGTCCAGCATTATTCAAAGATTGCTTGCACATTATACAGCTCCATGATAGTGATTCACTGATTTTTTTAATATCTTTACTATTCCTTGATATGAATTCGAGAAGAAAACACAGTAAATGAATGTCTACAGTACACTATGCATTGCCGGAACATTCATATCTACAAAAAACAAATGAGATACCCATATACTCACTCAGTCAGTTTCAAATAATGCAGACATGTCTATGTTACATTAGATGTGAAAGTGTGCCTATTAATTAAAGAATGTTTTTCAAGTCGTGTATTCCCACATTGCCCATCTGTAGATATGAATCCTCCTTTACAGAGAATTTAGATGTGTTTAGTATGTAAATAGATATTTGAAGCTCTGCGTTTTATGCAGACATTTTTGCTGGAAAAGTAAGATTTCAAACAGCTGAGAATTCATGATTTTCACAAATAATAAAGCGAAATTAAATTTCAACAATACTTATTTGCCAGAGACATTCCGATGGACAGTTTAACTTATAAGAACAAACCATAAATTTTAAAATATTAATATATCCTGACTAGGGTATTCGTGAACACGGACAAGAGTAGGGTTGCCGCCGTAAAGAATAATGAGTGTTGAACAGAGTTAGCGCCCGAACCGACTTCAGCAACTGGAGCTGTGAACATGAAAACACAATAAATTTAGAAATAATAAAAAAAAACTTCTCTATTTTAAGCGTTACGGGGTATTAAAAATAATCTATACATCAGTGAATTGATAATTTTTACACATAATATTCTCGGAGGATAATTTCAATCGAACTGTTCAAATACATGAATCAGTAAAAAAGCAAGTGAAGGATCCGTATGGAACCGTCCGAATTCTCTTTGCCCAATAATTCCTGAATCTTACCGTTGTGGTAATTTTATTGTGACTATATATTTTATTTAGTTTTACCAAATTAAAATTGAAGATTTTAAATGTGTAGGATAGTCGGTTAATATTAGAAATTATTTAAATAACACGATGAATCCTCCACTTTCTTTGAAGCAATTTTAATTGGGCATCTAGTATTATTAATATGCTGATATTTTATCATTACAAACAAAAAAAGGTTTTAAATAATTCAGTCATAATAATGAAAATACAAAAAACTGTAATGGGTTAACACTGTTGTGGTGAAGGTGAATAAAATTATCATAGAAATTACAACCATCACTGTATAAATCGGATTTTAAAGGGAGATAGTCTTAATTGACGAAAATAACTTATAATCTACTATGGCAACAATTGTAATATTTTATCAATAAGCCATCGTTTGATTTAATAAATGATACCTCAAGAGAAGTGAACGATGTAGTGACCAAAGTAGCAAGTATCTTTAGATTGCAAATAATAGTGTAAATAAAAATTAAGATGAATAAAAAATTATAAAGAAAGTGCAATGATGATTACCTTCCTGTAGACTTTCGTCCGCTCTTATTTCGTTGCTCTCATAATCTGAAGAAATAATAGAAAGCATAACACCCAAATAAAAAAAAAGAAACAGAAATCAGACAAAACAGTGCTCGTCATAAAATAGTATTGCCAGCGATAAAATTGAATGACAGATTTTTTAAGATGTAAAATTAAATCATTAATAAATGTGCATGATAATATATTATTATTAGTCATGGATATGTAACATTGTTTTTTAAAAGACTCTACTACCGCATTAAGCGCGGAGAGATAATGGGGCCAAGAGGATATTAATTTAATTGTGTACGATTCTCTCGCTGTTGTCTCTTTTATCCCTACAAGATATATCTACTACAATTATTGCAACTGCTAAAGACAGCGAAAATTAATCAACAATTTACATCTTTAACGAAGCAATGTCCAACAGAAAAGGAACAGAGCAGATTCTGTATATTTAATCAAATATTGAAGTATGTTTTGTACAGTAAAAATGATACATATCCATGTCAAACTTATAAATAAATTTAAGTGAATAAAGTAATTGTAAGTGATTGCAGAAAACAATATTAGAACAAGATGGTGCACTATTTACGTAATCAAGTAGATGACAGAATGTTTTTGTATCATTTGAGGACCAGGGCCATCTCGATTATAACCGATAGAAATTTGTAAAAGACCTCAGAGTGCTTAGATTAGAAAAGCTAAATAATGCAACACTGAAATTTCTTACAGATAATTCTTTTCAAAAAAAAAAACAACAAGCAATGCGGCGCAGACCAATGTTTTTTTCTCCGGCAAGTTACATGTGATTTTGCAGGGTTTTCATATTATCACTAGGATTTGAATTATGAACGTAGTCGACTACAAATAGATTAATGTTGGCCAGCTCTGCTATATTATATTCCGATTTGCCATGGAAGGAGAGAAAATGTAAATAAACGTTATTCACAAAATAGATAACAAAAAGGCAAAATTTTTATTGCGTTTTGTCATATGAAATTAATGAGTTAGACGTAATCCACATTTGAGGATCACTTGTTCGTGCTGTGCGTAAAGAGTGAATCGATGATAAGCGTGGAATACTAACCGCCATCGAACAGCCTCTGTTCGGACACCTCGCTCCATCCGTGTTCGTTCTGCGAGCGGAGTGTTGCCGCATATTTGCCCGGTCGTAAGCCCTGCAGGGCGTGTCGCACGGTGTAAACATTGCCGTTTGGCTCTTTGATGTCAGGCTTTACGACAATCCACTCGTCCTCCTTCGCTACGTGTTCCGGTTTGCTCTAAAATAAATAATTTGCGTTTAGAAATGTAATAAATATTTTCATACGATATACTCTTATAGAATACTAGTGACTTCCTGGCATGCGTTGCAATGCCACTCAAATAAAGAAAGGGTTTGTGTTTTAATTTTGTTTATTGAAGTGCTTTTGGATGCACAATATTTTTTTGTTTTCAGTCTGGTGCGTACACGTTTTTCCCAGATGTCACTGTCTGTAGGTATTTGATGTTTTTTTTCAGAAACCTTCACGGGTGTGCGCAAAACAACCAACCAAAGTTTCATCGAAATCGAATGAATAGTAAAGGAACGCATAGAGGACAAAAAAACATTCATTTTTATATATGAAGATTTTAAATTTTCTTACCTCATCGACTTTGAAATATCTGATCTCCACATCCTTGAGCGGCTGTACTGATTCTACAGCCCATTGTAAAACGGGGCTAGAATCATCGGGGTCTTGGGTTCCGGCGATCCAAATGGCGCGACCGGGTTGCTTCGAAAGGGTAGTGTGGGCAGAGCTCTCGCCGTATTGATTGTTAGCCTAAATAACACATAAAATTATTTCATTTTATAACCGAAAATCTATAGCTTTCAAATGTTTTTCCAATGCAGACAATATTTTTTGATAGAATATGATAATTGAGATTTCAACTGCTTTACCTTGCAATAGTACTTTCCAAAGTCGGTGGCAGTTACTTTAATAATTCTAAGCTTGGAATGATCGCCGTTCTGGTCGAGGACGATGGGGTGGTGCTTGGTGTCCTTCATTATGACACCGTTCCGTTCCCAAACGATGGTAGCTCTGAAAGTAGAAATGTTTAATAATTATTGGCGATCCAAAAAAAAATAATTGCTTTGATAAAACGCGCAAGTTAATATTTTACAATTTTTTGTGGGTAATTTGTTTCCCGTCTGATAAATCTTCATTATTTATTTATAGGTAACCGAGAACAATTAGTGTGCACGGAGTAACGAGTAGAAATTTTTTATCGGTTGAAATGTAACAAGATTAAAATTGTAATTACCTCGGTTCACTGTGCACTGAGCAAAGCAGCACCGCTTCGTAGCCTTCCCCAGTGTTCACCACAGATTTCTTAACGTGAACTTCGGGGGCGTCTGTAATACAGAAAAACTTTCTTTAATCTTTTGACTAAATAAAAGTATCATAATTTTGTATCAGAAATTGTGACAGAAAAATGTATCTTTTAATTGTACAAATGCATTCTTGAAAAAATAATCAAAACTAAACTGAGTATGCTTACGGAGTACTTTGATATCGACCGCTCCGTGAGCTGGAGAACCGATGCCGTTGGAAGCCAGGCACTGGTACATTCCTGCGTCTTCTCGTCTAACGTGTTTGATGAAGATGGATTGGTGACCGAATGCAACATCATCTTTTGTCAAACGATTACCCTGTAAAATGCAAAATAATTATCAATTTGTATTTCTTCATATTTGCATTGAAGATTATTACATCCTTTGTGGATTTTAATTTCTTCTGTTTGAGCATCGATTGAGAGAAGCTTTGCTCTATACATTGGAAATCTTTAGAATTATTTAGACTTGTTTAACAGAAGCTGTGATCCTAGCCACCCGAGTCCATTCTCTGTTCCTGAAGGAATGTCAGATGATTACAATGAAAATCAAAATAATAATACGTGTTCTGTATAAATATAATACTTAATTACATCATTCAATAAATTATGCAAGTATCCTTGTTGAAGATTGTATTATATATTTTTAATGCATTATCTTACTACAGAGGTCTTCGGGTTAATTAAATATTGCAAATATAAATTACTCCCTACATGATAAATCTAATATTCATAATGCAATATTATTGACCTATTAATACTAGTACAGTGAATATTATTGAAGTTTAGGCCAGTGTTTCTCAATTGCTGGTCCCTGTTGTCAGTGCCCAGAAATTTCAGCCGGTTCACATATTGTTAAACGGTCCTTTCATGGAAGGTATTATTTCATTCGCACTTAATACTTCATAAACAGTGTCTCAGTTATCGATATCACTAAAAGATATCCATTGAATTATTGTCACATTTTCAAGTACCTATTTATGTGACAATACTTTTTGCGCATGTCATGTCAGTAATAAAAACAAAATGGTTTCATTACAGTCCTCTATCTTTCTGAAATAATGTTACGATTTTACTAGCAAAGATGCAGCAGTAGATCTTTCTAGTTAAATCCAAGTTCGATGAATGGTGTTGAAAATACTATAGTGAGTGTACAAAAGAATTAATATCAAATAACATAGCAATCTTGATTCAATAATGATTTATATCTGCCGTTACATTAAAAATGATAATTGGTTTCAGCTAGTGAATCAGTCACAGGGAAATAGTCTGATGTACTGCTAAAAAATAGCGATTAGTAGTATGCGATGCCCACCTTTCTGCTCCAAGCAATAGTAGGTGTCGGATGTCCAGAACTGAGACACTGGATCTTTAATGGGTTGCCCTCGACGACGAGCCTGTCGGTGCCATTAGGATTGATGTGATAGATGTGAGGAGCCGTGGTCATTGTCACGTGGTGGGTAATGGATGATGGAGATGCCGCTCCAGGCACAGAGCAAGTATACGCGCCGTGGTCTGTGCTGTTCAAGTTTGAGATTGACAGGGTATTGTTTGTATACCTGTAATAAGAAAAAATAGATTATGTTTTAAACATGATGTAGGTAGTTTATCATTTTAATGAATTAGGAAATTAAAGATAAATGTCGTTTTCTAGACTTACAAGGTAATTGCATTTACAAAGTGTAAAGTCCCACTCTTTAACTAGGTTGAAAATTCCACCCCTACCAGTTTTCGTAAAAATACATATTTTGTAGGATAAATAATTATATAAGAAAAATGTTATTTATTATAGAATTTAACCCTTAAATGCACGATTCTCTACTTGTAAATCAAAAAAAAATATATTTATATGCAATGGATAGGTGTGATTACAGTAAAAATAATTTTAAAAATATTAAATAGTTTTTTTGATATGTTTTCACCCAAAAACACTTTGTACTTTATAAATGCCACCATGCATTAGCAACATAAAATATGATACACAGTATTTGTAGGAGATTACAATTATAAAAAAATTAAATTATGTTGACATTTCATAACTGTTAAGTGCTAATTTTATGCTAACCATGTATAAAATAATAAAAATAAGTATTTTATACCTTGCAATATAAGAATCCATTGAGTCGACTGCTCATATAGGGTGATCATACCCTTTAATAATTGATTGATTTAGCATTTATATGGTAGAAATCCATTATAACAAAGTAAACAATAACAAAATACTTAGTTCAATAAAATTATACAATTATTTGATAACTATTTCTACATCATGCCATCGTCAGAAAGATGACATGATTCCGAAATAGCTTTAGATTTAACGAAATATATTGACCGCGTACTCTCGAAGCTAAACAGCATTAATATACTGAATTTCTGACATATTTGCACTTAGAAATGATAGAAATCAAAATTTATATTGTTAGTATTGACACATTTTTCGATACCTCAAATGCATGGTGTACTACGAAAAGTACAAATAAACATTTGAACATTTAGCTTAGTCGAAATTATTTTAACAACTATATTGTCCCAAATAATCAATCAACATGCATCAATGAATCCAGTAATATTTTTTTCGGTACGAAAATTCAATATTTTTTGAATCAAAAATGAATTTGAACATTCCCTAAAATCAAGAATTTCAAAAACTTCGAAATATTTTGTTTGATTGCAAATTAAAGCCAACAACCGCATTTCACCACAATATCTGATAAAAAAAATGGAATCTTGATATGTATTTTACTATTAAATATGAAAATAAACTGTAAAATCGATTTTAGTCTTGTATGCAAGGGTTAAATATAAATATACTGAAAATATCTTACTTGATAATTCTGGGGTCTTTGCTGGTTTGGATGTTTCCTTGGAAGAATAAATGATCTCCTTTCCCCCACATGATGACAGCATTTTCTGAAAGAAAAATAAGATTATCGTTAACACAGAACTAATAAAATAATTGATATCACTTGTCCTTCAAATATGTGATTCAATATCCAATATCGCCAACTTTCGAAAGAAAACGGCACAAAGAAAAGAAGGCGAAAATAAATAAGGTACCTAAGTACATAGTATTGCAATAAATTAAAAAGTTTTTTTGTTTTCAAATGCATAGACTATAATACCTACTATTGTCATACAAGCAAGTTTTAATGAAAATCATTTGTTGTCGCCTCATATGTTCCAAATTTAAAAATTGATCCAATGACTTCTTCAAGTTAGTATCATTTTATCATAGTGAAATAATATATAATTGTTCAAAACTCCGATCATCGTATTTAACAAGAAGAATATAATTAAGAGTCTTAAATAAAATATAAACTTTAATGATGAGTGCTGTATATAATCAAAATTTAATAGATGTTTATTGACATTGTTAAATTGGGCTTTAAAATTATCCCTTGTTATTCAGTTAGTCACCAATAATGAAATGTTAAATGAATGATGAAGAAGTTCGAGGAATTCATTAAATAATGATGAATATGTTTTTTTTACTTTACATATTGTGAGCACCTGATGATGCAGTAAACAATGGCTTGTTAAAGTGTGTTCCAGTAAAACAAAACTACAAAAAATGTACAGAAGAACTTTGTTACTATTTTTTTATCAAAATATTCTTAATAGTTACATGTGAGATAATTTTGAAAGGATTATTTATAATGGTTTCGTTTCAAATTCAGGTAAATATGCTATACAGCATGCTTCTCTTCTGCTCCCTGAAAAATTATTTTCTCTATAGAATTTAATTGCAATGGCGAAAAATTATTAATTGGAATCAAAGAAATCAATAAATTATGCGAAATACGAAACAATATTACGAAAAAAACGTCGCCATTTTTCAAATTTACAAAAAAATGTTTGTTCTTAGTTCCATTATTTGACTTTCATACTAATGTTATGTTCGTATTTCGCGTAAATTATCGGTTTCCCCGATTTCCAAGTATGATAATTTGGCATTTTCCTATTTGTAATTAAATATTGGCATTCGATAATTTTTCGGGTAGAAAAAGAGGAGCATGTTGCTTGCAACATTCCTCATTCAATATTCAACATTTCCTTGGAATTTGGATTATTGAGATTTTGTACACTTCCATGTATTTTGTCACTAACGACCCGGGTTTCGCCTTTCGGCATCTTTAGGCATTCGAACACACGAATGGACTCGATGTCTTAAATTATTTCCTTGGAATATTTACCCAATCCGTTCTATTTTGATTATAATGAAAATGAAAGTCAAAACTTCATCAAACGAACTAAACCAACTCAAACATGTTTTATTGACTAATAAAATTTAACGAATCAATTAAAAAGTAAATTTAACGAATCAAAGATTATCGATTTCATAAATAATTTCACCAGACGTAAAATCCCAAATACACAAAGCTACCGCGCAGTTCTAGTGCCATTACCCAATATCCAAAAGAGATAAACTGAAAATAGACATTGTGCTTTCCATCGTTAAAAGGATAGATATAGTTTCGCGTATTATAAAATATACAGCAGACACACGTCTGTTCCATCATCGTTAATCTTAATGGCTGCCATTTTAATTCTTGTGCCAATAATAAACAATTTTTACTATCCCGCCTTTTTCGCAGACTTTCACACACCACAGCAAACTGTCAATTATTTATATTTGGAACATGTGTTAAAATTAATTAGCGAATATCGATGATTGGTATGAGAAAAGTATGATATAATATAAACCATCGGTCTGCAACCAGGTGCTCGCGGGCCCCTGTATATATTTTTATCGCTCACAATCCTTCCCCCCATCTTGTAAAATTAAGATATAAGGAAGCCATTTTGAGTGCCCACCAAGTAAAAAAGTTGTCAACCTCTGATATAAACCCAAACAGTCGAACCCCTGTCTATCGTTCTCTCGGTGTATCGTAGTTTTTGTATAGTCTCGGTGAAACACCCATAAAACTAATGTTAAATAAGCTTGCATTTATCGTTTCCTAATCTAAAGTGTTCCTCGATTGATCGGTTAAATATTATGATCTCGTCACAAACATTACGATAAACGATATCGTAAAAAAGACTAACCTGCAATATTGCAAAAGTCGTCGTGTTGTTATAATGCCAGCTCAGAATGTTTCTGATGATGACTCGCCTACCGAGCCGAGCACCAATGAAAAGACTGCCCAGTCGTCTAGCCGAGTCAGTCGGTCTTCATTTTTACCTCGTATTTCGCACGATGACTTGCAACTAAAATTCCCCCTATAAAGAAAGTTAGACCTCTAGTCGAGAGACTAAAAGTACTTTCCCGCAGTTACCGTTTTTTCGAGGTCCATTGAGAAACGAATAATCTGGGTTCTACTGTAATATACAAAATTCTGTATGGGGTTGTGGACATTTATCGTTATGTAAGAAATGAATTATGACAGATAGTAAAAAAATATTTATGTTTTCATAAATCGCTTAAATAAATAACCAATGATGCATTCCTTAAATCTTCCCACTAAACGACTTCTTCTGCCGTTGGGCTTAGCTAATGCAATTTAAGAAACTTCTAGCCCTAATCTTACATAAAGAAACACATAAATTTGTGTGATGCTGACCAGAAATCAGTTTGACAATATAATAATTAAGATTCGGTTGAAAAATGAAGCAGCAGATGTACGAATCGGAAAATGTGTGTCAGTTTTGAAGCGCAGTTACGGAATTTCTAAAATGGACGATGACCATTCCTTCTCGTTAGGAAATTCGATCTAAATTTAATTAGGGATACGTTCAAAGACGAAAATACAACGCGTAAGATAAAACTCTGGAAATATCTATTGAGTATACAAAGATACAATCAACGGACAAATCAGGTGCCAAAGATTAGGTAACAGTTTAGAATGGATCGAATATTTTCAGATAAAACAACAAAAAATGTATTATAGACAACGTACGATCTCCATAATAATTTAAACTTGGAAGATCAAGGTTACGTTTTTAAGATATTATATCGACTGTAGAAAGGCAAAGTGTGTTAACACGTTTTGTGTGAGTTATAAACAACATTTTTTGTGTGTGGGTTACGACCTTTTGCCTTTCTAAAGTCGATATCATAAAGCAACTAACAGTGACACAATAAACTAATAATTTAAGAAAAATGTAATATTATGAGTAGTAAAGGTAAAAAAAATCGACAATATTTAAAAACTTTCTCGAGTAAATGCTTCAGTCACATGAAAAGAGCTATAGTTAATTTATTTGAGCTAACGAATTTATATCTTTTTAAGACCATTCTAATTCTGGGTCCGTGGCCCGATTGGCTAACGTTGATAGTTTCGGTTACAGTGCTCGTGGGTTCTAATCCCAGTACGGACAGATTCATAAATTGATTTACGGATTTCTATTCTAACTAACCTAACCTTGTCGCAACCCTATTCTTCTATCCCTACTGTCTTCGAAAAAGAGAGGTTGAGCAACTGAGTAACTTCAGAATTAATAGTTTTCAGATGTTTTCACAGGATTTTTGTAGTTGTTACAGTTTAAAGTAATAATAACTACTGTTGTTTTAAAATAGCCACAGATTACCACTTGTTACATTTTAGAACAGGTAGATAACGGTATTTTAAGCATTTCCTCATACTTAACTCAAAACTACAAGTTTTTAACTTGTTAGACTTTGGAATTGAGGTATCGATACATAAAATAAATAAAATGTTAATTAATCGAGGAATGTTTGAAGAAAAATGTAAATAAAGAAAAAGAACTTTCTTCCATGAATACATACAGGGATCTACTCGCTATCTATAGTATGTTCTCATCTTACCTGAGTTAAGTACGTTGCATGGGAGCCATACGGTGGAGTGTTCAGTGACGGTGAAGTTCAGCGGCTTGGACGTTATGACGGCAGGTCTCATCTTGTCATTTTCTGACGAATCACCGTCGTCCTCCGCACCATCGTCATCGTCATCATCCCCGTCATCATCCCCGTCCCCCTCTAGAAAATAATTACTAATTAAGCGAGATAACAGAAGGATTTTGATTTGGATTGAGTACATCTTTGGGCAAATGGTTTGAGTTTATTAACTGAAATTAATTCCAGGACATTTGAGCTCAATATTATGCGTATTTTTTTTGTTCATTTGAAACACATTTAATAGTGTAACTGTTTCTGGTTGGTGTGTGTGTCAAATTGTAGCTACACTATTTGATGTCACTGATATTTAATTAATATAGGTTTACTATTGTTTTGTTGGGAATAATCAATAAAATACTTGAAGTTGAATGTTGGTTTATATTGTACGCACGAAGTTTACAGATATAGTTATCATTATTAGACGACCTTACAGAACGGAAGAACAAAGACAAATAAGACAACTTTGCGTTGATACAACAAGTGCTGTATTCATCGAGAAGCAAATGAGAGAGTCGCTAGAAGTGGGCAGGCATACTCAGAAATGATGGGGTGTGTTAACAGAAAGGTTGGGGTGCTTACCATCAGCATCATTGAGGAATTCATCGTCATATCCCCCATCATATCCACCGTCACTTTGAAGATAATCATCATCCTGTACTTTGTCAGAGGATGCTACTTCTCTTCTCTGCACCCTATGACGGGGTCTGTATGATCTGGCTTCAACTGCAAAGAGAAAAAAAAAACAAAATAGTTATTATATTATCAGTCGTTTTAAATAATAGAAAAAATGTTTATGTACCTACTACGTTAATGATCGATAGTATTAGAAAACGTTTTGGGTCGAATGGTCGCATTAGTTTTTTTGTTATAGGGTAAAATAACAAAGTATTCAATTCTGCACGAATTTTATCAGTTTGTTGATAACTATTTCGGTTTATCGATATTGTGAGAACTATGTTTAAACATAATTTAACTTGGCTAAATAAATTTATACGCCGTGTCGGGTCCGGAGTGCAGTGGTTGGCGTCGTTGGTTACGGTTATAGATGCCTCAGGTTCAAGTCCCGGTACGGACAGATTCATAAATTGATTTTTCAATCGATTTATTGATTTCTGTTCGAAGGTATGTATGTTTGTGACGTCTAAAATTTCCTCCTACCCACCCTTCCGATCCTAGTCCTGTCCTAGCCATATCCTTCAATCTCTACTCTCTTAGTAAAATAGAGGTTGAGCAACTGAATAACGAGCAGTGCTCGTAGAAGGACTTCTGTTGAGATAACTCCATTAGCAGTCTATATGATCTACTTTGGGAGCGAAAATGATACATACATACTTTTTAGAAGAGATTTCATCTCATTAATTCCAACATCCTAACTTTTATTTAAAATTAAAATATTTTACTTATTAATTGTGTTTTTAATTGTTCTAGTAAAAGGAATTGTATCGACGTTGTTCTGGAAGAAAACATTAAATAAAACAAAATGAATTATTGAGTTAGTTATACCAAAATGTTCCTTATATCGAACTCTACCGTACTTTTACTTATAAACCGTTATGAACAAACAAACTAAATGAAAAAGATGTAGCGTTTCAAACATTTGGAATATCAATTACTCAAAACTAGTATTTTTCAGTTAATGTGTTATTCCAGAACAATGACGATAATATGTACATGGTATTATTAATTAATCGTTTAAGTAAATGCATTGCCATTTTATTGATTGTGCGTAACTACGTGAGCTTCTTGTAATTGCTTAAGTAAGGGCGATGAATTGATGGTTGTTTGGTCCATCTTTGGGTACACGCTGATAAAAACAATTGCAAAGCAAAATAATTGCTGTGCATTATTTACATTCAGCCAAATTTAGCCGATGATGCCACACCACATTATTGCGAAATAACATCTTCTTGGCTTAAGTCAAATGTATTCGTCAGCCAAATGCCAAGTTCATTCATGAAATTAAACTCATCAGCAAAAATAGACGTGACAGTTCCTTGTTAAAATTATCTTTTTATGTAAACCTCTTTATTGTTCTTGGAAGCATATTTCTTGACCTATTTTATAAGATTCAGGTAACTCGCGCTGTCTTATCGAGAGATTGTTTAAATGTCTTGCATCGCAATTTAATTTATATCTTATATATTAATAGCCCATTTCGATACCGTCATCATAGACTTTGAGTTATTCAATATCAATGCATCGCATAAAAAGAAAATATGGGTAGATATTCTTTACAGCGTGTTACTCTTTTACTACTCGAAAATTTACTAAGTGCCGAAAATAACAATGCAGCTCTGTAGGATTTTATAAATTATGAAGGTTATGAACGTTAAATATTTTATTATTGAATAAAAGTTGTAATGTTGGAATCAGTGAGATGACATAATAAATATTGTTTATCTCTTCTAAAACAGTATATGAGTCGCTAAACACACTCCTGGCGATTTTTCAATAAAATAAATTTGTAATGTACGTATGTGCTCTATCGATAGATCCATCTATTTTTCCAGTTGCAAATCTAAAATTTCTTTATATCTCGTCCCCTCTTCGAAAATCAAAATTTTTCCAAACTCAAAAATGTCTTTTTTTTTATCCTATCTCGATCCTCGTTTTACACGGTCGATGCGCTCTAAAAAACGACCGTGTAAAAGATTTTTTATTTTTCCTTGTACACCGCAAGACACAAAATAACTTAAATTATACTTAAAACTAACATACTGCCCCCCATAACAGTTTTTCGCGACTCAGCGACTCATATATGGTCGTTGTTCTGGAAGACGACGCTAACTGAAAAATACCAGTTTTGAGTAATTGGACTTTGAAGTTTGCCAAATGTTGAAATGATATATAATACCTTCGACCCCCTATAGCAGCGGTCGGCAATCTTTTTGGTTCACTGACCACTTAATTCATAATTTTAATTTAGCATACCACTAACGGGATTTTTGTGTTAAATATTACATATTGAAAAAAAGTGTTCAAAGAAGACATAAAAGTTCATAAAATAAAACTATTAACTATAAAAGCTTTATTGAGTAAACCAAAAAATTAAAAAAAAAATGGTTTAAATACAATGAAATATAACTTTTAACTTTTAGCATTAAACATTTTTAATGTGATGGATGACCTGGCTTGTTTAAAATAAGAATATTTATATTTGGCTCCCATGATGTAACTGCAAGAGAGAGAATTGTATCTATTTGAAGCCGAGATCGATACCGTATTTTGATTGGTGTGACAGATGAAAAGGCTTTTTCGCATAAATATTTTGTGGAGAATTGAATTAAAATTTTCATCGCCTCTTCACTAAGGAAAGAGTGTTCACTTTTAAAAAAAAACCAAAACTGAGGCCTGATTAGAATGAACGAAATTTAACTTTGAAAGTGTTGTCGGATGAAAGGTCGATAAGACTATCTTTTAGATTCATTTCAGATTTCTATGCGGACCACCGAAATTTTATCGCGCACCACCACTTTTCGATTAAGTGTTTTCTTCCAAACAGCGACGATATAAATATAATATAATACAATAATATATAGCTAGGCTAAATTAAGTTTAAACATAGTTCTGACTGAACACTCTGTTATTTTTACACTATTACTTTTGATTATTCATTGCTATGCGAATAGTTTCCATTGTCCGCGAGTAAAAGAATTGATTGTATCGACTGCATCGATTGTTTCGAACAAAAGTTCGCCATTGACCCCTGCAATGTAAAGAAGATTCATTCATACCCTCAAATAAGGCGATTCCATAAAGTTATTCGTCTTCATTCCTCATATGAACTTATACGACAAGCATTTTCTGAGTACAGTGACATTCTTGTGATAGAATATCTGCTAATATATTTGAAATAAATCTTATAAAGGTAATATAATATTATGGTGGATCCATAGATATACCGTCATCACGTCGGAGGGAGACTTAATAGTTTGACAACTTTAATGACACCTTTTTTAATTATTTAAGCAGGATTGATCAAAATTATGATTAATAATAGGGTAAAAATAACAAAGTATTTAGTTCTACAAGAATTTTATCAGTTTGTTGATTCACGCCATCTTCAGAACTAAGATTTCTCTCTTTCTCGTATCGAAAACAGATAAAATTCGCATAGAACTGAATACTTTGTTATTGTTACCTTATTCTAATGGAGTTCTACCGAGTAAATGCCAATTCAATCAATAATTATTATGATTGTTTTGAAAAAATATAAACAATTATAAATATTGTAATAGAACATTTGGCATAACACCTAATGGTAGCCGAGGCACCAGATATTTTGATTTATTCGAACAATCATCACATGCGATCAACCCGATGAGAATTTTTTGAGATCAACTTGAGGAGAAAAGAAAACTCAAGCAACCTTGTCCAAGTTCTCCATATCTATATTTAATATTGAACTTGCCGGGATTTAAGCCAAGTCCTATCTGGCCCTTAGGGTAACGCTATTACCGCTAGACCACAGAGGACAAAGTAACGAAAATAATTAACGTCAAAAGCAATCGATAAAATAACTCTAGATAAACTAATGTAATGCTAGATAATAAATATTTTATGTATATTATCAAGTTAGAGTTAATGCATATAGGTATCAGGTTTAACTGATTGAATTCCCCAGGACATCATTGCGTGCAGCGTAGCCTTACAATAAACCAGAACCGGTTTCCAATTTGTCTCTATCACAGCTTTAACTGCATCAATCTTCCCGCCAAAACGTGACCAAGATGGCTGCTACACGATTCCGAATACATATGAATGTAAGATGCTTTTTTTGTTTAGTTGTGTTGGGCTTCTAATGTTTTTTTTTATTCTTAATTTATGGCTCATGCGTGCAAACGAAAGCCGGTCATCTCGCATGGTTTGTTATTTATAAAAGAGCGATTAGAAACTATATTAGTGGAGTTACTGAAAATGTGCAATTCTGCCAGATCATTCCTATTTGAACTTTGATAAAGATTTATCTATATTTGATCGAAGATAAAAAATAATTTAATTCAACTAAATAGTTGCGCAATATCATTTGTGAAATGTGCCCAATTTATTTAATAATATTTTAAACCTAACTTTTCTTGATGGTTATTAATCAAACTTAATTATTGCTGTAAATCAAGTAAATGAATCAATATTGAGTGAAGAAAGTGTTAACTGACTTCCATCAGTTTTTTAATACCCCTTGCATTGAAAGAGTATGTAAAAGTTAGTTACGCCATTGACATCTAAGATAATGATGATTAGCATTGCAAATCGATAAGGTCAAATGGGAGAGTAAACGTGTCAAGTTCTTTTGTAGCAACAATAATCTTCTGTACAGTTTGGAAAACCTAAACGTCAGCAGAATGACGTAATTGAAATTTAACTGGCTAAAAAACATGATGGAAGCGGGCCGGAGGTACGGTTCGGCGAAGAGAACTATATGACGCGTAGAAAACAAATTTAATACTAACTAGTGACTGCAACACTTAACTAACTAGCTAATTATTTCGAATGGAATTTGTGTTTGTACAACAATATGCCAGTCACGTCTTATGAACCGTGTTTTAGATTTTTTGAATGGAGATAATAACAAGAAAGTCACTGGCTGAATAAAGCGTGAAAACAAAAGAAAACGCCTAAAAATACATGTACCACATTTTTAAAACAAGAATATTATTTTGTCCTACATCTGTTTAGTAAAAGTAAACGCATATTATATTATAATATATGTAGTATATTGAGAACAAATTACGACAACTATCAGACAGCTTCTCTACATATAAAAATTGTCCAATTAAATTCGACGTTATCTAGTATAATAAGTTAAATTGTTCGTACAGTAACTTGCATACACTGAACATGATTTTTCCAGATGCATCCGTCATATCAATGCATTTTTCATATCGATACATGGCGAGTTTTCGTATGATTTTTGACCTTGTAAACACCATAATCACTGCATATATTTACAGGCCAGTTATGATTCTCGTAATTGTCCAACGCAGCAAACAAATATTTTTGTCAATTTTTTTTATAATTATTTATTTCAGATCGCCCTGATGATTAATAAGCCAGATTGTAATAAATGCGCTAGCCAATCGGAATACACTGAATACATACTCAGAGATTGACGGGAATAATTAGTACTCAAGTCAACCAGATCCATGCATTAGTTATTAGGTCGATTAGCAGACTTAACATTTTGCATTTAATACATTTTCGGCATTATGCGGAGAGTGAGTAGATATCAACACATTGAAATTTTTGCATTGCATATTGTCATTCATGGTGCCATAAACTATAGACGATAGGAAGTATAAATAAAATGTTGCAATTCAAATAAAAACAAAATTGGCAACACAAAGAACACCTAAGAAATCCATAAATTCTGTTCTGTTTGTAAGAATTGACGACATTTTTGTAAATTGCGAGAAACAGATTATTTAAAGATTTAATCAACGCCATTATGTTAAAGCGTACTTTAATATTCTAACACACAGGGTTTATCTTTATTAAAGACGTCAGGTAAAATTCTCTCAGTCTCTAATGTTAGCTAATGCAGTAATATGTAATTTGAAGACAAAACGTTACCATGATGTGAGTTCTGTTATGCATTATAATATAAACTATGATAAAAGTAGCCTGATTGATGCC
The DNA here is from genome assembly GCA_022494535.1 of Himalopsyche phryganea. Classification (NCBI taxonomy): domain Eukaryota; kingdom Metazoa; phylum Arthropoda; class Insecta; order Trichoptera; family Rhyacophilidae; genus Himalopsyche; species Himalopsyche phryganea. The sequence continues at coordinate 597,089 of JAGVSL010000095.1, read as the reverse complement.
ATAAATGCATACGATGCAATTAGAGTAAATATTAAGAAATTAGTTATCAATTTTAATTTACATTTGAAGCCATACGAAAATTTTACCGCTGAATCGTCGGATGAAATACTACAAGATGTTTTCATCGTAACATAAATAAGTTAACGGTGACCACACAGCAAGAAAAACTCGTTTGATTTTCTTGAAACAATAAATTAGTAAAGTAATTCATAGAATGTAGTTTTACACACTAATGGTGGAGTGAAGAATTTACAAGTGATGTCGATCGTTAAATATTACTTTTAAGAGCAGTGACCGTGGAGGAAGGAGGAAGCCGGGACACTACACTGCTTCATAAAAATAGTTCGGGACTACGTTCCGGTGGGACGATTTGAAGAATTTTAAAAATGAAATAGGTAAAACAGCATATTATATCAGACAGGTACATATATAAATATTTTGTTGTTAAGTTTAATGAAACCAATTAGCAGCTGTAACTGTATTTTTGGGTCTTGACATTAACATTATTACACTACAAATTTAAATTAAATGTGGAAAGAAAAACATAATTAGAAATGCCAATTTCCTTGGACAAAGGCCAGGAAATGGCAATTCTATTGCAGTTATCCGCACTACCGACCGAACAATTAACTGAAGTTTGAATAAGTGGTAGAATTTTTTTCTTTCAGCTGTAAATGAAACAATTCAAGTTTTTCCTGGAAGGCTAATACATTGTTTGCTAAGTCTGAAATATAATGTTTTTTCCCTGCAATCGAAGATTAAGATGTGTTGTAATATCTGCCAGAAATGCTAGGTCACACAGCCATTGAGGATCTTCCAAGGACTTCATTTTATACAGAGAAAATAACATTGGTTGACCTGGTATTTCAACGCCTTTATTATTGATGTATGAAATTCTTTCAACTGGTAACCTATATGAGTATTTTTTACTAAAAGCTTTAATTTGTCTTTCTTTTAAGTGGTTAACTGGCTAAATACAATGTTTCTTTACGATAATTAATGTCAATAAACTAAAGCATTATCATAATAAAAAAATTCTGTACTTAAATTCAATAATTTTATTCATATTGCAAAGGCTAAGTTACTTGGCTATGCGCCTCTTACGCGAAACAAACAAATGGGAAATATTATTAAAGAATTATGTGAAAATAGTGAATGTGTCTTTTGTCTGGGCACACCGACAAGTACAGATGTGATATTCGATATTAGTGCTTTTGGCTGTTTTGTATTCAGGATTTACGCAGTTTCGTGATAAGCAAGGTCATCATTTTGGCCATTTCTAGAGCTAGAAGCACTTCTATGCTTTAGCATAATGGAATTTGGTCAATTTTTAGCCTCGTCATGCTCAATCAAAAGAATTAGAATCAAAAAGGCACATTCTTCCATTGGAACGGTACTGTTTATTTATTACATGTTTTCAAAATTTACTTTTTATTTGCTTTAAAATTATATTGATATCAGTCTTAATGACTACGTTTTTATACTCTTTTCTGTTGAAATATTAGCTTTATTTAAATTTATTGAACTTTCTGTAAAACAAACCATAATCTTATTAACTTTTACTTAATAAAGGAAGTAAACAAATATATGTTACATATTCAATTATTTAAACTGATAATATCTTTGTGTCTATATATTGTTTGATTACTTATTGTCATGTGAAAATTGTTCGTTAATAAAATGTTTTGTTTGACAACTGTCATTTTTCTTCCTTAAAAACCGATCCTCCTTTTTTCGAGCCATTTTTTGAATAAAAAAATAATAATACCCATATCCGAAAGTTTCAAATAGGAGTTAGCGACAATTTAACAACATCCTGGTATATACATAAACTGCAACTTCATGTCATACAAACTCTGAACATTCTGTTGTATTGAAGTGAGCTCTCTATAATAGTATATTACTTTATGACGAGTGGTGTGAAAATCTTTTGTAATTATTTCAGATGTATGTGTGTTTGCAGTCGTCTGGCATTGTTCCAAAGCTCTACAAAAGCAGGCTACACTACTATACAGAGGTCTGTACGCCATTGGGAGTGAATATAAATCGCTGCTGGTGGTGCGTGCTACTGAATTCTGATTGGCTTGCCGAACAGCGGCAACATGTTTTATTTGACAGATAAGGAAACCTTATCAAAAAATCGTAACAATAGAAAGGCAACAAGATTTGAGACGTTACTATCAACTGACATGCTGAGCAGGGGTGTTGGCCTCATGTTGAGCACTTAATTGATTGAACAGTGAAGAGGTACACTTGTGATTCACAGTCGTGCCATGGATTTGAAATATACTGTAATGTCGATTTGATATTGTTAAATCATTTTTTATTGTGGTTCACGAGTCTACCGGTAATTTAGGGAATAATTTAAATAAAATGAATCCAAATTTTGATTTACTATAATTAAAAATGGAGACATAGTTCTAGGACAAGACAAGATGTCGGCTCCGTGGTGCAGTGATCAGCTTCGTTGGCCACTCACGGATTTTCCTCCCACAAATCCGATGTTAAAAACGTGGCGTAACGGGAGCGGTTAGCTGAACTAAGATAATGTTAGTCCTGTCCAAAAATTATCCTTCAATCCGTACTCTCTTCGAAAAAAAGATGTTGAGTAACAAGCAGTTCTAGTAGAAAAACTTCTGTAGAGATACCTCCATTAGGTGGGCATATGCTCCACATGGGAGCGGACATGGTTAACATAAATAAATTATAATTAAAAATTGATTTAGAGTTCTAATGAGAAATAATTATTATTTTTTATTGAATAGAATTACAAATTTGGATTATTGAGATTTTGTAGACTTCCATGTATTTTACAAAATACATGGAAGTGTACAAAATCTCAATAATCCAAATTTGATATTGAAATTCCATCAAGCACCCTCAGTCGATGTCTTAAATTATAAAGAATAGAATTACGTTGATAGTTGAAAAGGAAAATGGTGTACTTCAAACTTTAAACATTAAACAAATCAATTTGTATCATTCCAATTTTAAAATAAACTTATTGAACTTTTGTTTCTCGCTTATCTTTCGTAATCATTTTCGTAATGGAGTCGTGGTATTTAGGAGCTTTTTAAAATTGAATATTTGATAAATTAATATTTTATCGAAAAGCTTCAGTTTACGAAGCCATGGAGCAACGCAATATTAAACTTAATCCAAACTCGCCGACGCGAGCGCTGCTGAAACAATTTCTCGGAATTCTAATTTATTGTTGTGCGCTTACCGACTTCCAACTCACTTCTCCACGAGATAAGATCTTAATGCGTGGATCAACAGTACAAAACACAAGCATACTATTATTATTAGTACAACTCGCATTAATTAACAGTAGCGTTCATATAAATATTATTATTTCGTCCATTGTGTTAAGATATAATATCTTATTAACTCGATCTTAAAAAAAATGAGTTTTATACGTACGGTTTTATCGCATCAGTGCCGTATTATTTAAATACTAATTTAAAAATAAACAGACAGGCGTCTTTCGACTTTTGTAAAATTCGCAATTTCGTCCATTTTTAAAATTTAGATTTTTGTCGATAATGTAAAAACTGTGCACCTCCATGTAGTTGCTCCCAGTCACATTCTCAAATACGTGAACAAGTTAAGTATTATGCTACAAAATGAAAATGTAGATGAAGCTGATAAACTCATCGTTAAGACTTTGACAATCAATAATATGAATGAAGACTGCATGCATCTTGACACATTTTTGACCATAATGGATCCCAATGGAGAACGCAGCATGTTATAGAACTCTTTATAAAAAAAAAAGAGCTAATCGCTCTCGCTATACCTCATTTTTAAGATCGCATGTGTGGGAAGGAGATCTAAACATCACAAACCATGCCTACGAACAGATATCCATAAATAAATCGATTGAAAAATCAATTTACGAAACTGTCCGCATCGGTATTTGAACCGGAGACATCCGCAACAGAAGCTAACGACGTTGACCATTGCACCACCGAGAACTAACACGCCTCGTTAAGTTAACTTTGTAAACACATTGATAAATAAATATTTTAAAATACACTTTTAGAAGTTTTCTTTTACGTGGCTCTTCTTTCATACATTCAACATTCGCACACACTTTTAGCAGTCAATTATGCGAGAAGGTCGCAGGGCGCTTGTATTCTGAATTATAACTACCATGTGAATTAAGAAATAGTGGTTAAATGAAATTTTGTTGCTCTAAAATTTCCGCCAAGATGTTATCACGAGTATTATCCTCTTGAATGATCAGAGTAAATACTTCTTAAAGAATCACAACGATTATGAATCTGGAGCTATGTTGACTATGTGAATAAATATATCAAAAGATAATGGTTGAATGAATTGTATAGTTGCCATAAACATACCGCCATGATGCTATCACGAGTATTATTATACTCTTGAAAGATAAGAGAAGGTTTAGAGACTTGATATAAGAATCAAAAGATAATAATTGGGATGAAACTTTTAGCATTTAGTAGGCGACGGTACAAGGAGTGTAATCGGGGTCTGTTTTATCGATTCCAGGTTTACAAAATATGAATATTTCCATATAAATGTCAATTCGAAAAGAATTAAGACTGCCAAACAAACAAAACAAGAGATAAACTTGATCAGAGATAAAGATTTATTTTTAAGTAAACTTATTTAACAAAGACAATTTTTCATTTTCCTTAGCGTCAAGTTATGATTTTAAAATTGTTTTCAATACAAATTTGATACGAAAATTCCTTGGGTTTTAGGTGTTCAAAACTGGTTTTTCGGGACAAACAAAGAATTGGCGGGGACAAGTTTTATAATGTTTTAAACGACATATTATCTACCATCCACAATTTGTTCTGTACTACTTCCACATTTGTATAATGATCAGGACCGGTTTCGATAATTGCGAGCATTGTCGACTGATTTTTACAAAACTAATTATGTTTTATTTTTAATACATAATGTCTTTCCGCAAAGCATTGACAATTAACACCTTATCAGTCGCAATTAATTACATTGCATTTTATAGAATCCCCTCTAAAATAAATGTGCAATTGTTACGATAATTTTCATTAATGTGGGTTGTTATATAATGGACAGTTCGGTAAATATAAATATTATGATGCTGTTTTCATTTCTGGTAGGTAGATAGATGGTAATAATCTGGTAAATAGATAATGGTATGTGATCTAACCAAAATTATACTGATAGTAGGCATTAAGTCATAAAAACAAGTTCTGACATGATCACATCCCAATTACAATTGATTGTTTTTTAAAAGATATTTTGTACATTATAAACAATAATCTTTTTGACATACAAATCATGAGATTTGGTATCGATGAGTTATAGTTTTATCATGCTTTTTGCCAGAATTACAAAATAACAATATGATAGCAGTACATAGAGCTTTAAATTGCATATATTTTGACATTTAAAACAGAGCATTGTCAAAAATTAACATAATTAACTGTTCGCGTATAAGATGGTATGAAATTGTACGTCACTGTGAGAATAAATTTACCACCATGATAATATTATGGTGACTTGGCTAAATTAGATAATGACAATTCAAAGCGAGGGACCCTTTTTATGCATTTATAATAATATAGCACCCGTTGATTTAAACAATACGTCATTCAACATGCCATATTACGGTCATAATATATTTTTCGATTCAAAGAGAGAGGAAAAACATTTAGGTTAGCAATGATAGGCAGTTTAGTTAATGTTATAAGTATTATTTTCTCACAGGAACGTTAAGACGTAATGTTGAAGTTATCCATTATAACTCGATATGCTCCAATTTGGTGCGGACATGGTATAAAAAAATCTGAAACGTTGACTACTTATACTTTATGACACGTTACTCTTGTTCTACCCGAAAAAAGACTATATGCCGCTAATACCAGTGCAATTCAGTAAGAAATTTAATTACGAATAGAAAAGTGTCAAATTGTAATACATGCGAAATACGAATACATCAGCATGAAAATTCGACATATTTTAAGTTTTTTTTTTAAGGTGTTAACTGTCAATTCTTGGTGGAAAGACATTATATTTAAAAAAATGAAACACAATTCATTTGTACTACTTCTACATATTTATAATGATCAGGACCGGTATCGCTCATCACGAGCATTATCAACTGATAAAAATACAAACATAACAGGCATATTTATATAAAATTGAGTGTATAAATGAAGGTAGGTATATAAAACTGATGGTTCATTAACTAAGGCAAGAAATTACTGATTAGCAAACAAATTATACATAAATCAAATAAAATAGTCTACAATTAAAATCTTATGGTCAATTTTATATAAATAGGCCTGTTACGTTTGTATTTTAATCAGTTGATAATGCTCGTGAAACCGGTCCTGATCATTATAAATATGTGGAAGTAGTACAAATGAATTGTGTTTTATTTTTTAAAATATTTTATGTTATCTGGTTCGTTCTCAGAACAATCCATTCGACAAATTTGAATAATTATGGAGAAGAATTTCGGTTTTCTTGATTCCAATACTTGGATTTTTGATATTTTCTTATTGGCAATTAAATTTCCTAAAGAACTGCATTGTTATTAGCGGCGTTTAGTATTTTTACGTGTAGAAAAAGAGTAGCATTATTGTAAAGTATATTAATTTACTTTTAAAACCTGTAGTCTTCGATGAGAAAATGAAAGTGCATCGATGTTATTTAAAATAGATGAAAAGTAAGCATTTTTGGAATTATATTTCATAACTATATAATAAAGTTAAGTTCACTGTCATAATTAATGTCGACATTGTATCCGAAGTCTAAAATTAAGCTTGGAAATATTAAAGCGGATTCAATGTAGACATGCTGTCACCATTTTATTGGTGCGTTTTGCAATACCTACATATAATGCTTTGAACGTTAGCAACACAAATAAACCAGTATGGATATACCAGAACCGCATAAATGAAATAAAAAATGCCTCATCCAATCTCATATCCCTTCAGTCCGCCGCGTCATAAGAACATTCCTGAACGAAAATAAACATAACCTCAATTTACGACCTGCGCATAAGGCAGGGAGAAACTGCGAATGGCTGATCTTTTGAGCATTTCAACGTGTGGCAGCATTGCATTTTGCGCGGGAAAGTAAACGTCAATTTATCGATTAATATTGAAAGCTCATGTTTTAGCAGGACCATACGTCAATGTAAACTATAATTATCGATTGATATCACCACCAGTTTGTAAGTAATTTAAAAACTAGTATTACATACAACCTCCAACGATGTCAATTAAAAAAGATCCGAGGAAGTGAAAAACTGAGAGTGCGGATGAAGATAGCATGTGGCTTCTAGAAAATCTAGAAGTAAATCAAGCAAGTGCTACCACATAAATAATTACTATAAATGATATCGAAACAACTGATTAGGTCTTTGTCTGTTAATTTTTCACAAAAAAAAAAACATCATGGGGTACCTTCAACTATCAACCTTCCAATGATTCGGTACGGCGGATTAAGCTAATTTAAAAGATGGCATGAAATATCACATACTTGAGCTTGACGAACGATTCGTGGGCTAAAAAACGCTTTAAACATGCCGTAATTTCAGTAATTGAAGAAATACCTTTGTAGTAATCAGATACAATGAAACGGTATTGGAATGTGTATTTGTGTTATGTTATTAATTATTCAATTTTATTTTCATAAGTCAGAAACTATTTCAACTAGTTGGAATCACTGCTTTCCACCAAGAAGTGACAGTTAACACAATAAAAGTGACAAAGAGATAAGTAAACCCATCAGAAATACCCGGTTTTGATTAGTTAACTGCTTGATAGAATGAACAAATTGATTTATAATTAACGATATTAATGTCATACGTGATATTATTGTTCGACCAAGTTGATTCATAATACATTTAATTCACAAAAAAAACATAACAAAATTATCACTTTAATCTGCAATAATAATAAAAAATCAAATACGAATTTTATTGACGATGTGCAAACTGGCCGTGTACTTCAATTGACGCGAGGCCGTTTAAATGTGAAGAATAATAAACAAAATCGCACGGTCCGGCATAAATATTTTTGCAATTTAAATTTCTGAATTCGCTGTTGATTTCTCATATTGCATGTCTTCTAGCGGTGTACTGCCAATACGATTACAAGGGGCTCGCTTAATCTCAGAGCTATTCGCGGTCTTCCGGGAAAGGGCGGTTTTTTAAATCACTCTTATGCAATTATACGCAACTATTATTAAACAACCAGATGTTACTTGATGTACGTATATTGTGTAACAATACGCTCTATTTCGTAAAATAATAAGTATCAGATGAGATGACAAATAATTTAATGTTAGTATAAAGCACCATTCGTTCATAAAACTCGAGTGAAACTGAAGTTCTCATTAGTAAATGATGGTATAAACTAATCCGTCCTTTTCAAAACTGTGCACAATTACAGTAAAGGGAAAACACTTAAGCATAAAAGATAACCGTTCACAAAAATGTTGCGTTGAACATCTAAGAAAATCTGAAAGCAATATAAAATATCAAATATCGCATTTTTACACAAAAAAGTATCTTATTAGGCACCCGAAATAGATGTATTTAACGAGACATTTCAAAAGACAAGTACGTCTTATATTTCATAACACATCAAAACCATCGACAAGAGTTACAGTTAGGTCTTTATTTTAGCTGAGAATATTGTTTTTTTTCTTAATTTAACAAGGGGCTCGCTGGCTTAAGTCCAATTTAACAGGCAGCTCCGAGTCCCTTCACCCCACCCCTGATGTCATCCATTGCTATATTACACTACAGCTAGAGTAAATATTTTGCATCGTTTCATCAATGAAAAATACTAGAGATGTAAACAATCCCATCGATTCAATTTTGTTGGTTATAAAAATGGCTCGTATGTATTCAAATATGGTTAATTAGATTACGTTTAGCAATACAGTTTGTGAAAAATAACAAATATGTACTGTAGAAATTATTAATACGATTGCTACATACTAATGATATCAATTTTAATCGACTGATTCCGTCAATTGAACATCCTTTAATTTGTAAAAATAAACCACAATTTGTTTGTAACTACCTCCACATTTTTCTTACCCGCTTCGTTCATCATGAGCATTATCAACTGATAAAACACCAATCTTAGGGATATTTACATGAAATTTAGAGTTGATAAATACAGGGTATATCAAACAAGAATTCACAGATAATCAAATTTATACATAAACGATATGTATTAGGTGGACAATTGAAATGTTAATTGATTACAGAAAGTGTCAACTGATACTAAACTTTTATGTTAACTGTAGATTCTTAGCGGATTTTGTTTATATGTATAGTTTCATTCATTGAAGAAAATCGTGGAATATGTACATATATACATATATATATATATATTTTGTTTTAAAAACCTTAATTAACGGGTAATATAATTAGAAAAGTAAAAACATTGTTTTTATTATATGTAATCATAAAATGTCTGACGTATTAACAAGTAACGCAAGATTTTTCTATCATTTTCATCCTGCTAAAGATTTACACATTATATTATGTAAACGCAAATTTTATAACTTATTTAGTAGATGTTTCATACTGTGCTGTGAAAATTATGGTTAAAGGTAGTAATTTACTATGACAATTCCCAATTTACAATACAGATAATCATTTTAAAAAACCTGACAAGTTACAAAGATGTAGTTAATTTTATTTCGTGTTGTAGTTGTAGGAAGCCATTTTGTGTTGTAAAAATAGATTCTCATTTGACAGCATTCGTTTTTCAAACAAGAACCTAATTTATGCGTTTGTTTGATGATAATAAACGGAAGTCTTCTATAACGCAGTTAAAATAATTTTTATTAGCTTGCTTCTGCCATAAATGAAAAAAAGAAATAAACGATTAGAATCGTGTCGCTTTTATTGGTTTCAAATGTAGATGTTTGTTATCGAGTGGCGGGTGGCGCTGGCTTAAAAGATTATGTATAAGTGCATTTCACATTGTGATATAAAGTAATTTATGGTTGGGTTTCAGTGAAAAGTGTTTGTGAGTCTCTCACTTGAGGACTTGTTGTAACGAGCAGCATTGAATTGGACTTTTATAGACTCCAAGGTTTATTTTCTAGAATTGGATAAATGGCTTTCGATTAAAATCGGACGAGACTGTTCCGACACCGCTCGCTCGCCTCAGTGAAACGTTTTCGTGATGTTGCTCTCCAAACACGGCCCGCATTCTAATTGGAATTTAATATGTTGGTCGTAAATCACTTTTTATTAAGTTGTTTTAATTTCAGTTCCAAAGTGCAACATTAAAACAATGTGGTTTTAAGTATGTATTGTATAGTATGACCAGTGTCATCCGGACGAAATTCTGTAAGGTTTTCAACTATTGTGATATTCAAGAAGAGTGTGTTTACGTGTTTCTAGACGAGATGGGAGTAAAACATTTGCTACCATAACCGATTTTGGGTTATTATCGTATTGTGATACATTTAATTCAGTCCATTCGTGTAAATACTGTAAATCAAAGGTACGAAGGACGCCGAAAGGCGAAAATCAAGTCGCTAGTGACAAAAAATAGACCATACATCAATTTAATAGGTGAATAATAATTATCCCAATAAATTTCTGCTCAAACTTTAATTAACCTTACATCTAATTGATATTTTATCTAAACTTTACAAGTACCGTCAAACGGTGTTATTTTTATAATAAAAATTTCTCGTAAGTATTGTAAAACTTACGATAAATAATAGATGTTTTAAAGATAAAGTGTGATCAACTGACGATTGAGAATAAAGTTTTAAGCAGATATTTTGTCTACCCGAGTGTAAAAATAAGTTAAGGCCATATAAACAAGATAGTTTTTATTAGGCAAAATTAAGGCGAAATGATCCCGTTTGACAGTTGCTATTATGTTACAAATTATTACAATAGAGATAGAAGTATCATCTAAAATCTAGAGTAGGTTTTTTTATTTATCATTTGACGACCTTTTCGTAACGCCCAGAAGTCCGCGGAAAAGAGTTTACAGCATCTGGAATTATTCTCGAGAGTAAAGCTTAGAGTGGAGTAGGGACGCAAGGAGGAAGACTGTGCTTTTTGTCAGCTTATAATGCAGTCATGTGCCGTTAATCAAAATCACGCAGAAATAACACAAAACCAAAAATGTTTACACTAACGGCTTGAGTGGAAGTTATCCAACACTCAAAATCGCTGATGTAATGTAAGTAACACTTGAAGAAAACTGAGTCACTTACTGTAACGTTAGAGAGAGTAATCTATAGATACTTATCTTTATTAATTTTCATAAAAAAAACTTTTATGATATCCGTAATATACTTATAACGTAATATACGATATAACTGTAAAAACTTGGCTTTGTTATGTTTCTGTCATGAGACACAATTTAACTTTAAAACGTAAATACATTACGGAATAACGATATGGATGTTAAGTAAATATAGACAAAGAGTTTGTTATTTATAGATACCTTCACTGAACTATCACAACTCGTCCTAAATCTAAGCTCTCCACCGCTGACCTCTTTGGAGGTTGACGGGGTTTTTACTTAGCCTTGGAATACTCCATTTTTACATGGAGTCCATAAATGCTCTACTACTCTACTGAATTGGAATATTGTGGGTAACCATGGTTTAAGAAATATTCTGTCATGTGTCGGTTTAACTTGAAAACGCCATGTATATATTTGAAGAAAATTTTAGCATACAATAAATTGAATCTTCTTAATGATTTTTAAAAGGATAACTGTCCACTAAATCGATTCACAATGCAAATTTAATCGACGATGTGTGCGCTGATTAAGGTAAGTACCTAAGCAATGTGTGTTGTCGGGTTCTAGGAAAAAACCGAACAGGAAAAAAGCGAACCGGAATAAACCTGACACGGAAAAAAGCGGACATGGAAAAAGCGGACACGGAAAAAATCTTACACAGAGTAGAAAAAGAAGTATTCACATTTGAAATACTTCTTATCGTTTCATGATTTTTCAGCTTTAAAAAATGTTAAAATCAGATGTTTAATTTTAAATAACGTCAAATACAAATTTACAGAAACTCAGAACCTCCGGACGACGAAAGATTCATTTGTTGCGTTCCATCTTTGTTTGAAAGCGACATTTTTTAGAAATACATTTTCGATAATATACAATAAAATACGTACATTTATTTTAATGATTTACGTACGAATATTATGGTAAATATGCTACCTTTTGTCTTCCTGAACATTTATTAATGCTTCTAATCAGTGGCGGCCGGTGACAAGAATATTAGGGAGTGCAAAAAAGACTCACCTATTTATACAAGAAATCCATCCTCCGATTCTTGGATTTTGAAAACACTTCAATAACACGAACATTAAAATCCGATATTGACGATACCAATTGTTTCTCTACACTTAACATCGCAAGAGCATTTAGTCTGTCTTGAGTCATGGTATTTCTCAAAAATGACTTGATCCTTTTTAATGTTGAGAAACAACGCTCACTTTCCACTGAAGTCATCGGTATTGTACAAATAATCTGTAATAACTTAACACTTTCACTAAATACTTCGATTAAATTATTGTTTGTAAAAAGTTGAAGTATGGACAATGCTCCATCGGTGACGTAAAAATCTTCCCTACTGTATATGACAGTTAATTCATTTTTAAGCTTTAGTTTGTCAATGAAATCGTAAGTTGATGTTGCAATATTAAAGTCCGCTAAAGGAAAACTTTTGTGATAATCCGAAAATTTTTCGCTAAAAAACAATTTAGCTGCTACTAAATGATCATGGTATGCGAAACGATCTTTCGTTTGATTCACTAAAGTATCGCATACTTCATTACAAATGACATAATGGGGTAAGTCCTTTGGTCTACGTCTTTTTGTAGGTTGGACTAGTGACATTTGGATATTTTCTCGGATATTCTGAATAGAACGCGTAAAACTTTCGATATTCTTATTTATCTCCAAAACATCTTTCGACCTAGATTGAAGTTGCATAAAAGTATATCACAGTGTGGCATAACTTTTGCAAAGAAATCTAGCCAGTAATTGAAATGATCTTCGTTTAAATATCGAAACAGCATTCCAGCTTGATTGATGGTATCAGCGTCTAAATTTACGGTTTCTAAGATGTGCTCCATACACTCTTTCAACTGCTCGCGATAAGTGTGCACGACAGTCACTGTTCTTATATTAAAATTCCACCTAGTTATTGGTGCTGAAGGTATTCTTCTATGAACTATTTCTTTTAAAATGTCAGCTCTCTTCGCAGATCTCGAAAAAAATGATGGAAAAGATCGTAAATTTGCAAAAAAGTTCCGAACCATAGTGTTGGCTGAAGCACTTCTCTCCATTATCAAATTCAATTGATGTGCATAACAATGTATGAAATGTGCGTATGGATACGAAGCTTTTATCAAAGCCTGCACACCACCTAATCGCCCACTCATCACTGCTGCACCATCATAACTCTGCCCGATTAATTGTGCTGGTTTAATGTCGAGAAATTCCAGTTCCTTCAAAATTTCAGATGCAATACCTACCGCAGTATGATCTTTTGGGATAATAAATTTCCAGAAACGTTCATGTATCTTCCCGCGCAATTCGTACCGTATTACCAAAACGAGTTGTTGCGTAGTGGCTATGTCAGTTGTTTCGTCCGCCTGGATAGCGATATATTTGCTCTGCGATATTTCATTTTTAATTTCGTTGCGACACACCTCCAAAATTGAATCTAAAATGTCATTTTGAATTGTTTTTGAAGTTCCCTTGAAAACACTGCTGCTCTCTAAGTGCTGTTTCATTGCGATGTCAATCTCTGAGACGAAATCAATAAGCCCTCGATAGACACCTGGATTATGGGAATCTGCAGTTTCATCGTGTCCCCTTAAAGCTAATTCAAATGCACCACAGAACTTCACACAGTCAATTAACCTTGATAAAATATATCGATTTTTATCTACACGCTCATTAATTTGTTTCACTGACGCACGATACCCAGCATCCAATTGGGAACGAATATCTAACGATCCCAATACCGCAAGTTGCATTTCATTTAAAATGTGATTTTGAGAGCTACCGTGTTTCTTTATTTTGAATGATAGGTGAACCAGGTCCTCAATTCCACTCTCAGTCCAGTTAGATTCACCTCCAAACAACAGACACGGAAAACAGAATACTGTATTAAAACTAGTACAGCCACATAGCCATGGTGTTTTTTTATACGTTTCTACATTAAATTTCCGAGTAAACACTTTATTATTAAGCGTACACTTCTGAAATAAATTTAAGCTTGGCATAGGACGACCTGCTGCTTTAATTTCCAGCCTTTTCGAAAAATCCCGACGATTTTCTTTTAATGTATGAGACAGAATATGCACTATTCATTATTGAAGCACGTAAATATTAGACGTATGTTAAAGAAAGTAAATAAATTTGATGGTATGCGTTTCTTTGTGGCAGGCTCAATACACTAGAGGGCCTTTCGACGCACGAACTAAACATATGCGACAGGTCTCTGCGAGTTTGAATACTTCGGGAACAGTCGTCATAATTCGGCAATACTGGTGCAATGATCCTGAATAACTAAAAACTTCGTATGAAAGTCGAATGTGTGACACAGATGACGTCACAAAAAAAAAAAGTTTCCTACGGAATCCCTTCCACTTAGGGAGCGCTGAACCAAAATTGCACCGCCTCGACGTATTATTATTAGTATTTTTTCTGGCGCGGAATACGAGGTAGCATTGTGTGAATCATCGCTTGATGCAATATTTTTTTTACGGGGAACACGCGGGAAATTTTAAAATGAGTGAATTGCTATGTTTGTATAATATCGCTTATTACTTGAATGAATAATAATAACTTGAATATGGGAGTACATAGCACCATTTGCTCCTTTGCAAGAGCCGTCCCTGCTTCTAATAACAATGCGGTCCAGATAAGGCAAAGTTATCATATTTGAGAATCCAGGAAACCGATAAATTACACGAAATATCAGTACGGATAAGTCAAATGTCAAATTGGTGTTCTTAGAACAAAATATAGAAAAAATAACACCGGCGATTCCACGTCAAAAAACTTCTTTATTCGAATAAATTATTGATTGCAATGTTTTATATCTTGACAATTTCCGATCGGCAATTAAATTTCCTACAGAATTGCATTGCTTTCGGCAGCATTAAGTATTTTTTTATGCAGAAAGGTAGTAAGTAGCATGTTGTATTACACATATTTATCAAGAATATTTTTATATAGGGGCTGCTTATTCATGGATGTTTTCGTATAACAATACAAGGCTATTTTGTTTTGGGTAACATTATATGAAACGATAGAATATCACTCACAGATAAGACATACCATTTTCGATGTTACCAACAGCAAAATAAGTACTACTATTAAACATATACATATACTTAGCTACGTGAATGTCTTTATAGCAATATACTAAAAATGTGCTAGTGAAAAACCTTGTGTATTGAACAACATACAATAGAGTGCATATAATAAAGCCACAATGTACCGTTGGTAAAGGAATGAAAAATCAACTCATTGTCAACGGTGAGATTTTTTGTTTGGTCTCTCCGAACTGAACGAGAGAGCGTCAGTGCTTTTTTTCTCTGTAGACCAAAACCGGTTTCATTAAAAGCTTTGAATACGGTTTTATTTGCCGCAGCAGACGTCTCGGCGTCATAATATTTAAAAATATTGAAAGTTAGTTACATATGAATAAAACGTAAGTTGTTGTGAATTGCTTTAAAGATTCTACCGTAATTGACGAAAAAAGACATTGGTAAAATTTCAGTAGGATTTTTGTCGGGTCCGTGATGCTGTGGTCGACGTCGTTGACTTCGGTTAAGAATGCATCGTGTTCAAATACCTGTACGGACAGTTTCATAAATTAATTTTTCAATTGATTTATGAATTTTATGTTCGTAGGAAAGGATGTTTGTGATGTCATAAAACTCCCTCCCACCCATCCGATCTTATTAGCTATCCACCAGTCCTGTTATAGTCCTATCCTTCTATCCGTACTCTGTTCGAAAAAAGAGAGGTTGAGCAACTGAATAACAAGCAGTTCTCATAGAAAACGTCTGTGAAGATACCTCCATTCGGATGCCATGTGCTCCACGTTGGGAGCGGACATGATAAAAAAATACTAATGAGACATGAAAAAATTTGCATAAGAAAACAAAAAAACTTTTATTCATTACCATCATTACTTAAAAGTGAATAATAAATATAAGATATTTTAAGCCGTGCCAACTGTCAGTGTAAAGCATATGGGCCCCATAGTCTCTATAGAACATGTTGAACGAGAAATGTTTGTAAGTCAGCTCAACAGTACGCTTCAAAGAGGCTAACAAAAGACCGATGCAATTAGGAGATGACTAGACGTTAGACAATCGCCCAGTTTAAGTCCTTTTAAGGGTGTGCTGTAGGGAGAGCTGGGAAAAATTTAAATATAACAGAAATCATTTTTAAGGTGTTAACTGTCAATTCTTGGTGGAAAGACATTATATTTAAAAAAAATAAAACACAATTCATTTGTACTACTTCCACATATTTATAATGATCAGGACCGGTTTCGCTCATCACGAGTATTATCAACTGATCTAGTCAACTGATCAGTTGATAATGCTCGTGATGAGCGAAACCGGTCCTGATCATTATAAATATGTGGAAGTAGTACAAATGAATTGTGTTTTATTTTTTTTAAATATAACAGAAATCCATTATTTTTTATAAAAATCCATTAATCCATCAAAATACATAAACGTTTGGTGTCGTTTTGGGAACGGAAGTTATGTAGACTTTTTTTGATCTCGTTTTTTTGATATACTATTTGGTAAATATGCTTTACAACATGCTACTCTTTTTCTCCACGAAAATGTACTAAATGCCGCCAATAACAATGCAGTTTTTTAGGAACTTTAATTACGAATAGGAAAGTGTTCATTAATACATGGGAATCAGGGAAACCGATAAATTACGTGAAATACAATATCAGTATAAAAAGTCATGATGGCAAATGAAACTTCTTAGAACAAACGATAGATCAAAAATTAAAAAAAAGGTAACGAAATACTTCGTATTTACCGATTCATTGATTCCAATGTTTTGTTTTTTTTCCCTAAAGAATGTCATTGTCTTCAGTAGCATTAAGTCATTTTCGAGGCAGAAAAAGAGTAGTATATTTACCGAATATTTTAATCATAGTTTGAAACATTGGAAAGCAGATATTATTAATGATGAACTGTCAGGAAATTCTACCGTGTTGTCACATTCTCGCTCCTGAATGGTGAACTGAAAACAGCTAATGAAGATCGCTTCCATTTGCATATCACAGCCTAACCATAATGTAAACATTATTAATAATATCTCATCTGACTGACTGTTTTAACTTTCAGCCGAGGAGTCCGCCATTATGTAGCGTTAACTATCTAGCCCCCACTAGATGTAGGACTAAAATTAGAAATAGCGCGAGAATTTCATTCCCTCAATGCAACGTGGGCAGATTCAGAATATCGCAGTCTGTTTCCTGTTAGTTGGAGTGATGGAGCGATTGGACTGGACCATGGCTGACGATTTGTTGATTAGATTTGAATCGTTCAAATTTTGTATATTTCCGGTGTTCGAGTACACGGTTCCAAAATTCCATTAAGCACCATTAGTCGACATCTTAAATTTCTTGATTAACTTGACAGTGTCTACTCTATTATCAGGTTATTCGTACAATCAACGTTGAGTCTAATTCACTTAATCGAACATTGGTTTCTGATGCGAGAATTTTACTATGTATTTCCATTGAATAAGCAAGAATAAGCAATCTTGCCTCTCCTGTAGAGATGGACGCTCGCGGGCGTTCGTCCTATTTGGTTACAATATAATACAAGGATTCAAATACGGACTATTTCATAAATTGATTTTTTAATCGATATATGACTTTGTATTAAAAGGTACGGGTAGCTGTGATGTTTACAATCTCTCCCACCCACCCGATCTTCAAGAGCGATTAGCTATCTGTCAGTCATTTCCTGGCCCCATCCTTATATCATGTTTGAGGTTCTCCGAAAAATAGAGGTTGATAATGAAAATAGCAAGCAGTTCAAGTAGAAACACCTCCATTAGTAGTCAATAAGCTCCGTATTGGGAACGTAGCTGGTTGAAAAAACAATTATTTACAATATATTGTAACAAGTTACATTACTTGGTATTATAAATACAATACCTACACAACATGAAACAAAGCATCAATCAAAAAGAATTATGGAAAAACAGAAAGAAACAAAATAGATTCAAATAAGAGAAACAAAATGATCACATTGGTGAATATGCACACCTCTATGCAATACATTGATCAGCCGGAAAGCCCTTGATACTGGCGTCACATATGACCGACGCGACGTATAATTTTTAAGAAAAAAAACCATTCAGTTCAAATCCAACTAGCTTATTAGTTACAACCAATATTCCCTCTAAGACTCGAGGTTAGCAGCGCGGAAAATTTAAAGGCTGCGCAGGCCACTCCAACAAGTGCGAGGCATAATTTTTTTTTTTTGCAAACATCAATATGTCATATTTGAATATTTGATTTAAAAAAGTGTTTTATTTTTGTTTGTTTTGCCTTGTATATTAAATTTAAAATTATTATCATTTAATAATTTATATTAAAATAAAAAATAGCAGAATTCTTTTTATTTACTCACATAAAATAAAATCAATCAAAAATTCAGAAAAAATAAACAGAATGAAGCAAATAATCAGTTGCTGATAATATTAATTAATTTTTAATTAACTTTGCTTAAAATTTCATAACTTTTCACGTCGTTCCATAAAATTTATCCATATATTATATATTTCATCTAAATCAATTTCTTGTTTTAATAATAGGTAAGATTTCATTCTCATTATATTATCTTAATGTTCAATTTCTAATTGGATGGCATTTCAGTTTTAAGTGATCGGTGAAGCAATTCCAGTTTGAATTCTTTACAACTTTTCTTAGTTTTCGTATTTTCTTAAACATAAATTATTACAGCGTAGAAGAAAAAAATTACTGTGCATAAATATAATTTCTTGAAAAAAATTTACTATTCGAGTTGTTAAAATTTTAAGATTATTTGAATAGTTGTATTAGAGTGCGCGCAAATCCTGGTCGAGTGCGGGGAGATTTTCAAACGGCTGCGCTCGCGCACACGCGCAGCTTAGAGGGAACATTTGTTACGATATTGGCAACAATTGATTTGAGGATACTGCAATAGAGCTAAAGACTATTGAACAATGTTACGGTAACAACATATGTTTCTGTAATCATCGTGAAGTTAAAAGACTCAATATCTAGGCTGGGGAGAATCTAGAAAAGCAAGAAAATTACCAGACATACCAAAATGCGTCTAGTACGATCGCTGGTACACTCCATATGCCTTTACAGCGTGGAGAAATGTACCCTAAAAGCGAAAGACAAAATACGCTAGACGTATTTGAAATGTGGTGCTGGAGAAGGATGCTCCGTATATCATGGACGCCCAAACGCCCAAACGCACAGACGCATATATATTGAAAGACTTCCAAATACAGGATGGATCCGTTCATACAAGACGCATAGTCGGCCTTTTTAGCCACATCACCCGCAAGCCTATCGACCATCTTGAGAGGCTCGTCGCCACAGGAAAGGTCGAAGGCATAAGGGGACGTGGAAGGGTCACAGCGGTCTTCTTACAGATGGCCCTCAGAGCAGCGGAGTGCAGAAGCGAGTGGCGAAAGATCGTCAAAGGAAATGGAATTGTTGCGGTAGGCGGAGGTCACGACCCTCACACGTGAGGAATACGACTAAGAAGGATTCCCGTGTGGTAGTAAATTAATTTTAACGTCTGTTTCTAAGCAAGGTAGAAAACGGTCAATTATAACCTTCGCCATGACACGATGACCAGACAATGCAAATTTTTTGATTGTCACTCATTTTCATAATATTATAAATTCATATAAAATACGACGATTGAAAGAGAATGATTCAGAATAGAATGAATAAATTATTGTTGAAATTGAAACAGTAATGGCAACGTTCAATTATTATTGATCGCTAGGAATGATTGTTTATTTGATGAGCCGCTATGGCCAGGGATCGACAGCTTCAGACGAAAGGGCATTTTGTTTTTCTGATAATGGTTATTGAAGTTAACATTTAAAAATTAAAATTTACTATCAAAATGATTAATTTAATTTATGAATCGCCACAATGATTGGAGGTATGTAAAATAAGGCGTTTCGACACTAAGCTTGTCATGTCATTTTTCGTAAAGCATGGGTGTATGTGATGGCTTCATCTCTTCCCAATAGATGCCTGCGAGGGCTTGGCCGTGGGCCTCTACACAGTCCGACTCGCGGACTGGATTTAGGTGGGTAAAGACAATTGAGATTCGGGCCCGGGTAAGAAATTTATTTTTCAGAAAAATATGTCAGACTATGTTCGGGCCATGCGGCAATACCATTCATAACATAAAGTAATTACCTAAATAATTTATTTCACATTGTTTAACCATATCGTTGGAAAAAATCGGATTTTTGGGGTTTGGGTCGGGTTCGGGTTACCAATGAGATATTAAGTTTCTAGACCGGGGAATTTTATCAAATTTCGGGCTGTGCATACTTCTACTTCCACCCACACTTATCGAGTATCAGGGCGTAGTGATTAGCTGACAACTTTCCTTCTACCTTCTACCTTTAATCTTTATCAAAATACACTCGGCAATAGATTCTGATGACTTGAAACAAAGTCTTGGAACATTTTATTAGGATTTGATATGCTCTTAGTAAACAGTCATTTTAAATCACATGACATAAGCTCGATGAGAATTTTTAATTTAATTTAATTAGAATTTTTAAGTCACTCGAAAAGAAATGGCATTATAAACATGTCAAATTTGAATTGAAAAAATATTATCTTATCTGCCGGGACTTGGCCCAGTCCCATGACTAGGATAAAGCTTTTACGACTAGACCATAGAGGGCGATATAAATATTAGCGAGAAAGAATCCTTCTGGATGCACGTATTCAAAATGCGATGGTTTAGAATGAAAAACTTCTGCAGCCAATAAATACTGTGTTAATTTTACCGAATAACAATGAATCATGTTTCAGAACATTATTTTTTTATTGTAACTCACGATTTCATCTTGCAGAAGATTAAATAAAGGTGAAGAGCCTCTGGATTCAAGACGGTACAACAATAATTATACGTATTTGTTTAGTCTGGCAACTGTTTATAGACAGCAATTTGATATACATACAGTAAAACACGCCCAGGAGACATAAACAACCAGCACTTCAGTAAGGATCATAGTTTACAACTAGTCTTTTACATATTTGATATCTTTTTTTAAGATAGAGGTGTCAAACATCTTCTTGAGGTTCATTTTAATACCGTCAGTAAATTTAATCATTTAAAAGTTCTGATGATAGTAGATGATATCAACTAACTAATAAAATTTTGTAGAACTGAATATTTTATCCTATTAAATTTCATTATACTTATAAGACTTCAATCACACTTGACAAGATATTTATAATGAAATATATAACCATACATTTCCCACATTTTTTGAACATTCTTTTTTATATTCACTCTCAATGTGGAGCATATGGCTCCCTCACGGATCCCCCCCGGATTCCCCGTCACCCGCCATTTGCTTTGCTTCCTCCCATAACATGCCAGAATCCTTCGAGTACATCCTATGTATAGTACTCGACGTTAGTAGGCTCGAATCCCACCGGTCGGAAGATGTGGCAAGCAGGGTTGAGGCTCTCTTGGCCCAGTCAGTTCCAACGTGTAAGGATCACTGACGTAACAGGGACCGCTGGACCGTTCCCTAATCTCAAATCCATTTAAATATCAGAAAGATTATAATTTATACTAAATTAAAAATAACATCAAAACTAATAAGTTAAATATGAACTGGAATACATGTTTCTTTCTTACTCACTGGGCATAATGGAAGTGATGTTATATTGAGATGAAAACATTTAAGGTGTTTTGAATATAAATATAGTATTGAGATATTATTTCTTACCTAAAAGACGGAGCAACTAAGGTTTATGCCTCATTTTCATTTCATGTTTGGTTTATCATGCTTACAAATTAAATGTAAATACATAAAACTAATACTGAAAATATCGTTTAAAATATTTATTCAACTAATAATTTTAATATTTTTTCCTGCCTTCGTTGAATTTATTCGTTACCGAAACGATAATGCGATCAAGAGCCCCATCTCCCAGAGTCATTGTTAATTGATTGACAGTGACAATGAGGAGCAAAGACTTTTGACGCGGAGGAATGCAGGATCGATTCATTGATTTGACCACTGCAACTTCACTAACTGGCGGACAATTTTTATAGCCTATCAACTAATTTTATCCATAAGGTGATTCGGAAATTACTAATCTATATTTCGGTGGCGTTATGCACAAATTGATAAAAGTCAGTTTTACCTTAGTTTACAAGCTAGTTCAGCAAGTTATCAAAAAAACAACTTAAAGATAGTTCCTAATGGATAATACCCTTATCCCATGGACCTTCTTCTTGGATGACTAGCTAACGAGAATTTTATAACAAAAACGGACAAATCAGCATATATCATAACGCCACAGATTTTTAACAAAATTTAAAGAATGAATATTCATTCAATGAAATATAGTCATAACACAAGGAAGTAGTATCTGATGTACTTATATTATCGTCGTGGTTTTAGAGTGAAAGGGTGACTTATTACTCAAAGATTGAAATATAATTTTTGTAATCGTTAAAAGGTTTTAAGTCACATTTATGTCAAAATTTCACATATTTTTAATATATTCAGTCGTTTACTAACGTTTATTACATAAGAATCAAATTAAATATAATTTAAGACATCGACTGAGGGTGCTTGATGGAATTTCAATATCAAATTTGGATTATTAAGATGTTGTACACTTCCATGTATTTTGTCACTAACGACCCGGGTTTCGCCTTTCGGCATCTTCAGGCATTCGAGCGCACGACTGTCACTTTCGCTTTTTGGGTGACGATATACTATTAGGTCGTTTTTATCAATAGTGGCACTACTGCATTGTCAAGAAAGGTTGTCAGATCATAAAGTTATAGGTCCCTGGCAACATGCGGTAGGGATTATGGTTTCATGAATTATAATTCTATAGAATTTCTTGTAATGTCTTGAAACCAAAGAATTAAAACTATTCACTAGAAAATGCTTACAAAACAAGTTACAACTTTATGGTTAACTGTTAACATACGAAGTCAATCTTCGAAAAAAATAATCTTACCGAAATATCACGATCAAAGGTTATGACGAATTTGGAATGGAATATTGCCTTACCTGAAAAGAAAAAAAACCATTACATAATGGAATCAATACATTAATAATCTTTTTACAATCAGAAAGACACGAAGCACTTTAAAGTCATTCCATGACGATTTCCGAGAAACAGAGTGATAATATTGCACTAACATTACTTCGATGCTTCAGTGCAAAGATGTTGTATGCCCAGTTTTTTTGCTTTGAGAAAATCGATTTTGAAGATTTGTGATGCATGAAAAATATAAGCGAAATGGACATAATATTGTGCATATGAATGATACAATATCTGCTCATATACTTGATTTCGACGTACAATATCTTTACAGCATAAAGATATTATGCCGATGAGCGTTTTATGTGTGTTAACTCAATTTCGAAAACAAATGGACATACAATATCTTTGCACTAAGAAATGTAGGACTTAAAAACATGTAGAATTTCTGATTCACACTTATTATTACGCAATTCTTTTAAACCTTTTCATTAGAAGCCGAAGAAGTTAGGCCTCTATTTAAGAGGATACAGCTGGCGTTAGTTATCGCAGTTCCCTTTTTAAGATTCTTATATAAAATACTAAAATCCTGAGTGACGGTTTAGCTACCAATTGCATATATTTACAAATAATCTGATAGTTAATCTTACCACGTGCTACCATACCATAATCATATAGATTAACCGTAGCGTTGGAATTCATTATTACATACGCCATTTTGTATTTATAATTATTTTTATTATAAGATAATTTATATTATTAGACTATCGATGATTGAATCAAAGCCACAAGATTGAAATATTTTTTTTTAAAAAAAAGCAGTTGGACACGCTGCCCTAGACACTTTTCCTTGTACGAAATATCGTTTTAAAAATAGCCTTCGACATAGAATGTGGTTGCCAAGTTGTATGCACTATTTTAGACTCACACTGTAGCTATGTTAGCGTCAACATGGTGCAGTGTGCTCGAAATTTTGTGACGTGAGCGATATACTAATGTATCGGGTAGGTATTGCGCGTGTCCGAATATAAGGCGTATCTCATACTTAATCTGTAAGTCTTTAGTCTAATACACCGAAAAAGTCATATCTATCGTTATATTTAATATCCACAGTAATTAAACGAATAGATTTAAAAAAAAAAATCCGCTCCCGATGTGGATCATATGGAATACTAATGGAGCTTAGCTCAATAGAAGTTACGATAGCTACTTGTTACTCAGTCGCCCAACCTCTCTTCTTCAGAGGGATTAATGATAGAAGGATAGGGGACTATGACAAGACTAGTGATAAACTAGCCGCTCTCGCTACGCCCCGCTTTTAGGATAGGATAGATGGGAGGGAGTTAGCACATCAAACACACCCATTCCTTCAAGCACAAACTCAACCATAACACCGCAACCGAAGACAACGACGCTACAGGCCTGTCGGATCAATTCATCAATAAAATTGGGCAACCAAAAAAATAATAACATAATTGTATTTTTATCAGTTGATAATGCTCGCGATGAGCGAAACCAGCCCTGATCATTATAAACATGTGGAAGTATAACAAAAAAATGTTTATTTATTTTTCAAATACAATACCTTTCCACCAAGAATTGACATTTAACACCTTAAAAGTGATATAAATACGAACTGAACTGAAAACCCTAAACCGATATTTTTTTTATTGAACTGGAAAGAAAACCGGAACGAAAAAAATTACTGTTTGTATCCCGGGTTTATTATTGGATTCTCTTTCTTTCAAAAAACGTACATATTTCTAACAAATAAAAAAGTTATCAAGTATGTTTGTGTTTATTGTAATTTTGTTGATTTGAGTCACAAGTTGGCGTATGTGTGTTTTCACGAGATCGATGTTCCTAAAATACTCAAATGTAAACATTTCTCCCGCGCTCTCTAGACGTCCGCCCGTTCGATTATGCAACTCAGCTTTTTAAATTTATTTTATGGCTATCGTTAACACGCAAAGACGCTAGCCTCATTTAATATGATTAAAAAATGACACTTTAAAATAATTTGAGAGCTATTATTTGAGAACTAATTTTAAAAATGGAACTTCAGACAAAGCAAACAAATGATAATATCATATTTACATGTTACCTACAATGAATTCCATTTAAAATCGCGACACGTTTGGAATTAACATATTGAATTATTTTTACTATGATCAGTTCAGTATCATTGGATTGCAATATATATATATATATATTATATTCTACACCGAAATACGATAAAATACTAATTAAAAACTCATAATATTATGTAAATCTCCCGCTTCAGCTATAACACAGCAATTAAAATTATTATTAGATAAATTAATTAATTAATTGGCGGCAAACTTTTTTCCGTAGGTGATTCAAAATTAGCCATGCCATACTGAATCACGGGTCAAATATATTTTGGTGAGTTGAAGAAATCTTTGAAATTATACATATCAATAACAAATATCAGTTTCCTGTCTAAAATTCCAATTAAGTCAAAACACGGAGCAATAATCTCTTTTAAGTTGGCTTCTTTGTGCAGGTTTATAAAATTTATCAAAGAAAATAAAAACTTTTTCAATTATAAATAATGAATTTTAGTTTATTTTTCTTTGGTGCCAAGTGGTTTATGTTATGATCTATTGGTCTTTCGTCCTACTCCGTTGCTCGGTCAAGGTTTCTAATTCAAAAATTGAAAATTTCTCGCATAGATTTTACTTCGATTTATGAAGTTGTATCTCATTGTTTTCATCTCTTACCACCCTTATCCAATTCTGACAGATGTACAGAGAGAGAGAGAGTAATTAGCTAGCTATTCGTATTCTCTACCACCAGCCCTCTTTCCTTCCAATCTGCGTTGAGATAGTGTTGGTCGACTTAGTTACTTACTATCGAGATACACAATATATCGTAATTACTCGAATACACAATATATCGTAACTCACTAATTACATTTGGTGGCTTACGACGTATTACTGTTTACCAAACGATATGCTCTATGTTCGAAGTGGATATAGTTGAAAAATTTTAACAATAAAGTCAGGAACTTTGTCAGCAACTCGGAGGTAAGAGAGCGGACAAAAAAGCAACGATGGACCTGGCTTGGACATGTGCTGCGGATGCCACAAGGGTGCCTGAATCCTGCCAGTCTCATCTACCAACCGGACGGATCCCGTCGCCCTAGATGACCGTATTCATAGGATGTACGCTGGGATGACCTGGGAGGAAGCAAAAAGACTAGCGGGGACAGAAAATCTTGGAGATACCGTGTCGTGGCTATATGCTCGGAGTAAAATTGGATGAAACGTAAATATTGGTAGAAAATATTGTACTTTTATTCTAAATTCTAATATTCTATAAAAAATTGTTTTTAAAAGAAAGACATTGATAAATTCGTGCAGGAAAACAACATCGATTTGTGAAAATGATACTCATTTTTGTCTTGACTTGTCTCAATCATGTTTTTATCAGCAGTGCTAAAAGAGTTTACATAATATTGTGATACGTGTGGGAGTTCAGATTCTCTAGTAGACATTACAGCGAACCGGTTACAGATGATAAGCTGCCTTTGAAACATTATGGAATGGCTGCCTCTGAATATATATTGTTGTAAGCATTACGTATTCGGCGTCATGAACGTCGTTTAAAAGCACAGCTGTTTTGACAAGAGAGTAGACTGAAGATGGTAAAATAATGTTAAGCAATTTTGAGCGTCGAAAGTATCTGAATGTGATGTCAATGAACAGCAACTGGGACCTAACGATTGGGAATGATATTACATATGACTAGATTGAAATCAAACATACTCAAATCTAATTTTAAGAAAAAACGAGATATTGCTGAAGGGATAAATTCAAAAAAAAAGAATTGCATTTTCAACGTCGCTCAAACCATCGTAGTTTCCATGCATTTTAATGTCAAAATAATAGTTTTTGATCATAATTGACCAAATCCTAAATCATCCAATAGCGTGTTTGCATTTGTCGGCCATGACAGCACAGTCAGCTGTCACTCAGCTACTCAAGTGAAGTATCGCGCTGTTAGTGTTTTTTTTAAATATTGCTAAAAATACTGCATATTTAGAGCCTTTTTTAAAGTCAAATGAATAAATAAGAAGAAATACATCAAATTACACAGTTACATGAATAGTTTGTGAAGAGGATAAGTTTTTATACGAAAATTGTGTTTATCTCTGTTAAGGAAACAGTGGATTTGGTCATTTTTTTATCCCAAGCTTCTCAATTATGATCAGTTATTGTAATGTTAACCGTCGGGTCCATGGCGCAGTGGTCAACTGACCTCATAATGGAGGTATCTAAAATAAGGTTTCCTAAAACTTTCTTGCGATGGAACACTTTGCAAACCCTAGAATTTTAACCGAACCTCTTGTTTATTTTGTTGTGTATATAACATGAATGTGAAGTCGAACATGTTTGAATTTGTTGCAGCTGCAGCAGTATATAAAACTATTGCAAGCATTCGCGGAACACCTATTCCCGTTCTGCGGAACATAGTTTGGGAAACCCTGATCTAGATCAACAGAGTTTTTTCTACGAGATCTGCTTGTTACTCAGTTGCTCAGCCTATCTATTTGTTTTTTCGAAGACAGTAGGGATAGAAGGATAAGGCTAATACAGGAAGTTAACAAATCGCTCTCTTTATTGTACCATTTTTAGAATCGGTTGATCACCGCAAACATCCATGCCTTCGAACAGACATTAACAAATCGATAGAAAAATCAACTAATGAAGCTGTCTGAACTGGGACTCGAGCCCATGAGATCCATAACAGAAGCCAACGACGTTGACAACTGCACCACGGACCCGACCTTTTATTTATGAATACTATTTATTAAATAAAAGTAACGTGTTATCTACTAGTTCTTTAAGTTTTCCTACAATATTCTTAAAAAAATATGGCAACTCTAGACATACAACAAGGATAATCTTGCAGAATACATCTAATTATTATTACCTGCCCGGTTTTGCGATAGCATACCTGACTAGCAATACGAAGCTCCGAGTTCAAGTCTTGCCTAGGTCACATTTCAAAATAATTATTTTCTTCATTCTTGGGATACAAGAGAATCTGTATACGGAAGTCGAGTATATCAGATGCAATTACTTCAGGTACAGCAAGAAAGGTTTATATTTTAACAATAAAACACAAGTTTTGAACTATATATACTATCTGTCAATTATTGTTGTGGTTCTAGAACCAATTGTTTGATATACCGTGTAGATAATTATTAACACTAAATTTCGGATCAACAGATTCGGCGGTATATTTGTGGAAATTCATTAGTAATATAAAAGTAAAGTTAATAACATTGACCATTTTCATTTGAGTGATATGCAAATTCTGAAAAAAATATTACTAGATATCGTTAGTCTGAAGATGCTTCTTAAAGAAGCGAAACACGTGTCACGTTTAGTAACACAGCCAGTGGAAGTTATCAAAATTAATTTTATAGCAGCTTTGTTAAGATTTGTGGTTTTTTTTACAATTTAGAGTAAATAATGGAGGTATCTCAACAAAAGTTTTCTACTAAAATTGCTTGTTACTCAGTTGATCAACCTTTCTTTTACAGAGGGAGTAGGGATATAAGGATAGGGCTAAGACACGCATAGTGGTTAGCTAATCGATCTTGTTACGTCGGTGGGGGGGGGGGATTTTAAGCGTTACAAACTATATGCCTACGAACAGAAATCCATAAATCGATTGAAAAATCAATTTATGAGACTGTTCGTACCGGGAACTTGAACCCGAGACGTCCGTATCCGCATAGCCAACGGCGTTGATCACTGCACCGCGGACCCGACTTTAGTTTATGTTTAATCAGCTGATAATGTTTGCAATGAGCGAAACTGGTCTCGAACATTATAAAATTGTTGAAGTACAAATTTTTTTTTATAAATGTAATTACTTAGTGGTTTTTAAGAATAACTAAGAAATAAAAGTGTATATGGAAATGATCGACGGTTCTTTCTGAACACCAAACTGAGATAATTCTTCTCAATTCAAAGGTATGTAGTCTAAACACTCGCAGAGATTATGGTTTATTTACGTTTGTTCAATTATTAGACCTTGCAGGTTGAAAGATTGAGTCGACCACTTATGCGAAGGAAGTCGCTTAAAAGGCATTTGTATATAAAATGTAAGCGTTCCACTTAACAAAATATTTATAGAATTTAAATTTATACACACTTAAGTATTTATTGATTGAAACGGAAGTTTTATTTTAACCAAGGAGCGAGGGCCCTCGAAGTGTTTGTATAAAATTCTGTAATAATGAGCCATAAATAAAAGATAGATTGGATTGAGGAATCTGATATTGTTGTGTGCTGCATACTTGAGATTTTCACACACGTTGTATACAAGGATACAAAAAACTGCAGATGAATTTTTGGTTTTATGGCGGGGTTCACATAACAATAAAACAAAAATTTGTCTTTGCGTGCTTCAAATAGACAGGGTTGTTTTAATCTGACTGTGCTTATCATAATGTGTTGTATATTATTTTTTAACCGTATTTTAATGCTATTGTATTACACTACGATTGGAATAATCGCCGTTTTTCACGCTAACTTTGAGATATTCAATTATTTTTTTTGTTTTTTCATGGTTACAAAGCGCGAAAAGTATAATAAAATACAGTATAATATATGTATTTATATACTTAAAAACACTTCGGCCCTCTGTGAATATTGGAATTGTCATTTTTTGGAACCGTATTTTAATGCTATTGTAATTACACTACGATTGAATAACATTGTTTCGCCGTTTTCCACGCTAACTTTGAGATATTCAATTATTTTTTTCGTTTTTTCATGGTTACAAAGCGCGAAAGGTATAATAAAATACAGTACATATAATATATGTATTTATATATTTAAAAACACTTCGGACCTCTGTGAATATTGGAATTGTCATTTTTCCCATTTGGTGGATTTTAAGATGCATGTTTTCGTGAATTATGCAGGACTTGTCGGCCTCTTTGGTCTAGTGGAAAGAGCTTTGCGCTTGCGATAAGGTCGGTCCTGGTTCAATATCAAAAAGTGATTTTGGACATGAGTGACTTATAAACATTCTCATCGAGATTATCTCGTATGATTTTCTAACTTTCAAAAAATTTGACGCATTGGCTGTTAAAAGAAATGACTTGTTATTGTTTTGACACATTTTATTTCTCTTCTTTGTTTCGATTTATTCCCCCCGACACTGAATAAATATATTTTCCCATATTAGATTAAAGTTGAATCGATAGTCATGTCAATTTATTAATTATTATATATGTACCTCATGAACCTATTTGTATAAAATGAAATAAATTTCTATTCGGAGATCGAGAATTTTATATATTGGAGGTATTTTAGGTAAAGGAACCTATCTCACATTTTCATATGTGAAGCTTATCATTTTTTACACGGTACTTAGTCTCTGGAACGTATCCCCGTGCAAAAAGAGAATCGGGTGAACTTTAAACTCTACAATCTAACTAGCAGTTAGATCCCTATTTCACGATAATTTATAACATGTTTTCAGACTAAGATATTTTGTTTTATTTTTTAGTGTTCCTTAGATCCATTTTCGAGGCGAAACTTCACTTGCTAGCAATATAAATTATCTGGTTTAATTAATCGATAAATGTTGGCATACACAATACCGAAAATCCCTACGTATAATCATGCAAGTGCAAAATATGTGATTATTATGTATTTTGCATTCTCATTGTCTACGTACTGAGTTCTATGGGAAGGCATCAAACAACAAGGAAAATTAGATTAAAAATAGTAGCACTGACCCAATTTTGAAAAATATACAGGAAGTCATTACTTTGCAATTGAGTTATAAATCTTTGGAATGCTCTCCTGTAAAATCTTATGTTTGCAAATACGATATTATACGCAGGGAGTTTGGATGTGAACCAACGGCTGGTAATGACGAAAAAATGCCAATTCACTACAGAGGCTGTTAAAATAGTTATGAACGTCTGCCGAAATGTTAATAAGTTTGGTATTCTTTGAGCTTTTTTAATTATTGAAATCGTCACCGGAGTCGGCGTATAAGGTAAAGTCTGGTCTTACATTGATTGATTGATTGAATTGGCATTTACTTGGTAGAACTCCATTATAACAGGATACAATAACAAAGTATTTAGTTTTCAAAGTATAACTAATAAATAGTTCTGACGATGGCGTTAAGCCGAAATAGCTATCAACTACCTAATAAAATTTTTGCAGAACTAAATGCTCTGTTATTTTATCCTATTACCTACATGATAACGAATAAAAAAATTATACGTTGGAACTATCGTACTTTTTGATGGGCCCGAATAAAACGATTAATGTTTAAACATTTAAACCATTTCGTAATTAATAAAAGGCTTACAATTAAATGCATTTTTGTTTAGTTCATATTCACTTTCATAAAAATAGTTTTCGCTTGAACAAATATACTCCACAAAAAACAATTTTTTTCACTAAAAATAAAGTTATTCCACATAATAAAATATATTTTAACTTTGAAGAAATATCACGAAAAAATATTTTCACATAGACAATATAGTTTTCACTCAATATAAATACTCACACTTTGAAATTGATAATTACACGAACTCTACCCTATATTAGGCCGCCTATATTTTCTTTGCTCCACGCATTAGAATACATTATACAAACCAAACCAGACCAACCCTAACATAACCTACTGCAACTAAAATCACTTTGTTAAAACAATCCGTGACTTAGTGGAAACAAGTAAAATCAAAGATTGAGTGTACGAAGTTAATACTATGTAATCTAAAGTGCAAACTATCAAAATAAAATGTTCAGATGTACCAAGTGAATACTATCTAACACAAAGTGCAATTATTTATAAACCTTAATAAAATTGCAGACCAAAATCAACAGTATAAAAAATAGAAACGCTATTATTATTATAGATGACGTGCGTCAATTTGAATTTAAAAAAATACAGTTCGAATTTCGAATCATTCAAACAAATGTTGCACTAACAATAAAGGTTAGGATAGGGTCCCTGGTAAAAATGCGTCATTTCTCTATTTAAATTTATTGAATGAATACGCCGGTCATATGTGATAGAGTTCAATATTATTTGTTTTACTTTTTAACACAAAGTAGGTCAAATTAAGTTTCTTAATGCAGTTTCGATAGACGGAAAGAGATAAGGGAGCATAAAAAACGAACACCATTCATGTTTTGTGTTGATGCAAGTGCATGATGCAGCAGTCCTCAAAATTTTACATTGTGAACGTGTTAGATATTTTTTATGCATCTGACACATCGGAGCCTCATTCATTGTATGATATTTCTTTAAAAATAGGTTAAAGGGATTTTTTTAATTCATATTCAAAGCATGTAACCTAATCTAGTACAAATATTAAAAAAAATAACTCCAAATTCAATTTTGTAATTTTATATCACTAATTACATTTTTAAAGTGTTAACTGTAAATTCTTAGTGGAAATGCATCATATTTTAAAAATAAAGCACAATTTGTTGTGTATGTACTACTTCGACGTTTTTATAATGATCAGGACTGGTTTCGCTCGTCGCGAGAATTATAAATTGATAAAATATAAATTTTAACACTGACATTTATATGAAATTGAGTAATAAGGTATATCAAACAATTGGTTCAAGAACTATGACAAGAATTTTTCTGATAATTATACAAATATCTGAAATCAAAAATTAAATTCAACTATGTGAGAAAAATATAATGAGTTTAAAAATAATTCATAAAAGAAATCGAAAATGGGAAAATTTTATTAAAAGTAGTAAAAAACAAGTTGTGTTCTATTTATTTTAAAATTAATGCCTTTTCACCAATAATTGACAGTAGTAGTTAACAACTTAAAAGTGACTAATTGAAATATTATGAAGCTTGTTAACTTACTACGGCTTAAATTTACAAAGAGTGACGTGTAACGTATATTTTTATGTGATTTTTCGATATGAAAACAAATACAATATCAGATCCTGAAAGCAGGACGAATAGAAATATTGATAAAGAGAGAAAATTGATGAAGTGTAGTACTTTCCTTTCACTCACTTTCTATCATTAACATCTCAAGTTCATACAGGCAGTTCACGTTACAATAGCTTGTGTTTCCAATTAATATTCTACTCTCTACGGTAAACACTAGAGCAGAAATAAGTGGTTTTGGTAAATTTATTACTAAGAAATCTCGTTGATATATATTTTGATTATTTATTAACAAGATCAAGACAAGTTTAATGGATCTAAATTGAAATTTAAAGCTTTGTTTTATGTAAATATCTGTTAAAATAAAATTCAACGAAGCGCTAAATTGTCAACTTAAGGGTAAACCCGATATACTGAAAAACGAAATGAAAGCTACATATTTATTGAAGGGTTACATTCAGAAAAATGGAGGTTAATCCGCCCAAAGCATGGAGGACAAAATGACTTACATTTTTGCAGCTTTGAGGGAAAAAACGTGTTGACCAAACGCGTATTAGATAGATAAATAGAGTGGAGAAGGATTTGCAATCTCTGAATATTTATGGAGATTCATATAAAGGTGAAAAAGTTTGCTTGACTGCTGACCCCTGGCAACAGCGTTGATGATAACGATACTAAAAGTATTGAACTTTCTTAATCGACAGTTTTGGAATGCCAGTAAGAATACACAATTTGATAAAGAAAGAACATCTGATGTAACTTCTTAACAGATAGGCAGTTATGATCATCGTTTGTTTTTACATACGGCAATAATTATTCCAATGAATACGATCCATTCATGAGCGGCATTTTCTTTGAGGTTATGTTGTCAGCCATCTTATCACACAAATAATATGTAATTAAAAAGTTCGAGCGATTAACAGACGCTGCGTTTTTATTAATACAGCAGGTCATGTTTTGTTTTACCAATCATTAGTAGGATAAACAAATAGAGTCCAACTTTCAAACGAAAAAAGATAACTTTGTCGTTTTTTATTGCATAATATAATATAATATATGGCGATCTTAAACTGTTATCAAACATTCGACAACCAAGCGATAGAAGAAAAAACAAACTAAGTTACTATTGTTTCATTGAATGCAACATCATAAATCTGACCTATTTCTTTTATTTGTTTATGGTTAACAATGTTGAACAATTTAGATAGGAATTTGCATATTTTGAAATAGTGACGTGGCAATGTACCCACAGTCTTAAAATATATTCCGTCCATAAGGATACATTCTAGTTACTTATACTGCATTATTTTAGTTTTGAATAACCTACATTAATTTTATTGACTGGGATTTAGACTATACCTTTTTTAATTTTTGCATCTGGTTACCATGCATGGGTTGCACTAGAGCCAAAGGTGCAAAGTAATATACTGGATACTCTATTAGTGATGAATTTCTAAGCTGCTGTCGTTATCGTTAGTAAATATACTTATTAAGTTACCTTTTCTATTAATTGTATATACGGCGGAAATTAAGAATGAACTGAGTAGTCAAAATATGAATAATATTCAATATTTAATAATTTTCATATTTACTACGATGTTACTGTAGTACACGCTGCAGTATTGCACTTCCCCACTTTTGTAATACACATGCATTGCAACGTGTAATTTAAAAGCAGCTGTAAAAATCGGGAGAAGCGATAAATCATAAAGCCATTTGGTGATAAATGACTATAAATACTAATATGACGAATCAGTGAATTGACAGCCAAAGATGGAAGGTCAAATAAAAAATAAACAAGTACTGCTATTACATACATTCTCTATTCATAACGCACAACTTAGTTGGATTCCTTAGAGATTATCCCGCGGCCATAAATTATATATCAGAATTCAGATTGAAGCATTGTATGGCAGATGTACTGTGTGGTAATTCAGTGACGTGACACTAAAAAGGGTATAACATTACCAGACTAGCTATTCATTTTTACTATAATATGTACTAAAGATTTTCCAGCTGATCACCTTGGATCTGTGACTAATAATATTGACATCCGTGGATTTAAATTTGAAATTACAGCTACGATATTGATATAAATAAATTATACGTTTAAGATGTTGGTTAACTACCAACAGACTGTCAACTTCCACTGAGAGTTTCCACTTTCCTCCTATTTTATCGGCACTCCCTACTTATAATCCCGTATCAGCAGACATGAGATTTTTAGGAAAGCATTTCAAAAATTGAAACAGTAATTTCTAATTTTCCGTGTCGTTTGAATGGGTAGATAACGAAAATGCAAGACATCACATATTTTCACTTACGTAATTACACGTAGGGAGTGTTGATATTATAATAGGTATATTATTTATAAAAATCAAATCCATTTTTTGTACCAATTCACTATTCGCAAAACTGGAGCTGATGATTTTGTGAATTTTATTTTGTTAATTCCTTCCTTTACGGATTTATGGATTTGTGCTCAATGACATGGATATATGATCTTAAACACGTGACGTGGCGACAGCGATTAGTTAACTTTATTAGACTTAACAATATGTATGAACGTTATTTTGACCATGTCTACTCCCAATTTGGAGCATATGTTATCCTAATGGAGGTATCTCAACACAAGTTGTTCTACGAGAATGACTTGTTACTCTGTTACCTTTCTACTTTTTTCAATATGAGAGTATGGATAGAATGACAGGGCTGGGACAGTGGATTAATGGTTTGCTAATCGCTCTCGCTACGCCCTGTTTTTAGGATCGGATGGATGGGAGGGAACTTCAGACTTCACTCACATACATCGTTTAAAAAAATAATTTATGAAACTGGGATTCGAATCCGTGAGATGCGTAACTAAGGCCAACGACGTTGACCACTGCAACACGGACCCGACAAATTTTACTCACCTTAGTTAACTTCTGGTACTGCATCAACTCCACTCCGTTCATATCGTTGAACCTTACTCTCTGCGAAAAACAGAGTTTGTGCGACTGAATAGCAACCAGCTCCATTCGAACAACTTATGTTGATATGCTCCACGTTGGGAGCTGAAATGGTTTAAAAAAAATCAACAATCGCACCATTCATACTTTGAAATGTCTACTAATGTCCAATCACTATAATACTTGACACGGTTTGGTGATTATTGAAATAAAAAGTGCGGGTTTTCCGATTTCAGAATAATTTATATATTTAAAGTACATATGGTATTATAAAAAATAAAAATACAAAATTTTATGGTGACGTGAGTACTATAATTATGTATTTTTTGATAGTGAATAATTTTCATAATAAGCACTTCAGACAACCGACTGATATGCACAGGATGTCTTCTCAAGGCAACATGAATATAAAATTCAGTTTTGCAAAGTGCATAAAAAAATGGTATTGTTATATATTTTTTACTTTATTAAAAGCACAATTAAACCACATTTTTTAATCATTTTTGTTTTCGGTTCAGTAGGTTTTAGCGCTGTAATAATGTATATTATATTATGCTTCATAGATAATAAAAAATATGGCTATAACTTAGGTAGTAAAATAATACGAAATCCAATGAAATGGCAGTACTCTATCGTGTCGTACACGGCAGAAATATCGGTAAAACAGGAATCTGCTATTTGGTATCAGTAAAGTGCCACAATTAATTCATGTCATTTTTGTTTTTAAATTAACATACTAATTGTATTATCTATGTTCGAAATTCAAATAAATGTGCATATCGAATTTTAAAGACCCGTGGATGAAAGCAAAATGCAAAATGCAAATATCATAAATCAATATCTGAAATCTGAGCCCACAAAAATTATTCGCTATTTCAACAGCGGACGTAGGTAGTAACTGATTTTTAATACAATAATATTTATAAAATTATATATTATTTTATAAGTCAATGTTTGAATGTTGAATGCCGAAGAAACTTGACATTTTATAACTGTCACATTTATTTACGTAGGTAATTTACTTTTTGGCCTACCTCCATTCGCATAATATTGTGACGCACACTTATTTCATAGTTTATATAATAATATATCAATATCTACCTTTCTTTTCAGAGCGATTAAGGCTATAAGAGTGAGGTTATGGGTAATGTTCCCTCTACGCTGCGCGCGCACGGCGGCACAGTTTTTAATACTAACTATAATATTTTTTCCAATAATGTTTTAAGTACCTATGCGATAACCATTATTTAATAAAAAAACGTACTTACCTAAAACTAAGAAGTAATAATAATTTAAATGATGTATAGCAAAACAAAAAACATGCCATATTGTTTGAAGAGGTTAAAATTTTTCCGCACATTTGTTGGTTTGGCATGCTCAGACTTGAATATTGTGCGAAGAGAACCTCTCGTCTTAGAGAGAACATTTCTATAGAGAATATTTGTCGTCTCTACACTCCGATTTTGAATAAAATCAAATTTGATATGTACTGTGTAATGTCAAAAAATCAGTGTAATAATATTACACTGATTTTTTCTGATAAGTATACTTATTTTTATACTTATTATTGGCAATGTATTATAATTCTTTGAATTAACGTAAGAATCATGTGACAAAATCAATAGAATGGTATCAAAATATATTAAATCAAATTCTGCATTGCAGTTTAAGTAAAATCAATATACAACGCACGATATGAAAATAATCTTTGAATGTTCATTGTTCATATTTAAATTATAATCATAGTTGTAGTGATGATATGGCGGTTATTCAACGATGTCGTGCACGCCAATGGTGCGAATGATGAACATTCCTGGTCAATATTATTTCTCGAATGAAACGTTTAGAATAACATTATTTTGTACGCCCATCTTACAATGTGATATAAAATTTAATGCCGACAGACACTCGTGATAATATGATGTTGTAGAAAGCTGGAGATGAATGATACAATGCCACGGCAATATTACTAAATCAATTTCAATGAAGTCTAACCATACAGATTTATTCATAGACGAAAAAGCTCGTCTTAAGCTCCCGATACCAATTTTCTTTAACCAAACAGAATGATAACATTTTGGCAATATGTTTTTTTTTGTACTCCGCTGGCTCTGTTAGTAAATGTTCCATGTTTAGCCTCTTTGAGAATCATTTTCAGACCAGCTATATTGCAAGGGTATTTATTTATAAGGTAAAATGATGGAGGAGGTTATACACAAACTATAATAGTACTAATTACAAAATAAGTTACTAGTGTCACTATAAGATCACTGTTTTTCCAAAATATGAAAG
This sequence comes from Himalopsyche phryganea, assembly GCA_022494535.1. Taxonomy (NCBI): domain Eukaryota; kingdom Metazoa; phylum Arthropoda; class Insecta; order Trichoptera; family Rhyacophilidae; genus Himalopsyche; species Himalopsyche phryganea. The sequence goes on along the minus strand of JAGVSL010000095.1, from coordinate 558,573 downwards.
ACAAATAATACAAAAATGTATATACAGCAGAGTCCCGATAACACGGTAGATAAAAGACGAGCTATCTGGAAGCGGGCTATCGGAGTTACCATACTCATTCAAAATCAGAGTATACGCATGCGGCGCAGAAGAATTTTAGCGTGTAATCAAGAAGCAGTCGTGTTATCTACTGTGTCATCATCACCAAAAATATCTCTAAGCAGTTCCACATTCAAAATCCGCCATATGTCTCTGATTTTCACCTTCTTCTGTCAAATTGTCTTTCCAAAGTTTACAGCTTCATTCATTTTTGTACAAAAATACTTTTTTGATTCAGTTTTGAAAACGCAGCATGCAAACATTGTTAATACCTGTACCTACTGAACAGTTACTAGCTATTGTGCGGTGCATTTATGGTTATGAGATCGCCACATGAATCATTAAACACAATATTTCTGAAAACTTTCCTCGACGATAAAGTATTATCACCTCATTCATGACTGCATCTCGGAGAATGCACGTTTAAAAATCAATAGTGTGATTCATACACTGAGTGAGTTTATTCCGGATTCCAGGTACATCGCATCACGAGGCGGTTGATTGATAAGTTACAGTATCAATACACTTCAAAATACTATGTGATAAGAGTGCACAATATTGTTTGTCCACCATTGACACTTCGTATTATCGTGTTTGTATTTTAGTGATATCTTTTAAATGTAAAAATACATATTTGCACAAAAATGTGTTTTTATTTAACTACAACCCCAGTATATTTTAATAAATAACGAGTTGAAAGTGTCCAGTAATCAAAATTTCAAGTGCCTGATAAGAATTAAAAATTAGTTGCTATTGAAAATAATTTCAAACGTCATCTAAACCCGAAATAATTAAATATTAAAAATGGAACGAATGAATAAACATTTCTAGAGTAATAATTTAGATTCTATACTAAATTACTAAGTTTTTGAGGTTAGTTTTCTGCGGCTAATATTGGGGGTAAGGTGGTGGCTTGGCTCTGCAAGGAACACGATATGGGACACTTCTTCGATTAGTGGGTATCCAGGTGTCTTGAAAGAACGGGCCTAATGTAAAGAATGACTATAAAATCAAACGACGAGAAAATGATGATTCCATGAACTCGCGTTCTGGAGTGGCGTATTCGCGCGTAAAATATACTTAAATAGTAACGAAATACTCGATTAATCGATTTTTATTTGATCGCCAGTAAGAGCAAGTCGTTGTAATTTCCACATTATTGGTGGTTACTTAGTTCATTTATGCTTGTTTATATTGCTATCTGATATTAAAGCTGAGCTACAACACTTTTGAGATGTTAACTGTCAATTCCTGGAGGAAAGGCATTATATTTACAAAAATAAAACACACTTTGCTTTTTACTAAGGTGCTTGTTCCTAAAGTCAGCCGTCGCCAGTAGTCGACCTTTTGAGCTTAAAACTTAAATGATAGTGGATACATTTAAAAAAACAGATTTTTTAAGTTCGTGTAGGTAGTCTTGCCACTTGGCAATGTATATCTGCACTATACTGACCTATATGGTGCAATACGCAATTAAAAAAAGCACATTTTTACTTAGCAAGTTTCCACAAATTCATGTTGTATGGGGATCGCTAACAAAATATACTTTATATTGTCATGCTTTGCATCATTATGTTTTTTATTGTTCTGTCTACTATCAGTAGATTATTTCGCGATATTCATGAAGTTTCATAGAGATGGCCGAGCACTGGGCAACGAAAGGCCGACCATTGGATTTTGGGGGCCGACCACTGAGAATTGGCATTTTTTGTAAACTTGTATTATTTTATGCTTGGTACAATATTAATTGTTTTAATTTAAGTTGGTTACATTGCTTAATCCCTGTTTAATGGAATAACAGCGAAAAAAATGTGTATCATTCATTGACTCAAAATCCCTTTTGAAAGTACACCTCTCGCTTAACTGGCGAATCGACCCTACTTCCATATGTTTACAATGATAAGGAGCATTTTAAATAATGGCGAGCATTATCAACACATAAAATATAAATCATAACAAGTATATTAATGTAAATTTGAATATTAATAATTGCAAGGTACTTATATCAAATGTACAAAATTTTAAGCGTTCAGATTTTGCACATTTCCATACGTTTTGTCACTAACGACTCAGATTTCGCCTTTCGGTATATTCAGGCATTCGAGTTGACAGTTAGTAAATAGTTTAAATCGTTTACAATATAATATATAACAAATTAAGAAATATTACTATCACTAAGTCTAGGAACTACGTTGATGTCTGAATAAATATTGTTTTAATAATAATGACTTTAAGCCTTAATTGGAAAAATAATCGAGTACACAAGTACAATATCAGTAAAAGATAATCGAGAAAAAGAATAAAATAGAGATAGCTACTGATTTTAAATTGGTGAGTTTTGTTAGGGTATATATCAGATGATATTACTGTTAGAATTAAATTATTTTGAATGCTAGAGTAATTTATTGTTATTTTACGAACTCATCTCACGTAAAGAATAGGTACAATAAAGGGGAATTAAGGATATTTAGTTGTTTGTCCAAAATTGGTAAACTACTTAGTTGCGCCCTAATTTCACAAAAATTTCGAAACCAGTTAGTGACGAAGGTTATGAAAATGTATAACATTTGTACGATTCAAATTTGATATTGAAGGTCCATCAAGCACCCTCAGTCGATACCTTAAATTATAAATTCTATTTATTGCATTTAATTCAGAGAGAGTTGGTGACTGGAATGATCGACATGTTGTTAATAAGACTTTTGAAATATACTTCAGTTATATGAAATTTGTGATAGATTAGAAACAATAATATTATTATAAATCGTAGATGTGTTATTATGTATTCTGAATAGTGAATATCTATGTGCAACGTAAGACCACCCGTGATGTTGAATAAATTGCATACAATACATTTTATGATTTGCGATAAGCTCTGGAGGTTCTCAAAAGAATATTAAATAAATTTCGTTCAGCTTTTACTGTGGGAACGCGACATAAAACGAAAAAAAAATTATTATAATACGTAATTCTGTCGAAAGAAATCAAAATAATAATGAACAAGCTAAAATATCCCAAACGGATAAAAATAGTTAGGACAAGAAAATAACAACGCCAGCGTATTTATGACTACAATGATATCAACAACGACTGTTACAATATATTAAGTATGAAAATGTAACGCACAGCACACGCACACACATACCTACACTCTTTTTCCTTGGTAACTTTGTGGAAACTCATTTGTAATATAAAATTGGTAACTCTGTTATTCCATTGGTAGTGATACTAAATGTGACACGTGTTTCGCTTATCTGAGGAGCATCTTCAGACTAACATTATCGTTATATAATAGTTTTAAAGATGATTCTCAAACAGGCAAAACGCGCGTCTTATTTTGTAACCCGTGAAATAACAAGGTTGTCAATTTTTAGTATCGCTATCTCTCTGTTGCGCATCATGCTCATTGAGCGAATGTGCACAGGCAATCACTTGGTAATTTGATACTAATATAAATATACATAACTTAAACTTGAATTTATTCTCACTCTGCTTCATTAGTCTAGCGATAACAGCTATGCTTACCAATCAGAAGTTTTGGGGTTCAAGTCATGACAAAATTCTTCAAAGTAATATCTTCGGGTCCGTGGTGCTCAGCACTAGTCCTGTACTAACCCTATCCTACTATACCTTCTATCTTCTTAGCTAGTCTGAAGATGCTTCTTAAACAAGCGGAGCACGTGTCACATTTAGTAACACAACCAGTGGAATAAAAAAAGTAATCGGCTTTAATTTTATATTAAAAATGAATTTTCCGCACAAATCCATCGAAAACTTTTTATTTATTAAAACGCAATTTGTATTCGAATGTAAAATCATTTCCTGTCGTTTTTGTGTGCAATCAATTCGAATCGATTGATATATTGTGTTAAATTATCATTCAATGGAATAATAATAAAAAAACAAATCGTATTTATAAACCGTATATCATAAATAAAGAAGTTAAAAGAATATAAGCATTGAATGGTAATTGTATTACTAGAAGAAAATCTTTATAAAAAAATGACATTGAATTATAAAGACTCAATGATCGACTCAGGCAATAATGCTTAGAGATGGAATTATTTAAAATTGAATTGCTTGAGGAGCAAAAGTAATCTTACGTTATTTTGTTGCCTGTTAAGATATCGTCGCCTTGGGTAAACATGGTTCCATCTGCCATTTTTTGCTAGTCAATATAATATGAGCTCACCAGATGTGACGTGAGCTAAGTGATAAAAAGGTGAAAATTGTTTATTGAAAGTTTTAGTTACACTTAATAACTGTGTACTTTTTACTACACTATTAATTAATATTTAATACACAGAGCGTGTCAGTGTGTTTGTATGTGTGGATCCCGTGATCGTTAATCCTAGAATCGGAGCTTCGAGCCGGAGTGCAAAGTGATAAAGCGTATACTCTACTTAAAAGATCTTCTTACGATAATTTAACGTCTTATATGATAAAAAAAACTTTTGCAGCCTGTATTGACATAGCTCACTTCACTTTTATGATACTTTATGAATACCAAAACGCACTTAACTCATTTTTTTCTAAAATATCAGTTGGCTCACTTCACTTCTCATTTCCTCATATATCGATGGTATGTTTACTGACATATTATGGCATTGAGTTATGAAAACAAGTTCTGAGATAATCTCATTTAAATCAGTATTTTTTTTTCAAAGTAATCTCTCCCAAGAATAAAAATTATTATTTGTGATTTTAAAATATTGTTTTTACAATATAAATAATAATCTTATTGGCATGGAAATCATAAGATTTGGTATAAACAAGCGATATTCACATCATGGTTTCTGCCAGAATACAAAAATAGCATTAGTTCATACTGTTTTTCTTTCAAATCCATTGTATCATATGACTTCAAACTTTCTAGCAGTACGTAGAGAGTTAAATTTCATACATTTTGACAATTAAAACCGTAAACTATCAAAAACCAACGTATTGTGTTCTGTCAGTGTAATCTCTATCGTATTTTTCTGTCAAGATAAGTAGTCTAGCCTAATCGGTTGCAAAAATGCAAACCTATTTATTTTTAATTAGTGTTTCATGGCCGGGTTCACTTCATTGATTTTGCGCCATCCATTTCGTCAAAGGGTATTGAGTATTAAGTAACGGTTAGGAACTATTTCTCCATCACTTTACTTTTCCTTAAATATTAAAATAAAAAACCCACATAAAATAACTAGGTGTTTAATAATGTACATTCATGGAAAATCCTTCAGTTTATCAATCGTGTAAACTGTTATAAGATTAAGAATGTATCTGATAATTGCATTGTAATAAAAATCACGGAAATGAATCAATTGACTAGGTACTTTTAATTCAATGATAATTTATGCATGATTGTACAAATAAACCAATTTCTCCATTACGAATTCAACCTTGTTGCTATTATCGTTTGTCAAGATAAAAATAATAAAACGCTTGGCACTGAATCAATAGAGAATTGTACTTGTTTTCTTATTTTTTTTTATATTCCACTGTAATTATATTGTGCTACATCTTGTAAATATTTATGATGATATTTCGGGGCTATAAAATCTTGCTATTATTACGCTTGTTATTTGAATTATTGGTTGTACGATTCTTGCTGGAATAAAGACATTTCAATTGATTAAAACTGCCTGTGTTTGAATCTTCCCCATCTACGTGACCAGTAAAAACATCACTTTTTAAATTTGGCTTAAGTAATTACAAGTCAAGAAATAAAATCAAATTCTACGTTATATCACTTTTAATAAGGTGTTAACTGTCAATTCTTGGTGGAAAGGCATTATATTAAAAAAAATAAAACAATTCATTTGTACCACTTCCACGTGTCGAAGTAGTACAAATGAATTGTGTTTTATTTTTTAAGTTCTACGTTATAGTTAAAAAAATCTTACCAACGAATTAATCTGAAGATGAGTTCCAAAGAAGCGAACCACAAGTAACACATAGATACACGACCAGATGAATAACAACGTTATGAATTGAAATTTTATATCAATTATGTTTCTTTAAGTTTTTACAGTGCAACTCTCAAATTCATTTATATTATATCATATCATATCAAATTATTCAAAGTTCTCTTTTCTATACGAGTGTTCAACGTCGTTGGTTTCAGTTGCGGTGTTCCAAGATTCGAATTCTAGTACGAATAGTTTCTTGAATTGATTTTTAATCGATTAATGGACTTGTCTTCCATGGGTGTCGGTGAAATCTGAATTCCCTTTCGATCTGAGCGTAGCGAGAACGATTAGGTAACCACTAGTCCTATCCTAGCCCCATCCACCTTCCCTTAATTTATCCGAAAAAGTGAGATTGAGCTACTGTGCAACAAATTGTTGTTTTACAAGAGAATACCTTCTGATGAGGTAAGCTCCATTAGGAGTTTATATTCACCACATTGGGAGTGCACATGGATACAAAAAATAAATGATGCACGTCGACAGCAGCTACGTTTAATATGAGTTTAAAAGGACAATAATTATATAATTACCATTCTATAAACACGCGTTATTAAAAATGTTCGCTTGGCACTGAATCATCGCCACTGTTTGAAAATACTATGTTATTATGATAAATAATATATTCAATGAAAGTAAATTATGTAGCTATTGCATCCTTGCATCCGCATTGAATATGCTGCAAGTCTGAATATGTTAGTGCCGTTAGAAGAAGGACTAAAAACGGGTTTGTGAAACGTCACGAGCGTTCATTCCTTCGCATTCCTTCGCTCGCCATTTTTATTCTGCGACTCGCTCCTCTGCTCGACCTGTTGATAATAATAATAAAATAACAAGGATCGCCTTCTTGGAAGAGAAGTGAACTCGCGGAGGAAACGTGTTTTAAGACAAGCTCAATGAAGCAGCGAATCCATACAACAATGAATGCTTGATAAAATAGAGTGTAGTTGTAACACACTTCAGACCATTGTCAGTGTATTGATCTAAGTAGTTTATTACTGTATATCTTTTTAAATGCATACATGATTATTATCCTACAAATAGTGCATGAATGTCCAGCATTTTTTTAAGAAAGACAGCGCGTTATGATGGGTAGCATTGAAGGTTCCTTTGTTAAGAGTTGTTGACAATCAAACTTTGTGGAAAAATATAATATGCGGTTACCAAATACCAGTATGTTGTAACTTAATACCTCCAATATTTTCTGTTACTTATTATAATTTATACTACATAAGAATTTAGTTTTTCGGGGCTCAATTCTAAAAATCAAACATTTGTTATTTTCGGTGAATATCATATCAATCTTGTACCACTTAAACGGTACGAAGTTCAGTTTTGTTCACATGTTAATATCCTATATATTTACACATATTTAAATACAGACTGTAGATTCATGGTGGAAAGGCATTATACTTTAAAGTAAATAAACCATAATCTCTAAGAGTGTTTAGAAATTTTGATTTGAGAGGAATAATCCCAGTTTGATGTACAGAAAATCCCTCTAACACATTTCCGCGAACACTTTCATTTCACATTGTAACAATAAATGACAATTTTGATTGTACTACTTCCACATTTTTATAATCATCAGACCGGTTTCGCTCACCGCTAGCATTATCAGCTGATAAAGTATAAATCCTACTCACAAAAAAATGAGTGTTAATATTTTCAAGGTATTTAAAGTGTTCAAATCACATGCGACAGAGTTAAGTACTCGAGATCAACTTGAGGTGATAACAGATCATGCCCAAGATCTCAATGTTCAATTGAAAAATCTAAATTTTATAATGATCCTGCCGGGACGTAAGCCGGTAAGATATGATCGCTAGGGTAAAGTTCTTGCCACTAGACAACAGAGGCAGACATGACTTAACCTCATGATGTAAGAAGTATATAGGTAAGTAAGCTGGATCGCTGATTTTATAAAATATGTGAAGTCACTCAATGAGCGCGCGATGACGTCAACAAAGGCAAAAATGGCGAGTGCTATTTTTTATCCAGCACTCCTATACTTCTTCCACCATGACCTAACCTAATCCAAATCGAATATTGTAAAAAAGTACCGCATACGTTGGAGTTTGAAAATATCTTAAGAATAGTTATTTAAAAACTTAATATTTCTATATTGAATAAGGCGTAGTAGGTATAAAGAATGAAATTCTTCATGAATCGATGAACTTGAAACTGATAAAAAACGACGTGTGTTAGAGAATAGTGGGCTCGACCCAATGTTATTACAAATTGCCGATCATTGTGGGTTTGATTATATGACACATTAAATTTAACTGTCGAAAGACAATAATTTTCACATAATGTCGTACAAACTCCGATTAACTGTTATTAATATGACAAACTTGCATAGAAAAAATAACGGAATATTTTGTTCAATGAATTTAAGTGTGATTTTTTTCATACAATCATAATATTACTGTGTTGTAAACACAATAGTATGACAAATTGCTAGCATACAGTTTTTTCACGACTAGTGGTTTTTTGTAATGTATTATTATTTTCGTAGAGCTGCTTCGATAAATATTTCCCCATATTTTCATTGTTGAATTATAACACGTAATGTTATTCGTTGTTTTTTCTCTTAACTTATTGAAATAACCAGTCAAAACGAGTGTTTTTTTTTAAATTAATGATTATATGAGGGGTATAAAAACAAAATCTTCTTTTTACCATGGAAATGGTTTTGAGAAAAACAAACGTTAAAAACTGATGAAAAGCAAAATACAAATTTATTTAATTTATGCGTGCTATACCTTACATTAGAATATTGTGATTTAAATATTTAAATCAATTTGCTTCTGACTATGTAATTGAAAGAAAGCCGTGTTTGCTTCCGAATGAGTTCTAAGCCAAAATGTACCGGACGGCCATTTTGTCACGTGCCTTTTTTGTATGAGAGGATCCTTGAAGCTGTGTATAAATTCCGTGATTCTAGATAATAGAGCCGGACCGGGACGCTAGAGAAGTGCAAAATTATAAAGTGGTAACTCTACGAATTATAAAATGGCAACTTGACTTCTAAATTTCCAATCTAATTAACCTTACTTTTATTTATTGTAGAATTTTAGCAAACATTCAGTGATTTGAAATAAGTATTGTGGTAGAAAGAAATCGACTATTAAATATTCTTTCATTTTAACATCACGTGTTGACGTGACCCGACTAGGGGTCACTAAAAAGTATTGACCCTGTCATTTTCCCCATAATACATCCTTTTTTATAATTACTGCAACAGTGATAACTCCAATACGTAAATATAAATGCATACCGTTTTACAAACAAATAACCACTTTTTTAATCATTGCACCGTTATATTACTTATAATTCTGGTGTTGCATCACGTTGCTTTAATATGCTAACATTCAGAACAAAGTAAACGAACTAATCTTCACAGCTCCGAAGAAAATTGTAGTAATAATTGAACGAGCATCAAACAATGTTGAAGTATTAAAAAATAACACCAATTACAATAAATTAAATACGCCCATACAAATAAAGCCTACAGTTACTCCTCAATTTCATTCATTTGAATTCCCACCTGTGCTCAGATTATTTGTATGTGAAGATATCTCCCAGAAATTTACATACAAAATGTATTTTCTCCGAATAATGCGCGAACGCTGTACGTATCACGGCTTAACACATTGTGACAACAAAAAATTCTAGCCCGGCATTCATTTCTTTATAAAAAATTTCCGTTAAATAATATAATAATATACTTGTATTGTTATTAATGCTATTACATCAATAAAAATATTCCGCCAAGACTACAAGAGAACACAATTCATTGTTTAAAAATATAGAAATACTATATAAATAAAATTATGATCTTTGTAAATAAAATCTAATCTTATAATTTGTAGTTTTAGTTTAATTAAAATCTTTATACTAATTATGGAAACACTACTTCGAGAAATTCTACGACAAATTGAATACATATTAAAGGCAGATTTATTTCTTTTTAATTATTGCTAAATACTACATATTAAATCGATCTTTATAAGTTTTCAATATTTACTATAACAAGTTGAAGTCGAGTTATCGTCTCGAGTTATCTCTAACTATATAGCAGAAAATACATTTATCAATCTGTCTGTCACGAGAACTCCTCGCAAGCGGTGTACGGTAGCGACGTACAATTTTAACTTGTGATTCTGGCTGCCATTTCCAGGTCAACTTTAAACATTATTATTAATAATTGATCGACTATATTTAGTGGGTGTAACACTGTAACATGACGTACGATCCATGTTGATATTTTCAACTTTTAACAGATTGATCGATGGACTATATTTTGTGGGTACGGTATGAGGTATGGTCTACGGTGATATTTTCAACACTCAACTTATAAGATTATTACGAGCTGAAGGTCTATTTTGTGGGTGTTACATGAAGAACAGCGATAACCATTTCCGATAATAAATTTCACTTTAATAATTTCAACATTAACTAACACGAACTATTACAGGCCCGCGACTCACGTTTTCTGTCACGCCACTCTCGTACTCGGCGGAGCTACGGGACGCTGGGATGTCCTGGAAGAATGCGAGGAACAGAAAATCTTCGGGGCACCGTGTGGAGGCCATATTTTTTAAAAATGATTAGAAAAATATGTTACAATAATATTTCATGATAAGTTTTAAAACAATTTCGTTCTGTCCGAGGTTGCCACTGTTAATTTAGTTCGTTCTCTTAGCTTGATTAAAGGTGTGAAGGAGTAAAGGCACTTTGTTTGAAATGATGTCATTTCCCTTCTGGGGAATGCAATCTATATAATGAAAAAGTCGCCATTGAAATGTACTGCGCACTTACTGGAAAAGTGAAGAAAGGTATTGGATAAGGTACCTACGAGTCAATGCGTGATGCGAGATTCAATCGATAAACTATACTCCAATCCTCAGGGTGTTTCGTGCTACACAACACGACAATGAGGCAAGATTTCAATGTATTGCAAATGGATTTTTATATCGTTGAAAATCAATACACGTAGATACGAAAATGACACCCAAGCAACTAAAAATTAATTTAAAAAATGAATTTCAGAATAATGATAAATATGTTTTAATCATAAATAAATAATTTTCTAGTGCAGGGTTTCCCAAACTACGTTCGACAGAACATTGTTAATTAAAATAATGGATTTCAGAAAAATATTTTTAAATCATGAATCGATAAAACAATTCAAATATCAATGTAGTTCCTAGGTTTGGTGATAATAATTTTACATATGTTATCTGATATATAAACATATGAACTTATTACTGTCTGTGTCGTGTGTTAGAATGCCCGAAGATGTCGTAAGGCGAAACCTGGGTCGTTAATGAGGAAATACAAGGAAATGTAAAAAAATCAAAAATTCAAATTTGATATTGAAATTCCATCAAAAACCCTCAGTCGATATCTTAAATTATAAATCGATAAGTTTCTAGAGCAAGGTTTCCCAACCTAATTTCTGCAAAACACTGATGCTCCGCGAAAACCTTTTCATATGCTGCGACAATTCCCCGGTGTGTCAAAACAAGTTACATATTATTCACTTTTAAGGTGTTAACTGTCAATTCTTGGTGGAAAGACATTATATTTTAAAAAGTAAAACACAATTCATTCGTACTACTTCCACATATTTATAATAAAAATATATAAAAAAAAATTACATATTATTTTTGTTTTACTTCCGTTTACTGTCGACATATTAATGCGAAGCTGGATTTTTCTATCATGCAGCAACGAATAAAAAGTGAAGGAACAGAGCTGACGCCGCGCCAGATATAATAATTCATCTATCTAATATTGTGCCTGATATCAAGAATATTTTCAATTCAAAGACCCAAAACCATCGAAGTCACTGATAACTTCATTCGCTTATATTTACGTACGTAATCAATATTTTTTAAATGTATTATCCCTACAAAATTAAAAAGGTGTTCCGTTAAAATTTCTTAATTTGCGAAGTGTTCCATCGCAATAAAAGTTTAGGAAACTCTGGAAAAAACATTATACGCCTAGAATGTTTGGTTTTTAAGGGAGTCCCCAAAAATTTAAACTGATGAACACTGCCGTTCCATTGCTGTTTCTATATATTTTCATATTAGGTAACGTTTTTTTTTGAAGATTATTTGCACAACTCAAATGCGTAAAGATATCACGAGAATTATATAATATCAAATAAAATATAGATACTAATGTTTTGTATGTAAAAGTATATTAAATTAATTCTGTATAACTAGTTAATGGTAAGAGAATTTAAATAATAAAACCGTTCATAGAATTTTATTGTACAGGATAATAAAATATTATTTCTGTCCATAATCTCTGCGATTAGATTTTATGAGAAGTCAATTTTTAATGCATATTTAAATTCACATTAATGTTAAGATATTAATTTTAAGCTAACGTGTAATTAGAGACATATAAATACTTAATTGAATTAGAAGCTATTTTATAAATAGCGAGAGACTAATATTGGAAGTGAATTATATAGAAAAACACCATGGGATCGGGTTGGTTGATAGTTTATCAATTTGCATCAGAACGGCTAAGTAAAACATGCAGCGGGATTTGAATGCAATTAGCTGATTAGAAACAAAACTGTTTTAACATAACTAATCGATACAATCAATAATCCATCGCCAATCCGTTGATTACAATCAGGAAGTACAATATAAATTCAAAATAGATAAAGATGAACAAAAAAAATAGTAACTGCCAATAGGGATCGCAATTCCGGAAGTATACATAGGAAAGTTGAATATTTCATATTAAAAACTAGTGGTAGAGAAAACATCTATATCATTAGCAAAATGGCTATAGTTATAATTTAAGACATCGACTGAGGGTGCTTGATGGAATTTCAATATCAAATTTGGATTATTGAGATTTTGTACACTTCCATGTATTTTGTCACTAACGACCCGGGTTTCGCCTTTCGGCATCTTCAGGCATTCGAGCACACGAATGGACTCGAACTGACAGTTCGAGTCCATTCGTCGTCCAGGTCGTTAGTGACAAAATACATGGAAGTGTACAAAATCTCAATAATCCAAATTTGGCTATAGTTATTTTCGATACACCATTCTGGAGCACCTGCTGTGGATCTTATTTGGTTTACAGCAGTGGCGGCCGGTGACGGTGAAGAATATTAGGGAATGTAAGAAAAGACTCATCTATTTATGCAATCCTCCGATTCTTGGATTTTGAAAGCACCTCAATAACATGAACATTAAAGTCTGATATTGACAATACCAACTGTTTCTCTACACTTAACATCGCAAGAGCATTTGGTCTGTCTTGAGTCATGGTATTTTTCACATTGACTTAATCCTTTTTAATGTTGAGAAACAACAGTCACTTTCCAGTGAAGTCATCGGTATTGTACAAATAATCTGTAATAACTTACTTACAAAGTGATTTTTTGTACATTTATAATTGAATTTCCGATTAAACACTTCATTATTAACCGTACACTTCTGAAATAAATTTAAACTCGGTATAGGACGAACTGCTGCTTCAATTTCCAGTCTTCGAAAAAATCCTGACGATTTTCGTTAATGCATGAGACGGAATATGCACTATTCATTATTGAAGCACGTAAATATTAGACGTATCTATGTAATTAGAAAGTAAATAAATTTGTTGGTATGTGTTTCTTTGTGGACAGGCTCAATATACTACAGGCCCTTTCCACGCAAGTATTAAACATATGCGAAAGGTCTGTGCTGGTAATACTTTCGGGAACGGTCGTTATAATTCGGCATTTGGCAAGAGGTGCACTGCTCTTGAATAACTAAAAATTTCGTACGAAAATCGAATGTGCAACACACAAGACGTCACAAAAAACTAAAGTTCCATACGAAATCCCTTCTACTCAGGGAGAGCTATACGGAAATTGCACCTCCTCGCCGTAGGCAGACTTACAAATACGTATTATTATTATTACTATTTTGGCGCGGAATACGTTCGCTTAAGCATTGTTGTGAATCATCGCTTCGTGCAATATTTCTTTATGGGGAACACGCGGGCAAATTAAAATCAGTGAATTGGTATGTTTGCACAATATCGCTTATTACTTGAATAAATATGTACATGGGAGTACACTGCACCCTTTGCTCCTTTACAAGAGCCGTCGCTGGTTTACAGTGCAATACATTTTCCGACCGTCTCGGTGCAGTGGAACTACACGTTTGCTTTCGTGTTGAAATCTATGATTCGAATATCTAGCTGAAAGCATTTACTTTAGATTGTTAATTGAAAGCTTTTGTATTATATATATATAATTGAGGTGTTTTTCGAACCTTCCATTTTACTCACTTAATTTATTATTATACAATGCATTTTTAATTCACTTTGGGTAGGTATATATTGTTACTATGCTATATTCAAAGCTAAGACTTAACTTCTAATATGGCCTAAATTTATAATAGACTAAATTTATCCGAAAGTTTTTTTCCAGATAACACCATCAATCGTAATGCTATTTAATAATTAAAATAGTAAAATTAATCTTAATAAACGTTCCTCATGCTCCAGGATGCTTCTCAACACAGCGAAACACGTGTCACCATTGAACACAAACGAGTGGTTTGAAACATTAATAACCAACAGATAACGAATTCGCTTTATAATAATTCTGTAAATTGGTATATAACAATAATTGTTTGCATACCTTCTTCCGTGTTGAAATATTATGAAAGGTGATCTTAAAAACTGGTCATACCTGAAACAAAAAACAAAAAAAAATGTTTAGAAAAGCAAGTTTATTTATATTGAGCGACTTCATTCTGTGTAAATGTCAAAACGTAACATTAATAAAACGCGTATTCCATTCATTCATAGATAGACTACGTTATTGAATGAAATAAACATAATATTGCGAATTTCATGATTCAACAACTTATGTGGCGAAAGCGACTCATTCACAATGACGGTGGTAATAATTGTAACATTGAGACTGCATCACAATCATCATCGTCACCATCAGCAGAGTGCAATCAGGATGGTAACAATTAAAATGTATACAGCCATTAATTAAAGCTCATGTGACCGAGTTTCTAACGAACGTTGGCCTGACGGATAATAAATATGCACACACTTTTCAATGTCGCTTGATATAAACACAAAATGATTTTCACTATCGCGCCATCTTTAGTCGACCGATAATGCGTTGTACTAATCCATTTTCTTCTTAATGAACGAGCTTCAACTATTACACAATTCGGTTGCAGTCGTCACCTCTGTTTTATCTTTCTTGTTTAGTTTTTTATAGTTATATCTTTCTTGTATTCTTCCTATAGTATATAAAGATTCTGACCGTCTGTCTGACTTACAAGTGCAAGAAATAAGGAGTTCATATAAGGCATATATAGTTGATAGACTTAATATTCAGTATCTCTCTGTTGAGTGGATTAGTAACAGGAATACTTCCATCATTTTTATTGTGAAAATTTTCAATTCTTTGATGGAATTTCGACTATTCAATGCCGCTTGATACAACAAACAATTTTGACTATATCGTAGACTTTTGTCGTTCGATAATTCGTTGCGCCAATCCACTTTTTCCTTAATGGATTAAGAGCTCTAAATACATGAAATAACTGAGTGGATTGCCAAGATCACAGAAGATTCTTTTTGACTTGGGTAAACTTGAATAGTTATATTCCTTTTACTTCTTATAGTTTTTCAAGGTTTCGATAGTCTGTCCGAGTTACACTGACCTTACCTATGGCATATCATTTGCAGATTTAATGTTAAGCTCCTTTCTGATGAATGTATTAGTAAAAGGAATACTTCCGTCACTTTAAAGGTATCAAGTCTCAATTCTTCGTGGAAAGGGATATTTATTTATAAAAATACACATTTTTTTGTACTAATTCCGCAATTTTATAAAACGACTAGTGAGTACCCGGCATGCGTTGAAATGCCACTCAAAGAAAGAAAGGTTTTGTGTTTTAATTCTGTTTATTCTGAAAATTAAATGCCTGCAGTGTAAAGTCTGCACGGACCAAGCCTTGACCAAGGCTTGGCCCGTGCAGACCTCTATTTGGGATACACAATAATTTTCCACATGCGTACACGAATAAATCAGAAGGTTATTCCGAGATGTCAGTGTATATACGTATTCGATTCGTTTTTAAGATTTTATTTTATTTTAGATTTTAATTATTTTTTTAGAAACCTTCACGGGTGTGCCTACAACACCCCAAAATTTCATCGAAATCGAATGAATGGTAAAAGAACGCATAGACGACAAACATACATTAATTTTTATATGTATAGATAGATAAAGACCAATTTCGATCAACGCATTTTCATCTAATTGTTTACTTTAATAAGCAATTCATTCAAGTAATAAATATTTATGTGAAGGTATTTAAAATTCAATCAGTTAGTGCTTTAGATCAAATTCATGATTAAAAATTGTCAGTAGCGCAGTATTATAGTGATAAAACATCAAAAGGTTTTCGAGCTACTCAGTCGAATGCAGGAATTGTTGTTTTTTTCAATAGATTTATAGATTTGGATGTTTGTGATGCAACCATCCCTTTCCACGCAATCTTAGATGGTGTAAAGAGAGAAAGTAATTCATATCTAAATAGGTTTTTTATTTGTAGAATGAACAAAACACAGCAATAAATAACGGCATGCAATGCAGAATTTTATTGGCAGACTTTGTTGGATTCTGCAATCGTTTCCGCCAAAATGTGATAAAAATTCTTGGCCTCGCCAGACAGAAAACTTTTCAGTGAATCGAAAGAGAAATATGAAAAATAATAAAGCATTGGCACTAGACGCGGAACGATGTTCGTCATGTTTATGAAAATGGGCGAATAGTAGTAAACATTGATTGTATTATACATGAGCAAATGTTTTTGGGTCAATGAGGAGAAATTTAGGTTGGTTTAGCAAGGTGAGAGCTATTTATTCAACAGAAAATATCAAATATACGTCGAATATTATTTTTTTCAGTTGACTTAATAGCTTTAAATTCTGTAAACAAAAATACCATTTTCTATTACCGAATTCGAATGAAAATAAAATGAAGATGGTGGTTTAACATACCGATAAAACTGTAATTCAAAACTTAATCATTTAAATGCAAACCATTAAAAATTCACTTCTAAGGAAAAATGACTAAGGAAAACAATTCCAACATGTATAATTGTTAACTGCTCGGAACTGAACTTATGTAGCTGAAAGGAACGTGGTGCTATTTTAATCATAATATTGTCTATCTCTTCTAAATTGTATATAAAGCTAAGTCAAAATAAGTTTAAGCATAGTTCTGATGATGGCACTGAGCCTTAATAGCTATAAACTAACTAAACCTTTGTTTTTTTATCGAATTTATTAAAAGACTTGCAATACTGTAGGATTTTTTTATCGTAACGGCTTTTATGTGTGAAGTGATTTAATTACTTTTGACAGATTTTTTTATTCATCGAATTGCATAATCATTATTGTACATTGCACTGTTGTTAACCGTCTCAAGAATACTGCAAGGTGAAAATATGGCGCAGTAAATGTGGCCTTGTTTATTAGGTGTCACCAAGTCACGTCTGGCGACATCACTGAACCGCGGTGAATCAGATCCTGTGAATTGGTCTTTATTTTTAATGCGCCCGTCTACCACGATTTGACACATTTTATTTTTCCGCTGGAGTTCCGACAAAATATAAAGGTCAAGGGAACGGTGCCAAAAAAAATGTTTTTGGCATTTGTATCTCGCCAGTGAACAGAAAGAAAAGCGGCGGACATTTTTACGACTGTTATGACGAAAAGTGGGGCACGGGAATGCAATTTTCCGAGACCTTCTAAATCAGTGTTCCCTAACCGGTAGTCTGCGGCCCACTGCCGGGCCGCGAACAGAATGCCAAATTTCAAGAAATTCGCCATGCAAAATTACTAAATACAGGAATTTTTTACGCCTGCACGTTTACTTGTATTTTTAGCTATTGTTAAATTATAATTGATAAAATGATGCGACACGATGTCGATGGTTTTCTCAGAATCGACAGTCATAAATCTTCTCAGGTACACTCTTTTTTTATCGGTCAGCAATTGTAAAAATGTTGTGAAACACTGGTCTAAATCGTATGCTTATTCTTGTTTCATTGCAGATAAAACCGGGGTAATCTAAGACAATATTCTACTACCATATGTTTAATTCATAATTATTACACAGAACATTAGTTTACTTTTCGATGGATTGGAACTTTGTGGAAATTCATTTTATCATACAAAATTAAAGTTGATTACTTTGTTATTCCACTCGCTGTGTTACTAAATGTGACACGCGTTTGTTTTTTAAGAAGCATCCTCAGACTAACTTTATCGCAATATTGTTTATTTCTAAAGTAAACAATGATTCTAATTCTCAACTTAAAAATGAAGCGTTGGGTGGGATTATTTCCATTTACTGGACGCTTGAAGTGGATATGACACAAACGATGATAGAAGTGTTATGGTAATTAGTACCTTTATCGTCTGTGTCTTACCCCCTCCGACGATTAATGGATTTCTTTTTGGTGGCATTTCTTAAATTCCCTACCACTGTGAGTGATTAGCTAACCAATAATCCTGTCCGAACCCTATTCTTCTATCCCTACTCTCTTTGAAAAGATAGACGCGCATATGAGTAACACGCAGTTCTCGCAGAAAAACTCCTGTTCAGATACCTCCATTAGGAAGCCAAATACTCCACATTTTGAACTGGCATTATTGAAATAGAATATCACTTTTAAGATGGTAACTATCAATTATTCTTGGTGGAAAGGCATTATATTTTAAAAATAAAACATAATTTGTTTGTACTACTTGCACAGTAAGTTCATGAACCAACCGTTTTATATACCTTGTTATTGTAAACATTCAATTTTAATAGCCCTGTGATAATTGTATTTGTATCAGTTGATAATGCTAGTGATGAGCGAAAAAGGTCCTGATCATTATACACATATGGAAGTAGTAAAAATAAATTTCGTTTTATTTTTAAAATATAAATATATATTTAGTAAGGAGCTTAATTCAAGTGATAGCGCCGGACACCTTTTCAAGATGAAATAAATAAATGCAAAGAATGATAAATTGTACCTTTTATTCATTGTTGTTGTTCTCATTAATGTGATATTAAATCACATATCGTCTGAAATCTCTTAATAGCCTTAGTTATTTTACATATATTTGTTTAAATAATCTGTCCTATCTGGTAATCTGTACAAAAGCTAGGTTGAAATACTGCATTCATACTCTACGTTATCCAGGTGGGAGACGACACGTGCAATAACTAGTACAGTTTGTTAATATATTTCCGCTCGGGTTGCAGGTTGACCGGGTTAAGCGTTGACGGTGGACCACTCCTTAAAGCGGAAACACATAAAAACGGAAATAGTAGGCTTGGGCGGGGCGGACTGGGCGGGAATTGGCATTGAGCATCCCCCGTGACCAGTGTTGCCGAAATTAAAAAAGGATTGTCGAAAATAATGCTATGCAAATTGGTTTACGTGAACGTTTCTCGCATTATTACTAAACAAAGGCGTTTCTATGAAGAATTGTAAATAAAAAAAAAAACAATTACTCGCTTCACTGGCAGTAATTAATAACATTGTGGTAAGTTTTAAAAAACTATATCCAAAACACAAACTCAAACTGTCATATGGACTGAATGATCATAATTTATGATCTTGAATATTAAATTGTTGAATATTTAGGTTCTACGCTTTGGACAACTTTGTCAAGTCTTCTTCTTTTTGCGCCATATCCGCAACCAGATGTTGGCAATCAGCCATAATAATCATTAAATTTCTGGATAATAGATATACGCTAGACTCCAGTGGTTTTACCGTGTCTTCTATAGCAGTGCTTCTCGAACTATTGGTCGCGGCCCCCTTTCTACGGGGGTGGGGGTCAAAATGTTCCTTTAGAGCAGGGTTTTTCAACCGGTGGGAATTTTGGAGTTCCAGGAGGGGATTGCTGCGGCTAATTAAAGATTTAAAATAATTCGAGTTGTGAAATTATCTTGGATAAGGAGAATTATATTCTGATCATTGGTGAGCCATGCATTAGAATAAGTATTTGTTTATGCATTATTTTCCTTTTCATATATATATATATTTGTTTTATTAGAACATTATTCATGATTTTATTAAAATTGTCGTTAAAACGATTATAGAATGCAGGTGTTTATTATACATAATGTCAAATAAAGCTTCGATACAACTTAATTAATTTAATTGAAGGGTAGGGTGCTGTGGAATTAAAAGTTTGAGAAGCACTGTTCTGAATTATAGAGACTACAAGAATATTTACTGAGTTTGAGTGGTGTGTTCATGAACAAATTAAAAGTCATACAATTTAATAATATACGATTGTCTACAACGAAAAATGTCAGAAATGTATTCAAGATTAATTGAAAATAGCTTTTCAAATTAATTTTAAATCGTTAAAAATGTGATATAAAAACACAAACTTTCCTGTAAACGCAATTTCGGGGTTTCACTGTTTGCATTTATTAGAACCCGCTTCAATTAACAAATGTTAAACATTTTAAACTGCTAATGTAGTTGATGAGGCCTAGCCTAACGATAAATAATATTACATAATATGGTAGCATATTTTATAGATGTAAACACTGACATATTGGATTGAAACTAAGACAATAAATCAAAATACGTAAATGATCACGATCATTACGAATTATAACTACCAAAAATAGGATTAAATACAAAAATAAAAACTTCAAATCTTGTTGTAATATTAATCATCCATATTCTTTATGCATTATGGTAAGTAAAACTAGAATTACAACCATAGAAATTCAATATTCCATCTGCGTCATCATTCATGATCGGCTTAACGATAGATAATACATGAATTCATTCTACGGTCACATCGCATCAAATCCCCAGTGACCTATAATTCCGGTAAAAAGTCATAAAGGGACTCGTCCATTAACCCAAATGAAAGCTTCGAGGAGAAATAAATGTCGTAAATATGAATCAACTTTCCTTTTGAAGGACAAAGAATTACTCTTTATATTATTGAAGTATGTTAGTTGTCGATCTAGTTATTTGCTTTTGTTGATCTGGACACCCTCGCAAGAGAGGGGTGGATAACTTTAAAAACGATGCCTGATTGTCCCATGTCTTTATGAAAAGAAACATCTTGCGATGGAAATTTTTGGAGATTGTGTGTGTATTATTTACTGTCGACTATGGACCAGGATGATGGATAACGTACAACGCTATTCAATGTCAGATCTCAAAAATAATTTTAAAATTTAACGTTTTCCTTAAAAAACTGATTGCAAAGCGACTAACGACGTCTGTTGGCTTGAAACAATGACAAATCACCGTCTTTGGACGCTATTTATATATGCAGATGAAGTTTGGAGAAAACTATTATTAGTTTTATCTAAAATTTGGATCCTAAATCATAGGAGATGTTGACACAAGTAATTAAACTAACATTCGTGTAATATTCGATTACTTAAAATTCGTATAACTAATTGCTACCACCCACATATACTATTATTAAATTAAATTAGGTACCCCGACTTTCGAAGCCTAGACTTCACGTTTTACCACTGTGGATGTTTCAAGTCCAGTTTCTTTAAATGACATAACACATTTTTACTTTGTTATTCTCGGCAACAGTGCTTCCGAAACTATGGGCCTCAGGGCTTCTACGGAAGGCCGCAAAATGTACCAGTAGAACTACAAGTATTTATTTATGCCTTCTTTTCGTTTTTCGTATTTATAAATATATATTTTCTTTTTATAAGAACGCATTATTTGTGAGTTTATTTAAATTTTGTCTTGGAATCTAAATAAAATCAAATTTTGTTATGCCTCCAATATTTATGATCCATATGGGGAGCATACAAGGCTGGAATGAAAACATTATGACCTGGAAATAATTCTAATATGACGGCGGGTTTTATGGCGTTTTTTTAATTACCTATTTACACTATCAATTTTAATGTAAATTTATTCTGAATAGTAAACCAACTGCGGGCATTAATAATACTCCTATAATGCAAGTTTCTATTTAACTAACCCCGTGACAGCTATCTGTCAAATGTATCATTTATCATCCGAGCATTTTTCGGGTGAGTTCATTTTGTGATTGTAATGCGTTCCTGTCAGCCGGAATCGTGACAGAAAAATACTATTTATCCTGTGTGAAGATTAATTTATATCCAAGGCCTTCTTAGATAATCCATCTCGTAAAAAACAATATCCATGAAATGTTTATTAAAAAAAGATAATAAAATCAATGTCAAATTCGAATTCTCAGCTGGTCCATTTACCATGTTTCTATACACACAGGGGTTTTCCCTTCAACGTTTTTATCCTTCCTTGCTTCTACCCACTCCTTGAAACTGGGGTGCAGAAAAATAAGTTACGGAAAGGTTCTACTAATATTATTCTCCTACCCTTACCGTCTAAAAATGAGGTTAAATAATTGAACAGATTTAAACACACGTGCGCACGAAATTAAACGACAAGGATTTCATATCTGTATTACATCACTAAAATTATTTTTCGGGTCATTTATTTACTTTTAAGAAATTGTTGAAACTGTTATGTTTGATAACCCTCGTAATTTTATTATTTTACTGTACGTAGCACAGTCTGTACATTGATTTCATTATCATAAATCAATAGTGTAATTTGGATTATTGAGATTTTGTACACTTCCATGTATTTTGTCACTAACGACCCGGGTTTCGCCTTTCGGCATCTTCAGGCATTCGAGCACACGAATGGACTCGAAAATACATGGAAGTGTACAAAATCTCAATAATCCAAATTTGATATTGAAATTCCATCAAGCACCCTCAGTCGATGTCTTAAATTATATCAATAGTTTAATATTTGTTCTAATTAGCCATGAATACAATGTGAAACGAACGCTTCTTGAGGATAATAGGATTCCATCTTCCAGGACAATTCTCAAGAAAAAACACCAGTTCTGTGTTTCTCGTTTATTTTCAGATGCAGTTGGTTAGTTTACAACACAAATAAGTTAAAATCATTTACAGTTTACATGTAAAAACTCGTTATACAAAAACCAAATTAAAACAGGCAACTTAGCAATTGGCAAACAAACAATAGACATCCCGTCCAACCGGGCGGAGGATAAAATGAGATTTTATCAGTGCGACGTACTAGCAGTTAATGAGAGAGCGAAATTCAAAAATTGACCGTTTTTATAATTTGTTACAGTTCCCACCGACTTAGGTAGCAACTGTGGGTTACTGCAACCATTTGCCTGGGGCGGTAGAAAGATTTCAAATGACTCTCCTATAATGCTTTTATTGATATTGAATTTACTTCACGGATTTACATAAATGAAGTTAAATAAAGTAATATTTTTTTGCCAATGATTTTTTTTTAAATAAATTGCTACAATTAAAGGAGACTCAAGAGATGGTTTTGGGCACTCTGCAAAACTGGGGTGTGTCATATTTAACAGGCCTATATATAAATATAATCTTGTTCAATACAGTATCATTAAAATAGCAAAAAAAAAATACATTTAACATGATTAAAGTCACTAAAGTTCAACGATATTATTAATAATTAGATAAAAAATCAGATGAGTTCAACTGAAACTGCTTATAAAAAGAAATATTGTTTATTCATGATAAAATGTATGGTCCTTAAGAAAGATAACATTATAATTATATCATTAGTGCAAGTTTATCAGTTTCATAATATTATTTAATAATTAGCAACTTTGTAAAGGATCGTTTGGCCGTAAAAGAAAATAGTTCAATGAACGCTCGATGTAAATCTCACGTTGCGATATTTATTTTGTTAACTATTAAAACGGAATTAAAATAAATAATATATTAGTATTATGATTTATAAAATAAGTCACAGAACTTCAGATCAGATAACGACGAGGGTCAGATTGTTATCGGTCAATGTTATTTTACACGTGGAATCCAGGATATTTATCGAATATTAAAAAATACATGAATCAATGAAAACAAATAAACATGCACCTTATTTTATCAATGAAAATTTGTCTGCACATATCGAAGTTATACTGACAGAAGGCATTAAATCATTAAAGCAAATTTTGCGATAATTCGTATTTTTTTCAAAGTTAGAACTCTCGTTAGTTAGTACATACAATTGTATGCTTTTCAAAAAAAAAATTTGTACATTATAAAGAACCAACTTTTTGGCATTCAAATCTTTATATTTGATAGCAATGAGTTACATTTATATCATGCTTCTTGACGGAATAAGAAAATAATGATATGACTTAATATTGTTTATTTTTTAAGTCATTATATTATATGACTTCGCGCTTTCTACCTGTGCGTATAACGTTGAATTGCATACATTTTGACATTTAAAACAGAAATCCGTCAAAAATTGACTTATACATTCTGTCAGTATATCCTCAATAATATAATCTAAACTCCAGTGGGGCATGGAAATATAAGTAGATAAATTTTCAATGATAGATAAAATAAGGTGCACGTTTATTTGTGTTTATTGATTCATATATTTTATAATACTCCGGATTCCACGTGTCAAACAACATTGACTGATAACAATCTGACCCTCGTCGTTATCTGAAGTTCTGAAACATATTTTATGAATCATTAATATATTATTTATTCTGCAGCAAAATATCTCCAAATGTGTTTGTCTTGTATGTAGTAAGAAAGGATTAACATATGAACTGTCCACCATGAGCGCCTAATTCTCGCTTCTCTTCATTAAAAACAACATTATTATTATCTTTATTGTTACAGGCGAGTCGAGCGTTGACCAACATACGTAAAGACGCTGCTCTTCAGTCTTTGTTTTGCTTCGATTCCGTCTTCCGAATCGTCTGTAAAAACCATACATGAAAATTCACCCGTACAATATAAACCCAAAAATTAAATTGCAAGTGTTTTTATTGATTACCCGGCATGCGTTGCAGTGTCACTCAAAGAAAGAAAGTGTTCGTGTTTTTATTCTGTTTATTGATGAGCTTTTGGGAGCTACACAATATTTTTTGTTTCATCTGGTGCGTACACGAATAAATCAGAAGGTTTTCCGCGATGTCGCCGTTCACACGTATTTGATTTTTTTTTCAGAAACCTTCACGGGTGTGCGCACAACAACTCACCAATGTTTAATTTCGAAATCGGATGAATGGTAAAGGAACGCATAGATATAACACATACACAAACTCAAACAGTTACTATCAATATCAAAACACGTTTTGACAAATGTATTTCATTTGCCTACGATGTACATTACAGTGCTAAACTCTAAACGTAAATGGATACAATAGGTATTCACAGTTTGAAGAAGTATTTCTGCTGTTTGGAAACATAGTTTTCCCTTTATCCCGTTACTCGACGTAAGCTTAGTTTCCCCATGGGTGTTTTCTCAAATAAGGTGTGTAGCCGTATAAAACAATAAATGGTCAACGACACACTGAACACGTGTTAACTTGATATTTACATATTAATAATGAAGAACTTTGCCTGTAATAAATTTTATTATACTACAAAACAGGTAATAAAGCCGGAAAAATAACATGATTACTTTTCAAGGGGACATAATCATAATGAAAATTGTTTTTCTGGGAAACAGTATTATACCATTTTCCCTCGGTGACTTCCAGTTGGTATTCGAGGATGAAACCAGTGACATATGCTTAAACTTTCCGAGAAAAGTGGATCGTAGTAGTCTAGTTACTATTTACTTAAAGGAGCTAATATTGATTGTACAATCAAAAACGGTGTTCGAAAATTTACGACACGTTAATATTGATGTGATAAAGAAACACTGTCAACATAGATGTAAGTCAACAGAATTTATTAGTTACCTATCTCTACTATATAGCAGAAAACATGTACATATAAACATGAACGTGTGTATATCTGTCTGTTACAAAAACTCCCCCCAAACGGTGTACAGTAGCGAGGTAAAATATGCTCACGTCATTATGATTGCCATTTCTAGGTCAATTTTTGTAAATTTATAATCAAATTTTGTAAATTTTCATTATTTTTGTCTCTACCGACTCGGGTTTCGCCTGTCGGCATCTTCAGGTATTCGAATAGACGAATGAATTCGATTTGAGTTGTTCTTGGAAAATGAACATACGTGGTATTATTAATGCATTGAAATTTCATTGATTCTAACTATCTATATAAACATCTTGTATTTTTTTAAGTAGGGGTGAAGAAATAATGTTTGTTTGGTCATTAAAGAGGTTATTACCTTGATTATTTCTATCAATTTCCAGTTGTTCGTATAGATTAAGTCTAGAGCCTTTATTACACAAATGCAGGTATACCGTACCTGAATAATTAGACGTTATGCTATGATACTTTAACCCGATAAACGCGCTGGACATGTTGACAAGTCCAAGACTTTATCTCGTATTTCTGGCCAAGCTAGAAGAGAAAACTCGTGGATAGTTCAAACCTTTAGGTAGAGAAATTAGGCAACAGATCATGAAAATGTCCAGTACACAAGAAAATATATTTTTGAAAAGAGTTCACGATACTCAGTCTTTCAAATTTCAGCTCTGAACTGCCGATACGCAGCATTAACCGTCAGCCCTATGTATTACACATACTTATGCAGCTACACGCTTGCTTGTGTGCGTGTTGGCGGTATATATGAATTCTGGCCGCAGCCGTTTCGCTTGCATAGCCGTAGATAAAATATTTTTCAGCTTCTTCATTTTCTGCGATTTATTTTAGCGAGAATGCTGCGAGTTTACTTTGAATAACTAATATATATTTCACATAATTCTCCATTTTTTACTCTTGAAATTGATTTAATTTTAGCTATAGTGAACGTTTTAACAGATCGATTAATTGAAAATAAATACGTGTGAAAACGGCTTGCGCTGTAAGGATTGAAGAGGTGGTTCGCGAATTGAAAATCTATTGTTTTTTTATTATTAAATGATATTGTATTATTTTCTTTAACTCTAGTTGAAATACTCATTCATCTCTGTCTAATGTGTAGCGAATCACAGAAATTTTGCAAATTACGCTCCTGTCTAGTTTATTAGTTTTAAAATTAGGTATTAGGTTTATATAAATTCTATCCAATAAGTTGTCTTTTGTTTAGATAATTCATATTGTAAATTATCACTGGGTCTGTTCATGCGAAGTGTTTACAATAATTTTTAATGATTCGAAAAAAGAACCGATAAAGATAAAAATAATGGCAGAACGGATTGTTTACAATTCAATGAAATAAAATATCAGTTATTTTTGCCAGTTGTTTATAAGTTCGCAGAAATATTTTTAATGTAATTTTTATACCGTAATCCAAATAAAATTTTACGTAAAATCATATCTGGTGTACGCGTTGCGATTTGGTTCTGACAGTCATTTATATTAAATCAAGAAACATGTGGTCGGCATATTTTTATTTTAGTTTTCGCCCATATTGCTTAACAAGACATGTCTGTAATAAAATGTGAAAAAATTCATAATGAAATGAATAAAAAGCAACAATTTTTATTACTTTTATTGCCGCTACACTGGGCCAAGATTTTTTTTATTCACCGCGTAATGGATATCGCGAACTGGCATACATAACAACATCCACAATGTAAAAAAACATCGAAACCAAACTACCGGGAAATCATAATATGTAATTCGTATATCGATAGTGTTTTCGCCAATTGATGTAACCCTATATATATACAAAAATGAGTTTTAATTATTGGATGAATTATAAACAAATTTACCACTTTTTGAAACGGAGACATCATTTTACATTGGTTTTAGATTTAAAACTTACCGTATCTACAGACATGAAAATTTACAGGGGTGCATTTCTAAGATTCATAACGCAACTCACCATATAATGTTTTCGATAAAAACAGTTTTTACTCTCTCCAAAACAATTTCAATTTTTTAGGGTTTCATCAGTTGGCCAAAACATCGTCGATATGTATTAGATCAGAGCGTTTCCTACAGGATCAAGGCGATATGGCAATTGTCGTTAGACCAAAGGTCCGGGCCGTGTTCGGGTAAGCGGGGTTAGGAATTTATAGTTAAGAAAAACAAATTCGGGCTATGTTCGGACTATAGTGTGTATTAACCATATTGTCAGCTTAGATATATCTTAGCAAAATGTTCAGGAGAGCACGGAACCAGAATAAATTCAGTTTTAACATATGTTATTTTAAGAATTTCACATTTGTTATATGAATAAAGATTTTAATTTGTATACTCCCTTGAAAATTTTTCTGAAATGCAGATACACAATTTGCTGCGTATATAAAAGTTAATAATTTATTACACATTTGTTATGAATACACATAGCTGGAAATATGGAAACAATAACATCTTTTGACTGAAAATTATGAAGTCGTCAAAAACATCTTTTGGGAACTTCAAAAAGCTAAAGATGAAACCGTGCTTTCTTTATTTACGAGTGACCAATACTTTATTTATTGGTACATAGATATGGCGTCCGTGGCGCAGTTGGTAACGTCATTGGCTACGGTTACGAATATCTCGGTTTCAATTCCCGGTGCGGACGGTTTTCATAAATTGATTTTTCAATCGATTTATGGATTTCTGTTCGTAGTCTGAGTGTTTGTGATGTCCAAAACTCCTTCCCACCCATCCGATCATCACGGGGCGTAGCGAGAGAAATTAGCTAACCACTAGTCCTGTCCTAGCCCTATCCTTCTACCCCTACTCTCTTCGAATAAAAAAGAGAGGAAAAACAGAAAAAATCTGTTAAGATACCTCCATTAGGAGACCATATGCTCCACATTGGGAGCGAAAATGGGAAAAAAAACAGACATAGTGAGAATATTATTGAGTAGCCAAAAATTTATTATTTATAAATAAAATTGATTGCAGTCAACTAATTGCAAATTGAAAAAAGAGAATTGGTCTTCGGGTCGGGTTCGGGTAACAATTGTGATATTGCGGGCTCGGACCGGATAATTTAATCAAATTTAGGCCCGTGCAGACCTACATGTGCAAACAGGAACG
Source organism: Himalopsyche phryganea (assembly GCA_022494535.1). NCBI lineage: Eukaryota > Metazoa > Arthropoda > Insecta > Trichoptera > Rhyacophilidae > Himalopsyche > Himalopsyche phryganea. The sequence goes on along the minus strand of JAGVSL010000095.1, from coordinate 529,536 downwards.
TCTATAGTATGACCCTGATAAAACAATATATGCAACCATAAAAAGAATGCGCATATTGAATACGCCTGAACAAAACCTCATCACATTTCTTTTGCCGTTGCAACATACGTTTTAAATAAAAAACAATGTGTCTTTTGATAAAATTTGCGGCTCGCAATACTGCTTTCATTATGTACCACATGATTACGCTGAAATTAACTCGCGGCTGCTATAAAATTGTAATAATTTCACGCGACTGTCCACTTTTTTTTCGTCATAGGTTTAACAAAGTGACTTTTGCAGGATTTACTCGGAACTGACACACACAAAAACAAAAAAAACATATATATAATCGAGTCACAACGGCCGATCGTGAGAACAACGAGCTAGAAATTAGTAATTTAATATGACACAGAAGGTTGGTCAAACACAGTCATTTCTTCGCAAAAGAATCATTCTTCCATTACTGTTTCGTGTAGAAAGAAACCATGAGATTTTATGAATTACAAATGTAGATATAACCAGTGTTGTAGTACCAAATAAAAAAGTACCAGGGCAGTCATTTTTTTCACCCCTCCTGCCTTTTATTCGTCATTTAAAAAAGTGATTTACGAAAGCCATATCCCTATTTTTGAAGGAAATGTGAAAGAATTAACAATTTTAATGAAACGTCATACATGAAAGCGAGATCCATCAAATTATATTTTTAATATATTCGAAAAGTAAGCCCCACTAAGCCACTGAATATAACGTTGTCGATTGATTCAGTGGAAACTTCTGTAGAAGTCAATTTTAATTTAATCGATATAAAAATATATCGTTTCAATATTAAGTTATGCACCTCGGAGGGTTGATCACGTGAAAATTCAAACGGCTGCATACATAACGCGTGCATGTGGTAAGACAACCGACTTCAATTCGATCCTAATCAATCAATAAATATGTAGCACGGTAGGAATAATCAAATATTGGCCTAGTCGTTCTATTCATCAGTTTTCATTTTATTACCATTATGTTTTGCGGAAATTTTGTAATGTATCAGTACTTACTGTTCATAAAAGAATGTTTTACGCGCCATTAGGGGTTTGTTGATCATACCTGAAATAAAATAAAAGATAAAAAATTAGTATGTAAGTAACAAGGTTTTTTCTTATATTAATAATGTCTTTAATAATTATCAGAGCGGGAAAATAAAACTCCATTTATTCTTTATTTTGAATTTAACGTAATGAAAAGAAGCTTTTTTGTGCCTGCCGTAAAAAGTGTAAATACTTTTTACCTCAATAAGAACGATAAATATTAGTTCCTATCCTTTAATAAATGAATAATGACGATAATTAGTCAAAATAAAATATCATTTGCAGTCAATTTGTCTATGAAAGAAATACGATAACCCTTCTGAGATATAGTATGGTAAAACGCAAAGAAAAATTTAAGCAGTTTAAATTATTAAGGGTGTGGAATTCCGAACCCCAAATAATGATTTTAAAGCCCTTTGGTATAATCAACGTGTCAACATAAGATAACTTTTCACACTGCAACAGCGGCGATGTGAACTTTGACAAATTCATGCGACACGATTACATTCCTCCACTGATTCGTTCAAGTCAAGTCGATAGAATTACAGCCGGTTTTAGCAATCACCAATGAGAGATGGCTAAATGCCATTATTCTCAATATTAATTATTGCGACTTTAAATCAGCATTTGTTTTAAAATACGTACATAAGAAACTTATTCACAGTGGAATGGTCGAGGAGGACTGCCAATGATTAAAATAATCGGTCGTTTTCTGTAATTGATGATTACACATACATACTTTAATGATTTTAAATTGGTAATAATTCAACAACGCTCATTGACGGCTTTAAGAGTAAAAACGTAAATTTTACAATACATATTGCATCCTATCATTTTTAATAGAAGATATCAACTAAGGGTGCTGTCATAGATGCAATTTCAATATCAAATTTGAATCGTTCAAATTTTGTACATTTCCATACTTTTCCCCCCACATACAACTCGGGTTTCGCCTTTCGTTATCTTCAGGCGTTCGAGTACAAGGATGAACTTGAACTGACACTCGACTGCTCAAAGATTGCTAAAGGCAACACCCGGGTCGTTAGTGAAGGAAGGTATGGAAATCAAAAATAAAATATAATACGTAATTAACAAAAACTCTTTTCAATCAAAAAAATCAAGTCAAATGAATATATCGTTATGAATAAGCAATCAAACACTTAAACAAACCTCGAAGACAGATATAAAATAGAGAGTTAAAGGCATTTCAGAAAAAGACTTAAAACATATATTTAAAACTTAAAGCGAAGTCGTTGGGTTGGGTGACGAAAGTTATATTAAACCTAACATTATGTTCAGCTTACTAGATAAATAAATTGACCCAGTAACTTTCAACACATCAACGTGCCATTAAACCCTTCTTACAGCTTTGATGATGGGGTGTTGTTGAAAAAAAGGCGATCAGTTTAAAAACAAAACGACAGATTACGCTCGCAGGCTTTATTTCATTCTGAAAACGACTTTTAAGAGTGAGAGCTTGACGAGAGCTTGGGAGCCCACACGCAGAGCTTTCAATAAACAACGAACCTATTTACGTCACACGCATTTAAATAGATATCAGATTGTGTTACAATTAAAACAGCACGTGCGATTTGCGTGAATTATTTTAATCTTCATTGATTTCAACAATGCACTTCCAGTCTTCCCAAAATGTATAGTTTCATTTCAAATAAGGTAAAAATAAGAGAGTATTCAGGTATATAAGAATATTACCAGTCAGTTGACAGCTATTTCGGCAATGCACCGTCGTAAGAACTATGCTTAAACTTAATTTAGCTTAGCTATAAATACTGTTTTAGAAATACAAGCTGATTAAATCTATTAATTTCCAGTTGTTCTAAAAAATTAAGCCTAGGGATTTTATTACACAAATTCAGGCATAATGAATGTTTGCGAATTGAAAATCTGTAGCCATACATACTGTTGTAGAAGAAATAGACATTTTATATAATAACATCATAACTTTCAGTTAAAATTAAAATATTTAATGTACAATTGAGTCTTTAAGCTGTCCTAAGAAAAGGAATTATGCCTATTTACGTGAGTTTCTTGTAATGGTATAAGTAAGGGTGATGAATTAATGTGATTCGTCATTGTCAATTTAGATATAATCGAGGTAATAACCTTCTTAATAATAATGGAATTCTACCAAATAAATCTCAATTCAATCAATAAATTTCAATACAGTTTATGGTATTTAGTTGAATTCTGGGATTTGTTTACGTCACTTCCCTTATAGCTTATAGCCACCTCATTCCTAGTGCAGTTGAGGGCTATAGTATCATAACTCATAATCTCCAGCATAATAGTATGGCAAAAATTATTTATGAATTGTTCTTCGTGTTCACACCTACTTTATAATTTAAATAGTAGGTCCATTTAAGGTATAAAATTTATTTCTAAACTTACAAACTCCCATCTAAAATTAATGTGATTTTGTTTTCATTTTCAAAACGCATAATCTCCATTCCAGCCAATGAGAGTGTGCAGAATTGCACTGCCATGAACACCAGTGTTGGTTAACATATCATGTTGTCAGCGTCTGGTGTATGCATCTGTAACTGTAGCATGAAAACGGTTTTGGGTTTCTTAAAAACAAGCATTGGTGGAGATTCTCATTTATGATACTACAGCCCTCAGTTTTGACGCTTCGTGTGCTCCCTGATACATTACAACATATTTGACGAACTTTGAATACGATTTGAATGTGGATTCAGGAACAAATCATTATGACGTTTATTGGATTTCAATAAATTTGTTAACAAACGTAACTTTTTTTAATGGTATGCAGTAAGCCTGCACAGACTCGTGTGTAAACGATTACTTGTCTTCGTAGAGAGATTTATTCTTCGAGATTAAAGTGCATTTTGTATCTTTCCAATATTATTATTCCGCTGCATTTTATGATAAAACGTGGCACGGAAAAAAGATATTTTGTTATTTTTCCCGAGGCTGTAAAATTTATGGCCCGTGAGACGATTTTGTTTTTTTATTATTTTGTTCACCCCATTTTTAATATCGCTATAAATTAGAGACAACCCGATGGTCTCGTAAAACAAGACATTATAAAAAAAATCAATACTAAAAGATTTTCAGCGGGTTAATATTTCATTTTAGATGGTTTGCGTCGTGAAATGGAAATTCTTGAGAATTAAAGCAATCAAAAACCAATTACGCCAATAACGCAGAAAGCAGCCAGTAGACAGAGATGAGAATTTTGTTTTTGAAAACAACATATCAATCATTAATTCATTTTTTTTCAACTTAGCCGTGACACATTTTTTTCGCATTTCACATTATATTCACATATATTCACAAACAAATTAGTGGACTTAAATAATTACTAATAAAAAGTCAAGTCCGTGGTGTAGTGATCAACGTCGTTGACATCGCTCACGAATTTTACGGGTTCGAATCCCAGCACGGAAAGTTTAATAAATCGATTTTTCAATCGATTTATGGATTTCTGTTCGAAGGCATGGTTATTTGTTATATTGAAATTCCCTCCCACCCATCTGATCCGAAAAACGGGGCAGAGCGCGAGCGATTAGCTAACCACTAGTCCTGACCTATTCTTCTATCCCTACTTTCTTTTAAAAAATGTTCTCTTTTTCGAAGAGAGTAGGGATAGAAGGATATGGCTACGACAGGACTAGTGGTTAACTAATCGCTCTCGCTACACCCCGTTTTTAGACATCAAAATTATCACTAACATTTATGCCTACCAACAGAAATTCACAGATCGACAAAAAGATCAATTTATGAACTCTCAGTACTAGGACTTGATCCCGAGACATCCGTAACTGTAGCCGACGACGTTAACCACTGCACCACGGAGTCGACATATTGTTAAAAAATTTAAAAATACACTTACGTGAACGCGATAGACGAGAATTAATGGAATCATAATATTATATCGCTCACGAAGCCGGTCCTGATGTTAAGTAAAATTAACATAGTTGTTTACAGCTTTATATTGTTAAAATACCTACAACGAAAGATGATACTATAAATAATATTGCTGTGATGCCAAGCTGTAGCAAAAAAAAATGCATTCGCAGATTTCTACACACAACATGTAACTTTATAGCTCTATCCAAGATATTTTGGTTAGACCCATAAAAGTCACGATTTATCTCTACCCCAACTCGCATGAGCTTGCAGTAAATTAAACGCATTCTAATCTGATAACGCACGGGATTCGAGCCCGGAAGTTTGATCTCGCTCAGTGCCCGCGTCCCTCAGGAATCCAGAGGGTGATTCAGCGGATTTTTGGGGTTATTTTTAAAACGTTTACAGACTCATTGGGTAGATTTAGCCCCAGGCGTTAAATTATTACAACTCTTCCGTAGTGGCGTGCAGTTTGAGGAGGGTTATGCACAGTACGGTTCAAAACTATATTGTTATATTAACTGAATTTATATTTTTTATAATATTTAGGAATAAAATCAATAAAATTTCCTGTCTTCAAGGAAATTGAATGGAGCCAATCTACAATAATGTTAAGCTGAGATAATGACACTTTTGCAATCACATGAAATTACAAATGTAGGAAAGCCACAGCTGTGAGTAATCATTTATATGATGGATAAAGCAATAATTGAATGTTATTTCTATTAAATGTTGAGTATAACCAACTGACTAAAGGTTTTATTTATAATGTATGATCAATCAGTTTATTTTAATTGTAAATAGAGTAGTGTGACAGTTACCATAGTGCCTGGCTTCTTTGATCATCACAGTATAACCACACTGTTTTATTCAAATAATTTATTTTTTCAGCCAAGCTATTTCAAGCAGAACTTAGAGTAAACCTTCGCACCTGATCTATATTATTATATTTCATACATTTTTGTTTTTTGTGGATAGCCAATCCACAACTTTCTACATAGCGTCATCCAATTTTGGTTAGTGTTAACTATAAAATCATTTCATTTTGGATCCTCTTTCAGGATTATTATTCATCTGCTTTTGTTCTTGTGGAATTCTCGTGGAATTATATATATGATAGATTAAATTACATATGTTCAGTAAATAATATTCTAAATTAAGCTATCAGATGAGGGTGCTTGGTTGAATTTCAACATCAAACTTAAATCTTTGTGTACATCGATCGTCCAGTTCATTACTCAGACATCTCCAAATAACCGATGTTGAGATAATCGGAAAAGCAATAGATATTCTAATCGTCATCATAAATCAAATATCATTGATTTTTATCTGAATTGAATACGTTTTATGAACAGGTGTTTAACAATTAGGTACTTACAGAGTAAAGTCATTTATATACTGACTGTTTAGGTAGTACAAAATAAATGGCCTATTCCGTTTTTTGGCCAGTAATTAATCGAAATGGTCATTTATTAAATTAAACGATCAGGTATTTATATAAAACGGCCGTTTTTAATCAAACCTAACCTATCTTTTTTATTTGGCCATTATTTCCTGACCAAACATAATTATTAACTGACGATTTATTATTTCTTACTGGCCATTTATATACCAAATAATAGGTTGCCAAAAAAGTTGTGTTTAATAATAGAGTAAAAAATAATAAAGTAATAATTATAATAATTATAAAATAAACCCTCTTTATGAATCTATATGATCCACATAGTAGACATAAACGACCACTGTATATGATATATTTATATATTAAGTGAAAAATATATTACATTTTATACATAATATAGTAAATTACGGAAATAAATTTAACCAAGTATGATGGAAAAAATGGTCGGGCAAAAATGATATAGAAAGATAAATCAATAAAACATTACGAAACGTCATATTTCCGTTCTCATCGATTTTTGCATCAATATATCCAATGAATAAATTAATTTTTTAACCCATTGTAATCACCCCTGTAATCGAACCCAGTGAATTAAGCGTATCACGCTGCTTACCATAATGAATACACATAACACAATGCACCTCGTTGTCACAATCGTAAATCATTATTAGCAATGAGATTTCCTTGAACGCGAATTTCACACCTTAAATTACATCAATAAAGAATGACTGCATACGAAACGCATTATGAAAAAATCACCGAACTTAATAATGGCGAAACGTGCGACCCCCTCCGCTAAAATCCTTTTAGGAAGGGGTTTTAATTCAAATTTTAAATCGAAGGGTTTAACTACCCTTAAGGTATTTATATTTTGAAAAAAAAGTATGCCAACCCTGAGAGAAACGTAAGAATAATACGTCAATAGGTACTTAAGTTCCAAAGTGTAATAAGTAAAAAAAAACAATTTTGAGTTAAGTATGAGGAAATTTTTAGACTATCGATACCTACCAGTTTAAAAATGAAAGTGGTAATCTGTGATTATCATTACTTAAGATTTAAGATACAAACTGCTACAACTACGAAAATCATGTGAAAACCTCGGAAAAATCCTTTTATTATTATTACAAAAAATAATATTATATTTATAATATTATAAATACATTTTCCAGATAATTTTAGAATTTCATTAAAATCTACAAAAATTAGATGTACAGTAGAAAATTAAGCCTGTCCAAAATCCTGTTTCCTCATTATCTCAAAACTATGCTTTTTGAGTCGTTACACTTTGAAACTGAGCTATCAATGTATAACGAACAGTAGAAGATTTAGTTTTCCGAAGGAATAAAAAGATTTTATAAAACACTAGTGAGTACCCGGCATGCGTTGCAATGCTTGTGTTTTAATTCTGTTTATTGAACTGCTTTTGGATTAGAGGTCTGCACAGGCCGAAATTTTATAGACTTACCCGGTTCGAGCCCACCATCTTCAGGTCTGGCCCGACCCGAACCCGAGTTTCAATATCACACTTGTTATAACACAATATTTTTGTTTTTCGTCTGGTGCGTACACGAATAAATCAGAAGGTTTTTCCTAGATGTCGCTGTATGTACGTATTTGATTCTTTTTTTCAATTTTAGATTTTCAATTTTTTTTCTTCAGATCCCTTCACGGGTGTGTGCACAACAACTCACCGAAGTTTCATCGAAATCGTATGAATGGTAAAGGAACGCGTAAAGGACAAACAAACATTTATTTTATATCATTTTTCCCGGCATGATCACAATAAGTCCTTCCTGAAAGTTTCGTCGCGATCGGTTGAGTAGTTTAGGAGCCTATAAGATCCGGACAAACCAACAACCAACAAACAGACATTCATTTTTATATATATAAAACATTAATGTATCGTTTTACAGCATCTAATATCATAGAATAATTATAAAGGTACATAGAGTTGTAACAATCTGAATGATAGTATCTACAATGTGTATGTTTATAATGAACATATTTTTATGAATCGAATTCTGTACGTAATCCAGTGTTATTCACAGCTAGTCTTCTTATTGTCAGCAGTCTACAATTCTCCTAAATGGAAAAGACTTTTCTGCAAAGATGCACTCGTTCCCAATATGATAAAACTAGTATTTATAACCCGACTTCAGAAGGAAAATAAGGCGTTAACGTTAGGCCATTCCACGCCGTATTCCTTTGTACTCCGGCTGTAGGATTTAGGATCGCGGGATCCAAACATCGATCTAGAATCACAGAATCCATATATATTAATACGCTGACACGCTCTTTGTTAAGTATACAGAAATCATATCCGTGTAGTAAAAAATACAAAGTTATACGGCGTATAATCTACCTCATGTAACACGACAAAACATAGTTGAGGAATTAATAATACTGTTACAAGTTGTAAGTAGCGCAAGTTGACCTAGAAATCACAGCCAGAACGACATGTGCACATTTCACTTCGCTACTGTACACCGTTTGGGAGGAGTTCTTGTAACAGACAGATACATGTATTTTCTGCTACATAGTAGAAATTAACAGACAGCTTAATCCAAAATAATGTTAACAGTCGTATTAATTAAAAATTATCCATTATTTTCAGTATCTAGCAAAATGTACAAATGTTAGCGGCGTTGCGGGCCCAATAGGCCACGCTGACTTGGTTTCAACCAAGACCAACTTTGAGGCATTCGATAAAATTGCAACATCATATGGAGAGCGGGATATTCTCTATTCCTGTTTAGATTCAACGCGGAGTAGATTAAACTCTAGCGCTACGGCGGATTCTCAGTATAAGGAAACACAGGATACTTAATATCGCCTAAAACTATGTGGCTGAACAAGTCACTTTTTCTTTTCTTAAGCACAATAGTGCATGGTTAACAGATCGGTCCCGTGCAGCTCTGCATCGAGCCAAGAGTATGAGGAGTAAATTCGTTTCCTTTTTTTGATCGTTATTGCGTTATGGAAGGCGGCCGTGAAACGATGGCGGCATACACATAACGAATGGAGGTGGGGAAACCAACTTGTATCATTTTAAATAAGCGTCGTTTTACAGGTGTATAATTATTATTCATATCTAGTTTCGAAACCTTTTTAGGCGGCTAGACTGGATAAATGCGTGAATGCAAATATAGCAATTAATGCGAGTTATGATTCGCTTCGCTGATGCTTAAAATGCTTATATCATACTATTTAAAAACACAATTCCGTAATGAATCGATTACAATTTTAACCTTGACGCGTCAGAAATGCATCAGCGTAAATTTTATAATCACATATACAGCACAAAATGAATTAAATACGGCTTGAAAATGTAATGATTATTGCAAGTCATCAAGAGACGGAAGCAACTACATTTCCGGTAATTAATTTGTTTTAGTTTGTTGGTATTAAAATAACAAGAAGCTCATTTCCGTTTTTCAACTTAGACAAATTTACCGCTGTCAAAAAAAAACACAGGTTAAAATAATCATACATTACAATTTACTGCTATGCAAAACAGTTCATGGTTTTTGGAGTAAATAAAACATCTGTGCAATGGGTTATACATAAGATATGCGATGAGACGATGATGGGAAGGATAATGAAAATAATGCCATTAATTTAAATATACAACCCTTTATTTCATTGACAATCATATACTAAAGATTTGTTGATTGATTTTTTCAAACCATGTCAGCTCCCAATGTCACGCATATGGCCTCGTGATGGAGTTATCTCAGCAGACGTTTTTCTATAAGAACAGCTTGTTTCTCAGTTTCTCAACCTTTCTTTATCGAAAAGAGTAGGGTTGGAGGGAGTTTTAGACATTACAAACAACCATGTCTTCGAGCAGAAATCCATAAATCGATTGAAAAATCAATACATGAAACTGTTTCTACTACGATTCCAGCCAGTGAGATTCGCAACTGAGGCGTTTCACAATGGACCTGTCGAAAATTTTATTAAATATCATTTACCACTAAGCATTAGCGACGCGGCGCCGGTATCGTTGATTCGCATATTTAATGTGCCCATTTTGTATGTACTTGTATTGTATGTAAATGACGGATTTGTCCCTAATTTTGTCCAAAATAATATTATCAAATAAGGTCTTAGTAGTCTAATAATGATTAATAATCTTGGCATAAAGTTGACACTGAACGCTGTAATCTAAGACATTTTAATTCCTAAAGAGGTGGACTCCATAACTAACGCAAATCGAACGTGAAGAAGATGTAATATATTGTGTACATTATGCAGTCCGTGTGCTTAAAATTGACCTTACTCTCGATTTCTGAAAAAGCGCAGACAAGCGCGTGCATAATTACCGATAAATGACATTACCAGTAAAAATTAGAAGTCGACGCCGTAATTATTAGGTAATTATTTATTCTTTTTCGGAAGACGAAATGAAATGAGCCCTTAAGAAACATGAGTCAATCATCTTAATGTCCGTTTGGTATTGTTTAAGGGCCTGTATTTATTGGGACAGTAATTAATCAAAAAGGTCATTCATTAATTCGATAAATGGTCAGTATACACGTGGTAAGTTAATAAAATAAACGGTCAGTTATTTATATAAAATGGTCAGTTATTAAATTAAACCTAATTTATTATTTTATCTTTTTTACTTAGTTAACCTAATCTAACCATCCTTTAATATTTACTGACCATATCTTTAATATTTACTTACCATTTTTATTTTTCTATTGACCGTTTTATGCATTTGTTACTAACCGTTTCTTTAATATTTACTGACCGTTAATTGAATTAGATACTGACCAAATAAATTAAGTTTACGTTTGAATGTATGTCGTGAAACAATATGGCTTTCTGTCATAAATAACCTGACGTAATAAGAGACAAATTTACCGATAATTACAAGTCACTTTTAAGGTGTTAACTGTCAATTCTTAGTGGAAAGACATTATATTTAAAAAAATAAAACACAATTCATTTGTACTACTACCACATAATATGTACAAGCTTAAATTTAATTATATTTACTGGTAAAACGGTTTCTCGAAAACTGATAATACATGCTTGATATGTTCTACGTCAGAAAACGGAGCGTTATGCGTGAGGCAACTGATGAGATTTTGAAGATAAGGATTATTGACTGGTTTGTTTTATTATTGATATTTAATGAAGGGAAGATGGCCTTGTAAAGGCCAACGACAGAGTTATCTGCGCCGTTTTGAAGAATTTGATGCACACGTGTTTATATAAATAAGTCAATTTGTTCCTGAAAATCGCGCATTCTTTTCAATATCACTTGAGTTACAACCAATTTTAAATATCAACAAAATAGTGTGAACATTGATTCTAATAAGCGGCGATTCTAAAAACCGAAGTAGTTCATAACGACGTTTTAAAAGCTTCCCTTTGAGATAAATGTTTTAAAATTAATTTATCGTAATTTTAAACAAGACGCAAAAGCAAACGTTTAAATTCAAATCGACTCTTCTCTTAGTTGTCGTCATGATTTTACTCGGCAAAAACAAAATCAAACAAAAACGCGCATGCATTTCAGTGCAATGTTGGCGTTTCCATCAGGTAAAAATTGCACGTACAAAGCTCGAAAAAACGTTGCCGAAATCAAAATAATGCCAGGTTGTTTAAAAATGTTAATTTTAATAACCAGTGGCATGATACAAACAGTATTTTGAATATGTTTTTACACATTTGACTTTATAATGCGGCTGATTCTAATACCCAGTGATCATATTAAGATGCACTCACTGTAACTATGATAATTGATTTAATGTTGAAGAAAATTGGGCATTCTTTCATTTAATTAAATAACAAAAACCAAACAATTGATATCATAGGCTACCCACCGGCTGATTGATGGTTTCGTTGACGTTGCATGGCTAGTCAAGTGTGTGAAGCCAGAGCCCCATACTGGTAGTGATGAATTATATTGAACATTGTATGTTAGCTGGAGTCACTGATACAACAATGATTTATTAATATAATTAGTAACAACTTCCTCATAATAACGGGGAAGAATTTCATCTCGGAGTTGATTAATGACTATTTCTTAATAACACATTGTCAATACTTCAAACGTAAAGTTGTTTGTATTTTTCAAACTTAGTGGTGTAATACTAATATTTAAAATATGTACTGTTAAATCATAATACGCTTGCTTGGTTGTTTCTTTATAATAATGATGGTTTTAAATATTAACGAAATGTTTTCAGTATCCAGAGATTTGTTTAAACCGATTCAACTGTTAGGTATTTGAAATCATTTTAAGTATAAATGATCAAAGAAATCCATCGTCAGGACTATTTTTAAACTAAGTATAGCATAGCTATGTAATAAATAGTGTTTTAGAAGAGATAGGCAATATTTGGTGACCCAAAAAACGTTTCATCACCTTTACTTAAGCCATTACAAGAAGCTCGCGTAATTACGCATAATCAATAAAATTTTAACGCATTTTCTCCAACTGTTTAATTAATAATACCATGTAGGTATGTTCCTTTGCCTAGAGCAACTCAAGAACACAATTAGTAGGTTAAATATTTTAATTTGAAATGATAAGTTATGATGTTAGAATAATTGAGATGACTTATTATATCTAAGATAAAGTAAGTTTAAACATGGCTCTGACGATGGTGTGAAGCTGAAATAAGTATCAAAAAACTGATACAATTTTTTTAGAACTGAATACTTTGATATTTTTATATATTATATTATATACCGACTAATAAAACTTAATTGACAGCTTCTATCTTTTATTGTGTTCAAAAATTGTCACCAACTAGATATATAATATAAAATATATTTTATTTGCGTTAATTCAACAAATTGGTTTAAAGTTAAAGAATATGGATAAAAAAACATACACTACCAATAATATACAAAAATTTACCAATATTTAAAAAAATTATACCTGCGGATAAAAAGATCGTGTTATATTTTACTTCCCATACCGAATCTATTATGTTAATACAATCCTTCAACAAAGGTTTGTTTGCACAAGGTATCGTCTTAATATGTCATATTTTTTATACTTTCTAAGCAAGCTAAAGGTTGAATACATAAGGGGGAAAGTTTGTATATTATTATTTGTGTCTCCTAGCCGACACCGTGGCAGAGGTCACATACACACCACTTAGTCCAAGGGACAATTTAATATTTGAGCATAATAATAATATACATTATAGCAATACTTCGCTTATCAAAATGGATACATTTTTTTTACCATATCCGCAGTATATATCAGTGTGGAGAATATGGCATCTTAATGGAAGAAGTTCAACGCTTGTTTTTCTGGGAGAGCTGCTTATTACTCAGTTGTTCAACCTCTCTTTTTGTAGGACAGGACTAGTGGTGGATTCCACCGCCTCTTTAGGATCGCATGCATGGAAGGGAATTAAATCACAAAATTCGATTCAAAAAACAATTTATGAAACCGTCCGAAATAGGGCTCAAATACGTAATCGAAGCTAACGACGCAAACCACTGCACCACGGACCCGGTGTAATGGATACATTTTAGAAGTTTAATTCATCGCAAAGGAAAAAATAGGACTATTAAATATTTATGACGTTTTTTGAAAGCCATTTACGCTGCCAATAAGATGCAGATAGTTAAATAGATAGCTTAAATCATTCGCTCTTACTGGCTCTTTGGATAGGGTAAGGGTACATGGATCGGGTAAGAAAACTTAATCGTTTTACCAAAAGCCCGTTTTTAAGATCGGATATGAGTGAATGGTGGACGGGAAAAAATGAAGACATTGACGTAAATGTGTTTGAATACAATTCCATAAGTGCATTTAAAAAAACACGGTAAGAAAAGTTCCTACAGCTCCTAAGTTAAGACAGTAATTGTGTAATAGTGCTGCGTTCGTTGTCCGTAGATATGAATCCACATTTAAATTCATCGAATTTCACATTGAAACTCCACACGTGGTCGTAACAATTTGCAATTGTCGTTATCACATAGTCACATTGCACTTTTATTGATGTGTTTGAGCAATAGTTTATTTTACAGGAATTCCTTTAAGGTAGTTTTGTTTTCACATTCAAAATTATTAGGTCAGTCAGACCAAATGGTAATTAAATAAATGACAAAATAATACTCTTCCCGACATCACCGGAGCATATCAATGATTAAACTCTTGCAACGAGAATTGAGCTACTGTATTTTTTTGATTATAATAAATAATATTAACTGAATTAATTTAATGAAATCAATTGTAATCGGATAAAGTGAACAAGTGAGGTTAGATAACTAATTGTAAAGGGGAAAGCGAGAAAGTTATTAAGATGTATGAAGAAAGCATTCTGGCATGTCCCGACAACTCACTTCGTTGTGTCATTTCTGATGTCCGAAACTATCTTGTCCACTAGCCTCATTTGATCCCAGGATTTAGTTTTATTCCACCCAGAGATTGATACGTCATTATTGCCGAGGCACCAAAACATGAAAGGCTTTTAAGAATCGGGATTTTTTCCTACCTTAATTTTGTTACATTGATAAGATGGTAAGGGCCGACTAGAATGTTTGGACAGGTGCTTCTAAAAAAGTTACATCCTAGGTTTACGATTAATATACATATAGTAAAATAACATAGATAATACCTAATTAACCTATAATTATTAAACAATTAAACGTGAGTATTCTATATACATAGCGTGTCTAATCGATTGATATTTGACCTCGGTTGGTTGTTCATATAATTGCATATCCTCCTATTGAGAATGTTGGCTTGATAGACGAAATAACAGGAGATGTAGTCCCTGATAATTACATGTTATCTCTTTCGTTATTTTCAAGGATTTGGGCGGGAGAAGTAGCGAATTGAGAAAAAATAACGTGGGGCTTGGCTTTACAACTAACATAAAACATACACGTTGTCAAAATAATCATATTAGAACAATAAATTTTCAAGAAAACTAGCTGTGGAGATGAAATATACAATTATTTATTTATTTAATGCTATTTTAGTTTTTGTTGAGATGTTGTTCAAGTATCGCGAATAAGGTTGTAATGTAACTTTATTAAATAATGTTTATTTAACGTCGAAGCATCCCCCAAGCAAATGTATTGCATGGGCATTGCACGTAGATAGGTGAAAACAAAATCAACATAAAAAATGTAATTTGACACCCTTCCCGGGGTAGAGATTGAGGAATCCATTAGATTCCCCGGCGGTCCTCAAACTTTATATACATATTCTAATATACCTATTCCTTATTCAAATAAATCTTGAGTACACACCATCACAGAATCGATGTAGTAATTCAATTGTAGTAAGGATTTTTTTTACATTATGTATTCATATTTCATGTGTGTTACATTAGATTTCCACCTTGTGTAATTTAGTTCTTCATAAATAACTTCTAAAAGCGTAATTCGTAATGTGCAATTCAATATACCTAACGTATTTCCATCATCGAAATGTGTTACTAGACTAGCACGATAATTAAATCAGATTTATGCGAAATTCTTTTACCCAAAATGTTTCACTACAAATTTTGGCGTAAATGTGACGAAACTATACTATATGTGGATTATTGGCATAGCTTTACGGATACAATACTTATTGCATACCCGATGGACATGGTTTCATTTTACGAGAGAATATGACCAACTAAATTCTGCACCAGTATCATGGCTTGGAGTTATTATGGTGATGCAGACCTGGAAGACTGTAATATCTATCACTAGTAGCATGAACAAGGAAAAAACAAGTTTAGTATCAAGCAACAAAACACCCCAATAAGCAATCGATGATAACATAATATAATGCCGAAAATGAGCATAAACAGAAAATCCCGCGTCCCAGAAAGACGAGGTTAACAAATTGAACAAAAGTAATATTAAATTAACTAGATTTTTATCAGTCGCACATTTTGATATCGTTTTAATTTATCATTAGAATTATTACGAGATTAATTTATTTTAACAAAATGTAGACTTCATTTCATCTAAGAGCCCAAGGGCATAGTTTGGAAATGAAGCCTCTATTAAGTTTGAAATATCACCGCCATTATTAAGTTCTTCAAAATAAATTAGTATTCATTCTATGATCTACTCATTTGCTACAACTATGAACGTTGGAACAATGCGTTGAACTCAATAATTTAAGACATTGACACCATTTTATTTGTAGGTTAACTAATTGGTGCATCCCAGTAAATGTATTTTCTTTATTGTCTCATCAAGATTTGATCAATTACTCGATTATTAGAATAGATTGAGAATCGCACCCATTAGCCGAAAATGTATTCGACAAAACAGCGCTTACCAGAGACAACAGACTGGAAAAAATAGACGGCGTATCACCAAGGACGTTATCTATGGCGGGAATCGAAGCGCGTAAAGGGAAACGGAGGATTCAAAAATAGAACACAACATATTGTGACAGATATGGAACAAAATGGCGGCATTCAAGGCATGTGTTGCTTCTGTCCTATGCAAGGTTATATTCCTCGTTAAAGCGGGCGTTTTTGACAGGGATTGATCAAATTTAATGACATCATTTTGCTACGACAGAGATAATGACAATGCAAAATGTAGGCATTGGATGTGATGAAGCAACGCTTGCAGTTTGGCGCCAGATTAATTAAATCGATAACATAATATTCATAGGTTCAATTACTATTTTATTATCTATGATTTTTGTAATGTGAAAGCAACACGGACGTTGTCATATTGAAATATCCGTTCAGAAACAGTGCATTTGTGAACATTTACTCACGGAAGTCGTTTTAGTTACTTAGTATACTGCCGTTTTAAGCGCTGTTATATTTTCAACATTTTTACGATTAAATGCGATAAATGGGTGAAAATATCTTTTGCTGACGTGAACGCGCATTCAACCTCTTAATATCGAAATGGTTTATAATGCATGTTTCTGAAAATATTAAATCGAGATATGATCGTGGCAGTTTTGTAAAACGCCTGCCATTGAAATGCTTCATGGTGTGATATATTTATTTTTAATATTAAATAAAGTATAATGACTTTTTTACTTTTAAGAATAATTAAGAAACTAAGTATACAACATAATATAATTATAAAGAAAAATAGTAAATGATTCGGCATATTGTCTACGAATGTATTATATATTTTGTTGGTTGGTGTAATGTTGAAACATCGAGAGCGTCCCTAGGTTCAAAATTCACCGCACGCCATCGGTGCCAATGCCCCATAAAACTACATTTTTTAATCCCCAAAGGAGATTACGAAAAATATTTTATCAACCTTGTTACGAATTCAAAAAAAACATCTCTCTAACAAATTGAATTTATCATTTTTGACGGGTAATGTTGCCCTCATGGGTGAAAAACGCCCACCTAAATAGCCATATAAATTAATAAAAGAAGATAGTACGATTGATGTAAATTATTTAAAAATGGAAAATGAGTATTTTTTCATCATAAATGTCAAGTAATATAATCAATATAGCGACTATTCGAACACCTTATTAAAGTACAAATGTAGGTCATATCAGTACATATATAATATAATCTCAAAGCGTTCAATTAATAAGGCACTAATAGGGAAAGGGAGGTGGATGTATCGTTCTTTTTTTGATATTTTGTTTAATATAGGAAAAGAAAAAATACGGAGCTCTGAAAATATTAGATCGAAATTTGAATTATATTTTATACTGCAAGCATGTTTGACAATGTGACAATTTGACATGTATGAAAACCACACAAAATCAAATCGTAAACGAGAAGTTTAACATTTAAGACAATCATGGCGCAAATCGTAGAAAAAATAAGGCAATGAGTATGAAGTGCTACTGAAGTAGGTCACAATATTCAATTTCAGTTCAATGGCGGTAATCGAGTGACTCAACGTCGTCACGGGCTCGAGTTCCAGTACGAACAGTTTCATAAATTGAATTGAAGTCCGAAGGCATGAATGTTTCTGATGTCTAAAATTTATTCCCACCCATCCGATTCTTACAACGGGGCGTACCCAGAGCGATCAGTTAACACTAGTTATATCGTAGCAGTATGCTTCTTTTCTTAGTCTCTTCGAAAAGAGAGGTTGACAACTGAGGAATAAGCAGTTATCGTAGAAAAATGTGTATAAGATACCTCCATTACGAGTCCATGTGATCGGAAGCGAATATGGTTTAAAAAATGTATGCATGTAATTTGTAGAAGGTATTCATCCAAAAATATTAATGATGATGATGAATATAAAACAAAAACTTGTTGGATTTCAGCTGACACAAATCTTTTGGAAATATCGTGCTCCAAATAAACAAATAATATATTGTACATACGAGTGAGTATATGACTTAACATTGAGTTTGCATACAAATGTGGGCATAATATAATGTAAAACAACTTGAGATCTTTCGTTTTATTATCTTTCGTCCGTAACAATCGCATTATCAAAGAATTTCTCGTTCGTAAATGCTTTCGGCTAGCCAAAAATACATTTCTGGTGGGTTTACAAAATCGCTATGGCAACGGTTTCCCGCCCAAATGTCTGGGGTAGGTATCAGCAAACTTTTTCGGCGAAATGCGACAGTGCAAGATTCAAATATTTGATTATATATATTTTTGAACAAATACATTACTCTACTACATATAAAAAAAATCGTAGGTAAAATTAAAAATAAATAACTTTGAAAGTACTTGTTAAATTGACCGGTCATTATTTGCGCCTGTGGGTCTGAAGTTTTCGAAATAAGAAATTCGAGCCTTAAATATTAATTAAAAGTTTTAATATCCAAACATAAAGAGATCTACAGATGATCATAACATAATCAATGCCAGCATGGGTTTCTTATTGAACTTTGAAAATATAGTGAAAAAAGGGATATTTACCATTACTTAATTATGATATCAATTCAAAAAATACCATTATACAAAGTTCAATCAAAAGTAGATACGCAATTTGAAAGTTGCCTAAGATAGTTTTCAATATTCTTCTATATTTATAAAGTTTTCGACTAATTTGGGATATATTTTTTATGGCCATGTCCAGTCCCAATGTGAAGCATATTGCCTTCAAATGAAGGTACCTTAACAGAAGAGTTAGGTTCTAGCTACAATAAAGAAAGCTGCCCCTTAGAATACTGACAGTGAACGTTATTTTTTTAAACCATATCTGCTCCCAATGTGAAATTCTTAAATCGATTGACCGACGTCGACTACTGCACCACAGACCCGAGAAAAGCTAACTGCATTCTACGCTATTCAAATTTAACTTTCATTTGGTATTATTTTGTATATCTTCGGGTATAATATTGAATAGCAAAAGATAAATTTTAATATTGAATTTGAGTTTTAAGATGGTTTTGAGATGCTTCTCAATGAAGGGGAGCAGAAAAGCGATCTTTATAAAGTCTTTATGAAGTTTAATTTGAAATTCAGTAACAACATTAACCAACCATTTTCTAATTGGTATGTATACAATAAGGCAATCATTAATTAGTGGAATTAATTAAGATAGACGACGCACAAAGTTTTAAACAAGAATGCTTAAATTACACATCGATACCTCAATTCCAATGTGCAACAACTGAAAATGCTTAAAAGTATGAGGAAATGCTTAGAATACTGATATCTACCATTTCCAAAATGTAACAAGTGATAATTATTATTATCTTAGATCCAACAAGCTGTAACAACTACGAAAATCCCGTGAAAAGCTCTGAAAAGTCCCCATTATTAATATTAGAAAAAATATTTTGTTTAAAATTATATTATTTAGATAATTCTAGAATTTTATTAAAATTATATATGCAGTCGAAGATTAAGCCTTCTCAAAATCTTGTTTCATAATTATCTCAGAACTATGCTTTATGATTTGTTTCATTTTCGATGCCTCAGTTCCAATGCGAAACAACTCAAAAAGCATAGTTCTGAGATATATATCGATCCCTAAGTTCCAAAGTGACTTCTTCCATATTAACTACACCTATAGGCTTACAGGATATTTACTTAACAGTCAATAAATCTTAAAATAGGAATGACGTTATCGTAATGTTAAGTGAACTTTACGTGTATCTTGCGATAAAAATGATAAAGTGGCTAGGGATGTTATTATATTATTATATTATAAAAAAATATTGATATGAGAATACAGCCCCTATTTGTGAACCCTCTTGAATCCCCAGCGGCCTCCAAAACGAGCCTTAGGCGCCACATAGACTGCGCGTATGTACCTATGCGTTTACACACTAGCGTCACCTATTAATCTATATTGCACTATACAGCGTGGCTAAGCATCTGTTAACTCTTTCTTAATAAATATAACATTTTTGAAAAATAGGTGAAATTGGTCATGATTCACGACGTTCGCTTGGGGGCTACTGATGTATGCGGAGAACCTGGACCTGTATAACATTAAAACTAAATGGTTTCCGAAGTCATCGAAAAAATCTGAATAATATATGTATGCTCAAGTTGGCATAACTTAGATGGAAGCAATGGATACAGATACTGTGTGCTGATAAAATACTCTGGTGATTGTTAGACAGGTGAAACAGCTTTTAGCAAATAGTTAAAACGAGATAAGTAGAAACAAAAAAATTTTTGGACGATGCCGTATAATTGAAATAGTTTAATGTGCTCTTTTTGTACTCTAGTATCATGCAGTTTTTCTAGTTATAAATGTCAATCTAATCAATAAGCCAATTTTCACCAGCTACAATTGTTTCAATCGCGAAAAACGTATGTTTCAAAAAGAAACATTGTATTTTGGCATTAAAAATTCAAAGAGAATAACGTTGCAATTATTTATTTGATTAATTATAAATTTTACCACTACATGATTCAACAAAAATTTAAAAAGATATACGTATATGCATGTATGGACACTGCCATATTCTCTTTATACACATCTCAATTATAAATACAGATGTATTAATTTATTCAATCATAGTAACAAAGATGTCACTTTTTAATATTTAAAGATTATCCATGTTTGATCTGCATAGACTGGTAAATAAACACAACCTAAAATTAATTTGATAATTTGTGAATGGCGAAAATACCGTCGATGGATCGATTGCGGTTATGGATTCGCAGCCACCCTGTCCGAGTAGATAAAGCTCCGAATAACCTTGGGTAGGCAGCTTTATTATCTTTCCATTGTTGAGACAGATGCTTGGAGGGTGCTGTCTGGGGAAGGAAAATTGAATCCTAAACTACCTTATTAATTGAATGAGCTTTATTCGAACCCGTACAAGTTCTTCAGAAAGGTAGTTAAATTCCTTCGAATGACTGAAGATTGTTATCAACTATTTGGTCATTTATGATTGGGCCGTTTGAATGGAAAATTTTAACATCAGACATCAGTCAAATTCCTTATGAAACATCTGCCTAATTGAAATCATGATAGCGTCAACACAAAATGATAAAATATATTATTTTAGACTGACGGTTGTGTAATTAAACAGTTATTCAATCCAGATATTGCAATAATTTATTATAATTGAATAATTAGGGTATGAAATTGCGAAGGTCGGCGACTGTGCGTCATATTATTCATGGCCAAGCGTATGTGGATCACCGGAGCAAAGGAAACATTCTAGAACAATGTAAGTTCCATCGAATATATTGTATAGATGGTAGAGGAACGTATGAAATTATACATTGGAATCAAAATCAAACAAGCTTTTTAAATACTGCAATGGCTTGTTTTCAATGTCTAGAACTCTACGACTGCCGGTCAATCCAATTACCGGCAACTAATAAAACATGTTGCAATCACACAGGCAAATAGAGCAAATGGTAATGATAATCTAAATATATTTATTAAGTTTTTTGTTGACACAAGCTGTTGGCGCGTATGGTATTTTTTGTCTATGAAACATATGAATACTGAATATTTCTTCGTAAACTGTGCCATTTTAGCGAATCATAATAAAATTATTGCATGACTAATAAGGGATGACGTGTTTTACGCAACACTGCTAGTGGTTGGAATTTGGAATGCCAAAAAGTTCTTTGCAGTGAATCATACATAATATCATACAGCTTTGTAGCACAAGATCGAGGGTACGGGAAACGGAATGGGTAAATTCAATACAATGCAACTTTATCCGCCATTGGCGAAGAGCGTAATATAATTGTATGAAGCTATGCTAACGATATTCTGTAATCGAAAACCATAGTGTAGACTTAGAAAAGAGTATTTTTTGGGTAGGATAATTATTTTTTACTAGTGAGTACCCGGCATGCGTTGCAATGCCATTCAAAAAAAGAAAGGGTTTGTGATTTAATTCTATGTATTGAAGTGCTTTTGGAATAGGTATCCACGGGCCGAAATTTAATAGAATTACCCGGTCCGAGCCCGACATCTTCAGACCCGGCCCGAGCCCGAGTATCAATATCACACTTGATACCCGAACCCAACCCGAAGCCCTGATTTATTTTTCTCAGCCCGAAAAATGTCAGATTTTTTAATATAGTATTCATACTTTTCATTGCGAGCCCAAATTTGAATTGTCTTTACCCACCCGAGCCGAGGTCCGTACAGCCGTCTATTTTGGGTGCACAATATTTTTTCCCGTCTGGTGTGTACCCGAATAGATCAGGGTTTTTCCGAGATGTCGCTGTTCGAACGTATTTGATTGTTTTTTTTAGATTTCAAATTTCTTTCCACAGAAACCTTCACGGGTGTGCACACAATAACTCACTTAAGTTTCATCGAAATCAGATGAATGGTAAAGGAACGCATAGGACAGACAAACAAACAAACATTCATTTATATATATATATATTATGACGTCACGAGAAGCGAAGTGATAAAAGGGTGAATCTTGTTCATTGAAAGGTTTAGTTGAATGATCTTCTTACATTCATTTAGAGGTTATTTCATTTAATGTCTTACAAAATAAAATACCTTTGCGGCCTGTATTTACTTAGCCCACTTCAATTTAATGATACATGCAGAATTAATACCGAACCGCATCAAACTCTTTTTTTCAGAAAATATCTGCTTGTTCACTTCTCATTAGCTCATATATTAATATAATATTGCTAGTATTATTATAGCGAATACCTTAGCGGGGTGATTAAGCTATAAACAAAAAAAATCCTACATTATTTAGTATAGACTAATGTAACGTCAGTCATCTAAGATTCTAGGGTTGGAGAAATGCCTGAACAAACATATTCATAATAATTGGTATTTCAATAGATTTATGAATTTCAGGTATGCGTGCTTTCTTAATCGCTTAAATTATGTTTTATTCTTGTTATTTCTGTTGATGAATTTATGAATTATATTTTTTTCACATAATTGACATGTAATGTGGTTTAATTTTTCAAGTGAGTAGTTATTGGTTTGTAAGCGTTCCTTAACATTTTAATTATAGAGATAATTTAAGACACCAACTGAGGGTGTTTGATGGAATTTCAATATCAAATTTGAATTGTTGAGATTTTATACATTTCCATGTATTAAGTAAATTGTCAGTTCGAGTTCATTCTTGTGCTCGAATTCCTGAAGATGCCGAAAGACGAAACCCGGGTCGTCAGTGACGAAATACATGGAAATGTACAAAATCTCAACAATTCAAATTTAATTATAGACTATTTAATTTCGTTAATGTATTATTTATACCAAATAACCTTATTAAGTTTTATATTTCTTCAGTTGATAATGCTAGCGATGAGCGAAACCGACCATAATCAATATAAAAATGTGAAAGTAAATAATACGAAACAATTTGTGTTTCTTTTAAAAATATAATGCTTTTCCACCATGAATTAACAGTTGACACCTCTTTCTCTAAAAGGAGAGGTGTAGCGAATGACTTACTCACAATATTCCTTAAAGCAACTTCCATTGAAATACTTCACGAGGAGTACAAATGACTCAAATCCACATTAAAAAATATATACTGTAATAATAACATAATCGTTAGCAACTTCTCAAAATATTATACCTAAATTTGCCAACGAATTAAAATATATAGACTCAAGGATTATATTCTATCCGTAAAAGAAAAAATCGTAAATTTATACTAAAGGCGCTAATCGATATATTTATTCAATAAAAAAGCGATTAAATAAATTGATCGCTGGCAGTCTAATCAATTTAAAGGAGATAAATTACAATGCATTTAATCCTTTATTTAACCCTTTTAAACCAGTTTTGTCAGAGAAGAAATTTTCTCATAAACGGTGACCAAAATCTGAATTCATTTCAATTTGAAATATCTGCAAGAACAAGAGAACGAAAACAGATCGCTATTGCTTTTAAATCTAAATATATCCCAAAACTTAAGTTGGCATTGAGGTTAACTAAGTATCAAATTATCAACATCCAAACAAGTAGGATATGTATATTCTATCACTGTTGATAGGTAGCTATTTCGATTCACACCATCGTCTGAACATTAGCAATTTTTCTAATATTGTTTTGCTGTTCATTTTTAGTGAGAAATTATCACGTATATGGATTCCATGGAAATAACCGTGTTTAATCTAACACGTTCCACAATTTCAGAATATGCCCTGTCCACCTTGCGCGTCCCATTCTCACTTCGGTCTGTTAAAATACTATTATTGTTATCTTAGTTGTCACAGGCGAGTCGCGCGTTGATCAACATTCGCGGCTCGCCAACCTTTGTTTTGATCAATTCCGTAGAGTCGTCTGTAAAAAACTATATCTGTAAACTTCCCCGAAATATATAAACCAAACTTTCAACAACATGTGTATAATTTTTAATCTTTTACAATAAACGCACACACAAACGCCCAGTTACTTTACAATTCTAATCTTGAATTTCAAACAAGTGCATTGGTGCCCATAGTAAGTACCATCCTTTCTTGATTAACACATAATATGACTCCTTATTATAATGGAGTTTTAATACATAAATAAATACGAATAAATAAATCATTATAGGTGACAATGTTATTGAAAAAACAAACATCAATTAAAACAGCCTAGTAAAAAAATATGTTAACTATTGAAAACTAATTTGATGGAGTAACCATTTGAAACCTGTTGAGTCATAATCAGATTAAATCCCACATTCTGAGTACCAAAGGGTTAATAGTAAGATATTGTCCGTCCGGGTACTTAAGAGTGGCCTCCGTGTATCTTTTGGATTAGATTCGAGACGTTTTTTGTCGTTGTTTATTTTTACGTTTTAGTGCTTTTTATCGGAATTAGTTTCGGTATTCTGTGGTTTAGTCCTCCTCCAATTGCTTGAAAAAATGCACTTGAGGGGTAATAAACATTTCATATTTAATATAAAAATATTATAATTCCTTATTGGATATTATATTAAACTCAACGAATTAATATTTTTAAATTACCTTTTACATTCCCTACGGTACTCGACTCTGTACCCAACACCGCCAGCTGAGCCTTCAAAAATTGTGTGTATTCCGTAGAGTAAGTCAGTGCTTAACAAATTATGGGTCCTGACACTCCTGATCCCCCGTAAGGCTTCTGTAGAGGGCATCAAAATGTTCCAGTAGAGCTACAAGTATTTATTTATGATTTTTTTTCCGTTTGCATTTATGTATCTTTTTGTTATATAAGAACACATTATTCGTGATTTTATTAAAATTTTGTCTTTGAGGCGATTTTAGAATGCAGGTGTATATATATCATGTCAAATAAATCATTTGACAACTAAGCTGATTTAATTTGTCGGTTAAGGGGGCGTGGTTTATTTCTTGCAAATTTTATGGGCCGTGGTACGAAAAAGTTTGGGAAGCACTGAAGTATGTAACCTTATAAAACCATGTTTAAAATTTTGCCAGAAGAGTACAAAGAAAATTTCGTAAAAAAGACTATGTGAGTATATTAACGATGTCGTGAATATTTTGAACTACAATGATCTAAAACAAATAAAAATGAAATTTGACATTGAAATACCATCAAGCACCCTCAATCGACATATTAAAAAAATACAGTCGCTAAACAAACCGTGACATTGCATTAAATATTAAATTTATTTGAATGAGGCAAAATATTAGAAGGGTTGGCGACCGGTGTATTAGTGAGTTGGCGGATAGGTATTCTGGTCAGGTATCCATGGGTGTCCTCCTCAATTAGACACAGGATCCGCCGTGAAATCTGAAACTGGCGTGCACGTCATAATGACCGGTCTATATTTAACAGGTTGTCTCCAAAAGATGTTCTTCACCTAAAATTTAGATTCATTCTAAATCTTCGGAATAATTTTTCATTGCGGTCTATGCATCATTATTATTTTTAATCTGAAAATATGCGTAATCGACAGGTACCTGGGAATACCCGCCGAAAGAGTTAATTCATTTCTTTTCCTGTACATATATAATTTTTTGTGGTTGCAATAATGTGGTAAAATAAAAAAACAAATATTTCAGCGAAATTATATAAATATATATATATATATACCAATACCTCAGGTCTAAAGTGTAACAACTTAAAAAGTATAGTTCTGAGATAATTAGGGAACAAGGTTTAGTGCAGGTTTAATATTCTACTGTACATCTAATTTTTGTAGGTTTTCATGAAACTCTAGGATTATCTAAAAAATATATTTGTACTATAAATATTATAAGCATAATTTTATTTATTCCTAATAATAATAAAGAGTTTCGTAGTTGTTACAGTTTGGATATAGAGCAGTATTCGCTAACCATTGTCATTCTAAAATAAACACAGATTACAACATGTTAGAACTGGTAGATATCGGTCTTCTAAGTAGAAGGTAAGGTTCGGTTTTCTCATAGTTTGCTCAAAGCGGAGGCTGGAATTGAACCGTGAGTCATTTGTTTTCATTACACATTAATACGACTCGAATGAACGAATCAAAGCGACTCATTTCACAAAACTAGTGCGAAACTTTGGAACCGTGTTTTTACGATTTATTAATAATTCATACTATTGTATAAATCTAGTCTGTCAATAATTAATAGTATATACACGGCAAAATTTCACACTTTACTTATTTAACATTGAAAACAATAAAAACCTTTGTAGTGCATGTAATAATTTCGAAGAAGCAAATGTCTTCTTACAATCCAAGTAATAAAATAATGATTCGGAAGGAGAGGTGAAACATATTCGTACAAAACAATGATTAACAAAGTAACAGAAACAGCAACTCCAAAAAATACGTAATATTTACTGAAGATGTTTACGACATTCTTGTCTGACACGTCTTTTGTGGAATAGTCTGACCCACCCTGTGGATGGAACAGTGAACTATGTAGGATTTCATTCAAAATTATTTACAAGTCTTATTTAGGGACCACATGCGTGGTCGGGGCGACACAGGGTGTTTATTAGCCAGACAAATAAACAAAAAATACCGGAATTTTTAAGCCTCAAATATACCATGCTACTGGAGTGATACAAATACAGGTGCGCTGTGCAATCAAATCCAGGTGTAAATGCATAATAGACGAGGGAAATAATATTTAGTAAGGGTGTTAAAAGCTTATGCGAGATTACAAGTATGCTGGTAGACTCAGTTTTATTACATGAGGTAAATTTTATTTTTGACGTTTGTTTGGTACATTAATAATTAGAAAAAACATAATCCTATTATGAATTGTCTTTCATAGGACATCGGAAATCTGCGAGGTTGTGGTTAGAATGGTTACTAGCAACATGATCAATAATTTCTCATGACACGTCACACACGAGTTTTTCGACGTGGTAAAACCATGCCTTGGGTCGACTTTTACCATTAGAATTCATTCGTAAAAGCGTTGTTAAACAAATATTATTCAATTTAACTGCATTTGTGTAAATCCGCGAAGTAAATTCAGTAATAAACTCGTGAACCCTAGTTTAAGGAGAAGTCGTTTGAAATTAGTTTTGTACCTTTCTCAATGAACAAAATGAATACACGAATAGGAGATATTCACGAGAAAAACTTGAGAGTCTGCCACCCAAACCTTGCGAAACAAATAATGCTATTGTATATAGGCAACTTGATAATGCTATTTTCATCCGTGCTGTGGTCACCGGTATTAAAATCGTTGGTTGGCTGTTCTCTTGATTACATTGATCAAGGATTCATACCTAAATAGACGAAACATTAATAAAATGTAACGTGTGAGTGAGAAATGTACGCTAACAGAAAAATAGACTGCTGGAGACCGCTCGATGGAATGAGTGAAGTGTGGACACGTATCAAACGGTTTGTGTACGTATTTAGGTGTAATTCATCTTTAATCCGTTATTCAATCGTTATTCCTGCAGCCACGTCTATGTCGAGTATGATGTGAAGTAGCACATAGAAAATACATTAAAGAATATTAATTTGTCGTTCCTTCAGGTGGAATGATAATTTGGCACGGTAATAATAAAATTGTAGTATCCCTGACAGAGACAAGTACATTCGATATCAGCTGTGGTAAACAAGCCCTAAAAGTCTTTACGGGTGCCTTTTAAATTATTTCATTTAACTGTTACCGACAAAAGAGTAAAAAACCAAACACAGCTTAAAGATAAAAACAATTTCAACTAAACGCAACGCTTTTAAAGTGAAAATATTTGGTATTACAGTATATAATAGCCAAGGATTCAGATATTTTGATGTTTTTAAAATCACATAAGACGACCTCAATGAAAATTTATTAAGTCACTCGAGATCAAATCAATGAGAAAAGATATCACAAATACCAATGCCCAAGATCTCCAAATGTTTTAGATTGAGAATTGATAATGTATAAATGTAGCTTAAGCTTACTGGGACTTGAATGCAGAACGAACTGATTCCTATGGTAAAGCTCTTACCATTGGACCGTGGAGGCTGACAAAATGAATGAGATACGTAATGTCGGCGATTGAGTTATAAATGCTTTAAATGGAGATGGTTGTTTTGCCGTCAAAAAAACGCAGATTCACAAACGACTATGATCAAACTTGCTCAGCTCTTCACTTTCCCTATGCATCAAATGTTTCTTGCTACTTGTAATAAAGGGTTATTTAGTATTTCTTTTATTTTAGTCTAGATTTAACTTAACTGCTTGAAAGGGAAAATTAAATCACTATTTGCTGTTATAATGATAATTTAGAAGCTAGAGCATCCACTATACTAAAGTGGCGATGTTTATAATAGTTATTTAAGTCGGAAGTTCTGAATCACTATAATTAAAGAGTAGTGGGGAGCACTACAAACGTAATTGTAGATGTACAACTGCAATTAATACTGATTATATATTATGAGCGTAGTATATTATTATAACCAAAATAACACACTTATCTTGACAATAGTAAATTTCGCTAACACACAGTACACTAAAATGCATTCTATAGCAGTGGTTGTCAGTCTTTCAGACCTCACGGACCACTACACTATACTCTCAATTTTGAACACCGTGGACTACAAACGGTAAGTTCAGGGAATGTGAATTATGTTGATAATACAGACCTGATTTCTTTAAATAAACAATTTCATCTCTATTTTGAAGTACATATTTATATGCCTTATTCTACAAATTAAAAAATATCATCGGGAGATCGAAATACAATTAAACTACTACCAAAATCCAATGGTCGGCCTTTCGTTGCCTAGTGTTCGGCCAACACTATGAAACTTCATAAATATCGCGAACGAATTTACTGAGAGTAGACAGAACAATAAAAAACATAACGATGCAAAGCATGACAATATAAAGTATATTTTGCTAGCAATCCCCATACAACATGAATTTGTCGAAACTTGTGAAGTAAAAATGTGCCTTGTTTACTTGTGTTTTGGATCATATAGGTCAGTATAGTGCATATATACATTTGCAAGTGGCAAGACTACCTACACGAATTTAAAAGAAATCTGTTTTTTTAAATGTATCCACTATTATATAAGTGTTAAGCTCAAAAGGCCGTCCACTGGCGACGGCTGACTTTAGGAACACTCGCCCTATACGTATCTGTGTGAAAAATGTGATAGAAGTTAATGTCATGAAGTTGCGATATTTCATTGCCAACTATGAAGATAAATTACTAAACATTTCCGGATTTGTCCCTAATTTTCTCCAAAATAATAAATAACCAAATAATAATGGAATATGAATGAGAATGTAGAATAACATAGCATTAATATTCCAAGCAGTAATTTCTATTAAAATTTATTTAAAAATACAGAATATTTGTAAATTATAGTTAGAGATACCGATTAAACGTTTACGCCATCGACATGTATCTTTAGAATTAACTACAATGTGGTATTGTTGTTTTATGCAAAAAAAATAAAATAGATATTTACCATATAATAGCTTCTTACGCCACTTTTTGTTAAGTCCATGATATCTAATTCAAAATTGTTTCCATTACCTAGAAAAAAAGAAATTAAGTATCAATAATTATAACACATACAGTATAACACACATAATGCAGAACTTTTCCGAAACAATAAGGGATAACGGATCTTTGAAGGTTGCAAGACTCTTTGGATTTTTGTTTGTTGTTTTTATTATAAGTGTTGATGCGTGCATTGTTTGTTTATTTTAACTGTTTCCCGGAAGACAATGTTCACAGGTGGTTATGTCCGCTTCACCTGACATGCTTGAAGCTTTATTTATGACAATTAATACAAAGCTTTCACACCAAAAGTTTTAAAAGATTAGAATATACATGTAAAGAAGTGTACATTCTGATAAAAATAGATCTCGCTTATTGCAATATCATAACTTTTATTTGAAATTAAAATATTTAACGTAGGTACTGATTGTGTTTTTGGAAATGGAACACACATGGCATTATTAATTAATTAATATGATGACATACAACTGTCGTATCTTTTCTAAAGTATATATAGCTAATCTAAAATAATATAAAATTAGTAATTAGTTATTCCACTGGTTTTGTCACTAACGTGAGATGGCTCGACTCAGACTAACAGAAGCATCTTCAGACCAACTACATCGCAAGGTTATTTATTTCTAAGGTAAACAACGATTCTAATTCTTAAATTGAAAATTAAGGGTATGGTGCGTTTTTTCCTTCTACTGGACTGGAGGAATAATCAAGATACCAACTTAAATTTTATATTAAAAATGAATTTCCAGAAACTTTATGCCGAATTCATAGAAAATATAAAAATCTAAAAGCAGTTTAATCATAGTTCTGACGCTGGCAAGAAGCCGAAATAGCTATCAACTATCTAAATCAATTATGTAGAACTAAATACTATTTTGACGATTGAATTGGCATATACTTCGTAGAACGCAATTATAAAAGGAAAAAATAGCAAAGTATTTATTTCTACAAAATCTTGTAAAACTAAATTCTTTGATATCTTATTATTTTGCTATATATTACAAGTATTTATAAGCTGTGAAATAAAAAAGTGTGCCAGGTTATCAACCTGTGGTAGTATAATCAACCAACTAATAACGTTTGGAAATCACTGGTATGACAAACACTTCCCGTTGGAAGTCGTAAAATGCAAATGAGAGCCAGTGGTTCGCCTCCGAATCGCCATAAATCACTGAAAACAATCACGAAATGTGTTTACATGTGACGTCAGAGTTTAAAAGTGGATAGAGATAATTTTGTATGGAGCCTTCCGGTGCCAGAGAGTCTACAAAACGAATGACTGCATTTGATCACTATCAATAGACTTATTCCCTACTTATTAACAACACCTCTATAACGAAAAACCATTAAACAGAACATATCTGTAATTAATGTGTCGAAATCTATGATTATATATATTGAATGACTTATGCGAAATCTTTTGAGTTTTAAATGAATTCAACTAAGCAGATCCGAATCGCCAGAAAAAACGTCCGTAAATAATGCCAAACGATTTCGTGTTAAATTATAAGCCTAAGTTTTTGGTAAAAGAAAATAATTATCTACAGATTGCTTATTTTGACGTCGTTTGAGTTGCATCCATTTTTTCAATGGTCTCTTTCAATCCCTTCATATTAAAATCGTTCACTGGTAAAATAGCAACAGTGTAACCATCTTGCGTTATGTTATCATTATTCCTTTTTTCAGGATTTATTTTCATATCTAATTCTCTAAGATCCTCATTTATCAGAAAATCTGTATGTGATTGAATTAATTCTTCAATGTCGGTTTCATCAACTTCTATCATGTATTAAATACATGGAAGTGTACAAAATCTCAATAATCCAAGTTTGATATTGAAGTTCCATCAAGCACCCTCAGTCGATGTCTTAAATTACTTCCAAGTTCCTTTTGTATTTAACTTGTGTGCTGACTGCTAACGTCTCAACTGTTTGGCAGATTTCAGTTTGTAGATGGCTGATACTTCAAAATATATGAGTGTGAAGTGTTCAAACTTTATTGTAGAAGTCAATTATTGTATTAAGATGGACGTAATGGTCGAAGAGGGGCGAATGTTTCGTTATCACCATCTAGGAAGTATGGGATCTCAATCAAACACCACTTCATCCGATTACTCTCTTATTTATTTGAAGAAGATGCAGAGGTTTATTACACAAAAATTACCAGTTACACATAAAATTGAGTCTACATTTACGTTTACTGAACACATGAATTTACCTTTAAGTTATAATACAATTGACACAACAAGCGATTTTAAATTTAAATTAAATCCAATTTCAAACCAAACAAAAACAATTTAAAATGACGGCGATGCGTCGGATGCACCGGCTAGCCCACCTAGCCGCCCATGCCTCCGGGAACAGAATGCCCGCCAAAAATAAAAATTAAACTTCGAACACTGTAGGCTCCTCCCTTTTGTCAATGATTGTCGACAAGCGGCCGAGTCTATTATCAAGCGCCTGCTTTCTAATTTTAGCTCGTCGGTTGGTCGGCAACCGATCCATTTTTAATGACAATAAATCGGTTCGACTACCAAGAATCATTGTCATTAAAGCTGTTCGCTGTCAGTTATGGGTCGTAATAAAACTTAAGCTTAACAAACAAAACCAAGGTGTGTCATTTGGTTAACATCAACACTACTGAATTAATTTTTGAATTGTTTAGTATTGAAATATCCTTGAAACGGCTCAGCGGGAATGGGTTACACGTTAACACGTTGTATCCCTCGTAGTCATTGACAGCATCAGGGTATAACGTTATCCATAAGCTATTCAATAATCGTTTAGAAATCTTCTTTCAAAATTCTCCAATAATTTCGACACAGTAAAGAATGTTATAACTTTTACAAAATTAGCGCATTTGCATTGGTGTTTTTATTTGCATTTTTCTACAAATTCGTAACTGCAATGACTCGGATAACGAGGACCCCTTGTATCTATCTACCAACATATTTTCATTTCCGTCAACGGTGTGTGATAATTTCTAGTAATAACCCATTCCATTCATGAAAATTCAACACATTAACTTACAACAATTCTTTAATATCTTATCGTTCTGTTATGATTTATTTATTCTCATTGAAAAATGAGATTTTTATACCTAGTTGTATATACGAACATGGCACACAAATAAAATTATACTTCGAGTGAGAAATTTACAAATCTAAAATCGAAATGACACGAGTTCCCCCTCAAAGTTGAATGCCTCTGTTATAGGTCTCTAGAGAGTAAAAATTAAAACACTTTGATGTCGCACGAAATAATTATAGTCATAAATCATTTACACTACAACTATTATGCGTACAAAATAATAAATGTATACTAAACTTCATAGATTCGTATCCAGGTTAACCCTTTGGTCAACATTTACAGCTCCCGCGTAGCTTGGGGTAACGACATAATTCAAAAATAGAAAAGTAACCGTGCAACGGTCCGGCCCCGGTAATAATTGGATGCGAAACAGTATTTTACAATGTGATCCCGGAATAGCGTAGCATATAGAATTGTGCTCCGGTTGAGTGAACGGCGTCCATAACTTACCCGGTTGATAACATCTCCTATTGTGAGTCTAAATTATGACCATGCATATGAGAAACAGCATTAAATTGGGGGAAAAACGCCGAAATTATTTCCGTGAACAAATACCACGCGTTTAACATTGAATTAACCAGCGGGGTCAAATCTGACCGCTCGTTTAAAAGTGTAGCATTACGATCATTTGAAGATCACTAAATGTAGTGTTGCCACTTTATAACTTTACACTCCGGCTCAAGGATCACGGAATCTATACATACAAACTAATACACTGACACATTCGTGTATCATAAAAAAAGTTGTTGGAGTGAATGAGATGATATACTGTAATGTCTATCTCTTCTAAGCTAGTATACCTATGTAGCTAATCTAAATTTAGTTTGAACATAACTCTGGCGATGGCTTGAAGCCGAAATAGCTATCAACTTTTTCATTAATTCTTGTGGAAATATTGAGTGAATTTCAATTCAATCGATTTCAGAAACATTAGTTTTTTTATCTTATCAACAAATCGATCTGCGTTTACAAACAAAGTAATGGATAAAAATCAGCGACGAATAATATTGTGGATAAATTATACAAAATTAAATTTGACGAACTATCGTTCGAGTTCATCCGTGCACTGGACTTGACATGTGCCTGAATGCCGGAAGATGGAGGAAAAACCAAACATTTGAAATTCGACAATATGTTAAAGATTCAAATTTGATATTTAAATTCCAACAAGTACCCTCAGTTGATATATTGAAATTAGGTTATAATTTAAATTGGTGAGTATTATTGACAGTAAGGTGAAAAGCATCAATCACAGACCAACGATTTCTTTGGATAATAATTTTATTTCGTTCATTGAAAGATCAATATTTTGTCATTATTTATGGATAATTAGCTGTTGATTCAAGCTCCAGAAGTAAATGAAATCACCAAGAGACAAAGGTCATAAATCAACTACATAAAACTAATAAATACAATCAAATAGCAGAACATAAATACGTTGTGAATTAGTTGATAAAAAATCAATTAGTGATTAAATACTCCGACTGATATGGGGTGAAATTTTACCCCAATAATGTGAGATTAAATTTAAAAGAGTTAGGCGCTGCAGTGTTTACGAGATAATTATTTAAATTCCACCACGGGGGCATAGACAAATGATGGCTCGCAAATTTTCACCACACCAGCACATACATTTAAATTCTTATTACGCTTAACAAAAGCGGCAAATATAATTTATAAAGACAAAAATTTGTAATTAGTGGTAAATTATACAATCGCTGTAAATTTATTAAAATTAATGATCTATTAAAAGGAAGCTGCCAAATACAATAATAGAATAAAAATGACAGTTTAAATTCTACGGTGTCTTTAGTAGATTGCAATGAAATTTAGCGTAACTGAACGTCATCGTTTCTGTAGCTATATAAAACACTTAGGCCCTTTGTGAATATTGGAATCGTCATTTTTGCCACTTGGCGTATTCTTACATTCAGATGTTCATGACTTGTTATTGTTTTGAAACATTTATGTTGCTCTTCCATGTTTCAAATTTATTCCCTTTCTGGTTTTTATTTTTTAATGTCTATTTACCAAATTTAACCAAATGAACACGCTGGACATGTCTACATGTCCAAGACATTACCTCGTATTTCCGGCTAAACTAGAAAGAAACACTTGTGAATATATGCTTTAAAAAATAGTTCAAATCTTTAAATAGAGGAATTAGGCAACACATCATGAAAATGGCAAGTAGAACACAAGGAAATATACTATTGAAAAGAGCTCTCGATGTTCAGCTTTGAACTGCTTATACGCAACATTAATCGTCAGTCCTATGTATTATACATACTTATGCGGTTACACACTTGCTTGTGTGCGTGTTGGCGGTGTATATGAAGACTGGAAGCAGCCATTTTGCTTGCAAAGTAGTAAATTAAATATTTTTCAGCTTATTCATTTACGTCGGATTTATTTTGGCGAGAACGCGACGAGTTTAGTTTACTTCTTGATGTATTAAGGATAACTAATATTTATTGTACATAATTCACCATTTTTTACTGTAGAAATTGATCTATTTTTAGCCATAGTGAGCGTTTAACAGATCAATTGACTGAAAATAAATTCGTGCGAAAACAGCTCGAGCTGTAAGGGTTAATAAATGTTTTTTTCAGCAATACTGTTTCACTTGACATGCTACGAATTGAAAACACGTAGTGCAATCGTGTCTTATGAAAATATTTTAATATACAAATTATAAATAAATTCGAGCTATGTGAGTTCGAAAATATCATATTTTAGGGGTATAAGTAGTGGAACCAATCTCCCTTTTCTATATGGACATATTATGTTTTTTTGCACGGTAGTCTATGGTAGTGCTCCGAAACCTTTTCTCATTCAAGGTACACCTAAGCACTCATTAATATTTCGCGGCACACCACAAGCAGAAATATGTCAATTTTATAAACAAAACTTACGGTTCCTTTATTTGTTTTTGTTAGATGAATTTGAAATAAATAGTTGCGTATATTTTTTTTAACAAAAGTCAAATAACCCCATTTACATTTTCAGAGTGATGAAACACTTAACAAAAATTGCTTATTTAAGCCTTTTGATGTGATAATGTATATTATTTTGATATATTTGTTCATTGTTTGTAATAATTTTATAAATTCTTCCCAACATATGCTGCAATGTGTAATTTCTACGTTGTGATTCTTTGTTTTACACACGAGACAAGCCCCATTTTATTCCTCATCATTGCAGTTGCACTATCCATGCAATATTATAACAATATTTCCATGAAATATATAATACGTGTTTCAACAAGAATAATTTAAACGGAGATCTTAGCCAGTGAATAGCTTAAATTCTTTTCTAAAATGAAAACACTATATTTTTTCTTATTCTTGACGCAGTGCCGTGGCACACCTGGGAACGTCTCACGGTACACCAGTTGCGTAGTACTGGTCTATGGTAAGTATCCCCAGTGCAAAAAGAGAATCGGATATATTTTGCAAGTTAAAACACCGATATATTAAGATTATTGACAAAGAGTGGACGTGTAGACAGGCGGTGGTTATCACTTCTGTGTAATGAGAACTAAAAATCATGACCAACTTCTGCGTGTAAGGAAAATATTATTTAATGTTTGAGAAGTAAACATTGACACCACTTACTTATTTGCTCAATAATAATGTAGACATTCCGCGTCTGATGTGTAATGAGCAAATACCTCAGGATTACAACTTAACGTCTTCTTAAGAATTGGCTGAACTATACGTGTCACACTATTTAGCAGGAATTCATTATTGTTGAGCAGGAGTCTCCAAACTACAGCCTAAGGGCCACACTGATTCCTCCACTTAAGTCACAAGGGCCAATACCTAACTAGCTCATCATACCAACATACTGTAGTTTTGAATTAATTGCAAATTTCGGTTGGTACTTACGGGCAAGTGACAAGGACATTTCATTGCGGCGGAGATAGCCGATAGCCGACAAGTATAAAACCAGCTTTCGTCTGATTTGTACGCTCATATTAAGTCCTTTTGTCGAAAAAATTTCGTTCATCAGTTGCATAAATTTGCTTGTGGCTTTTTTTCCGCTTTCAGCAATACGTACCTGTGTAAAAAAAACTATGGCGGACCGGATACCGGGCATTTCCAGCCATCTATCGCGGACTGGTAACTTTTTACTCCGGCTCTAGGATTTAGGATCACGGGATCCATACACTGCTTAAAAACCACGGAATCCATCCATACTAATACACAGACACGTTTTGCGTATTATACAGAAAACGTATCAGCGTAGAAAAGGTGCAAGTTATACGGCGTGTACTCCGACGAACACGGGAATACTATAGCTTCTATAGTACAGAAAATATTATTTTCGATAAACTCGAAATTTATAGATATATGGGATTTGTGGAAAATCATGCTTATAATAAAATCAACATTGATGTCTGTGTTACTCCACTGGTTGTGTAACTATGAGTGACACGTGTTTCACGAAAAATGTTGAATACTGCCAGGTTTCAGATTGTCCGATGCGCCATTTGCAAGATACTTTCCGTCAACTAACTTGTTTCAAATGTATTTTTATACATTTAATTTGTTTCCGAATGCATATAAGTAATTTATTAATTAGATTATTATGGCTTTATACAATTTAAATTAATTTCAATCCTCTCTAATATCTATTGTTCCACTTTATTAATAAGCACTGATCAAGTATTATAGAAAACGAACCCAAAATGCCCAAATATCTCAGACATCAACAACTGCAATAAGTCAACTCTGTTTTCTCACCATTAAATATTTTGCGAGGTTTCATTAGTGCCATGATTCGGGAAGAATGCAGTCATCGAAAAAACGCCAATTTGTTAAACGGACATACCGTACGAATTTTGAGTCGATCAATAAAAATATGCGAGCATTTATAATTGATTCTTAGAATAATAGTCACCAAAACGGTATAGATAATAATATTTAAAATAAACACGTTCATTATTAATGTCTATCAAATCAATCAAAATGGCGTTCTACTTGGAAAGATGAGTAGTTCTACTTTTTGTGTTAATAAATAATATATTTGTTTAGACTCACCAGACGAAGTTATTGATTCGCCATTATCGGCCGAAGCTGTGATTTCTAGGAAATAAAAATAAGTGAATTATGTTCGCTTGTATTTGTGTCAATGCCGTTTGTTATTCAGGTGATGTCAGCTGTTTGCTCGTTACGCCATTTTGCTTTTGTTGGAACACTAAAAAAATATTATTTTGTTATGTAAACCAACGTTTTATTTTTGCTGTGCACACTTAACTTACTTAGAAAATAATATTGTTGGTAGGTATAAATAGTTAAATTCATTCTGTGTTCAGAATTTGTTTATTGTCAAGAAATAATACCTATGATGCGCGGACTTATTGTTTCTGGTGTCTTTCAACAGCTTTTTGACACTTCTTGCCGAATGTGACGTTCCAATAATTGACAGTAAAGTTGTTAATCTGGACTGCAAACGTCTAGCCGCCAATCAATGTCTTCTTGCTTGCAATAAATGAACCCAGAACCAAAATAATTGACATAATAAAATCGTTGTGGTCTATATGACGATAAAATAGCTACAGCAGTATATTTTGTTATCATAAGGTGACCAACATTTTCACACTGAGAAAGAAGAACACAAATAAATCCATGAAAAAAAATCGTAAATTTTATTTATTGCAATAGTGTATATAATATGAATAATGCGTAATAAAAACAATTGCAACATTTTATATTGTTACTATGCTTTCATCCCTATTTATTTTTTATTTAAATGAATACTTACTCAATAACTAATAATACTCAATGTATCATTTTCTAACAATATATTGGAAATATCTGAGCAAGAATTATCTCTCATATTGAATTTTACAGCAAATGCTGCAACTAGAGAATCAACACTTAATTTAGGTTTCTCACTTGTCTAAACATCATTAGAAAAATCACTTCTAGAGCAACACAACTTAAACTGAGCAATAATAAATGCATTGTCACGCGAAATATTCTCATTTTTGAAATGACTGAATATTTCTACCATTTTTTCAATAATGTCAACGTGTTGATTTTCCTATTTTGATAATTTTTCAGAAGTTAAAATAGATTCAGTCTTCTAATTTCTTCAAAAAGATAACTATTGTCTATTTTAATATCGCACAAAGCGAATCGGCAACGAGGTTTACAAATTAGTCGATCGTTATCGATAAGGAAGACACTTTTCAAGAGAGGACAGCACTCAAAAAAGGAGGACGGTTGGCCACCTTAGTTATCATAAATAAAATTTAATTTAGAAGAAAAAAACATAGTTTGCAATGTGATCTACCATGCTGCGCTAGAACAAGATCTGCGAAGCGCAAACCAGAAGTAATAATAATTGCTTTTATACTCCATCTGGGAGATAAAAATAAAACTTTAAAACAGTGTCCTTCCATTTCTAACAACAGGTTTTTGTTAATTACCAGACTTCGCGTTAAATCTGCTTGCACTTAATGGTACGTTTAGATTTTAGATTACAGCGTATATTTAAACAGTATCTATTTGTTGTATGATTTAAGTTAAATAAATTAATAATGGCAGCCATCTTGTTATTCTTTCTTAGTTGCCATAATTCATTTTCGTCATTGTGTTTGTGTTACGAATTAGTTTTGAATATTTATGTTTACAGTCATCCATGTTTGTTTGCAAACAAAGTCTGAAATATTATTACTACTTTAGAGACATGTTAATTGAATCAAATTTTCTCGTTTTCGGAAGTAATTTACAAACGCAACAACAGAAAATAGTGTAAATTAATGAATGAGTAAATTTGTAGTCCATATTTATTGATTGCATTGGCATTAACTTGGTAGAACTTCATTATAATAGGGTAAAAAGTATTCCGTCGGTCGCTGATGACCATCCATAGGATGTATTCGGCGGAGCTACGGGACGCTGGGATGACCTGGGAGGAAGCGAGGAGACTGGCGTGGGACAGAGAAGCTTGGAGGAACCGTGTGATGGCCATATTCTTCGAATAGGGAGCGGATATGGTTTTAAAAAAAGTGTTTAGTTCTTCAAGAATTGAATCATTTGTTCGTAGTTATTTCGGCTTCACGTCATCGGCTGAACTATGTTTAACTTTAATATGGTTTAATTGTAATATGTACACATTTTAGAAATGATTTTTTATTTTTAACCATATCCGCTCCCTATTCGGAGTACTTTTAGTAGTTATCGGCGCGAAAATAGACGGTGTACAACTAATGCAAATATCCTTTTTAACAGAAATTGAGTGAAGGCAACGATATTCAGCAAGAGATGGGGCGAATATTGGGATAGATGGGCTATGGTTTTTACTATGACCATATGGCGACGCTCGTTTCTAGAGTAGGTTATTATCTTAATTATTAATTTCTAGTAGTTCAAGGAAACTGTGGCGAGTTTTTTTTTCCTCCATATTTGCCTCCACCTTTGCTACCATTTTCTTCTACGATCCTACGCCACTCGCTCCTGTACTCTGTGGCTGAGGGTCATCGGTACGGAGAGGTCTGTGCCGTCCTTCGCTTGGTCGCTCCAGCGAATTGGGGCCCTTCCGCGTCCTCTTCTACCGTCGAACTTTCCTGTGAAGATGAGCCCCTCAAGATTATCGGTATTCTTACAGTCGATGTGGCCAAAAATTCAAATAGGAGTCTTGTATAAACGTCCGAGAGTCTATCCTGTATTTGGAGTTCTTTTGGGATAGATGCTTTTGTGTGCTTGGCCGTCCAATCCATATTTGGATATACTTATTCTAAATTCAAATTTGTTACTTCAGAAAAAAGAATTCTAAACCTACATAGCGAGTTAAGCCATATTTAGGGAGCAGATGATGCTTTGGAAAACTCCGTCCACTAAGTGGATTACTAAGCGCAAGTCGGCAGAAGGTATGTATGTGTAATGTTTTTTAAGGGTAATAAATTGTGCAGAGAAGGCAACCAATACAACGTAGGCGTAAACCGGCTGACAAATTGAAGCAGTCGATTAACTGGATACGGGATCTATTATCGATTTATTTATACATTACTTTTTTACACAAGTGAACGCTGATTGTGCACATGTCGATACCGCAGTTCCAAAGTGCAAAAACTGAAAAATGTGTTGTCTGATATCAAAAGTGGACAAATCCCTTTGTATAGAAAATGAGATCAATAGAAAAAAGTTTTATTTATGTAATCTTCAACATTTAAAGTAAAGCAACAATTATTTACACGTAAAGTGAATTAAAATTAAGTACTTTTTGTATTAAAAATGCTTTAATTTTGGAATGAACCATTTCGGACACGAAATTAATCATTTTAACACTTTTAAAACAAAATCGTGAATTGAGATTTGTTTAGCTTCAATACAAAGTTTTTACTCGACCACTACAAGTAGGGTCGTTTAGCCAGTCACGCGACAGGTTTACTTTCAAAAGGGATTTTGAGTCAATGAATGATAAATACATATTTTTTTAGCTGTTATTACATTAAACAGGGATTAAGCAATGTAACTAATTTAAAATAAAATAGTTAATATTTTACCAAGCATAAAATAATAGAAGTTTACAAAAAAAAAATGCTAATTGTCCCAGTGGTCGGCCCCCAAAATCCAATGGTCAGCCTTTCGTTTCCCAGTGTTCTTCCATCACTATGAAACTTCATGAATATTGCGAAATAATCTACTAATAGTAGACAGAACAATAAAAAACATAATGATGCAAAGCATGACAATACAAAGTATATTTAGTTTGTGGAAACTTGCGAAGTAAAAATGTGCTTTTTTTAGTTGCGTATTACATCATATAGGTCATTATAGTGCAGATATACATAGGCATGTGGCAAGACTACCTACACGAATTTAAAAAATCTTTTTTTTTTTAAATATCCACTATTATTTAAGTTTTAAGCTCAAACGGCTGACTACTGGCGACGGCCGACTTTAGGAACAAGCACCGTAGTCAGCTATTACTGTTGATTACTATGAACTAAGTTTAGGTCATGTGAAACTGTTTTGAATGTGGTTGGCCTATTTAGATTTGACTAGAGTTTTGTTTGTCATTGAATAATGTTGGATTTTTTAAAGTTTATGAAACTATTTCTGTAGATGTTATACCAGAGTTTCACAATGCATACTCGATTGAAAAAAACCTAAATATGAATTTGACAAATTATGATACCAGACAACACACATATGAGGAGATGTTTAGAATACCGATATCTACCAGTTCGAAAATGTAACAAGTGGTTATTTTA
Source organism: Himalopsyche phryganea (assembly GCA_022494535.1). Taxonomy (NCBI): domain Eukaryota; kingdom Metazoa; phylum Arthropoda; class Insecta; order Trichoptera; family Rhyacophilidae; genus Himalopsyche; species Himalopsyche phryganea. The sequence goes on along the minus strand of JAGVSL010000095.1, from coordinate 486,645 downwards.
GAATGACAGTGATTATTATTACGTCAGATCCAAACTGTAAATAACTACGAAAATCCTGTGAAAACCTCTGAAAACTCATATTAAAATTAGAAAAAAATATGTTTATAATATTATAAATATAGATGTATTTTTTTTATATCTACAAAAATTATATGTACAGTAGAAGATTAAACCAGCCGAAAATCTCGTTTCTTCATTGTTCCAGAACTATGCTTTTTTAGTTGCTACACTTTGGAACTGAGGTATCGATATGTATTGTTGTATAATGGAAATACTTCTCTACGTGAAGTGACGAAACAAGAAAAAAACAATCACAAAATGTGCTTAAATATATTATAAAGTCGGTCCGTGGTACAGGTCAAAATTGATTCTTCAATCGATTTATGGATTTGTCGCATGATGTTTAAAAGACTCTCCCACCTATCCGACCCCAAAAACGAGGCGCATTGAGAGCCATCAGATAACCATTAATCCTGACCTAGCTGTATCTTTCTATCACACTCTTGATGGGGTTGAGCAACGGTCCGCTCATATGGTGTCCTCATGAAGGTAACTCAACAAGTTTTTCAAACTACTTGTTACTCAGTTGGTAAACCTCTATTTATCAAAGAGAGTAGAGAAAGAAGAATAGCGCTAAGGCAGGATTAGTGGTAATCGTACTCGAATCCAACAATGTTGACCACTGCACCACCGACCGGCTTAAATGAAATTTCTGAAAGTAACAGATGAATCCTTTGAAAAAAGTCGCTCATTATTGCAGCCTTCACTTATTGAAAATCAATTTTAATCAAAGAACTAAACGCACGCTGCGTCCAGTTGCGCGATTATTCTACTCTACAGTGGCTTCTCAAACTGTATTCATTGAAACAATCATATTTTATTAATAATAAACCTGCTATAATATTAATATTATGAATTCATGGCATTTTGCTTCATTCACAAGCAGCTAGCATCGATAAAAAAAACCGAAGTGATTATAATTTGAAATTAATTATTCAATTATACTTATGTTCTACACCAGAGGTGACGAATTTGATCGGTGTTGTTAATCTTTGTTCTAATTTTCCGTTCAAAAAGAAGTGGCAATTAACTGATTTCAATATGTACAAAAAATATGAAATGAATTTTAGAACATAAGTCGGATCCATGGTGCAGTGGTCAACATCGTTGGCTTCGGTTACGGTTCTCACGGACTCGAATTCTAGTATTTTTGTATTTTTGACATGGATGTTTGTGTTGTCTAAAATACTCTCACACCAATCCGATCCTAAATACAGGACGTAGCGACAGCGATTAGTTAACCTAGTCCTGTTCTTGCTCTATCCTTCTATCCCTACTTTAGAGGTTGAGCAACTGAGTAACGTGCAGTACTTTGCAGTACTTGTTGAAATTCCTCAATTAGAAGTTCATATGCTCCACATTGGGGGCGGAACATGGTTCAAAAATGACATTTATATTGAAGATGACGAAATTTGGATACTATTTTTTAATAAAACTGTATATTTATGAATATATTGTGGCTTCATATCTTCTAAAAACCATTCATTGCAGCGTGGCACGCATGGCTGTAAAACCTTACGTTCAAGCGATATAAGAAATTAGTCTTTTTTTTGTTAAATTACATTAACTCATTGTTTAATATTATTCGTTTCCGACTGCATAAAATTTGTAAATTATTGGAAATATTTCAACTGTATCATCCATATGCTATAATTATTGTATATTATTTAAGATATTGACTAAGGGTGTTTGATGAAATTTCAATGTAAAATTTGAATTGTTGAAATTTTGTACATTTCCATGTCATCTATGTTCTTTTAATTATTTTAGCAACAATTTCAAAAGGAATTAAAATAGAGTCAACGTAATTTTCAACACAAACAAAAAATGTTTTCATTAATGACTAATGATAGGTAACATTGATAAAAGGATAAAGTAAACGTATTCATTACAGGGATTAGTTGTAGAATCTGTGATCCAATAATCCACAAAAGACAACGACATTGGTAATAATAATGCCATAAGCCCACTTGAATTAGCTTACAAGGTTAACGAAGAGCATAGACAACTTTGACATGACAGCTGCCATGACACATTTTGTTTGTGTTGATGACCAGATAAATATTTATCAAAAAATATAAATTCTCAGTTGCAAGATCATTGTTAATATTGAAAAGATTTTGTCTATAATATAAGGAATGAATTATTTATATCCGGTTTAATAAGAAGTCCGCACTTTTCAGCGAAAATCATTCACTAGCAAACCAATTTAAATAATTTGAGTAAAAAAGACGGACGTTTATTTTCTACAACCGCAATTTCCTAATGATTGATATAGTCAAATTGAGCCGCGTGTATGCGAGTGTCAAAAATGTCACATGGCCGGCAAGATTGTTCAATCTGTAATCCGTTAACATTTTCTCTAAACTTATTGCGGCCATATTTATGTCTGAGCTATGTGTGCCTGAATATGACTCGATACCATTGCTGGGCAAGTATAACCGATGATTTTGTGTAGATATGTGAGGCAGGCGCGTGCGGTGGTTTTATCTCTTTCTCTCTCAATCACATGAAAAGTGAAAGTGCGAGCGAGATGCAAGGGCATGCGGCGCATGCTCTTGTATCCTTCTTGCTCATACCTAAATTAGGTTGTGCGATAGAGATAGTGATAAGTCCACCGCACGCCGATGATGTGAGGTGAGCTAAAACAACAATGGCCGACAATCGTTACTTATTTCACAGCTTTCACTTTTTCTGCAGCTTATGAAACTCTGATTTTACGTGCCGAAATTTATGTTTTTCCGCTAATTCAGTGCAATTTCTGCAGTCGCGTTTCTCCAGCAATTCGCGTCTTTAATATTCAAAACTCATTTAAAATCACGTACATTTTAAGATAAATTACTTATGAAGGTACAATTATTATAATGAAATGAAATTATGGAGCCATTATGAATCATTAGTAAAAAAAGAAATACAGGGAAAAGGGTGAAAGATTTTTTTCCTTTAGCCAATTTTATTGATCGATTTGCATAACGCTATCAGGGATAGAAATAGTAAAAATAACACAGTTGTTAGGTTTAAAAAAATTACTAAGGTCTAAATTTCATTGATAAGAATATGTATTCTACCGTTAGTGCATTTTTACTTATGACGAGGTATATTCAGTAAATTAATATTAACTAATTATTTAAGAAAAACTAATAAAAAAGAGCATCACTTTTTTTCGAAACTGTTAGGTGTAAATGAAGAAGATAAAATCCGTATACCGAGTAATAGATGCTAGCGTCGGATACTGGAAGATTAGGGTACGTACCAATCAGTGCCTGGTTACATCGGTGGTCATGTTGGACCGTCGGGTACTACCTATCCACAGAATGTACTCGACAGAACCTAGTGACACTGGCATGTCATGGAAGAAAGCAAAACGAATGGCGAGTGACAGGGAATCATGGAGGTTCAGCGTGGTGGCCATATGCTTCACATAGCGAGCAATTAAGGTCAAAAGAATAATATATTATTTGAAGAAAATTTGAAGATTTCGTATGAATATTACACAAAATTCCAGGTATGTATTTCAATTCGAAGAAGTTTTGTAATAAAATAAATCAGAAAAAATTGGCGGCGAGTTGGCGATGAACTCTGAACCCCGCGCACAACCGACAAATTTAGCGTGATTATATTCAGAACTAAGCGAATAATTATTTAAATAAAATGAAAAAAGACAATTAAACGTTTAATGCCGCATATAAAGCAACACCCTGTTTCAGCTAATCGCAGTGGCGCCGTATTGATGCATACAAAATCTTCAATTAAACTCACGCCTTAAGAATTCTAATAATATGTTTCATAACACTTTATAGACAATGAGGAATAAATATATATGGCAATATTTTCGTAGTGGATAGACGATTACAAAAGATTGTAATGACAATACATCATTATCTATATTACCTAATAAGAGACCATAATAAAGCTATACAACAATGTAAGTAATGGAGTTTTGGTAATTTCCTATTAGACGGTATCCCGAAATCGAGCGTCCTTGTTTAGTTCCTAAAAAAGACCTCGTTTCCCCTCTAAACCAAAACTTCTCGTACTAATTAAATACGTGGACAAATTTTCAAATGTCGTACTGCACGCTTATATATACCTTATAAAACTGGGCGTAAATTAAACTTTCATCGATTTCCACATGTCAGCACTATCCGTCAAATACCGTGTCAGTTAACAAAACTTGCCAGACACAAATTTCTCTTATAAAGTTGTCTCAGTCAACTATCGTACTTTGGTCAATGGATAAATGCTTCCCACAGAAAGATTTGGATGCCATCTTTTCTGACCAACAGAAAATAAAATGTAGTACTCTCTATATATCAGTGGTACCCAAACATATTATGCCCATGGACCCCTCTTAAAGCGAAAACCTGACCATGAACCCCCAAGTAAAATAACTTACATAACTGTACGATAGAAAAATCATAAATTTAATTTTGATGACTTGAATGGTAAATGGTGATATAAAATTAAAATATATATAAAATTAAAATATAAATAAAACATTTTTATATTTAAATATGATGAGGTTCATAACCGCACTAAATCCACGTTCTACTACATAAGATGACGCGAAAACAATCAACAACCTCTGTACAGTGACCCATATTGCAACATATAAAATTGGTATCTGTTTTTGTAGCCAACATTTGTGTTACCTATCTTTGTTCAAGCATTGGTTTCCGCTCCTCATTTGTGAATAATTCAATAAATTTCTTCTGTATTAGTATCAATAGATCTGATTTTGTGGATCTACTTGCAAAAGCATTCAACACCCAACAAATCGCTACCAATTTATTTATTGCTATTTATTTCAACTTTCATAATAATGTCACAAATATTTTTTCATATAAGACCTTTCGCGGGACCCCCTGATGTTGTCCACGTACCGCCAAATTATTTTTGATTTGCCACAGATTTGTCACAGGGATACCCGGGGATCCGTAGAAACCACTTTGGGAACCACTGATCTATATGAATCCTTGAGCCCTCTAGCCCCATATTTTTATTACACATCCATCGAGGCTTTCAGTATTTGACAATGTAATAATATAACCATTACCACAATTTATTTCCCTCGTAATGATGCCTTGTGTTTGTAAAAACGCAACAGCGGGTTTTCAATCATTCACCTCATGAAAAAGCGATATCTAATTCGTCATTTAGACAGTTTGTCAACTAACCAGCAGTTAATGAAAGTATTTAGATACTATAATTAGATATCGTAATCCCTCAGTATACATTTGTAATGATTTACAATATAAATATTATTAAATTGTTTGACGTTCCTCTAGCTATAGTGTGAAGAAATTAAAATAGTACACGAAAGAGCTCCCATGAGCATCCATGGGATCTATATAAAAGGACGTCGTGAGCTCTGTGAATGATTTGTAACTTCCCTACGCCCGCTTTATATTGCTAAAACATTATAAGTGTCATTATCAATGAAATGATTCTTTAAAAGAAGAATTAGGTATTTGTTTACAGCCGTTTCAGGCAACATTTCATTCGAATACAGCAAAAATGGTTTCGCAGCGTGATAATAATTGCCCCTGACAATTTGGCGCTATTTTTAGTATGCACGTAAAATTTGAGACACCATAATATTATTATTTCCGGAATTAATTGTTCGTTCAATTTCCCAGAAGCACTCCACTGGTGTTACAATCTAAAAAAAGCGTGACATCATAGGAAGTAATAAATTCCGCACTGTAAACTATTTATCTATGGATAATGGCTACACTTTGAACGCGAATAATTAGGTATAGTTTGTTACGTAACCGAAATAAAATTATTGTGTGTGATGTTTTTACGGGCAGAATAGTAACGCTAGTTTTATCTATTTTTTCTTTTTCAGCGTTGGACTTTACTGAAGAAGCCAAGCATTACAATAACACATTGAAAAAAGAAAAGTTTGTAGTAACATTTGTACACACTCCGCATTGAATTTGTGAGTCACGACATGACATGTCTCGTGATGTCATGGTAATATAACATTGTGACGTCCATGATACCCCATGACAAATATTATTATAATTATTATTTCAGAGTGATTCAGTGTGTTTGTTTTAATCCTTTTTTTTCAATTATCCGTGAATTCTTTACAAAGTTGGATGATAGATAAATAATAAAACAACGTTCTCTCTCATCGTGCAAGGCATCTCATACCTCATCTTGACCTATGAGTTTTTGATGTATCATTGCGTGATCACGGAATTGAGATAATCAACACAGTATATCGCTTAGATTTATTAAAATATGTTCAAACTGAGTCTATCCATTTACTTCTCTATATTTTAGATATTCAAAGTTAACCTGACCTTTTATCAATTATTGGTAGAACGATTGGCTTATGAATGATAATGGCCAACGAGGGAAATGATGTTGGATAAGTGAAAAAAAACAACAAACTGGTTGAATTAATTTATCTCATAATTACAATAATCATTTTATGTAGTAATAAATAGAATACAGCGCATTTTCATGCTGTTGTATATTCATATTAACGAAATGATATAGTTTATGTACGTAACCACATTTTAATGTAAAAGAAGGGATTTTTAATTTTCTCTCAGTGGCGTATTCTATCGAATACCGACGACCAGCTTGCACTTGGTCTCTCTTCTCTCTCTATCTTGGGCAAGTCGTATTAAATCATTAACGCCCTTTAAATCACGTAGAGAAGAGAATCTCTTACAGTCTACGCGATAGAGACAAAAATATTGTTTAAGTGAATAACTATAGAAGGTTTTTTTGTATAAAAGGGATAAATTAGATATTTTAAAATTCTTTGACAGTGTATCTATGTTGATCATCCAGTTCAAAGGTCAGACAACTCCAAAAATATGAAATTTAAGTTAGATATGCAGTTAAATTGTGTTTTATTTGATTCAGTACTCAAAATGCTAAGGCAAACTTCTAATGGTCCGTACTAGGGCTTCCAATTAACCGCCCAAAAAGACTAACCGGTTTTCGGTTTTTTTCTGACGAAAAAACCGGTTAACCGGTTTAAACCGAAATATACGTTTTAACTATTTTCCAAAAACCAGTTTTGGTACCATGATGTAATAGTGTAACGATTGAAAAACAAGGTATTTTTCTTCATAAAATTTACTAATATGAACTAATAGGTATGTATTATACCAGAGATTCTCAAGCCCGTGCCGGTGGACATGGCGCCCGCTCACCGATTTGTGTGCGCTCGGCGCTCACAAATTTATCGCGGCAATTCTATAGAAATCGGTGTAGAATTACCGTGACAGATTATTTATTACTTCAATTTCATTTTATCAACTTTATAAAATACTCATTTGATAAAAATGTTATTCGAACTCATTTGTCTGCATAAGTCGAAATGTTTATGTTGTCTGGCTGCTCTGCTAAACACTGGATGCATCTTTATGATTGTTTACTGACAGGAATATCAGCAAGCTCTCCTTATTATGAAGCACTGGCCAATGAAATGCAATGCCAAAGATCATACTGACTTTGAGAATGATATAATAATTTTTAGTATAATTAATATATTTTGATAATTGATATAATAATGTACTTAAAGGCTGGGAGCCCCTGTATTATTATTATACAAGTGAATTAAATACACACCAACACAAATACAAAATACAACGCACCATAACAAAATATTTAATCAGACGCAAAATACAATTGGTAATAATTCAATTATTATGTTAACGCATTGATGAAACATATACACACAATGCAAATGCAGAAAAGACAAATGCATTCATGATAATTGCGCACGGAGTAAAAAAGAATACATATTTTGTATGTATTGTATTTTAAAGAAAAATAAAAATATGCTAAAATTTTATATACTTAAATAGGAATGAATATTAAATAATGTGTTACGTTTTCAATGTAGTAAATACTATTATTTTATTAATTAGTAATCTTAATAATTTATAATCTAAATTATTTTTATTTCATTATTATGTAACTTAGAGTATATTATTACAAAAAACAAAATAAACTAATTTACTCTCAAATAATAACTGACATAAAATTTAAATTTTGCCTTTACATCAAATCATTAATGTCACTTTCATTCAAAACTTTTTTTCATTGAATGTATATATACCTATATTATTTTATATGAATTGAGTGGTCAACGTCGCTGGCTTCGGTTGAGGTCATAAAATGATTTTTAAATCTATTGATAGATTTCTATTCGAAAATACAGTTGCCTCCTATGTCTAAAACTCCCTCCCGCATATCCAATTCTTAAAAGGAGATGTAACGGGAGCGATTAGCTAACCACTAGTCCTGCCATATCCTTGTATTCCTGCTCTTTTCGAAAAAGAGAGGCTGAGCAACTGATTAATAAAGAATTTTCGTAGAAACAATTTATGTTGCGATAAACTCCATTAAGAGTCCATATGCTCCACATTATGGTTTTATTTATATATAATTGTTACTGTATGCATATAGCTTTGGCGCAATAATTGTAGTGTGTGTATTATATAGAACCAAAAATAAGTATTTAAACAGATACCATAATAATTATTAATGTGTATATTATCATATTTATCATAGGTACTATGATTGTATATTCCAAGAACATTATTTCGCAATTTTAAACCATTTTTTCTTTATAATTCAAGACATCGACTGAGGGTGCTTGATGGAATTTCAATATTAAACTTGGATTATTGAGATTTTGTACACTTCCATGTATTTTGTCACTAACGACCCGGGTTTCGCCTTTCGGCATCTTCAGGCATTCGAGCACACGAATGGACTCGAACTGAGAGACAGTAAACAGTGTCTAACGCTTATATAGAAGATAAAAATGCGACAAATATCATTTACGAGGCAATACATTATACGTCTGAGAGCCACACCGATACCTGAGATACACCGATACTCAGGTATCGGTGTGGCTCTCAGACGTATAATGTATTGCCTCGTAAATGATATTTGTCGCATTTTTATCTTCTATATAAGCGTTAGACACTGTTTACTGTCTCTCAGTTCGAGTCCATTCGTGTGCTCGAATGCCTGAAGATGCCGAAAGGCGAAACCCGGGTCGTTAGTGACAAAATACATGGAAGTGTACAAAATCTCAATAATCCAAGTTTCATTTTTTCTTTATTGTTTAAAAACTCTAATGCACTTTGCATCTCGTGTTTCATTAAACTACGAATATTTGTGAGACATTATTATTATTGTTCCTTTCGCACTTTTTTTTTTTTTTTTTTTCATGTCCGCTCCCAATGTGGAGCATATGGTCTCCTAATGGAGGTATCTTGACAGAATTTTTTTACGAGAACTGCTTGTCACTCAGTTGCTCAATCTCTCTTTTCTTTTTCGAAGAGAGTAGGGATAGAAGGATAAGGGCTATGACAGGACTAGTGGTTAGCTAATCGCTCTCGTTACGCCCCGTGAGGATGGGATTGATGGGAGGGAGGACTCAGACTACGAACAGAAATCCATAAATCGATTGAAAGATCAATCTATGAAGACCGTCCGCACCGGGAATTGAACCCGAGACATCCGTAACCTTAGCCAGCGACGAAACCAACTGCGCCACGGACGCCGACGATGTCGCACTACAAGAGATTAAGTCTAAAGTAAAGGTTACTAATAAAACGATTTATGACAAACAATTTATGATTTATGACACTTATTGTCGGAAATACCAACAAACATGCTTTACAATTGGATTTTTGTGTTTCCGTTGACTTTATGGATACTTGTTTGTTTATTTAAACTTTTTATTTTCCCAATAGATAATAAAACACACTATCCCGTTTGGCTTATAAATCACTATACCTTTTTTTTTACACAACTTTCTCGATTTTTTATTGGGTAGCAGTTATGTTAGATGTTGACTCAACATTAAAAAACATCTAACAACGAAAAATCCTTCTAAAAATATTTAAGTTGATGTAATGGGTGTCGACGTCTGTGGCGCAGTTGGTAACTTCGTTGGCTACGGTTACGGATGTCTCGGGATTAAGCCCCTGAGCCGAGAGTACCATAAATTCTCTCTCACCAGTACGATCCTAAAAAAGTGGCGTGCTGAGAGCGCTACTCCTGTCCTAGCCCTATCTTACTATCCTTACTATCTTCGAAAAGAGAGGTTGAACAACTGAGTAATAAGCAGTTTTCGTATAAAACTTCTGTTGAGATACTCTATTATAAGGTCATATGCTTCACACTGGGAAGCGGACATGGTAAAAAAAAATGCGAAATATAAGATAAGATAAGCAATATTATATTCCTCGTTATAAATATTTTTTTTACAATACCAAGCTTAGGTAGTAATCAGATCTTTCTAATAAAAATCAGAAGTAATCGTGAAAAATTAGAAAAAAAAATTGATTATAAATATATATATTTTTTATAATAGTACCTACAAGGGGTTTTCCAAATTTTAAATAATATGAGAATCCTTTCAAATTTTGGATATTAATTTGTATGTAACGTCAAATCAATTTAAAAAATGATTGTTGTTCATAATTTTACCTCATTTATATTGCAGGAACTAGATAATTGAACAATATTTATATTTTTAAATAACTGATAACTCTCCATATGAATAGACGTATTAAACCCTATTATATTTAATATGGAAAGAGAAATTTCTAGAAACCCCGGTTAACCGAGGAAAATAAACCGGTTTTCGGTTTTTTTCAAAACAGCCAATAAACCGGTTAACCGGTTTCGGTTTAAACCGGTTTGGAAGCCCTAGTCCGTACGCATCCGAGATTTTTGCGCGCACAGCACGCTTCTTAAGGCCGCCACGCTGCCCCTTTGGTCAAATTTAAATAGAGAATTTCAGATGCGTATGTACCATAGAGAATTAAACAAAATATTGATATTTCTGGGTCAGTAAAGAATTTTCCTAAATAACCTTCTACTGTTTAAAATCGGAAAGTATCTAATTGTGCAATACCTGTTTATAACAACTCAGTTACGAATCAATAACATTTGATTTATGGTGATTAATCATTTGAATATTGCTTTTAACATCATGTCAATATGGGTTATTTGGAGATGACTGAGTAACGGACTGGACGATCGATGTAGACCCGTGGTGCACAGCCTATTTCAAAGAAGGGCCAGTTTATCCAATGTTCTAATTTTTCACGGGCCGCTGAGAGAATAGTGTTGGAAAATAATGATATGTCATACTAGACAAGATGTGTATTTTATTATTATAACTTAAATAGTTACAGAGTTTAACTTGTTATTTTGGGCCGCAGTTTGTGCATCACTGATGTGGAAGAACGAGCGTGTACATCAAATACTATACAATGAAGTATGTTTGAAATGAGGTAGTTATTGTTCTTATATCAATAAAACATTGTTGAATAGTAAATTTTAAAAATATGCTGCGCAGGAAAAGACTTGGAAAAGGAAGAAGCTTAAAGTGTAGACTCATCTACGCTAGACGCCTTCGACGAGCTAGACAATGACAAATTACGAATTGTTTCCTATTACATAGAGATCGCAGATTGACCCCGCTTCCTTGTAAAACGATTACTCATATTTTCGCATTAACGCAAACTTTAGCGCAGTGTGTAGCATACCCATATGAATTTCCATGTACAGAAAGGAGTTAATTGAATCGTTTAGTTGTTGAATGAGTGAGTGAGTGAATGCTAGTCGTTGTTCACTCAAACAGAATGCAAAAGCTTGCCGCGTTTCAATGAATGTCAATTTATTTTGCCTGCTTAATAAGGCAGCTCAACCGACATGACAGTAGTAGCACGCGTCCACGAAGTACCCCACAACAGTTTTATGACGTCTCAAGAAGGGCATGGAACAATATTGTCATGTAATTGTGTTAATAGTTTGATTAAAAATAAGAGATGTTTGCCTTCACGAGAGTTCCTTGCAAACTTATCGCGACAGTCATTTTTAAAGATGGATTAATCTGTTTTATATTTTTGGCATGACAGTAAGTTGATGATGTGCTAGATACCTTCAATATCAAACCACTTGAGATGAACTCACATTCCCTGAGAATAATTTTAGCAATTTTTAAAATTAAAAAATTAACATCAGACAGACAAGTATATGGCCTTTGCAGAATTATAACAGATACATTCTGACCACTAGAAAGTGATTTTACCGCCAATCTGTATCCGAAGCTATATTATATCATTAAAAGATACATTAACAAAAACAAAAAAACATCTTTGCAACCAACATGGACGATATGCAATCAAATTATGTAAGTATTTAACAAGAGTTTTCCGTAATGCATTCGCTCAATCTTCTCCATCAACGAGGATAAGGTGACACGCCCTGATATTTTTGCTAACATTTATTTGTTTCTTGGAAGGTTGGAGTGATCCAAGAACGGCATTCGAACACTTTTAATATCGCAATGCTCGGAATAGTTTCTAACTAATGTTAGCTAGCCGAACCGGTTTATGGCCATTAAAAAGCCATCGGTTGCTAACCGACGAGGGCCTATAGCTGAAATCAGAAAGCAGACGCTGTCAAAGTGCACGTCCGCTGGACGAGTCTATTTTTTGACGGAGAAGCGACAGTTTGAGTAGTTGAATTTTTGATTTTGCAGACAGTCGACTGAGTGGCCAAGGGCGGCTGGCGAAGCCGCTGCATCGAAGTGGTAATTAATTGTTTTTGTTTGTTTTGAAATTGGACGTAATTTAAAATCGTTGTTGTGTCAATTGCATTATAACTTAAAAGTAAATTCATGTGTTAAGTAAATGTAAATGTAGACTCAATTTTGTGTTTTAGTAATATTTTTTTGTAATAAACCACTGCATATACGTTAATTAAACAAGAGATGAACTGGATTTGAAATGGTGTTTGCTTGAGATCCCAGATCTCCCGGACGTTGATAACCAAACATTCGCTTCTCTTCGATTCGGACCTTCTCAAAGGATATAAAGATTCGCTTTAATGCAGTTAGATCTGAATATAAATTTTTTAATTAATTTAGTCAATAGTCAAACCTTCTTGAATTCAAAAAAATGCATTTATAGAGTTGATTTCATCGACCTTCATTCATAAAAATATAACTTTAATTAATATGATAATATTCTCACTTGCTATCAAATGATTTTATTCTACGATTTTGTCTATGACTTAAGATTTTGAAATTAGGAACACACTGAAATAGGGAGACGTCAAAAACTGTTATTAACGATTTTTCATCAATTTGTGTTATTAATTTAAACGATCTATACATGAATTCATGAATTTATAACTATTACATTATCAAAGTATTACAGAATACTAGATGAAAACATATTTAAATTTATTCTACGAATATAAAGAGAACATGCCGAAACGGATACTTTCCCCACTGAAACAAAAGAATTTGTCGTGTCACCTCAGTTAAACCATTAAATCATGTTTGAGTGGAGCTTAGTGAGTAAATATATAGCTTACAGAACCGAGAGCTTGGGTTCAACGTACTGTGATGTCGTTGACATTATTATGTCGAACATTGTAATGACTGGTCGATCTTGCCCGCGAAAATAATCAAAATGAGCACTCTGAGTTCATCCATTTTATAGCTTTTTTTTGTTATGGTTTGACCACTGGGTCATTGGACGTATTAAAGCTACTGATTTAGAAACGGAATACTGGGCTTCTAAAACTGAGGCTTGAGACAAAAAAAGCCGCGGTAAATGTCCAGTGATATGATTTCAATAAAATGTTTGATAAAGTCTTTGTTTAAACCTTCAACTCATGTAAGATTTCGTCTTGAGAATCAAAAATCATCAATTATCATTTGAAAAATACATCATGAAGTATATTTTCATTTTTTAAACTCATTTAAACATTAAAATTAAAAATAAAGCTTTGTATAAGTATTTGAAAAAGGAAAATTGTTTTACAGGAACCAAAACACTTACCCGAGAAATTACATATGTAGGTACGCTGTACGATTATTATAAGAAGTTTTAGAAGAAAACTCGTCCATTACCTGAAACAAAGAAAAATAAAAAAACATTATACATATTGTTCACTATTAATTCTTTGTGAAAATGTTACTGCATAATTATATTAAAACACCAATAAAATACATCACATTCAAGCAAGACGAAGATTGTTTTATCCATATTTTAATTTTCGTATTATGTTGTTCACTACTTCCTCGTTAAGTTAAACCGGTCCCGATCTCTAATTCAATTTCAAATTGCTTCTAAGCCTCTGTATAACAGGTTCTAAAAAAGCTTTCATTTTTGTTTCAGAGGGGAATTGAACTATTGGATAAAATATTTTCTCGCGAATTACTCGATTCAGTAGATGAGAGTAACTTTAATTAAAGAAAAAACTGAAGATAAGGAGCGTAAGCGTATACAAAAAAAAAATAGTTATCGTTTATTGCCATACAAATTATCATTGTTTAAAAGCCATGAATTCGGGGATACAAAGTCACGAGGTTCATGAGCGATTGGCAACACTGATAATTGTTCCACTGTCATTTTAACTATCTTTAACATAATAAACAGTATACCTTATACCAATCTAAAGATGCTATATAATTTAATGTTTTAAGCAGTCGTTTGAGTTCTATTTACAAAATTACCAATTTGACTTCAGCAGTGATATTGAATTGTCTATCCGTAACTTTAATAATATTATCTATGATTTTGTTCTATAAAACACACTCACAAGTACTAGCCTATTTTTTCCGTGAATTTGAGTGCATTATAGTATAATCATGGAACCGAGTGTGACCATCCACTGAATGAAATGAAATGGCTGTCAAAAACTATATTAAATGAAGTTGATTTCAAGCTTTTCCGTTATAAAACAAAAAATAATATTTATTATAAACTTGTCGAATATTACTCACGAATAGTTTTTTAAAATTTACTATGAAATGAGTAAATTTTTCTTCACGCATTTTTTTGAATTGCTGTATTTTTCTTTCAAGGTGATTGTGAATACATTATATTTATTTTCGAGATTCCGTGATTTTTAAAATTTTCTCTTGACCTAAGTGACATATTTCTTTGCTTATGATTATTTTAAAAAACCGGTTGTTACATAAAATTAATATCGCGTTCTGCTGACAGAAAATTGGCGTCGGTTTAACAAAACACACGCCCATGTTTACGTTTTGTGGAAAATTCCAACACGATCACTGAAGATCTTTTCTCATCTGACAACACAACAAGCGTCGACAGTAATAATATGATAATTAGCAGGAATCTCCAACGATTCGATCCCTCAGTCGGTAAAATTTACATATAATTAGAGCGTATCGATTGAGTCTACATTCTACATTGTACGAAACAAAATACATAATTAAATTTACTTTACATCACCCATATAACTAAATTCGTTGCTTGTATGCGTATGTGTCAAATCTGCATCGATGATTTGATCTCATAATTCCCAGTTACAACGATTTGACGCCAAGCGGTTTGTTACATATCGATACCTTAGTTCCAAAGTGTGGCAACTCAAAAATTTGCAAGTTTGAATTAAGTATGAGAAATTGATTAGAATACCAGTTTCAAAATGTAATGCCCGGTATTCATCTGAGCACGTTGTGAGTCATAATATTTGCGTACGTGCACACCTGAGCAAATTATGTCTCACAGCGTGCTGTGCGCGCACAAAATGCTGAGATGAATACCGACTATAAGATGTGATTATTTTAGAATGTTATTTTTGATCTAAGCTTTAGTAACTCCATAGTTCCATAAATCCTTTGAAAACTTCTGAAAACTCTTAAAATTTCATTAAAATCTCTATAATTTAGATGTATAGTATAAGATTAAACCGCCATTGAATTAAAAGCTGAACGTATAATAATTGAAATTCCAGTTTTGAAACGCTTCCATAGATAGATTCCGCACTTCTGTTGGTTCATTGATTCGATCTGAGAATTCGAATGTTATAATGCTTGGAATAATTGAATTTTGGTGTTGCCAAGTTGACCATCTCTTCGAGAATATAACGTCACGTCAAATTATTGAAGATGTTCCACTTAAAGCGAGTCGCGATGACAACACTTTCATTTGCACTCCTCTGCTAATATTAATTATAAAGTTAACGCGTGGTTCTTGCTGGTTAATATTTTTTTCATAAAACCAACATAGTGTAAAACGCTCAAGGCAATTTTAATAATGTTCATTCATGTGTCATCATCGCAACTTATGCAATTATTTACTGCCTGTATACATCGTAAATTTTTACACGGATTAAATATGCCGTAATAATTTGTTTAATGGGCATAAGTAGTAACTTTTAGTCTTTGAAGATGCTTCTATGCATTATTATACTCTATGGTTATTTCATATTAGCAATGTGAACGCAGCCCCACAACATATACCAATTATTCATTTCAAATTTATAATATTATGGCTGAATATGTCACTAGCCATAATATACTTTATTTTATGAAATATCAATCATCTCGTTCTAAGTAACAAATGATTCTATTTTTGAAATGATAAGATCTTTGCAGACTCATACGCACAAATAAAAGTGTACAGTTTATTTTGTATTTTTAGAATACATAATTATATGCCATTGAAGAAATTGGCAAGACTGTTGGTTTAAATTACAATCGCTTAAATTGAATGTCAAGGCGAAAAAGAAATGAGATAATAGATTGTATTTATTTTTTTACAATAGCATTTAAATGATAATACGAAAGATGATACAACGTAATTTGTTGCCAGTAAAATTAGTTAAACGGTGGTGACCTACGTTATCATAAGGATGTAAATATTGACATTAAAACATCTACAAGATATAAAATACTATGTATCTTAACATAATCTCGTTCTTCGTGAGTGTAAATAAGATAAAATGGTAAATTTTATTACAGTGTTTATAATTCCACAACGTGTAGGATGAGATGATAATAATATGAAAGAGAGACAATAATTATTATTTATTAAAAGAAGAAGAAAATAAAACTGTATATTTTGAATGCAGCGTAGGTATTGTTCTCGGGCGACATAATTCAAAATTAGAATCATTCAAACCATGATGCATATATTAAAGAGATGATTTGACAGATAGTGGGAAAGATACATCACTATTATGTACTATTATTCTGTGAGCACAACTCGTGTTTTATTATTCAATAGCAACCGTAATAAATGTTTTTCTAAGTAACCAAAATAAAAATATTAATTTAATAACAATTTCATTCTGTATCCATAAAGCAACGTTCCAGCACCGATCATAGAAACTATAGCATAATCGAATGAAATTTAATTCACACTTACAATTATTATTGTTTACTGTTAATAATTCTCTGATAGAACTTAAGTCAAAGAAATAACGAACAAAATCATTTTCAATGTTTTTTTAATACATACTATATAGCGAATATTTTACAAACTACTATAATATGAACAAAAACTAAGGAACGCTTATACGAAGATAATAATTATCATTATACACACAGTAGTAATAATAAAGCTTGACAAGCAATATTGATTGAATAGAATATATTAAATAATATAGAATACACTGGTTATGTAATTAGGTGTAACACGTTTTTACCCTATTTGAGGAGCATTTTCGAACTAACTCGGCTTTCCAATTTCTAAGCCTAGTAAGTGTTTTTGCAATGTTCTAGGTTCCAACAAAACAAATTTGACAAAACGTCGCCTTGGGTAAACATGGTTCCATCTGCTATTTTTTCACAAAACCACTTTTTAATGCAGTTTTATTCGCATTCAAAATACGGTTCTATCTGCATTTAAAAAACTTACAATCGTAAAAAAACATACAAATTTTACAAAGCGTCAAGGTTCCATCGGTATACATAATGAGAAATACGGCGTGAAGGAAATCATAGTCACTAAAGCGATTGTCTGTTTCATTCACTTAAGTTACATTTTCTGAAAACTTAAATTGCTTCTCCTGAACAGTTTTAGTTTTTGCATATAGAACCTTGCTTACCCAAGGCGATGAAAAGTGACTATTATATGTGCACTGATTTAAAATAAAACTTCAAGAGCAGTTCACGTATTTTGTATTACGACCTCATAACAAAAGAATTGCAATGAAACGGAATTTCTATATAAAAGCTGTAACTATTATCGATGGATTCGGCGGTAACTTTATCGAAATTCATTTTCAATATAAAATTATAATTGATTACTTTGTAATTCCACTGGATGTGTTACTAAATGTAACACGTGTTTCGCCTCTTTGAGAAGCATCTTCAGACATTCTTATGTTTATTATTCTTATTATTTTACTACATTACAGTGTCTGAGCGAAATAAGTTTTTAAACAAAATTTGAAGAATATTTATGATACATAGCTTTTTTTTAATATTTCACATTATTATTTGTTATCCTATCGCTCAAAGTACAATTGAATCTGCCATCGTAATTCACAACTTCAAAAGGGCAGGCCGCAAAATTAGGATTTCTGGTAAGTATGTTTACCTGTGTGGGATATAGATGCGGCTTCTATTCCAGGTTCCAGGTAAGCAATCCACAGGGCAACAAAGCGTCGGGCGTAATGCCTACTTCACTTCGTTTACAAAGGATTTATCTTTATGAGGATTAAGTATTATTGTAAGCATTACAAATAATAACGAAGGCAATAAAATGACCAGCGCGTGTCTTTCGAGAACAAATGCTTTTCTTTCCTTTTTTTAAAACGATATAATGGTTAGTTTGAAACATGCTAAGATGTTGTTTTTTTCACCTATATTTACAACTTAAAAATAACTGCAACAGATATGAGATCAACATCATAAATTTAATATTGTAGAATTTATCCATAATATTTTATTTCTATTCTTTCCTTGTACGTAAAGGTAGATCGATTGATTAATAAACAACCTAATGTTTCATACATCTATTGAATTGGCATTTACTTGGTAGAACTCCATTATATTAGAGTAAAACAAAAAGTATTCAGTTCTACAAGAATTGCATCAGTTTGTTGACAGATATTTTGGCTTCACGTCGTTGTCAGAACTATGTTTAAACTTCATTTAGCTTAGCTTAAAATTGTGTATAGTTTTTAAGAGATATATTGTAGGTGTTCTGGAAGAAAACACTAACTGAAAAATACTGGTTTAAAGTAACTGGTCATTCAAGTTTTTCAAATGTTTGAAATTCAATGTAACATTTTGCACTTATTTTAAAAAATAAAGTACAATTCGTTTGTACTACTTCCACATGTTTATAATGATCAGGACCATTGAGATCGTTATAAACATGTGGAAGTAGTTCAAACGAATTGTGATTTATTTTTTAAAATACAATGTCTTTCCACCAAGAATTGACAGTTAACACCTTAAAAGTGATTTTGTATTTAGTTTTTTCTGTGCAAAACCGTCGAAGTAAAAGTATAATTTATAAAAATAAGTATGTTCGAAACAATAACCATGTTGGTATAACTAACGCAATATGTCTGTAAAAAGTTAAACAAAATGAAACGGAGGTGCATAATGTACATCTTTGAAAGAATGATTCTTTTAAAATGTGGCAATCCAGAACAAAAGGTTTCTCACTTCGTGTGCTCGCTAAACTTACACCCCACGGCGAATTTACCTGAGCGTGTGCATGCTCTTCCGAGAAAAATCCCGCTATTTTAACAAAAGGGAAAAATTAAAATACACTAAAAGCTTATTCCCAGGTGAAAAAATAAGGAATTTGACTGTATAAATCCCGACCAAGGATATTATCTTACCTTCGGCGCATCATTATAAACTTCAACACACGATTTACTGTTTGATTATGGCGTATTAAATGATGATATCTATTCAGTGAATAACTAATTATCCTTGTGTCTCAGTTACAGTAAGAGGTAAAGATTTCATTTAAAATCTAATAATTTTAACCATTGTTACAAATTATACAGCTCTTTTGAAGTTTTTCCTTTGATGAATATAAAATTTTTCGAACTTTTCGCATTTATACAATAGACACGTAGAAAATCTTCATTTGATCATTTTAAAACTCGATGAATGCTATGAGATGAAATCATTTTCGTTTCAAAGAAAAAAACGTTTACATTCACAGTCTACAAAATACAGAAACTTGGAAATCTTTTCATCTCTTTATATAAAAACATACAACAAACTTCTAAGTTATATAAAATTAAATAATCATGTACGTGTTTTATAATAGTATGTATGTTTATGCAGTACATTTTGTGTATTCATAGAGAATGTTCCTCAATCGACCAGGGTTCATCTTGTTAGTACAAACATACAAATCTTCCAAGGTGACATTCATATCCAAGCAATATGACAAACACAAAAAGCAATATATTGGTTACGAAACAATTCGTACATCGATTTACAATATGTACTAAAAACAGATTTATACGTGATGAATTTTGAACAAGTCTTCATGCAGTAGAAATCATATTATTTCCATTGTGGCGACTACAATAATATAATATATTTCATCAAAAAGAAAGCTACATAAGACCTTGGAAAACAACTAAAGAATATATTCTTTGGAAAACAATAGTATAAATTCGTCAACGTTGATGCCGGGGCAAATTGTAAGGATATCTTTCATTGAAGCGAGGTGGCATTTTAACAATACCACAGACATAAAGAAACAAAAAAGAAGGTATAAAGAATTGAATTGTTCGATATTTAAAAACGGCGGGTTACGGATGAGCGGAGTTTGTTATTTTTACTATAAGCTGTTCAACCTGTCTTGTAAGGCGTCATTTATGTAATATTGAAGTACCATAAATAGGTAGGTATTATTTTTACTTTGATAGGTAAATAGTTTTTCAGGTTTTCTAAGTTCTACAGAATGAATTAGCTTATAGATTTCTTTATATAATGCGGTATAATGCCATTAACGATATGGCCTCTGAAAGCATACAAAGGATCATGGAATATAATGAATA
This sequence comes from Himalopsyche phryganea, assembly GCA_022494535.1. Lineage (NCBI taxonomy): Eukaryota > Metazoa > Arthropoda > Insecta > Trichoptera > Rhyacophilidae > Himalopsyche > Himalopsyche phryganea. The sequence goes on along the minus strand of JAGVSL010000095.1, from coordinate 465,771 downwards.
CGCCACGTTGTCTAGACAGAACTAAAGAGTGTACTCAGTTTCATCGCAAGATGTGAGTTCTTTAGTTTTGTGGACTCGATTTTATCATTTTGAAATCTCTTTTAGAATCGAGCATTCAAAAAATATCTAATATATAGTTCTAATAGGTACATACTATGTGTAAATTGAGCCACATTAAACTCAATATGAACCCTTCAGGGACACGCAGCTCTACGCGATTAAAACAAAATAGCACTTCTCGACGCTTGTATTCTACCAGTGGTACATATGCTCCATATAGGGAGCGAATATGGTCAAAGAAGAAGGACGTAAAGTGAATTTTAATGACTGACCGTTAAGTTTTCAGGAAGTATATATTTTTTCCTGATTTGAATAAGTTTAAACATCTTTATTATATTTCTACAATCTGAATTATATTTTAGCTAACCGTAATAAATATAATTGCTCAGACAATTACTTATATTGAGAGATCTGCACTGTTTGGCGTGTAATTTAAAACAGTTTTTTTGTAGATTTAATTTGTCTGTGAAAAGGCAATTAATAACATACGTATTTTTGGCTCGAAACGTCACATACAAAAATTCTACACAGCGGGGTCTATAAAATAACAGATTTTGAATATTTTAAAAGGCAGTTGTAACAAACAAGCGACCATATAATACACAACAAACATAATAAGTAAAGTGCACTATCTTCAGTATTCAATGTCGCCAAATATGGTTAAGAAACTGCCGAATCGATCCAAATTATTTTTTTCAATGGCAATCTTACCATATTAAGTTATAACGATTCAGTATAATATATATATATTTATAAAGGAGTAGATTATTGTTGGGCGGATCCAAATTGAGTCATTAATTTGATATCCAAAAAAGGTTTGCTCGCAATGTGTTGGTTTAGTCGAATTTAATGAGCGAATCAAGAACGAATTTATTAGACATCAACATAATAATAAAGAAGCCCCTCGTGTTTCTACTAAAAAATACAGATGGATAATCATCAGAGTGTACAAGACGAGAGGTGCTCTGCGAGGAAACTCTATTGGCCGAGCAGGCCAAACCAACAAATGCTAGAGATAATAACATTTTTACAAACAACACAATATCATACTATGTATGACGTCTTCCGATCATAAAAACGGAGTATAGTGAGAGCGATTAGCTAAGCAATAGTCCTGTCCCAACTCTTTCCCTGTTACTCTCTTCGAAAAAGGGAAGATAAATGAGTAACAAGCAGTTCCCGTGAAAAAAACCGATGTTGAGATAGCGACATTAGGAGTTATTATACTCATATTCGGGGCGGACATGGTAAATAATCAATAAATTTTTATCAAAAATTAAATTTGAATATTTCGTATTGGAGTGTGCGCTAACCCGAGATAAGTGCGCGGACTTTTTAAAAATGCTACGAGGCCGCGCACATACTAATAATTACAGTTATGTAAGAACCCTTCGAGCTAATATTTTTTGAACAGTTTAATTAAATAAATAAACGTCCCAATTAAATCGATATATATTATGACGACAAGCCATTGGGGGGGGGGGCTAGATGGAGTAAGACAATTTGTAATAATTTGCGACAATGGGGTTAAGGTTGAACAAAGGTCAACACGGAATGAATTTCAACGTGCATGAACACTCCAAAGTTTTATATTGAAATATTATTTTCTTCGGCAATTTAGGATTCTATGAATAAATTTTCTCGTTGCCGTGGCGATTAATAGACGAAAAATTTGATTGCATGGAAATTATCATGAAAATACAATTAACCAACCATAAAAAATATTAATACATTTTGTAGATTTACATTTTACTAGCCTACCAACTTGGTTATTTAATTTAATGTTGTTTTCGTAAAATTATGCACGACGTCAGGCAGTTTCTGGCATTTATGAAAAGGTGTAAGATTATTAATAATTTGAGAATACATAATACGGACAGCTGTCATCAAATTTAGTGCGGCAAACGTTCGGCGGCATGTTCGAATCCCAGAATAAAGATTTTAAATATTGATTTTTCAATTGATATATATATATATGAATGTAGTAGTAAGGGTGGTCTAAAGCAGGGTGGAGAACCGTTTCATGTCATTTTCAGCCGGGGTCGGTCCACTGCCGGATGAAGAGCTCAGCTCCTTCCACTATCCTCGGTTCCTAGCTTTACGCTGCCACGTACTTCCGCCGAACCTGACAAGTTCGTCAATCCAGCGGGTTTTGGGACGCCCCTGAGGCCGGTTAGTGCCCCTCGGGTACCACTGAATGACTTCATTTGTCCAGTGGTTGTCCGTTCGCCGTGCGACATCTACGGCCCACCGCCATTTCAACAATTGCTTCCTTATCCATTGGTTTCTTTTGCGGTCCTTACGCGTTATGCCCAACATGCACATTTAGTCTCCTAATGGAGGTATCTCAACAGAATTTTTCTACGAGAACTGGTTGTTACTTAGTTGTTGAACCTCTCTTTTTCTCTCTCTTAACTGGTTACCTAATCGCTCTCGCTACGCCCCGTGAGGATCGGATGGGTGGGAGTGGGATTTTTAAGACATCACACTCAGACTACGAACAGAAATCCATAAATCGATTGAAAGATCAATTTATGAAAACCATCCGTATCGGGAATTGAACCCGAGACTTCCGTAACCGTATCCAACGACGCTACCAACTGCGCCACCGACCCTGACACTTATATCTTTACCATTTCAAAAAAGAGAATTTAGGTGTCTGAAATAAAAACCAGCACTCGTAAAATGGCGAGTGTGGAATGAACTATATCTTGAAAAAATAATTGCACACTAGTTTGCTACATATCATTAAACATAACCTCATGTTTAGGTACTATCAACTAGTTATTATAAGCCCGAAAATCACATTAACTGAATGCAGATCCATGCAGAAATTGTTGCAATAAATTTGCGAAGGAAAAAGGCATTGAACCGCCACCCAGAAAATGATCTTTTAATCGTTGCAATTTACCGAAAAAAAATCATAGTTGTGTAACAAAAAGATAGCAGACATATTTTTTGTTTAAAGAACATTACTATTGCGGGGCATCACACCTAAGTAATCAAATATGTTTTTGAGATTTAACCAGTTAATACTAATTGTTCAATAACATGTTATCTCAGACAGATGACAATGCCCAACACCTGGGCAAATAAATTCGGCATATTTCCGTCTGCGTATCATTAGAGAATATAATATTTTACGACTGACTGGATGCATTTCTCACAGCCGTCGATGATGCAGGTGACATTATTAAAACAAACAACACATAACAATACTTAAAATATGTTTGTTCAACTGTTTTAAGATGCTGTCTCTAAAATTATACGAAGCCGTTTCAATTGAAATTTATCGCAGGCAGCGCATGCGTTTTTGTTTTAGTAATATTGTTCCATTGTTGTTTTGTTTTTTTTCACAAGGTTATTTCGGGAATACGAAGTAATATTTATTTTTTTGTGCTTTTACGAGATTAAAAATGGAAGGAGAGCATTAATGAATACGCGCATGGCGAATTGTTTCCAAATATACGAGACGTTTTGTGATATTTTGCTTCCGAAAGTTGCATTTCTTTCAAACAAAGGGCATACCTACCCACAAAATATAAATTATGTGTGCTGGTGTTTTACAGCACAAATGGTGGACAAAAATGACATTTTTAAGCCATATCGAATGCAAAAGAACGAGTTTTGCCGACTGCTGCTCAAATTTGATTAAATTAAACCGTTTAACAGATTGGAATGGTGACTCAGTTTTAAAACAATGTCGGGAAACTATTTTGTCAGCGTGAAACGTAAATATTATCAAGATTAATCTTATCGGTGAGATTGCAAATGAATGCGATTTACAAAGTGATTTACTAAATATTATAAATAGTAATATAATATTCAATGACTACAGTAGAACGGTATTACTTATTTTAAATAGTGTGATACCCACTGATACTATCTAAAGAAATAAATCAATATTGAATAGAAAAAAACAATGGATTTAATATAAAATATGTACAGAAAATTAATGTTTCCTACTAAAATAATAAATAGTTTGAAAATTACTTTTAGTTTTGTTATTTTTCCAACACTGCTTATGGGTATATGATAAATGAATTTTTTCATCGTTTAGTTGTAACATTTCTACTAATAATATGTAGTAAATTAAGCAAGCGGAGAAAAATATTAAAAGTTATGATGTGATAATAATACCCAAGTACATAATGAAAAAATCATCACATATTTCAATTAAATGAGACGTTATTTCCACCTATTTATAAAGGATTCTCACCAATTAAATGCAAATCCGTCAACGTCCTCAGTTTGTTGAAATTATTGTAATTACAATGCTATGCCGTTCTCAAAATAGTGTTTCTGTATCACATTTCCATTCGCTTTATCATTTACTATCCAGAATAATTCGGAGTTTACGTACACGGACGACAAAACTACTGATTTTTTCACTAAGCACCCTCAGTCTAAATCGAACTTTACACGATTAATCTGATTAAATATTTTGTTCAAGAATGACTGTCCGGTTGATAGTGTGCGGTAGTGATTGAATAAATGACGGCCGTGATTCTATACCACGTCCAGGACTGTCAATCTGGATATTCAATCGATTCGTCATTCCGATTCGTGTAAAGTTCAAATTAATGGATCTTCTTTATGGATAATGACAGGCATACCGGATTTTGCCACCACGTGTAATGCTGACGAATAATTAACTTTGAGAATAAGCCCAATATGACAAAAATGGACATATCAGGTTGTACCATAACGACACAGATCTAAGAGTAGCTGGACAATTCTTTAGGTTGGATGAAAGCTGTATGCTACGAATACACAAGTACCAAACATTTTACATTAAATAAAAAGATCATTTCCTTCTGGTGCCCGATCCGTTAAATGCGATACGTTAACAAACTAAATCCATATGCCAATAAAAGCATGCGACTTGGCTATCGTAAATATTGGAAAAACGAAAAAAATAACACAATTCCCCTTTTAAGGGCGCACCTCACCTGCCGCCATAAGGGTCGAATCTCGAAAAGGTAAAATTCACAGCGATGGTGAACCTTTCAAACGCATACTGGAAAATCAATTGTTTTTGGCTTCTATTAGAGCTCAGTCTTGTGTCGCTCAGCTGAATTCTTATGCATTTAACTTTAGATAGATAACTGATATGATATGACACACCCTGGTTTTTTCGTTAAGTATAAGTTTTATTAGGGTCTGGAACTGATGTTAATGACAATGATTCGTGGAAGTCGACCCGACTCTTGTTGTGACGGGCGATCGGCAATCGCCGACGGACATGTTCGCTGGACGAATCCATTTTTGACGGAAAGGGGTGGCTCCGACGGTGCGGGAGTCCGATTTTTGATTTTTGCGGGGTCGATTGCCAGACTTCGAGCCAGGAGAGCCGCCGGCCCCCGCGGCCGGTACCGTTGACTTGAATGTTTGTCTTTGTTTTGAAATTGGACTTAATTTAAAATCGTTTGTCGTGTCACTTGCATTATAACTTAAGAGTAAATTCATGTGTTAAGTAAATGTAAATTTAGACTCAATTGTATGTGTTAGGAATTATTTTTGTGTATTTTAAACCACTGCATTTTCGATTAAAATAAACAAGAGTTGAACCGGATTTGAAATGGTCTTTGTTTGAGATCCCAGACCTTCCAGGACGTCGATAACCGACCATTCGCCTCTCTTCGATTCGGGTCTTCTCAGATAATATTGCAAAACAATTCAATTTTAGATATTCATTTAACAATGACGTGAAAAAAGTAAATATGATTTAAGAGTAAAATTCAATTTTTTTGTACTACTTCCACATTTGTATGACGATAATTTTGAGATAATATATAAACGAAACCAGTTGAGATAATTTTAAAAACGTGGAAGTACAAAAAAAATACAATGTCTTTCCACTAATAATAATTGACAGTTGAAAACTTAAAATGATTAATAAAAGATGTTTTAATTCTGGTGATATATTAAATCACACTTTTCAATTGTTGACAGTAACTGTCGTAACAAAATGTTCTGAGGCAGCGTTAACAAAGCTATACACAAGTGACGCCACCGCCGATTCTAATAATAACCAATAAAACGTATACAACAAATATAAACTTAGCATTCACACGTTTAAACTCCATGTTCCAGTGTAATAAAATCATGATTTACGATGAATTGTTATACTTCTTTTCTTGTTTTAAGAAATATAAATTTGTTCATTATAATATTGTGTTTGCAAATATCACAAAAGATTTGGTGTTAAAATATTTATAATTTTCCATTGTCTCAAACGCAATCATGCCGTTTGTTTCATTTATTAAGGTTTGATTTTATTTCCGTTTGATAATCTACTTAGATCTAAAGGAGCGTACTGACATGCGCATTTCTATGAGAAAAAACTCTTGTGCGCGTAAATTTACTCACGTCAATAACCTTAAAACATTATTAATTTATGATTCAACCGCGATTTACAAATATGAGAAATAACTAAGGCAAACAAAATCTATAGTGACTTCGTTTAAAATTGTGATATTCTCAGCAAGAAACAAGAAAAAATGATGACCGATTTAATCTTATATATAATAACCCAGACCGCTCTGTAGACGTTTTATTATTATCACATATCAGATGTAGGTATGAAATTTTCACATGACGTAAGCGTTCGCGGTATATATAAAATGTTATGCAATGCACACACAGTTCCTACATACCAGCTACTTTAGACATTCAGTATTTCAATACCGTCATCTATGACGGGAACGGTTATTTTTTTATATATAGATACCGCAACCAAAACCAATGACGTTGATCACTCAAGCACGGAGCCGGCAATCACAAATTTCAATTATAGGTAGTTTATAATACCTATCTTAAAAACTAATTATATTATCGTTCTACCAATGATTAAACCGGCAGTTTCCGAACGTATTATACCCATGGACCGCTTCTTAAAGAAAAAACCTGACCATGAACCCCCTAAGTAAAATAACTCTACGTAACTGCAGAGTAAAAAAATATATATTTAAATTTGATGGCTTGAATGGTAAATGGTGATGTAAAAATAAAACACAAATAATTTTTTTGATATTATAAGTATGATGAGGTTCATAACTGCACTAAATCCACTTCTACTAAATAGGAAGACATGAAAGCAACTAAAACCTCTGCACAGTGAGTGACCCATAATGTTTTTGTAACCAAAATTTGTGGTATCTTGTACAGATATTGGTTCCGCTCTTCATTTACGGATTATTCAACAAATTACTCCCACATTAGTATGGATACATCTAAGTTTGTGGTTATAATTGCAAAATGGTCCAACACACAACAAATCACAACCAAATTATTTATTTCAACTTTAATAATAATAAAAATGTGCCACAGATATTTTTTATATTAAATCTCTCGCGGACCCCCGAACATTGTCCACGCACCCCCAAATTGTTTTTAAATTTGCCACAAACCCCCTCAGCGGTCACACGGACCCCTGGGGGTCCGTAGGAACCACTTTGGAAATCACTGGATTAAACAGTATTAATTGAATATAAAATTGATAACTTAATTATTCCACTTGGTTTATCACTAACGTGACGCGTTAACTAAGTTATCAATTTTAATTTCATATTAAAAATGAACTTCCACAAGTTACTGCCGTATGCATAGAAAAATAGTACTCATTGATATGTATAAACTACATATTATGCAAAAGTTCAGTTGTGAATTTGAACTTCACAGTACACATACATTGAAGACTGCATCAAGAGGGTCGGCCCGGCCTTTAGTAATTAAATGTGTGCAATTTGTACACCATAAAACGCGTTACATCATTTCAACATAAAACATTCAATGAACCGTTTCATCGAATTGAATTTAAAATAATGTTTATAAAATAGTAAACTAGTCAATGATGGAACTATGTGTACAGCATGCAGGGAAGACAAAATGATCTCAACAAAGGACTGAATTAGTAAATGGTGATCATCAGATAATAGATGTTATCTCGAACTGGGGTCAAACCGCTATCATGAATATCAAAACGAGTATTGACGGATATGAATTAATATGCGTTTTGTTGGGGGAAACACAAAAATAAGCTTACCATAGATGGGTTGTTTGAAATAAAATGAAAATATTGTTATTTTTATTTGCGGAAAATGCGAAGTTCTTATAAGAAGACTCGACAATATCCCGATTGAAGACTAGGACTATCCTCTAGCACAGCGATCGACAACCAGGGCTCGTCGGTAAGCCAAAACTAAGTGCTCAAAATCAAAAATAAAATTACCTATACCTATTGCGTTTAAATAAATTGATGTACTGCTAAATTAAGAACCTCAATACTAATTGCCTCTTATTCCGATCGGTGGGATTCCGGCGTCTTGGAAGACAATCGGGTACTATCCATAGGATGTACTCAGAGGTGCTGAGGGACTCGGGCATGTCATGGGAGGAAGCAAAGCGATTGGCGGCTAACAGGGAATCATGGAGGCGCCGCGTGGTGGCCATATGCTACACATAAGAAGCGAATAAAGTCGTTCAAGAAGAAGAAATTCTTATACACAATTTTTAATCAAAAGTTTTCTGAACATTGCCTTAACCCATTACATATTAAACGACAAAATTCTATGGTAACAAGTAATTTGGCATTATTTTCAGGCAAAGCTGAATTGTTTTTTTTTCTGTCAATACCATTTGTACAGACAAGCAGGATGTATGGGGAAAAGACGATCGCTGATACTCCAAACACTAAAAAAATATATCAGTAATCAAATGAGAAATACAAAAAAAAACTTTGCAACGAATTTATCCAAAAACTTTTTTGTTGGAGATAATTATTATGATTGTGCCCATACCAATGTCTAGCTGTTTAATATTGTGAAAAAAAGAAAAAAAAACCACAATGCTAAGGGTATCTGAGATGGTTTTAAACTTTTCCACTCTTCTCCTTTAACATAAACTCTCTTTCTGTACCATTTAAAAAATGCACATATTTAAATTGTATTATCTAAAATCGGTTCCGATCATATTGTTGAATATACGTAATCCACTAAGTGTACATGTAGTCCAAATCATCCAACGGTATAAAGATGAAAGGTGTCAAGGTCTTACATTATCTAGTCTCTGCAGTGTTTAATACTCTGCGCGTCACTGGAATTCATCTATAGCTGTCAAAATTGTAAAATAATATCGAAAGAGCGGTCAGGGGCCGGCGATCGTTGCTTCAGGATGACAGCTGTTGCAGGATGGCGATTGTGAGCAATAAACAACAAAATAAATAGGAATCTAACTAACGGAATTACATTGTGGCTTACCGAAAGCTATTTATATTATAAACGGAGGGGCATGACTCTTTCCACCAGGTTCAGCATTGGATTTAAAGCGCCACGGTCAGTACATTTTTTGTCAATGTTTGGTGTTGGTAAAGAAATACTAGTGATATATGGACAGTATAAGTTTGTGCGTTTCGAGATGGCGCTAGTGTTACGTTATTATCTGGCGTGGTCGCACGCGATCTCGTTATTGTGAAGAATTATCAAATCTTTTTAGAGACTTATCATCACAGAGCTGTCGAGCTTTCAGAATAACCTCTCGCACACTCTCACGAATTGTGTTCGAAACATTGCATTTTGTATTTATTTACATAGTATTAATAATAAAAACAACCTTCGTGACATTAGTGAGCTTACGTTTCACAGGTACATACTAGATTGGCTCTCTTAGTTCCGACTTCTGCCGGCGGCCAAGTTAAAATAGCAAATCAATAGCCAGCCCCTGACTTACTTTGCAGCCCGGTTTCAGGGTCGTAAACACTACAGATATCTCATTCATTCCTTCGTATTTATAAATAACCATACATATATTATAAAATGAACGTATGAAAGTGTCTGTTTAATTATTCGAGCCCATTATCACGCACTATAAACAATTTAAGCCTAACATACCTTAAAATGTGTGTACATTATTTGATAAGATTGATTGAAAATTTGGATTCAGTCAAAAGGTTGCAGGATATCCTATGTCTTAGGGCTTAAGGTGAAAAGTATCACTTGTTTCATCTTATATTATAAGTCACCGTTATACATAAATCTATGAATCGAAAATGGCAGCTAAAACAATCATTGTCTACGCCCCCCTCCAGTGCCCTGCGACAATAACCCACTCCAATCCTGTATTTCAAAATGCCCAAAATCGCCAAACGTTTCCCATGTCAAAGACCACAGTAATGAATTCGTCAAACGAAATAAACACAAGTATTCGTATACAGTTTCGAGTGTGGTATTTTTAGATAATCGTCATTTGACAGGAAAATATTGTCTTGCATTGTGTGTTGTGAGAATTTGTACGTTCAGTGATTTAGTCGTATTTTTACAATGGTCCGGCCTTTCATATTTTAAAAGCGTTTTATTAGGCCGTAACGGAAATTTTATCACGCTATATACCGCTATAAATTATTGATATATGTACATAATCCGTTTCATTTTGATGCTTGCAGGTTTTTTCCGGATCCCTTGACTTCTCAATGACACCGTGTGTTGAACGCCAAAATGCTAACATACGACGTTAACTCATTTTTACCAGGTGATTCATTATTATAACATTACCCTTATTTTTATTCCCATTCCAATAAGTATTATCCAATATAAATTGGAATTTCATCAGTCGATAGTTAGCAAATGTGCAAAACTGAAATGGCAATCAACAGTAATGTCAAAATAAGGTAGGGCTATTTCGCCAGTGTTCGGCCAGTTAAGCGATAGGTGTACTTTCAAAAGGGATTGGGAGTCGATGAATGATAAATACATATTTTTTCGCTGTCATTTCATTAAACAGGGATTAGGTAATGTAACCGACTAAAATTAAAATAATTAATATTGTACCAAGCATAAAATAATACAAGTTTACAAAAAATGCTAATTCTTAGTGGTCGGCCCCCAAAACCCAACGATCGGCCTTTCGTTGCTCAGTGTTCGGCCATCACTATGAAACTTCATAAATATCGCGAACGAATTACTGAGAGTAGACAGAACAATAAAAAAACATAATGATGAAAAGCATGACAATATAAAGTATATTTTGCTAACGATCCCCATACAACATGAATTTGTCGAAACTTGTGCTTTTTTAATTGCATCATATAGGTCAATATAGTCCAACCGTACATTTTCAAGTGGCAAGACTACCTACATGAATTAACAAAAAAATTTAAGTATCCACTATTATTTATGTTTTAAGCTTAAGTTTTAAGCTCAAAAGACCGACCACTGGCGACGGCTGACTTCAGGAACACTCGCCCTATTTAGTTTCACAATAATTATAAGATACAGTTTAAAACTATGTCTGCTTCACGCCGTCGTCACTACTAGGGTAGAACGATGGCGTGAAGCCGAAATTGTTATCAACTAGGTATGTTTTATGACTCTTGTGGAATTAAATACTTTGCTATTTCTACACCATAGTGAAATAAAATCCAATTGAATCAATGAAATGGGAATATTTAAGGCGTTTTATCTTGGAAGAGAGTTATAAACAAAGTTCGTTGTCCATCATGGGTAACAGATCGTAGATCTTTTTTTCTTGTTTTTCAATAAATACTATAAACTTCTATCATTAGGTCCACTTTTTAACGTCTTATTTTACAGTATTATCAACAGCGCATATTTTGATTCACGATATTTACAAAGTTATCGTCTGATTGCACAGGAACCTTTTCTTGGCGAAATCTTCAAGAGACAATAAAAAAAAATGACGATCGATCAATTTTCAATAACGAGCTTTGTGCTTTGACAACTGATTCATATATTGGCTTTCGAAATATTTACATATTATGACTTGTGTGCAGCAAATGGAACCCCAAATTGTGTATTTCAGTGGTAGAGGGCTCGTTCAACCTGAGTCAATTCAGAGTGAGTACGGATAGGTGGATGAGGTTAGGTTAGGTTAGGAGTTTTGTCAACTAATTATCAGTCAAACAACTTCACTGAAAAAATCTTCGGTGGTTCATGTATAGCTGAAGAAGAATTGTTTATGGAACAATATCAAATATTTTTCGTTAAGTTGGTATATATGAAATCACCAATATTCAAATATGGAGTAAGTTGCAGTTATCAAATTATTCCCAACGATTCGCGTAATCCTGCCAAGATGGCGGACTCAAAAATACGCTAATCGTTGTCATGAGAACAGCGCGGATTAACAGTGGCTGCTAATGTTGATTGGTCTGGATCGTCACCCACCAACGCGCTTTCTTCCACAGCAATGACAATAATAATTAAAACGAATTATAATTATTCTCGACAGAACGAGGAAAAGTTTATTCAATTCCTTGTATTTTAATTGGCGGTAATTGGGTCAACTCGGCTCTGGCGGCTTAAATAGAGAACTAAGACATCTTACTAAATGCACATGGCAATAAAATGGCGATTCAATCGACAAAACACTTAATTTAAAAAATAAACATTCTTTTCGAGAGCATATTTTGACTCGTGAATCATAATAAACTATAATATAAAATTGACTTTTAAAGGAGCATTGCATTTTGCAATAATAATTTTAACTCAACGCAGACCGTCCGTGACACGCAGCTGTACACGGTTAAAACCAAATGACATTTGTTCAACGCTTGGATTTTACCTGTGCTGCTTTATGGTGTCGAATCATTCACCTGGCGAACTCATATACTGAGCTTCGAGAATAGATGCTTGTGTCAGATACTAAGGGGAGGTAATTTGATTTCGTGAGGAACTCGGAGATTCGGAAACACCTCAACCATGCTTGCCTCTTCTTCCAGCCTGGGGAGGGCGGGGAGTCCAGCGTCTTGGAAAACTGTCAGATATACCTATCCACAGGATGTACTCGAAAGAGTTGAAGAACTCTGGCATGTCATGGAAGGAAGGAAGCAAAGGGATTGGCGGATGACAGGGAATCATGGAAGCGCCGCGTGGTGAATATATGCTCCACATACGATTTAATAGGGTGAAAAGAGAAGGAGAGTATTAAAAAAACCATATCATTTGAGTTTAACAATCGTTACCATATAGAAGAATGTACAGCAGAAGGTAATCAATGATTTGATGTAGGATACATGACGCTGCAGATTACGAAACGTAATACTCGCACGTATGAAGCAGTTTTCTTTGTCATCTTCGTCAGCATTATTAGCATAATTAATTGGCAAATAATCTTCTATTTTACCGATATTCGACATGGACGCTGCAGACGCTGCGATACAGGAAAACACTCATCAAAGCAATTCATGAAGATTAAAGTAGGTCGACGCGAGAGTATAAATAAACAAAGAAAGAAAAACGGACTTCAGTCTGTAATCGCCCTCTGAACATGATTTCTGTCGTCACTCGCCGAACGAACTCTGAACTGCATAATCGTCATCATCATCACCATCATCCGTCCCTACAGCTTAATCACGTCTCGTATATAACAATGGAATCATATTCTTAAATTAATAATATCTAAAAGAAAGAATGTTGTGAAAAAGAAGTAAATCTCATTGAAATGTCTTCGTTGCTGTTTTTAAACATGTATAGGTTTTCCCACCCCTATCATAGCTTAACGTTATTTAAAAAACACATGTCTTAAATTAAATTAAGCATCAGTAATCCTGTGTTAGGCCAGTTTAGCTGATGCCCCTACCCGTCAGTTTCGATCTCATTTGAATTTTAAATTAAGTTTTTTATAACGATGTAGCAATAAAGGTGAATTACACTTTTGTAGACCGAAAAGAAAACAATAGTTCACGGCCTCGACCATACAATCATGAATATTTATTAGCTTTATTTGGGAAGCGCTTTCCGGTTTACTATTTTTTATAGTTTTATAAAGATGCGTTTCGATATACATTACAATAATTCATACCAAGGAATATTCTAGCGTATCAGAAAATAAATTTAAATACATATTTACTTCATGGCAAATAATACAATAGGGAAGGGTAAATAGAAGTAAATATCATATAATGGTGTAAATATTGCATCAAAACATGGGGGTCATGACATAAACAGACCACAGCTAAATAGTCTACCAATTTTGAACGAACGACTTAACCTCCTTAACTCCCCTAATTGTATCGTATACGTGAGATAAGTTCGTAAAAAAATCAAAGTAATCAAAATAATGTAATTATAACAATACTCAAGTCATTCGATATATTTCTTTCCATGTCCGCTCGCAACGTGAAGCATGTGGTCTCCTAATGGAGGTATCTTAACAGAATTGTTCTATGAGAACTGCTTGTTACTCAGTTGCTCAACCTCTCTTTTTTCGAATAGAGTAGGGATATAAGGGTAGGGCTAGGACATAAGTAGTCGTTAGCTAATCGCTCCCGCTATAAGCCCTGTGAGGATCGGACGGGTGGTTTTTAAACATCACAAACACTCAGACTACGAACAATAAATCGATTAAAAAATCAATTTATGAGAACCGTCCGCACCGGGAATCGAACCCGATATTTACCCTAACATAACCCACCAAATTAAGATCAGTATGTATAGTTACTACTTTATAACTTTGCACTCCGACTATAGGATCCAGAACAGGGTCTCCAAACTTTTTAGCCTTAGAGCCACACTGACTAATCCACTAAGTCCAAAGGGCCAAGACTTACCTGGCTCATCATACCAACATACAGTAGTTTTGAAATACGCGTAAATTTCGATTGGTACTTACGGGCAACTGTCAAGGACATTTCATTCAGGCGGAGATAGCCGATAGCCGACAAGGAGAAAACTATTTTCCAGCTTCTGCCTGATTTATACACTCTACCAATTTCTTTCGACAAAGAGTTTAGATAATCAGTTGCATAAATTTGCTCGGGGCTTTTTTCCGCTTTGGCAGTTTGGACACTTCTGGTCTAGAATCACGAGATCCGGCTCTAGGATCACGGGACGCATACATACTAATGCTCTGGGTATTATGCACAAAGCGTATCAGGATAGTAAAAAGTAGAAAATTATTTAGCTTATACTCTACAGAGACAATGATCATGGCATCAGCTAAAGTAGATAGATATCAAATGAAAATTCTTACTATCTTCTTAGGTTCTCTTAAAAGAAAGCAGCCCTGATGTAAACAATATTGTATGAAATACTTCATATTAGACATTTTGTTTAATTATAATATATATTTTACAATGAATTATCTTATTTTTAAATTGTGGGAGTGAGCTTGAATTGAGACACGATATGGTCATGCCCACACTGAATAGTAAGACTAGAAAAGAATGAAAATTATGACACAGTAACCTCAAATTGTACCTACATGTTTGTTCATGGAGACCTTTTTATTAAGAGTAACTGATATTATAAACAAATCAAACCAAATTTGACTCACCCACTCTTGGTCGTTTGGAAAGTCGCAATCAAATGCAGGTACATGTCGCAATATAATCGTTTTATTACCTGGAACAAACAAAAACAAAATATAAGAAATATTACATGACTTACGTCGCACATTTTAAAAACCATGTGCTTTTGTGGCCTGTGGCTTGGGTCAAGACATTCAATAGCAATCAATCATAATATTTCAACAAAAACAGTTATTCAGACATCGAATGGCTCTGTGCACTACAATACAGTTGTTTGATTTCATGTATTCTTTTCGATTGTATCAAATAATTCGTTGGATACAATTGTTAGTGTCATTTGGGCATGCAAAAATAGTTGTTAAAGGAATCACTTACAAGAAATGTCAATTGTTGGTAGACATTATATATCTTTATATAATGTCTACTACGTTATTATAATTTTATTACAGACCAGTAACTCCCATTCCAAATGATGAGAAAATTATGGAAGAAGAGGAAAAGTGGGTTCATGGTTAGGGAACTTTCAAAAACCACTCTAAATTTTTTAATTTCTTATATATAATAAGTCGGCGTCCGTGACGCAGTTGGTAGCGTCGCTGGCTACGGTTACGGATGTCTCGGGTTCAATTCCCGATGCGGACGGTTTTCATAGATTGACCTTTCAAACGATTTATGGGTTTCTGTTCGTAGTCCTACCTTTCACCCATCCCATCCTCACGGGGAGTGGCGAGAACGATTAGCTAACCACTAGTCCTGTCCTAGCCCTCTCCTTCTATCCCAACTCTCTTCGAAAAAAGAGAGGTTGTGCAACTGAGTAACAAGCAGTTTCATAGATTTTTTTTTGTTAAGATACCTCCATTAGGAGACCATATGCTCCACATTGGGAGCGGACATGGAAAAAAAATATAAGTGAATGTTTGTTTGTCAGTTTGTTTAAAATGTAAAAAAAGAATCAAAATATGTACGAACAGCGACATCTCGGGAAACCTTCTGATTTATTCGTGTACGCAACAGAAAATATTTTGTGTACAAAATCTCTTCAAACACTTTCTTTCTTTGAGTGGCATTGCAACGCATGCCGGGTACACGCCAGTTTTAAATAAAACACAATTTGATTTGCTATACATGCACATTTTTATAATGATTTGGACCGGCTTCATCGTCTTACTATTCAACTGATAAAATATAAACAGTAACATCTATTTATATGAAATTCAGTGTTAATAATTACAAGGTATATCAAAGAACTGTTTCAAGAGCTATGACAAGAATATATACAGATAATCATACATAAACGAAATTAAATAGTCTACAATCAAAATGCTAGGGACTTCTTACAAATCAATAACTACTAATCTAAGATCAAAAATGAGCCCATATTAAATATTGCAATCCCAACCATCACCCGCCACGGCCGTACGTTCTGGTATTAGCAGACGTTTCCAGTGGCGTAAACCAGTGCTTCCGAAACTTTTTCATTCCAGGACCCACAAATTTTGCGAGAAAAAAAAACCACGGCCTCAACATATATTTTATCCATCTGGGGTAGTCACATAGAAAAGGCACTATGACGGTGGTTGTTCCTAAAGTCATTCGTCGTCAGTAGTCAGCCTTTTGAATTTAAAACTTAAATAATAGTGGATAGAAAATTTGGATTATTGAGATTTTGTACACTTCCATATATTCTGTCACTAACGACCCGAATGGACTGATGCCGAAAGGCCAAACCCGGGACGTTAGTGACAAAATACATGGAAGTATACAAAATCTCAATAATCCAAATTTGATATTGAAATTCTATCAAGCACCCTCAGTCGATGTCTTAAATAGTGGATAGATTTAAAAAAACAGATTTTTTTAATTAGTGTCAGTAGTATTGCCACTTGCCAATGTATATCTGCACTATACTGACCTATATGATGCAATACGCAATTAAAAAAAGCACATTTTTACTTTTACTTAAGTTTCGACAAATTCACGTTGTATGCTATCGTTAACAAAATATACTTTATATTGTCATGCTTTGCATCATTATGTTTTTTATTGTTCTGTCTACTATCAGTAGATTATTTCGCGATATTCATGAAGTTTCATAGTGATGGCCGAACACTGGGAAACGTAAGGCCGACCATTGGATTTTTGGGACCGACCACTGGGACAATTGGCATTTTTTTTTTTGTAAACTTCTATTATTTTCTGATTGGTACAATATTAACTATTTTATTTTAAGTTGGTTACACTGCTTAATCTGTTTAATGTTTAGCAGCGAAAAAAATATGTATTTATCATTCATTGACTCAAAATCCCGTTTGAAAGTACACCTGTTGCTGAACTGGCTGAGCACTGGCGAAACGACCCTATAGAAAAAATTATAGAATTTTTTTTTAATGTTTAAATATATTTATTTAAAAACATGTATTATATTTTTACAATCCTGTCATTTATAGATACAGAATACACAGATGCTTCCATATTTTTAAAAAAACCAGAAGACACTCACTGATTCTATATAACCGTTGGTGGCCGCACATGAGAACCACCGCTCAAGGTGGTCCTGTAAAATTACAAACCTAGTCTTACGAATGTATTTTAATGGGTTGCGATATCTTTCGTGCAATATGTAACTGCAGGAGGCCATTGTGAACGGATAAAATACATGTTCAGTAAAAATTTTACCAATCGTTTTTTACAAGATGACAATGACCAGTTTTAACCCTTATCGCTGTACATCCTTTTTCCATGAGAGTGGGCGTAAGCCATCTTGAGATTAAAACTACCCAATATCCTCCACATCAATCATAATAACACCCACCTTGAGCAGGGAGACAAAAAAAAACCCAAAATAAGGCAATCTATCAGCTACATTACATTCAGGTATCGGGTTACAGAATATTAAAAACTTCTTGGCTAAAGCTAAAATGTGTTATTTTTTTTATACTAGGCTTATGGCTAAGTAATGAACTATATTATCAATGAAGGACAACCAAACATGCGTTAATGTGTTTTTCAATATTCTTATAAAAATAATATAAATGATATTAAAAATCAGAAGCATAATGCAATAGTTTGCTTTAATTTAGGATTATTTACAGAATTGCAAAAAAAAATCTAAATTTAAAATTCATTTGTGTGGAGCATATGGCCTCCTGATGGAGGTATCTCAACTGCATTTTTCTACGAGAACTGCTTGCTACTCAACCTCTCCTTTTCGAAAACAGTAGGGATATAAGGATAGGAAAGGAATAGTGGTTAGCTAATCGTTCTCGCAACGCCACGTTTTTTAGGATGGTGGAAAAGGGATTTTTAGACCTCACGCAGAAAAATAACAAATACAAATCAATAAAAAGATTGAAAAATCAATTTATGAAACTGACGTACCGAGACATCCGTAACCGTAGCCAACGACGTTAACCACTGCACCACGGACCCGACATTGAGTTAGTTATATGAAAACGTTCTTTATTTTGAATTCTATGGTATGAAAAAACACAAATGGCTAGTGAGTACCCGGAATGCGTTGCAATGCCACTCAAATAAATAAAGTGTTTGTGTTTTAATTCTGTTTATCAAAGTACTTTTGACACACAATATATTTTGTTTCTGTCTGGTGCGTACATGAATAAATCAGAAGGTTTTCCGAGATGTCGCTATTTGTACGAATTTGATTGTTTATTATAGATTTTTTTTAGATATATCTGGATTGTGAGATTGGCTTTTATATAATATAATAAGACCTACTGAAAGTTAAAAATTAAAAAGTTGAGTCAGGCTCGGGCCAGGCCGGGCCTGATTATTATATGCCTATATCCTTCGAGGAGGTGTAAGCAATAACTTGATAAAGTTCTATCGGAATCGGATGAACGGTATGGCAATGCATAAGATACGAACAAACCCACATTGATTATTTTAATATTAGATATGTACTTTTACTTATGAAAAGTTTTGTTTTAAAAAACTAAATGAAAAAGATACAGTATTTCAAATATTTGTGAAACTTCGAAGTCCAATTACCTACTCAAAACTTGTCTTTTTTTCAGTTAGTGTCTTCTCCAGAACAACAACGAAATTATAAGCCTACTAGCTAATTGATGTCTTATTCAAAAGGGGTCACCATGAAGTCTGAAGTTTATAGTGTCACGTCGTATTTTATCACTGGAAATTCATTTTAAATTTATGGTTATATGTATGAATTATGAAATTTGATTTGATGTAAATTATTCAAACAGAAAAAGATGCATATCAAATAGCGTGCGTGACCAACTTTTATTGCACAAAGTTTTTCTGGTAAACGGTTCATAATTGTCCGATTATTTTGAAACTGCTCACGTACACACTCATCCATCGATTTTCGCGGTGGATAGGGTACACGAAATAATTATGGCGTAAATTGAAAAATATAACGCAAAGGAAAATGAAAGAAATATGCAAAAAAAATAATAATTTTCTCATGTTCTATAATACAAACTAAATTGGATCAACCACCTCAAATTAAAGCAATTCCTTACATCGCGACCGCTTTGTAGCATAATAATAGCGAATGCAAAACAGTTACACGTTATAGGTAATAATGAAATTAGACGCGCGATAAAATGACCTTATGACCTATTTCTAAATAGCAATACATTATGTTCAAACTTATCGTGTTTGTAACTGCCAAAAAAAAAATACAAAATGAGTCATTGCTCACAGCCACATTGTGTATGCGGTAGTAACATGCATGCATAATGGATGAACAACATTACGTATAAACGCTGCCCGCAGAGGAATGCCGCGTATTTATTATGCCGGTCGCAAGGGAGTCGGTTCGCTACCCGATGTCGTGCAAATATGCCGCAGACTTTTTCAACCCCCGTCGCCTGCGCCCTATCGTGGTTAGTTTGGTGATACGAGCAGAAAATTACATTTGTACGCTGTGTGGTTTCGAACAATTTCAATTTAATTCTGTGCTTTAGTTTTTAGTCACGGGTATACGTTTAATTTGAACATGGCGAGTAAACCAATTCAGTACACAGACCTACATTCTTGAACAAGGAAATATTAAGTAATATACAATAAACGTTTTATGAAAAAGTCGAAAATGTTCAAACTACAAGTGAGACAGTTTTATTATTTACATATGCACGCTCCCAATGTAGTGTATATGGACTTCTAATAGATGTATCCCTACAGGTTTTCTGAAGGAACTGCTTGTTACTCAGTTGCTCGACCTTTCTTTTTTTCGAAATGAGTATGGATAGAAGAAAAGGGCTAGGACAGGACTAGTTGGTAACTAATCGTTCTCGCTACGTTCCGTTTTTAAGTACGAATTAGTGGGAGGGAATGTTAGACATCATGTATGTTATCATGACATCGAACGGAAATTTATTAAAAAATCCATTTATGAAAATGTTCTTACGGGGACTTAATCAGTGCACCAAGGACCCGATAGTACGATTTGATTGTACGTACATTAAAACCATGCTGTCTTGATCGCTATTGCGAAAACGTGTTTGAATCGTAGATTTCATTTATCAGAAAAAATAAGAAATTACTGGCACGTGTTAATTGAAATTATTTATAAAATCCAAATAACATAACTGTAATAATTCTAGGTATCACTTAACTATGGAAATTCAGTTAAGACATTGTGAATTAATTATAAGAAATAAAGTTGAAAGTTTTAATGTGCGAATCGAATGTATAGTGACGTGCAAGAACGTCAGACTGGAAGGCGTCGCGACGACCTACTTTGACGCCGAACAAAAACAATTTACACTACAGCCTGATGGTATATCTATCTTCGATAAAACTGCATTCTGAATATGTTATTATCTTGGTGCACTAATGCAGCCAATGATAAAAACTGCAGTTTCACATGCAACCAATGTTTTTTCCACGATACATTTAGAATATATTTATAAAGAATAAAATCGTTGGAAAAAAGAAGTTGGGAAGTGACAAAATTGACGGAAAACAGGAAAGTGCACAATGAGATTATTGGATATCAATTCTTTGCCTGGGATAACTCAGTAGGTGCATTAAATATACCAGTTTGGGAAGACACAGCAATTACATTTATTAATGCAGATTTCTATATTTTTACAGAGTTTTGTAGATCGAGGTTTAATTGACAGAACGCATTAAGTTAGTTTTTGATGATTTCTTGTTTTAAATATCAGAATGAATGCAACTTAATGCTCTACGAAATGGTAGAACGTATGAATTATTAGGTCATATTGTAATTTTTGAATTCAGGCTAAAGGCATGATATAACTATAACTCACAGATACCAAATCATATGATTTGTATTCCAAAAAGAGTATTCTTTATAATATACAAGAAATCTTTTTAAAACAAGAGTGAGTACTTTGAAAACAAAACAATGCTTTAAATGTGATTATCCCAGAACTTGTTTTTATAACTTTATGTACTTCTGTCAGTCAGTATAACTTCGATATTATTTACACTACCTAAATCGTTTATTCAAGAAAAATCCAACAAGACTCCGACTAATAAAGCAGTATGATTTTTTCCTGGCAACACTAGCCCCTAACGATTTATTTGCACGGTTCGTCATTCAAAACACTATGCGACCGGAAGGTTTCAGGAAATGTAATCCAAATAATATATATGCACATACGATAATCTCAGAATATATCTAACTATTAACACAACGTGAAGTGGATGCAATTTAACCCAGTTTCCACGTAATGTCTATAAATCAAAAGGGGTTAATGCAGTTCTCGTGTGCAGTGTTTTGTGTTTATAATGACCGTTGCCAGGACATGTATGGCGTGAATTATTGAACTTCTTAGAGACGTTAATCACGATTGAAATATAATATGACGTCAAGTTACTCGATACCCTCAACAATAAATCGCTGATTTACAATTATTTATCATGCATTCTTTTACATTAAATTAAATAACTCTGTTGTTTCTACATTTAACACGTGTTTCGCTTAGTGGAGAAACATCAGCAGATTAAATGTAATGTATCGTAAAAAATACGTTGAGTCCGTGGTACAGCGGCCAACGTCGTCGACTTCAGTTACGGATGTCTCTGGTTTAAATCCTGATAGTTGCATAAATTGATCCTTCAATCGAGTTATGTATTTCTGTTCGTAGGTATGGATTTGTGTGATTTTTAGAACTCCCTCCGACCCATTCGATTCTAATAACGGAATGTAGTGAGGGCAATTAGCTAACCACTAGTCCTGTCCTAGCCCTTTCCTTCTATCCACTCTCTTCAAAAAGGAGATGTTGAGCAACTGAGTAACAGGCATTTCTCGTAGAAAAACCTCTGTTGAGGTATTTCCATTAAGAAGGCAATATGCTCCACATTGGGAGTTGACATGATAAAAAAGTCCCCCTTTTTTCCTACTTTTGATAGTTTTTTTTACCCAATGTAACATATGGACTCCTAATGGAGGTATCTCAACTGAAGTTTTTCCACGGTAACCGCTTGTAACTCAGTGGCTCAACTTATCTGTTTCGATGAGGTTAGGGATAAATGGATAGGGGCTAGGATAGGACTAGTGGTTAGCTAATCGCTCTAGCTACGCCCTGTTTTAAGGATCGGATGAGTAATAGGGAATTTTAGACATCACAAACAATACATATCGGCATTGTTCTGGAAGAAGATACCAACTGAAAAATACTAGTTTTGAGTAATTGGACTTTGAAGTTTGTCAAATGTTTGAAATCCTATACCTTTCCCATTTTATTCGTTTTTACAAAACTGTTTTTAAGTAAAACTGTAATTTATAAAAATAAGTTTATTCTTCCATGCGGTAGAGTTTGTAATAAGGAACATTTTAGTATAACTAACTCAATAGGTCATTTTTTCGATTTAGTATTTTCTTCCAGAAGAGGGACGATATATTAATTATGGAAGTGTTATTAAAAAGTAACTACATACATAAACAAACTGAGTTACACGTTGTAGTTAATCATGAGGTATTGAATTTGAAATTTGAATTATTTTTTAGCATTTACAAGTGTATCCCGAAATTGAAATCCCGGGATTGAATAATTGACCGGGATTGCAAGCCCTAGTTATAATGCACGAAATGTATGGATATTGATACCAACACAAAATAACTGAGATACTAAGCACTGCATGATAAATGTGTGGTGATTTAATTAATGTAAACACTATTAGGGCAGTGTGTCGAATAGAAAACAAATCAAAGGTTATCTCGGAACTTATCGACAGCAAGAGAATTTTTTTAATAGTTCATTCAGTATTATTTATGCGGCGCATAAATTTCACAACAGCGAGACAGTTAGGATAGTAATAATTTGATAAAATGTTAATCAACTAACTGACATAATGACCTGGAGAAAATAGTGAAGAAACTTCCCACATTATGAATTTGCCATTACAGTAAAACTTCGATATAACAACGGACCGGAAACCTTGGTCAAAAAAATGTGAAAATTCTTAATGACATGTTTAAATCTCAGACTCACATCTCGGAAACAATGTTCTTTATACATAATATATATTTTTTATGTTTGGGTGTTTATTTTTATTTAGATAGTGTATTTGAACATTCTTATTACTGTAGAAAACTTCGATGAGAAAATAAGCAATGTCTTCGTTGTTCTGGAAGAAGACACTAACTGAAAAATACTAGTTTTGAGTAATTGGACTTTGGAGTTTGTCAAATGTTTGAAATGCCATACCTTTTTAATTTTGTATGTCTGTACAAAACTGTTAAGTGAAAGTATAATTTATCGGCGTCCGTTGCACAATTTGTAACGTCGTCAGCTACGGTTACAGAAGTCTCGGGTTAAAGTCGCGGTGCGGACAGTTTCATAAATTGATCTTTCAATCGATTTATGGATTTCTGTTCGTAGTCATGAATGTGTGTGATGTCTAAAACTCCCTTCCACCCATCCGATCCTCAAAAACAGGGAGTATTGAGAGCGATTAGCTAGCCACTAGTCCTGTCCTAGTCCTATCTCCGCTATCTTCGAAAAAAAAGAGATTGAGCAACTGAGTAACAAGTAGTTCTCATAGAAAACTTCTGTCACATGCTCCACGTTGCAAGCGAACAAGGTAAAAAAAATATAAAAATAAGTTTGTTCTTTCATATGACAGAGTTCGAAATAAGGAACATCTTGATATAACTAACTCAATGTGTCATTTTTTCGATTTAGTATTTTCTTCCAGAACATCGACTATATTATGTATTCCTTTTTTTAATAAATTATCCAGTTATGTAAACTTCACTGGTGTTGTAGATAAATGCATTCGGAAACCCTACCCGGCAAGGGATAGACCGCGTTAAAAGTTAGACGTCGGCGTTATTTTAGCGCATGCTAAAATTGAAAATTAGAAGTAGAAAATATCACGGTACCTCATGTAAGACGAGAAATAAAGTCCATCGATTAATAATAATGTGAACGAAAATATCACGGTGGCCCGTAAAAACCACAAAATTTAGTCAAAGAATTAATAATACTGATTAAAGTTGAAAGTTGAAAATATCCCAGTGAACTGTACATCGTGTGGCACACATCAAATTTAGTCCAATAATTAATAATAATGTTTTAAGTTTCCCAAATATTCGGATATCGAATAGTTAAAAAAGAGCCGAATATATTTGGAGATTGAATATTCAAGTTGGAGTCCCTAGCTACAAGGTACACCGTATTCCAAAATTGATTGGTACTGAACTGCGCTGTCATCGTCGTACAACCTGTAGAGCTCTGCGTTACATATTTTTTTATTTAGGAGTTTCAATTCATTGAAAGGGCCAACTTATCGTTAACTCGTTAAGTATAAATCTAGGCTTCCATGACGCAAGCGAGTTCTGGCTTTATTGTACAGGTACATCCTGCTCTCATAGAGTAGGTGGGATTTAAATATCTAGAAATTTACATTACGTAAATAAAAGTAAACAAGATGGATTAAGAGCACCAAAAAAGAATTAAATTTATTAATATAGTACTACTAATAAAAACACCTACATAAATTGTATATTTCTTAAATTTCGTCTTTGAGATTTTACGTTCATACTATATCAATGACACAATATTTACGATACGTTTGGAAATAGTGGATAATTCTTATTACTATAACGGAAACACAAAACACCCACAGTTATAAAAACCTACAAATTAGTAGAAATACATTTTGATATGCCAGTAAATTATTTGTGAATAAAAATGTCGAAACACTGCACTTTCAGATGTTTTAGTTCGATTTTGAAGAGACACGCACACGCCTTAAAATTTATTTGACTTTTGTTTATTTTGATTAATAACCGTTTCAAATAAAACATTCACGAAAAAACGACGAAAGTGAAATTCATTTGCATAAACGTTACCCAACCAACACTTCTTTATCTTCCAACACTTCATCGACAATTTCGTGGGCGATTTTGTTAGCAGGAATGTTGTTAGATTGAAAAATAGTGACTAAATATAAATCTTGCGTATGTTTTGGACATTTGCAGAATTGATACCTTCCTACGACTAACGAAAACCGATGTTGTGAAAGCTACATCTACTTGAAAAAAGCGGTTACGTCATTAACTGTCAAAGTTTCCAAGTATGTAACATTGTAGCTGAATATCGTATGACATCGTGACTCCGGTAAAATAGTCATAACTCAAAACGTAGATTTTTCGTAATAGCCTAAAAACTATCTGACAATTAATAGTTAAATGATGTTTTCTTTTCTTCCTCGTTTCTCTTTATAGCAAGCCCCGTGTTTCATAATATATACATATTTAGACATGCTAATTTTAATGGTGAAAATTTTAAGTTGTGGGTATGTCAGTCCTAAACAATGCCATTCAAACTGGCTCATTGTAAAAGCGTCACAATGCTTTCATGAGGTTTTAAAAAATCATTGTAGTAGATGAAAACTTTTTGGGATTATCTTTTTTCAAACCAGCTCTCCTCGGAGCATAAGGCCACCACACCAAATTAATATAGGCTTACAATTAAATGCACATTTGTTTAAATAATATTCACTTTCATCAAAATAGTTTTTGCACTTATAACAAATACTTTCCACACTTTGAAATCGATAGTTGCACGAAGCTATAATGAAATGTCACTTATTCTTCTACCCCAAATTAGGCCTCCTATATTGTCTTTGCTCCACGCATTAGAATAAATCACACAAACCAGACCAACCTTAACCTAATCTACTACAACATAACTAACTTTGTTAAAATAATCCGTGACTAAGTGGAAACTATTAAAATCAAAGTTTGAGTTAATACTATCTAATCCAAAATGTAAACTATCGAAATAAAAGTTCAAGTGTACCAAGTGAATACCATCTAACACAAAGTGCGATTATTTATAACCCATTAATATATTACATATCGATGGCTTAGTTCCATAGTGATACAACTATAAATTGATAGTTTTGAGATATGGCCAATTAAAGTTATGACTAATCTAAACTGATTCGTAAAAAGTGATATCTTATTATTTGTATTACTTTTTTATTCAAATAGGAGGTCAATAGTTAATTATAGTTTTGGGATTAAAGGTTGTTTCTTTATGGAACGTCATGATTCACAAAAATATATTTCCACAAGACGATATTTCGATATGTGTAATATGAAACAGAAATTATCTAATTTTGCTGATTTCCATATGCAAATATATTATGCCTATTGAAAGAAAACTTGTAAATTTTACAAACCGTACTTTTGTGGAACTGTGGAAGAGCGGTGTTCGAATATAATGGCTAACTTAACTCAAAACATCAAATTTTTGACTTATCGTCCCATGGAAATGGGCCATATTTTATAATAGTTACCAACTAAATCTTTTCCCACTTCTGTCAAATACAAGATAGAGATGATATAAATACACATTCCAAAACCATTCCATTGCCACTTAAAATTTGCAGCTGCGTCGTATTACTCCAACGGTATTTCTTCAATTATTGAAATTACAGCATGTACTGATGATACTGAAAGTCCCTGAGTTGGATGAAGACAAAAAACAACCTATTTATTCTTCTAGGAATTGTGATGTGAACTTTCGTCGTTTTACAAAATAGTTGATTTCAAATTATTACTAGTAGTATTCGAATAGTTAAAAAATGGCCGAATATATTCGATTTGAAATCTCTAGTAGGAACGGAGAATCTAAAACTAGCACTAGATAATAATAACAGGTTTCATTGCATTTTAGTCATTAATGATCATTAATAATGCACTGCTTTCTCACTGCTTAATTGTGTCTTTCAATAAAAAAAACTCTTTATCTCAAAAGTGCTAAAACCAAGCCCTCTCCTGATTGTCGAAACATAATATTTTTCTACTCTGATGTCAAGGGTGGTGTGGCGATTTAGGTCAGGAGGGATGTTAATTTAAATTGTGTCAGTCATTAGTCAACTTCTAAGTAGATTAGTTTCATGGCGCCCAACATAAAATATAAACCAGATAACACAAATGAATTATTACACTAAAAATAACAAACGCAATTTCAAACTGTTGAATTCATTTTGGGTTTTATTATATTATTATACTAATGCTTCTTTCCCAACAGCGGGTCGCGTTTCAAATTACAATCTTTCAATGAGGCATCCATCTTGTCTGATCTGAATACGCATCTTCTGCCCACCGCAGACAGGTTAATTAAATGTTATGCCACGAAATGGCGGTGCAACAATCTTTTATAGCTCAATTATTAAACACCATTCAAATCCGACAGACAATGAACGGTTCCCGCGTTTTTTTATCAGTTTCGTCACCATCTGACGTATCAATACCGCTACGCTGCCCAAGTGCTGACAGCATAATACATCAGATGTGAAAACTTAACTTTACGTAATGATACGTCAGATTGTGCGCAGTGGTATAACTACTAGATGCGTACCCCCAAATTGCTGAGCAGCCATTATTGTTTTATTTGATTGTTAATCCACAAATTTCACGCAATACGGTAATGTGTTTTTCAATATTAGACAGTTGTGAGTTCAAAACATGCCAGTCACCTATTACCTATTGCTTTCCGATCGCTTTGAATGAACTTTATATATCTTTAATTTCGTCGCGTCCGTGGTACAGTGGGAAACGTCGTCGGCTTCAGTTACAGCTGTCTCGTGTTCAAATACCGGTACGGACAGTTTCATTTATGGATTTTTGTCGTAGGCATGGATGTCTGTAATGCCTAGAATTACCTCCTACCCATCCGATCCTAAAAACGAGGCGTCGCGAGAGCGATAATCTAACCACTAGTCCTGTCCTAGCGTAAACTCGGTTGAGCAACTAAATAACAAGCAGTTCTCGTTGAAAAACTTACGTTGAGATACCTTCATTAGGAGTCGATATATTTCACATCAGGAGCAGACATGGTAAAAAAACTAAAGGATTTGTTAGAAGTATTATGTATCATGTAAAGAGATTATCCATTCCAAAAAGTGGTCAATTTATTTTTCAAATTTACGTCATTTGACCGAGACCTGCTACGTCGTCTTTAAAATGAGATCCAACCATTGACTAATTTTTATATTTTTTTAGGGTAACACCAATTGGTCAAAACACCATCGATATGAATGCGAAGATATGACCACTTGAAAATAAATCCTACAGATGTGTTCAGTTGATTACTATGAATTATGACTAGGTCACCTGACACTGTTGGTGAGTACGGTTGGCCGATTCCGATTTGACTAATCGTGAAAAGAAACCGATAGATTTGATATTAAAAAAATGGTTTACTTGCATTTTTCATTGAATAATGCTGTATTTGTTCAAGTTTGTTGATCCAATCATTAACCCATTTTCGTATTTTTTGAGAGTTACATCAACTGGCCAAAACACAGTCGATATTATTTTTAAATAGCAGTTCCAAGTTTATAATACGGCTTAGTTTATACTTTGCAATAGCAAACAAATGTATTTATAAAACTAAGCCATTATTTTTTCATCATAACAAACCACCCAAGCCAAAAGAGCGTTAGTGAAAAATCGCTACTATTCAGGAGAGCAAAAAGAGTGAAAAAATATTGTGTCAATGAGAATAACTTCATGCCTTCACCACTTATTTTCAAGTAAATGGAGTTTTTTTCTTGCATTTATGGAAGAATTCGTCTGAAGTTGTCTCTTTTTGCTCTCCTGAATAGTAGCGATTTATCACTAACGTCCCTTTGGCTCGTAAAAGTCGATATGCTAAAATAAATAAAGTGAAAAATCAATTTATGAATTTGTCCCTAATAAAATTCAAATATTGGACACTGCAAACTAAAAGAAAGAACGCCCAAAAGCGTCTGGCAATTGGCAACAGGGCCGAGTACTGAATACAGTTTTTTTCTTTAGACACACCTTCAAGAAAATGATAGAATTTAGAGTTTCAAATTTATAGAATCGTGATAAATGAAGTTTACAGCAAGCTTGGTTGCGAAAACCATTCCACTTGTAGCTCGTTGAAGAATTTCATCCCAGTGAATGTGAATGTGAATGTGCTTTCAGCTGATGTAGTAAAGATACAAATAACTCTTCAAAAGATTTGAAAATTCCATTTAAAAATTCTGAATGACAGCTATTTTCGAACAGACTCAAGAATTTCTGGACACGTGTTGGATGAAGACACAAGAAACAGAAGTCACTTTAAAATCTAATCATTTGTTTAGCTAAAATGAATGTTTTTAATCCTTCCAATATTGGCTAGGAAACCTTTTAATTTTTATATTCAAAACAACAGAAATAGAGATCTTCACGTTGCCAATTGATTTAAAATTGCGGTTAAGTTTCGAAGCACGAATTTCTGAAGTGTGATATTCAGAATATGTTATTTGATTATCATAATAATTTCGCTAGACACTATTAAGATTTGTAGCTGGATTATTAAATGTCACTGTGGCCGAAATATGAGGCTCTAAACTTCTATTTCACGATCAAAGATTAGAGTCATTGATTGTAAATTTTCACATTTCAATCGATTGATCAATTTGTATACATATGCATAATCTTTCTACCTTTACCGTATCTAAAAAAGGACGATCGGTGACAGATTTACGAATTACAACTAACCCTGATTATGTACCTTCTTATTCAGGGTATTTTATCTTTTATTTTCATGGCGTCATAGACAAATATATTTGAATCTTAGTGAATGGAGACAATATGTAAAAACGATGGCGGCCAGGCAGATTGGGTAGTAAATAACTCTCATGCTGGTGACAGCGAAGATACAAGATGTGTCCGCTGTAAAAGCACCATTTTCCTGTGAAAATCGACAAGTGTGTATGTAAACGACTTGTGAAAAGAGATATATGGAACATAAAATGGTAACTTTGAACGAAACACGATAATGTGCTTTGGACGTGTTGTATTTTGTGCGTTGAGTGCGTTTGGTTTTTATTTTTAGAAACTGAAATAAATAAAAGTTTGACGGAATAGAATGCGTGTCTACACTTGCGCCCCAAATAGCGCTCACGTAATCAAAAAAAATCTACAATATAGATCACGACGACTACACAAATAAATATAGAAATAATGGTACTATTTTGAGTATTTTGACAGTCTCCATAGCCGAGCGGTGAAGCTTTCTATCAAAATGATTGCCCTTTCGAGAAATCGAATTCCTGAATGCACACTTTCATACAATATTTTTTTATATCGATTTGTCTTCATTTTGTTTTCATTTTGAAAGCAAATAGTGTCAATTACGAATGGAGGTGAATGCGCAACTCGGCTGCAACAATTAAATTGGCAATAAAACTGTTCTTGACGGAGGAGCAAAAATAAGGCGTTCTAAGGTTGACTGGACATATATTTTTCTGAAATTGTAGGCTGCGTTACAACATGCGAAGTTTTGCCAGTGTTGAGAGATAAGAAACTTGCATACACTTACTTGCTAATTTTGCTATGTATCATCGTAAAATTATTGAATAGTTTTCTCGTATTACCTGAAACAAAGAAGAAAAATAACTTTTTATAATCAATAGTAACGTCAGAAATTTCAAAATAAAACATAAACAAACTGAATGGGGTTTCATGAATTCTGCTATTAAACACACTATCATTGTTTATAAAGTATCTTTTGCAAGTTATCTATTTAAGTAATAATATTATTTCCTCCGTTTTATGATTATTTTACGAACTCATCTCACGCAAAAGATACAATAAGTGGGAGTTAAGCAGATGAAATTGTTTATTCAAAATAGGTAAACTATTTATCTGTGCCCTTTTTATTTCTAAAACTTATAATTTATGATTCCCCATGTTTTGATGCAATATTTTAACACCTTCATCGCGTTGCTCGGGCGATTCTCTGATAGTACCATTTACTTTCTATTCAGAAAAGGGACAAAAATACAACGCACCAACTGCGTTTGCAGAGCATGAGTCTTAATAATAGATCTAGTTAAAAAAAATGAATTTGAAAATCACTGGACACGGAATCTTACCCAAAGATTTCAAAATTCTCAATTTCACAGTTATACACTATTTATAGAGCGTGATATAATGGTAATATTATGCTCTGAGCGCAACACAGTAATATGAGTTCCTACTAAATAATTTATATAGCCGCTCAAAATAGTAAATTATATGTACATAAAGTGGACTGTTGGAATTGTACGGTTTCAACTTTCAACTCACAAAGGCAATCGCGCATCTTCACGCTCGATATATTTATATGGCCCTGCGTCCACATTATGTACACTCAGGAGAGCTAAAATTGGGACCCGATATTTATTCTCCACTTATTTCGACAAATTATAAAATTTAAATATTCGAGCACCGTTTTCTGTTAGAGATGGACAATATTATATCTCGAATACAATGGCAGACAGTAAGGAGTATTTAAACTAGATTTAATGAACATAATATAAGGTCATTTAATAATAATCAAAATCAGATTCTCAAATCGCGAAGCACTTCTTAAAAGAACCACACAACTTAATTTATACTTCAGCCTTAATGTGTGTAATAGAAGCCTAGGCTTAATTTCTTTGAACAACTGGAAATTTAAACAGACACAATTAAAGTAATAACCCCTTAATGACCAAACTAGCATTAATTCATCACCCTAACTTAAAACTTTACAAGATGCTCACGCACACACATGATCAATCAAATTTCAATGTATTTACTTTAACGATTAATGAATAATAACGAATTTAATGAATGGTTGTTGATTAATCTACGTAAAGCTCTATTTTCAATGCCGTAGAAAGGGTTGTTAATATTGCAGAGCCTGATTTCTTTGGACAATAGTCGATTCTATTAATTATTTATTGTATTAAAATTATATCTTGAATGCAGACTTGAATCCATTATCATCAACTAGTAAATTTACACACTAAACCAATTTTGTAAGAGAATATAAGAGATCAAACATGGAAGCAAAACCAATAGAAGCAGAATAATGAAGAGAACCAACTGATATCTTCGAAAAAAATGAGTAAGGTGCGTTTTGGTATTCTAAATGTCATGAAGTATCAGTATCATAAAAGTGAAGCTGCGAAAGAATTTTATTTTGTAAGAAGTTCAATTAAATAACGTGTAAATGATAATGGAAAAAGATTATTTAACTAAAGCTTTCAATAAACAAGTTTCACCGTTTTATCTCTTGACTCACTTCACTTCTCGAAGGATTATTTAGTAACACAGCCAGTACAATACCATCGAATGTTAAATTAAAAATGAATTTCGCCGAATCTATCGTAAACAGTTTTTTTATTAATCGCAAGAATTAAAGCGTTTAATTCATTAGATATTATAAGAATGAAAAATTGACAAATACAACAATGCTACTCAGGAGGGCGATACATAATGATAATGTGCTGGACGTAATAAATATGGGTATTTATGATTTACAAGATTACCATCTGACCCACATACCACGTCACTTGGTGACCCCTATTCCTTTGAATTTGGAAGTAAACCCCACCTCGTCCAGCAGCTCTCGAACAGCGCTGCCAGGTCCCCCAAAAATTGTGTCCGTATGAAATACTAGCCTATTACTTTTCGTTTCCCCCATCTAATATTGTGCATCATATATTTTTACAACGTGGGTGCAGCCAATTAGTTTGATGACTGGAATTATTTTATTTTTCGGGATTTCTTTTATTATGACACTTATAATATTCACCTTAGCTTTAGTCTCATTCTGCTGTCACATAAATATGAATTCTTTGTATATTTAAAATGTTTAATCTTCTGTGTAGGTAGGTAGGTACATAGGTATAATATTCTAGTTGGTAAATGTGCTTTACAAACATGCGTCTCATTTTCTGCCTGAAGAACCACTTAATGCTACTAAAACCAATGAAATTCTCTATGTAATTTCATTACAGGTAAGAATTTGGAAAAAAGCCAACCATTGGAATCAAATAAACCAATAATTTGCGCGATATAACAAATTTTGTTTCAAAAATCCGTTATCAAATTTCAAATTTTGTCTATGGTTTGTTCTAAGAAGTTCTCATTTGACAAGGTGAGTTATTATATTTATATTTCGCGTAAATTATCGGTTTGTCTTATTCTGATGTGTGATAATTTTCCTATTCGTAATTCAGTTTCCTACAAACCTGCATTTTTATTAGCGTATTTAGTAAATTTTCATATGGCCTCCTAGTGGACGTATCTCAGCAGAAGTTTTTCTCCGAGAACTGCTCGTTACTCAGTTGTTCAACGTCTCTTTTTCGAATAATACAGTAGGAATAATGGTTAGCTAATCTCTCTCGGTTATCTCCGTTTTTAAGATGGGATGGGTGAGAGGGAATTTAAGACATCACAAACATCCAAGCCTAAGAACAGAAATCTACAAATCAATTTATGAAACTGTCCGTACCGGGAATTTGAAACAGAGACATCTTTAACCGAAGCCAACGATGTTGACTACTGCACCACGGATCCGACACTTATTATCTCATGTGTTATTACATACTTTCCAACCAATTACTTCATACAATACCTTATCCACTTAACTTTGTATGAATAACCTGGTTTTAATTATTTTTTCCCTGTAATCTCATTGTCTAAATTAACACAATTAAATATATTCATGTGAATAAAATTCAATTGACATACGAAATACTTTAGTTCTTCAGTTCGTAAAAATATGCTCATCTAAAGAAAGCTGTCAATGTTTATCGCTGAGCTTATAAAATGCTAAAATGGTATTTAGATATTTTATGGCAGTGATTTTGGTTGAATGATGTCCTTACGGGTTTTACAAACACTGAGCGCATTGATATCTTCCCGCTCTTTAATAATTTGAGTGTAAAATCATAATTGGAAACGCAGTGCTATGCAGTGTAGTGCGTGATATGAGGAAGCAAGCATTCCCGATGCGTTTATTGTTTTATGAAAGTACAACTGCTTCCTGTGAAAGGGTCAAATCGTACGCTTTTAGACTATTACCAGTGATGTCGTTACGGATTCTTTTCCAGGGGCGTTAAAATTAAAAGATTATCTAGTCTGTTTAATACGCTGTTGTGGTGAAAACGATTTCGAATGGCTGATGACAAAAAGAAAATACAAGCGAGAGTCTTCAGAGCATCATTGCGTTTCTGTGTTTATATTTAATAGGTTAAAAATAACAAAGTATTCAGTTCTACGAGAGTCAAAATATTTCCCGTAAATAGTATGATATTAAATAAGAGTAAATAAGTAAGATCACAGATTTTGTCTGTCTCTACTAAAACAGCGGATATTTTATATGTAGCTAAGCTAAATTAAGTTTAAACATAGTTCTGGCTGTGGAGCGAAGTCGAAATAGCTACCGACAAACTGATAAAATTCTTGTTGAACTGAATACTTAGTTTGTTACGAGTTCTACCAACTAAATGCCGATTCATTCGAAGTCTCTTCGAAAACTTCCCCCTAAATTGTGACTATTAAATCAAACCCATAACTTTATCCAAGTAAATAGAAAAATTACCGTTGAAAATGCATTTAAGAGATACTAGGTACATATCTATGTTAACTTTATATTTCATCATTAAACTTCCTGTTCCAAATCAAAAAAGAAAGTTCATTAAATTATTTTGTGTGCAAAGTTTTTTTTGTTTACATGGGTAATTTGTTTTCATTTTCCTTTTTTTAGAATTTGGACAATATCCAATGTACTTGAGTTTTGGTGCCAACTACATCACTTTATGAACTAGAAAATGACAGATTATTGTCGTTAAATTAAACAACATATTAGGAAAAGCAATATTCCATTAACCGATTAACCGATAAATAGTTCGAATCGGCAAACAAAAAACCGACTCACATAGAAAAAGTTCTGTTAAGTGTAAAAAAAAACTTTAATCGAACAAAAATACATAAATCGATTAAACAATCAATTTATGGAACTGTCCGTTCTGGGAATCATGCCGCAACCAACGTCGTTGACCACTTGGCTACAAACACGTACTATGCTTACGTTTATCAGTACGACAAAAACTCAGACCACAAACTAAATAATCTTCACTCTATAGTGTCAATAGTTTTCTTGATGGAAAGGAATTATATTTTAAAGCACATTTTTTTGTATTACTTCAACATTTATATAATTATTGTCAGGGCTGGCTTCGCTCATTGCGACCATTATCAACTGATTATGTCCTGAGCATTATAAAAATGTGGAAAACAAATTCTTCATTTATTCATTCGGTATTTTGAAAATCCGCTCAGTGAGTCAAAAGTAATCAAAGACAAAGGCAACTAATTATTTGGCCAGAAACTAATTCTATAAACGGTCAGTAAGAAATAATAAATGGTCAATAAATAGTTAGAGGTTATGTTTAATTGAAAAACTGACCGTTTTATATAAATATTTGACCGTTTAATATAACAATTTTAAATAAATTACTGACCGTTTATTTTATTAAAT
This sequence comes from Himalopsyche phryganea, assembly GCA_022494535.1. Lineage (NCBI taxonomy): Eukaryota > Metazoa > Arthropoda > Insecta > Trichoptera > Rhyacophilidae > Himalopsyche > Himalopsyche phryganea. Next base: position 429,651 of record JAGVSL010000095.1, on the reverse strand, counting down.
TACCGCGTGTATACCGACCGTTTATTAATTTCCGCTCCCAGTGTGGAGCATATGGCCTCCTAATGGAGGTATCTCAACAGAAGTTTTCTACGAGAACTGCTTTTAACTCAGTTTCTCAAAATGCCTTTTTTTCGAAGAGAGTACAGATAGAAGGATAGAGCTAGGACATGACTAGTTGCTAGCTAATCGCTCTCGTTATGCCCCGTTTTTAGGATCAGATTGTTGCGAGGGAATTTTAGAGATCACAAACTTTCATGCCTAAGAACAGAGATCCATTAATCGATTGAAAAATCAATTTATGAAAATGTCCGCACCAGGACTTGAACCCGAGACATCCGTAACCGTGGCTAATGACGTTAACCACTGCACCACGGAGCCGACAAATAGTTACTGATCCAATAAATGCAAGCCATAGACAAGAACCATTTCAGGAGCTGCTGGCAGAGTTTGCTATCATCGGTTATTAATCACATAATCGGTTATTAAATACCGGTTAATTTGGTACACAATTCTACAAATACTTGAGAATATTTGATAACCCTAAATAAATGTAAATTATTTTAATCGTCGTACTCCACTGAGAGAAGTTGTCATTATTTTTTTGTTTTGTTTTCGGAAACATTCGAGCATTCTAAACACGTTTCTTTGGTTGGTTATATCGTTACATACTTATTCACTCACTCGCTTACATACTTCTCAATGAATGTGGGAGTAGATTTTTTTACGCACTTTTTTTAAAGAAATAATAATACCGAAGACGATGATTATATTCCTAGACCAAAGAGTAAAAATACATTTAGAATAATTCAACTCAGTAAAGTGGCTGGAGGGATTCTGACTTATTACAAGATTACTATAACCAGAGGGTTGTAGCGGAGCGCGTACAGTGAAGCAATGGGGTTTTTACTCTTCTGGAGCAGGAGCACGTATAATTCCTAGTGCTCCACTGCTCCGGTTCTAAACTGCAATGAATATGTTATTTACAAAAAATACTTACAATCATACTATAAAAATATTGTATTTGGCATTTCGCAAAATTGGGAATTATCTGACGAAAACATTGTCCAATACTGAAGCGAGTGTCGAGTGACTATTTTCTGAGCTGAAATTATTACTGAGCGAGAATAGATAACAAAAATCAATAAAGCTTATTTTAAAACTACTTTTCTGCAAAAAAATGAATACCTTAATAAATACTTAATAACATATAATTTCTACAGAAACTTTTTCTCGGTTCACAGAGCAGAACATGAAGCGGAGCTGGAGAAATTCAACAAATACTTCACTTCAATTTTTTGATAATAAGTCTACGAAATTAAATTAGGTAACTCTCGACCACCTCGATGTTGTATCTATTTAGTACAAAAAAACTATATGTAGGCATACAGCCTTCCAAACAAATTAAGAGAATAAAACTGCACGAGATAAACCTACATTTTAATTGAAGTGCAATGTCGTGTTAAAAGTATTCGGTAATTTCGAACTGTATTTCCGACCTGTTCAGGGTTATATTTATTTACAATGATAATTAGTAGGTATGTGGACCGTATTTCCTTAGCGATTTATTTTCTGGGTTTCAGTACTGAAAATTTTCATGCGGAAAATTTTCCTACATAGATTTTCCAAGTTTACTATTATTTTGCATTACAATTGCCAATGTGCCAGGTATATTCAAACATAATTCAGCTAAAAAAGAAGTAAACAAGGGAAGTGAAGAGTAAATTCAATTGTGTTTATAAAAGTCTACATTCAACATTACCTGCCCTAAGCCAAGGTTTCAAGATGGAATGTTACCATCACCAAGTCCAAACCACTAGGCTATAGAGGAAAAAAAGAATTATTTTTTGATTTTGAAAACGTCCAACTTAAACCTGGCATCCGCTTACGTAATTTCTGTTATTACGTTTTTTTTTTTTTTTCAATAAAACACAATTTCAAATTTGAATTGTTGAGATTTTGTACATTACCATGTATTTTGTCACTAACGGCCCGGGTTTCGCCTTTCGGCGTCTTCAGGCATTCGAGCACGCAAGTGAACTCGAATTGCGCGTCGTCAGTGGCAAAATACATGGAAATGTACAAAATCTCAACATTTCGAATTTAAAATTTCATCAAGCGCCCTCAGTCGATGTCTTAGATTATAAAAAACGTTGTTTGTACTACTTCCACATGTTTATAATGATCAGGGTCGGTTTCGCTCATCACGAGTATTGTCAACTGAGAATTATCAACATGCTTGTGATGTGCGAAACCGGTCCTGATCATTAATATGGAAGTAATACAAACAAATTGGGTTTTATTTTTAAAATATCATGCCTTTTCACCAATAATTGACAGTTAATACATTAAAAGTTACCTTTTATTACGGTTGGCCATTGTGAATTGATGTGAAAAAAGATAAATAGTTTCAAATTATGAAAGGCTTTCGTGGACTAGATTCATTTTTATATGAAGATATCTCTCGATCTGTCCTGCTACAGTATGGCTGCCATAATTGGCGAAACGCCAACCGGGACGTTTGTGAATTATTCAATTCAATTTAGTAGAAAGTAGAAATGAAAAACCAATCAAAAAATTTGCAATTTTTTTCACAAAATATAATATACGGCCGGCGAGAAGACAACAACTAAAACAAATAAATATCACGAGGCTCGACGGGAGCGCAGGGACGAGTATCTGGTTAGCTGTGGCGAATCGTATCTGTAGATAATTCGCACTTGCCCATCCGATGTGCCCCCTGCCGCACTTGCACATTTCTTGTCCACATTGTCTTGTTTTGCTTTAGTTGTTTTTGTCTGATTAGCTAGACTAGATAATATGTCGGGACAAATGACTCACGGACCGGGACAAGTAACTATAAACAGGACATGCCCTGGTCTACTGGGATGGATCAGTTTTTAAAATAAGTTTTTTTTAACACTGGCACAGTTGAATTAAGTTCTTGTGGCTCAGCAGAGAATACGTTAAGCTTTCACTGTATCTAATTCAGGGCTGTGGAGTCGTGCTGTTAAGACCGGAAGTTTTCATTTTTATTTATGCCTACAACATCTCCTTGTCTTCCAATATACGTATATATGTATATATTATATGTATAATATGAACAATTTGGTGGGTGGTGTCGGATTGGTGGGTTGTTGTTTAATTTGAAACCTGACAAAATTAAACTTTTTTTGGTCGTAATCTGAGTCGGAGTCCAGTTGTTGGTCAATGTCGAAGTCGCGTTTTTTGTATGACTCCACTCCACACCACTGGTATATATATATTCAGAACTTTTTCAAATGATGCAAATTGGCTCAAAATAAATATCTAACCTATTTAGGTAATCCACAAACCGATAGGAAATTAAACGGAATTTAACTCCGTTCCGAACCCATTAAGTAGAATTTTATTACGACGGTAATAAAATAAATGGCGCAAGTAAACAGCCGGTCGGTAATCCAATATTCATCAGCGAAATCACGAATGACCAGAGGCAAGTCGAATTCATCCACAAAAGTAAAAATAATGCGAGCGTTTGACCGAATTTGGTTTTACGATTGCAGCTTTGTATTTTGTAGACTAGTGAGGGTAAACTACGAAAGTCACCTACCATAGCACCAATGCAAAGGAGTAAGGTAAAATTTACCTTGAACCTCAGCGTACCAATTTAATATCTTTACAAAAATCATGTTATTCTTTTTCTGCGTGAACAATTATTTAATGCTGTTGAAAATAATGCAATTCATGAGGAAATTTAATTGCGGATAAGAAATTGTCAAACTATCAAAACATTGGAATCAAGGAAAGCTATAATTAATGCTAATTACGAAATATATTAACGCTATAGTGTTATTTCAAATTGTCGTCCATGACTTGTTCAAGAATAACTTTTTCATACTGATTTAATTGTTGGCATTTCGAGTTTTATAAAGAATTGCATGTTGTAAAACATATTTACCGGGAGAAAATAGCCGCCATTTTTTAGTATCGCATACGCTCAAAGTCGTAAAAGTAAATTTAATGGTTTTTTATAAAATATTCGATTTTGCAGAGACAGAGAAGGATGCGGTTAATACTGAAAGTTACAACTTTAATATTAATAAAAAATAATCTACTTGACGTGCTTAATTTAAAGTAATATTTAATTCAATGCGGCGCTGTAAAACAAAGGGAAAATATTTATTATGGTTCGCCAATGAGAAACCCGACCCCTGAATCGTGATTTCATGTTGTTTTAGAATGACAACGTTCGTTTGAACAGTTTTTCTGAATCGCTTCAAAGAATAGGTCGTTTGGATTCGTTCCTTCGCGAACGACGCATGTACAGTGTGGATTATTAAATGCCTACTATAGAAGCTCTGTCGTTAATCTTGAATGCGTTATACATACATCCTCTGTTTGGACTTCGGTTATTTAGTTTCCAGCATTTCATTATTGATTCAACCCTCGAAGTTCATCCCCCAGTTGTTTGCACATAGCGTTACACCAATAAATAAGAATGAATTGATATATACACGTCTCGACCGGCGCGCCCCTACAAAATAAAATTGTGTGAGTGAAGTGTGTAACTACAAATACACAGCTTCAAGGGCGAAACTGTGCGTTGATATTTATAGCCGTGTCGAAGAGGACAGGGCCGCGCCTTTGACCGGGCATTCGTAGGCCACTGAAAACTTGTTATTTATCCCAAAAGCTCTCTATCAATTTCGAAGTTTAATGGCACCATTGGGGTTAAAATCCTTTGTATTTACTACGGAACTTTATGTTAAATACAATTTCAGTCAATGAATTGAGGAGTAACATTACAAAGACTGAAATTGTCATTTAAAGATCAAAATTGAATGAATTCCAAACGCTTCATTATTACAAGACATAAAAAAGTACTACACCAGGGATGACGAAACTGCGGCCTTTTACGGTCGCATGTGCGGTCTTTATTGTTTTATTTCATTTACAAAATATGGTACATGTATTTTTGTGTATATTTCTTAAATGTAAACTTATTTGATTTACGATAAATGAATGCTGCCTTCCGACAGAAAAAGGTTCGTCAATAAATAAATTCCATTTTTTGTTATATATGGCAACATAACTTGAAAATTAGGAGCATTACTTTCTTAGTATAATTAAAACGATAAAACATTACCAGATATTTAAATATGACAAGTATAGGTTTTGTTTATAATCGAAATAAGTATAATACAACACAAAATAAATGGTGTGCCGTGGTCAACGTAATTAGCTTCGGTTACAGATCTCACGGGTTCGAATCACAGTATGGACAGTTTCATAAATTGACTTTCCAATCGATTTACGGATTTCTCTTTCGAAGGCGTGGATGTTTGTGATGTGTAAAGATTCCCTCCCACCCATCTGATTCTATAAACGGGGTTAAGCGAGAGCGATTACATAACCACTAGTCCTGTCCAATCCCAAACCCTATCCCTCTACGCCCACTATATTCGAAAAAAAGAGAGGTTGAGCAACTGCGTCGTTGTCGTAAACAATACAATTCTGTTAAGATACATCCATTAGGAGGCCATAAGTTCCACACTACCGCGAACATGGTTAAAAAAAATGTATAACTTAAATTCGTCTGAACGAATACTTTTTATTAAAAAAATAGTGATATTTCGTGTGAATCAAATTTATTTTAAAAACTGATTCAAAATTAAATAGCAATTTTGTGAATAGTTTTCCTGTTTCTCTACTAATAGTCCAATAACAGTTTTTTTATTTTTAACATGTTTTTACTATTATAAACAGCAGAAATTATGATATCATGTTTCAGTCGGGAGAAAAATATATACACTACTATAAATATACGAGATAGCGACGCTGGATTTAAATCCCATCTAGATCATTAGGTAACGTTTACATTGTGAGTTCAATTCAAATATCAATAAGGTCATTAAAGCTAAGTTCACAATGCGTTTATTTAAGAGGACAGATGTTTACTTTTATCGAGACGCATCACTCGGCCCAAATTAATATGATATTGTAATTACAGCTGTACTGGATAGCGGCGCGGCACCGGTGTCAGTGCGTGTGTGTGTGTACATAGTTATTGCAGGTAATTTAAGTGTACACTATGTGGTAAGTTTGCAACACACATCTCACAGTCAGTGGTGTACTTTGTTTCAAAATAATTATGTTACCTAGGAAGGTCCTCCATATCCTATTGTACCCATGATTATTTTGTATGGACTCCTATTGGTGTTTATCTGGACAGATGTTTTTCTACGAAAACTACGAAGAGAGTAGGGATAGAATGATAACACTAGAAAAGTACTAGTTAATAGTTAGCTAATCGCTCTCGCTACGGAATGTTTTTGCGATCGGATGGGTGGGAAGGAGTTAATTTTAGACATCACTGACATCCTTCGCTCATAAATCGATTGATTGAAAAATCATCTTATGAAACTGTGCGCACTAGTATTCAATTCCGGGAGTACCACAATCAAAGCCAACAACGTTGACCACTCAACCACGGACCCAGTATGTTAATAAACGCACAGTTTTTTTTAAATACCGTATTTTAAAACTTTCAGATATTTTAAAGATAATCAATAATAATTGTTTCATGTATAAGTAAACATGTCCCGTCGAAATATTTCTTTTTCCCAAATTTGGGAGTGGAAAAATTCAAAAAAATTTCCATCAATAAAGTGACTTTTTGGTTAGTGAAATGAAGTCATTCAATTGTTCGAAATCAACAACCCTAGGTTAAAAACAAATATACAAAGATAAATATGAGGGTGGGGGTGGACGAAGATTGAACTGTTGCAAGGGGACACGAGTCTGTCAAAGTGTCAATTTTCCATACACGCTCCAGGTCTGACATCGACATCAGATACTACTTTTAACGATACAAGTTTTTTCTATTCGTAGTTTTATACAATCTCAAGTGACAGGTTAGGTATTAAGAATATTGACACTTATTTGCGTTTATCATGTTTGAGAGGTCTGTGAAACAGAATAATTGGACGCTTTATTGAGTATTGGCTTGCATTTATTAGGTCAGTAACTGATTCGATAAATGGTCAGTATACACTTTTTTTTTTACCATGTCCGCTTCCAATGTGGACTATCTGGCCTACTAATGGAAGTATATAAACAGAAGCTTTCTATGAGAAATGCTTGTTACTAAGTTGCTCAACCTCTATTTTGTCGAAGAGTTTTTGAGGATCGGATCGGGTGGGAGGAAGTTGACATCGCAAACATTCATGACTACGAACAGAAATCCATAAATCGATTGAGAGATCAATTCATGAAACTGCCAGCACCGGGACATGAACCTGAAACATCCGTAGCCGTAGCCAACGACGTTACCAACTGCGCCACGGACGCCGACGTTGTGTATACACGTGCTCAGTTTATAAAATAAACGGAAGTAATTTATATAAACTTATTAAATAATTCCGTCAGATATTTATATAAAACGGTCAGTTTTTATAATTAAAACTAACCCAACCTAATTTATTTGGCAATTATTTACCGACCGAACATAATTATTAACTGACGATATAATAGACTGGTTCTACACTTAGAAAGATAAAAAACAAATTATTACTATTCCTCAACAATTGATCAGGAACGTAATGCTTGACATTCTCTATAATGGTGAAATTTTCATTTTGGCCTCTTATAATTCGAAAGGAATATGTGGCCACTGGTCAGGTACATTGCTCTAAGAGTGCTCAAACTATTAATCGTGAAACAATGAGTGATTGATTCCGATAATACAACGAATTCAACGGGATTATATAACAACACTACGTGCTTTTTATAAAAAAAGACAAATGTTTGAAAGAACAAAAGATATGATAGAAATAATATATAAAATAAAACGCGTTTAACCAACCACACCCTCTAATTACGCCGAGCCGCCTAAGCCCGCACGATTTTTTCTCAATTTAATAGCCTACCACGGCATTATTCAACCCGGCATTTTAGACATATTGTTGTACTTACTCAAAATGTATCGTAACTTAGTCCGTTTTTTTCACTGTCCAAAAGAAAAAGTCGAAAAGCTCACTTCGGGAAGTACACGTAAAACTAAGGGGATGCGAACTTGTGTTATGTGTATTATTATTTAAAGAATTTATCAGTGTGTTTAATGTCAGAGTAAGTATAGAGCAATTTTTTGAATTATCTTCAAACGAGGAGCGGAAACCAATTTTTGTACAAGGAAACCAAAAATTCTGATTTCAAAAACAGATACCAATTTTATATCCTGCATTATGGGTCACTGTACAGAGACTGTTAATTGCTTTTCCGTCCTCCTATTTAGTAGAACGTGGATTTATTACAGTTATGAATCCCATCATACTTTAAATTTCAAAACGTTTCATTTATATTTTATTTTTACATAACCATTTACCATTCAGGACTTAAAATTAAATTTGTAATTTTTTCATTATGCAGTTATGTAGACTTATTTTACTTGGGAGTTCATGGTCAGGTTTATGCTTTAATAAAGGGGTCCACGGGCATAATAAGTTTGGGAACCACTGTTCCGTCAAAAATAAATTTATAAATTTCGTTTACATGAAAAATCACCACTGTCCCTTAGATGATATTAATATATTCTATAAAAATTCACTTAAAACTCACATGTTCGTATAAAAAATAAAAACTACCGCAGTATCAATTTTATTTGATTTCTCACGATAGGATAGTGGTATTTTTGCTTTTATACAATTCACATATTCGGCAACGAAAGTCCATTTGCGAAAAAGAATCGACTGGATGTGAGAAAACCTTTATCCACCGGTGGATCGAACAGTAGCTGATAACGTTAATCACTATTCAATCTTTATTTTGCGTGTTGCATTTTCATTGCAGAACGATTATTAATTGTTCACTATCCCTGCTATGAGGGTATGCGTGCATTTCGGTCAGGGATCGATAGTTTTACATCTACTCTGCCTTTCTGTAAATAGCCACTTACTTACCTGATACTGGTTTACATTTTCACACCAATTTTAGTAACAATAATTACAACTTCACACCTTCAAACCATGGAAAACTGGAAAAAGGGTGTGAAGCCGCGTGGCGCAGTTGGTAGCGTCGTGGGCTATGGCTACGGATGTCTCGGGTTCAATTCCCGGTGCGGACAGTTTTCATAAATTGATATTTCAATCGATTTATGGATTTCTGTTCGTAGTCTGAGTGCTTGTGTTGTCTAAGACTCCCTCCTCATCCACCCATCCCATCCTCACGAGGCGTAGCGAGAGCAATTAGCTAACCACTAGTCGTGTTCTAGCCCTATCCGTCTATCCCTACTCTCATCGATAAAGAGAGGTTGAGAAACTTAGTAAAAAACAGTTAATTCTGTTGAGATACCTCCATTAGATCATATGCTCCACATTGGGGGTGGACATCGAAAAAAAACATTTTTCTTTTAACGTTCAAACTGTTAAACGTAAGCATGTAAGAGAAAGTTATAAAAGCCAAGGGCAGATAGTGCCCATACGCTCTCAAATAGAGTCTCGAAAATTTCTTCTGCATCATCTCCACCATTAGGATACAGTTAAATAGTTGTCAATGTTTTGATAAATTAATAATACTTTTGATTGTGTCGTCCTGTCCGTGGCGCAGTGGTCAACGTCGTTGACTTCAGTTTCATAAATTGATTTTTCATTCCATTTATGGATCTCTGTTCGTAGGTATGGATGTTTGTGATGTCTACAATTTCCTCCCACACAACCGATCCTAAAAACGGAGGGAATCGAGAGCGATTAGGTAACCCCTAGTCTTGTCCTAGTCCTAATTTTCTTATTCCACCTCTACTGTCTTCGAAAAATAGAGGTTTAGCTACTGTTCAACTGTACTGTTAAAAATTCTGTTGAGATACCTCCATTAGGACTATTAAGTTTTCATGTCGGCAGTTTTTTCACCAATTGTTGTAACCTTCAAAATTGAAATTGTTCTGGAGAGAGTAAAAACTGGTTTTATCGAAAACATTATATGGTGAGTTGCGTTACGAATCTTTAAAATGTACTCCTGAAAATAATCATGTTTGCAGATACGGGATTATACATAGGGATTGTCGATATAATAGTGTCAGAATTTTTAAACCTAAAACCAATGTAAAATGATGTTTCCCTTGCAAAAAGGGACCATTTTTTTTTCTATTTTACATCATTTGGCCGCGATCTGCTCTGTCGTCTTTAAAATGAGATCCAATCATTAACTCGTTTTCGTATATTTTGAGGGTTATATTAATTCGCCAAAACACCGTCGATATGCTTCACATTGGTGGCGGACATGAGTACGGGTTAAAAAGTCATTAACAGCACTGGTCTCATCTTAAGACTCACCAGACCGATGTCCAAAAAACTGTAAAACAGTACTGGTAAAATCAGTACGAACTAGGGCATCCAATCCAGGACCCGTTTTCTGATCTCTGGATTTCGGGATTGACTTTTCAAATTTGAAATTGTCAAAAAAAAAATTGTAGGTAATATGTACCACGATAAACCGTGTAAATGAAGGCACGGAATATAAAAATAAATTCCCGTGGAAAGGGATTTGCAGTTGCAAAATATATAAATCGAACATACCTAGGCACTCAGCCGCCGGAAACGTTGTTCTTATAGTAAGTCGGGTAATAATGTACATTTTATATTTTACTAGTGAGTACCCGGTATGCGTTGCAATGCCACTCAAAGAAAGAAAGGGTTTGTGTTTTAATTCTGTTTATTGAACTGCTTTTGGATTAGAGGTCTGCACAGGCCGAAATTTCATAGACTTACCCGGTTCGAGCCCATCATCTTCAGGTCTGGCCCGACCCGAACCCGAGTTTCAATATCACACTTGTTATAACACAATATTTTTGTTTTTCGTCTGGTGTGCACACGAATAATTCAGAAAGTTTTTCCTAGATGTCGCTGTATGTACGTATTTGATTCTTTTTTTCAATTTTAGATTTTCAATTTTTTTACTTCAGAACCCTTCACTGGTGTTTGCACAACAACTCACCGAAGTTTCATCGAAATCGTATGAATGGCAAAGGAACGCGTAAAGGACAAACAAAGATTTATTTTATATAACATTTCCCGGCATGATCACAATAAGTCCTCCCTGAAAGTTTCATCGCGATCGGTTGAGTAGTTTAGGAGCCTATAAGATCCGGACAAACCAACAAACAGACATTCATTTATATATATATAGATTTCCCGGTATGATCACAATAAGTCCTTCCTGAAAGTTTCGTCGCGATCGGTTGAGTAGTTTAGGAGCCTATAAGATCCGGACAAACCAACAAACAGACATTCATCTTTATATATATAGATAGTTCATCGGAGATAAGAATTTGCATTTTAATATAAATATTTTTTTACTATTTTACAGTGAATCCCGAAATAATTGCTCGGGATCCCGGGATTGGAAGCCCTAGTACGAACGGTCAACTTACACTCAACGCAAGACTGTTGCCGACTTATCATAGTTATAACTTATGATATAGTAAAAATGGCATACGACAGAAAATTTTTAAAGGTGCGTTCAATATTTTTGAAGGTTGAATAAAGTGCTTCTTACGTCATATTACTTTGTGAGTCATGTGACAGTTTTTTACTTTTTCATGAAAGACACGAAAATGTACCAAAACAAACCATATAAGAAACTCTGACGCAGTTATTCGTTTTGTGAGTCATGCGAGATGACGTCAGCGAAGAGTTGCAACCCTTGTTCGTCTTATCTGACTGTTAAATTGGTCCAAATTATTATAATTAGTAAAGAAATTCCTACTCCAGTATATCGTTATCAAGATAATTTACAAGGAGAGTAATATGCATGAATTAAACACACATTACAGCATCACTTAAAAAGGTTTAAAAAATATTGGTTAGTTTAAATTCAAACTTGCTTTGTCATGCACGAGATTATCAGTGAGTATGTCCACTTCACGATATGACCAACAGCAGTGTTATGATGCTGTGCTTCCCAAACTTTTTCATTCCACGCCCACAAAATTTGCAAAAAATAAACAACGGACACCCACCCTGAAAATGAAATTAATTTAGTTATCAAAAGCTTTGTCTGACATTATCTATAATATACTTATACATACATCTCCATTCAAGGATAGCGCTAGGACATTACTAATGGTTGGCTAATCCCTTTACATATCAATGATATAAGTTTTATCATCTTATATGTATCTAAACAAAAAATACAAATTTAAAATCAGTAGGTACATTACAAGTAGTCTTATTTTTTTCTCAATTAAATTTTAATGATAATTGGTCATTACGACCCGCCTGCAATTGCAAAATCCTATGAGTTTGTAATTTCTTATGCGATTATTTTCCCAATTAAGGTCAATCGTCATTATTATCAAATTAATTCAGATATCAGTGTAGTGACAATAATTTTACTTATTTGTCTCATATATAAATGATATAAACTATTTTCTAACGGTCAGTTCGAGTTCATATGTGAAAATTGAATGCATGAAAATGCCGAAAGGCGAAGTCCTTGGAGTACGTGAGAAAACTTATGGAAGTGCACAAAATTTGAAAGACGCAAAAAATATTTTGGCGTGAGAAAGTCAAATTGTAAAAGCTTCTCTACTCTAAAAAAATCACTTTTATATCATCAGTAACACAAATATTACAGTTTTTCGCGTTGCTTTCTAAATAAACAGTAAAGATTTATTACCAATTAATTCGTATGATTATAATGAGAAAAATATTTAATTTTAACTTCACCGATATTGATTTAACTACATTGCATGATATTAATATTATATATTTATTATTGAGCAGTAAATCAAAGCCACTTTCTCATTTCAGTTATTAAAGGTAAAATTAATCGATGCTATCAAATGGAGGTGCTGACTGAGCTCATTGTGAATTAATTTCAACACAATCTAAAGGCTTAGACTTATAAATGATTTTCTATAATTCAACATTGTCGATGGTAGACTTTTTGTAATAACAGTAGTACACGCAACGCAGATTAATAATACAACATGTAAAAATAATATCGCTGTCATTGCCCAGCGGAGACTAATTTTACAAGTGTCAATAGATATACCATTTAAATATATTGGCCACTGGTGAAATTCGAAACTAAAATATTCAATCCAGTGCTGTTAGCTGTCAAACGCATGCTCACGTGTGTCGTGAATAGTTTTTTTTTATTAGTAATTCTGTGGAAATAAATACGATAGGCAATGTCAAGTTCTTAGAAAGCAATTCGTGAGAGTTTATTTTAAAATACAGTGGGTTCTGTGAAAACGAAGTCTCGAAAATAATTGATAATTCCAATCAACAACACTACGGTTCGCATGGCGGCCATGACAGATAAAGTGACACTAGCGCCCTCGCTTAACGGTTAGTGTATCATGTATACCTGTATCACAATCATAAACACGTTGTCTTCCTTAAATTATTGCTGTACTATAACAGTTTGCAAAATCATTATTTTGGTATATTCAACTTATGATAATTGTATAAATAATATCGACGGTGCTTTGGCTAATCGATGTAGCCATAGAAAATTGAAATTGTTCAGGACAGAGTAAAAACTGTTTTTATCGAAAACATTATATGGTGAGTTGCGTTATGAATCTTTGAAATGCTTCCTGTAAATTCTCATCTTTGCAGATACGGAATTATACGCAGCGAGTGTCGATATAATCGTGGCTTACATCAAGTGGCCGGGTCAGAATTTTTAAACTTAAAACCAATGTAAAATGTATCCCTTCCAAAAATTGGTCAATTTATTTTTCTAATTTACATCATTTGGCCGAGACCTGCTTTGCGGTCTATAAAATGAGATCCACTCATTAACTCATTTTCGTATTTTTGAGGGTTACATCAATTGGCCAAACATGTCTACATTATGTACAAAGAAAATGGAGACTAAAAGACGCGTGGGTGGCTAAATGTCCAACGTGTTGGGGATCTAACAAGACGGTCACATGGTAGAAAGACGTACATTATTTGCAATCCAATCACTACCCGTCACGAACGTACGTTCTGGTATTAGCAGAAGTTTCCCATGGTGTTAACGTATTGTTTCAGTTTTTGTGCTGAGGTCTTCTTGGGAGCAGCTACCGAAGACTCAGCTCCTTGCACTTGTCCCTAGCGTACAAAATGATGTAGCATTATCCGTATAGATCTGTTCGCTCGCCTCGCAATACTATTTACCAAGTTGACATAGTCTGCCCGCTCTTTCCACTCATTTGACATTAAAGGACAATCCCAGAGGATATGGCAAGCATTTAAAATTTCACCACAAGTGCATGTTTTGGCCCACCTACTATCTGGCCAAGCATGAAGAACCCACCAAAGAAACTACCGTTCGCCGAAATGAATTGGCTCGTCCAGTGATTATGTTTAACCCCTGCATAATCTCCATTCGCAACTGTTACTGTGTTACCAACCTTCGATATAAAACGGAATCAACAAGAAGAATATTAATGATTATTGTTAAAAGACGAGAAGTCTGAAGTGGAAACGTTTGTTTGCCGCATCTAAAACTCACCCAAGGCCGTTGTACGATGGTTATTACGAATCATTATTACAGAAATCTTTCCGTAACTCTTTCGTATTGAAAATGTTCGTAAAAATGATGGCGTATGAATGATTAATGTGGGCCCACCCTGCAGACCGAAGTTGGGAATTAACGTTAAGTTTATCAGAGTGGAAGCATCGCGTCTGCACCCGCATCTGGGCGAGTGCGGCCAACTCATTCCCACCGACAGCCCAATGCCACAATCACCCGCTCTTCAATAAACATTACAAACATTACCGAAATTACACTGACGTGGTGGAAACTTTCGAAATTTGTTTTTAAATAAGTTTCTTTACCGTATTATTTCGAATATAAAGCCATGCTTTTTATCTAAAATATTCAATTACAAAAATCATTTGCGCTATATCCCATCTACATTTAGCATATAAATGTATGTAAGGTATTTATCCCCCTACATTTACTATTATATTAATTTATAGCAACACCTGTCTGTCACGTTTGGGTAAAGTGACAGCTCACAGTTTTATTCATTTTGTCAATGGGACCCTTTTAACTATTATTATCAGAACAAAATGAGTAATACACATAATAAAGAATGTGTTGATCACGTGAAAACGAAATGACCAACTTACGCTCAATAAATATAAAATTTGATAACTTTGTTATGCCACCGGCTGTATTACTAAATGTGATACTGTTCCGATTATTTAAGAAGTATTTTAAGACTAGCTATATCGTAATGATATTTATTTCTAATTTTCCACAAAGTTACCGCCGAATCCATCGAAAATACATTCAATCAATAAAGGTATATCAACGAAGAATATGCGTTAAGATCTCGAAACTGACATAATATATCGACACTCCCTACGTTTAATCCTGTATCTGCAAACATGAGATTTTACGGAGCATTTCAAAGATTCATAAAGCAATTGCAATGTAACGACTACATGTATCTTCTTCAAAATTAGGGTAGTGCTACTATTTCCAATCTAATTTTCCCTGTTGTTTGATGCCTACCCGTAGAAGAGAGTGCGTAGATAATGCAAAAGACGTATAATCACATCTTTTGCACTTCGTCGATATCCATATAGAAATACTGACCCCTAATTAGTCTTACGGGTTTGCAGGCTTTTTAGAGAGCACGGGTTCACCCCAACTAGACACGAATTAGATTTGAGGGTATTTTCAAATGCAAGAATTGTTTTCTATCAAACGGTCATGATATCCAGTATCTGTAACCTCTTTCATAAAAACAGTGAACGCCACTGGCGATCACAGCAGGGGCATATGTTTTAATAAGCAATAATTAAGATACGTGATGCATATACGCTGGAATAAAATTTTATAAAAGTACGGGTTTCATATTTGAAAAATTCGTTAGTCACTGTGTTGGCATTTGAAAAATTTAGAGAGAAAGTATAATTAATAATTTATTAAAACTGTTAAGAATTAATCTCTCATTTTTAGAACGATGTAAAGGTTCACATTTAATTTAGAGAAAATAACACACGACAGTAAATTGTTCATAACAATTCCTACAGGCCGAGTCGTAGATATTAGAGGATTGAAGCGGACCGGTATCAAAATGCTTGCTCCGAGTAAAATGATTTGATAGGAATTACAAATGTATGAACTATGAAGGTGTATAAATTTTTGAAAAAACAAATAAAATGTTTTGTAATAAGCTTTATTAATTTTCGGTATCATTTTGACACTATAAAATAAAATGGCCGATTTTAGCTCAATAGTCGTTAGACACTCGATGGAAGATTAGGCATACTCGACAGTAGTGCTGTCGTGAATATGTCAAATAATTCTTAAATAAAAGTGTTACGAAATGCAAAATACAATATTTTTAATGATAGAGTTTTTTTTAAAAACACTCACTGTTATTTGGGAAGAAATTTTGATAATAATCCCAACAATTTTCGGAGCAGTGGAGCACTAGAAAATCTAGGCGCGCTGCGGCCATTGCTTCACTACTCCGAGTTCCGCTACAACGGTTAGCAAAATCAACGCAATATCCTATTGTATGGCACCAAAAAATTATCAGAGGTTTTATTTAGGGAAGAATCGAAGATAAAATACGTGGAAATAAACAGTCATTTTGAAATCACTGAAAGTTTTATTATCAATGATTCAATATTTAAATATTACATGATATGGGTGATGTCCACAATTCCCTATCACCCATTCGATCCTATAAACGGGTCGTAGCGAGAGCGATTACGAAACCACCAGTTCTGTCCTAGCCCCATCCTTCGATACCTACTCTCTGAGCAACTTGAGTAACAAGCAGTCCAGTTAGAAAACTTCTGTTGAGATACTTCCATAACGAGGCCAAATTGAGAAAGGAAGGTGCTTAAAAAAATACATGCCAAGCGAAATTATCTCAATTATTTTTAGATGACAATAAAAAGACAAATGTTTAATTTTAATAGCCTATTACTGTGGTGGCGAACCGTTTTACATGCGAGTGCCAAAAAAAATCCAAATAATACATATTGACTGTCCGACGTGCCGAGCAGTTTTTTGTAAATGTATTTATTTAAATAATTGGCAACTATGCTATAATTAGATCATTTGACAGCATGGTCCGATAAGACAAAATGGTTTCATTCACCATTCCATGCAATTTTTAATAGAAGAAAAATTTAAAAAAAAAAATTTCTCGACGTCCCGAGTATTCGATATCTACCGTTTTTCGTGTGCGTAAGACACGGCGTATTATTTTAAATACACAAAATTAAACACGTATAATTAATTGTCAAACTGAAATTTACTATCAACGAGATACACGAACTTGTCTATACGGTGAACGTCAGCTGAGCTCGATGGCAAAATACAAACGTGACCTCAAATGATCACAAATGTCCTGCCAGCATAATAATATATTCGCGTACGAAATAATTAAGAATGAAATAGAGTCAAGATATGTTATCCATGAGTTATATATTTAAAAAATCTGTTAATCGTTACGTGCCATCTCTGGTACGCGTGACCTACGTTTGCCACCCCTGGCCTATTGAATGATAATGGCTGATAAGATATGAAACTTGATTACAAAAAACGGTAACCTTGAGATGTCATATAGATAAACACTATTTAAATCAAGATAAAAAATATCATAATAAAGGGTTTAGCAGGTTTATCATTGATGAAATGTAGTGTAAAACTCCTTATGCTAATATACTCGAGATTAAAAAAGTAACAAGTCCCAGAAACCTCACCTTATTGAAATACAACCAATCCTTTTTTACGCAATACAATGGTTTCAGAAATCGACGCGTAAAAAAGTCTTTTATTTACATATAAACCTTTAATTCCCTTAAAACTAAGATTTTTTTTCTTGAAAATATATGTAGACAAATGTAAAATAAGTGTGGTTTGAACGCTCTTTTAGTTCGCTCCGCCTGGGATAACTGCTCAAGTTACGTCATATGGTTAGGACACGTTGCCAGCGACACGTGTTTTGGAAGGGGGTATATAACCAACTAAGACCTGAAATTTCTTCTTTCAATGGATAAACTAAAAAAGAGATCTTTGCCTTATTGTCACGTTTTTTTTAATTCCTTTCGATTCTATAAATCGCCATAAAAGTTCCTTATTGTACGCTACAACAACAGATTCTCCAAGGCTTAGTGCAAGTGCTGAGCTTAAGGCTAGACAGCTTTATTTTACCATGTTCGCTTCCAATGTGGTGCATATGGAATCCTAATGTAGGTATCTCAACATAAGTTTTTGCATTGTAATTTAATGTTAGGGATAAATTTATACATCACCATTATTTAGATTTTCTAATTATTACTCTAATGTAAACAACAAATGGTAATGACTGTTTATTGCGACGCATGTAATATTCGAAACGATATTATTTCTCATTAAAAATTATAATTAAAACTTTCCAATCAATTTTTAGTTGAAAATGTGATTTATTTACAAAAACGTTACATGTGTTTTGAGGTGAGTAAAAATTACAAATTACAACACAGCAAATCCATCAAACAAAATGAAACGGCACGCGGCAAACAAGATGGGCGCGATAGTTCATAAATAAAACCACAAATCACTTACAAATAGATCCGTTATAATGATTTATAAGACAGCTTTCGTGTGATAAATGACTTAAAAAATAGAGCCCACTAAAAGCAAGGTGAGGTTGCGGTACAAAAAAAACTAGCCCTAGTGCGAAATAAACAGCCAACAAATATCTGAAATAACATGCCTACACACACTACACTTATTTTATAATATTTCAGTTTTCTTTGATTTTTTAAGTCCCTAGACCAGGGCTTCACAAATTATGTTTCGCAGAACGTGAATACGTGTTCTGCGTACTTGCGATATTTGTAATTCAAAGACCCAAAATCAACGAAGTCGTTAAAAATTTCATCCACTTATATTTGTGTTTGTTTTTTTCAAAAGTGATAATTGTTTTTTCTCATTTATTTCTACATTCAATTATTACGTATTATAACCTTTCTTACAAAGTGTTCCATCGCAGGAAAAGTTTGGGAAACCCTGACGAGACATAGGTGGTGTTAGATTTTCTGGTTGTCTACATTCTTTCGCTGTAGCATGAGGGAGTTGATCTGTAAAAAATCTTCTTTCAATTGGTCTCTGATTCACATATGGTTTTTTGGCGACTGGTACGGTAAAAGGAAAGTTCCCACGTGGGTAAAAGAAAAACGATTTGCAGGCAAAGCTTTTTATCAACCTCTTTTTCGTTGTTTCTGTCGCGTTTCTTAGGTCGGAGAGTTGGAACTCGTACTTGGTAGCGAAAGGAAGAATGGAGGCCCTAGAATATGGTGGGGAACCTTTTTGTAACAGAGGTCCGTATTCTTTTATTTGTAATGTACATAGGCCGCATTTTAGAAATCAATGCGATACTTCAAAATGTATATACATTATTTTCTACATAAATGAAAACAATGAAATGAAAAAAAAATGGATTCAGTCGAATTACCGCATTTGAGGACCTAAAAGGTCACGTATTTAGCACCCTTTCCCATACTTGGGAAGTGGGGACAAAATGATTTTCTTAGTCTTCTTCTTTTCTTTAAACTTCTTCTAATCTACATGTTAATAATAAATGTTCGGTAACAGGACTTAACAGAATAGGAAAAACAGAACAATTTGAAAAGAATATTTTGTCGTACCTATTATTTAATGAACATATAAGAAAAAAATAATATATTTAATCACTGCATAAGATCATTATAAATTTCTTTAAATTCACTTTAAAAAGATCTTGTATCAGCAATATAGATTATAGAATAAGATATGATTTTTCGATTTTCAAAATATTTGGCGAATCAGATATCTTTTTCCAAATAAATTTAAAAAAAAAGTGCTTCGTATTATACGAAATAACCAGTTGGGTCATTTGAAAATATTTGTGTTTAGTATCTACAATAAACACATTCTAATTGAATATTAGAGTTTATTATACTTTTTGTTTTTATGAATTACAAAACTATAATAATTTAAATTTGGATTATTGAGATTTTGTACACTTCCATGTATTTTGTCACTAACGACCCGGGTTTCGCCTTTCGGCATCTTCAGGCATTCGAGCACACGAATGGACTTGAACTGACAGACAGTAAACAGTGTCTAACGTTTATATAGAAGATACAAATACGACAAATATTATTTACGAGGTAAGATATTATACGTCTGAGCGCCACCTGATACCTGAGTTAAATATTTTGTAAACACCACATTAACAGAGAAGCGAATTGCCGCTTTCCAACTTCTTTTGGAATTACCAGTGATTTTACAATTATAATAGCATTGTGGGTTTCGACGAATGCCTGAAGATGCCCAAAGGCGAAACCCGGGTCGTTAGTGACAAAATACATGGAAGTGTACAAAATCTCAATAATCCAAATTTGATATTGAAATTCCATCAAGCACCCTCAGTCAATGTCTTAAATTATATAATAATTTATTCAAAACAACGGTACAATATTTATTAAAGCTATTTTGTTTTTTCATTTTCTGTTTTTTCCTGTTCTGTTTAGTCATGGAACCAAATAGTTCGTCGTGGTCAATGGTCGACGTCGTTGGATGCGGTTACGGATCACACGGTTTCGAGTAACCACAGTACGGACAGTTTCATAAATAGATTTTTGTTCGAAGGCATGGATATTTTCGAAGTGTGAAATTCCCTCTCACCCATCCTGTCCTAAAAACGGGTCGTGTCGAGAGGGATCAGCTAATCAATAGTCCTGACCCAGCCTATCTTTCTATTCCAACTCTATTCGGAAAAAAGAGTGATCAACGCAGTGACAAGCAATTCTAGGAGCAAAACTTCTGATGAAATACTTCCATGAGGACAAAACAATATCTAGGTATATTAGAAAAATTCAGAAAAAAATATTAAATGAGTCACAAGCTGTAAAAAAGTTTCATATTATAAATATTTTAAATGAAAATTATAGGTTTGCTCTGATGTCATTCTGACATCGTTAAAATAACAAGTCTATTACTCGGTTAAACAGAAGTATGCCTTATGAATAAAACATACTTAATTTTATATGATTTTTTTTAAATTGTAGTGTTATGCTTAGGTATGAATATCCCACTCAAGTTAGATTTTTAAGCAGCACAGCACGTTTCTACTAATTCAGAACAAAATCTAAATAATAGTGGGAGGAATGAATATTAAACAGACTCGGCAATCATTCCACAACGTTCCCCGACATTAATTGTATTAATTGATTACTAAGACTGTAGTTAAATCAAATTCAATACTGATAACATTCAAATGAGCTCCTTACCGTAATAGCACAGTGGGTATTCTACCGCTTCAAATGTAGTAACTTCAAAAATGAGTTAGTTTTCAAGATTTGTTTGTAAAAAAATTCTTCTCAATGTCAAAAAACACAAGTTGCTTGCCTCACATCCAACCGTTATTTGCATGCAACCGCTGTTTTACAACCGCCATCCATAACGCAATACCGATTAGGAAAATAAACTGCAGGGGACCTATCTTTTAACCGCGCACTATTGTGCTGAAGAGAAGAAAAAATAAAGAGGAATAAAAAGAAAATGTGACTTGCTCAGTCATTTAGTGTCCTTGGTATCCGTATACTGAAAATCCGCCGTAGAGCGATACATAGTTTAATCTACTCCGCGTATAATCTGAAGAGGAATCGAGAATATCCCGCTACCCATGTGATGTTGCAAGATTACCGAATGCCTCAAAGTTGGCCTTAGTTGAGATCAAGTCAGCGTGGCCTATTGGACTCGTATTAGGACGGACCACAGCAAACAGCTCTACTCGTTCGGTACTCATTTCGGGGCAGCCCCACAACACGGAATTAGCGTTCTGATGGTTGTGTCCACCAACTTGCGCTCAGCACAAATAGTTTAAAACAAGTTAAATGAAATAATTTACAGATAGATTCGCATGCATTCATTGCCCGATCGTTATCATTTTTACAATCGTTTAATACAGCGGTAGCCAACCGGTAGTCCGCAAAATTATTGCTCTAATACAGGCATGTCAAACTCGATTTGCACCGCAGGCCATATAAACTGATTTACATCAGTGTAGGGCCGCATGATTTCAATATTTAAAATTGGACCAAATAAAAAAGTTTAAAATATACAAATTATAAAGAAATTGACAAATATTTACTCTTTTTTGAGGACACTTGGAACCGTTTTCTACAAAGCATTATAATTTGGTTGAATATTTTGAGCTGTCGTAATTTTAAAAATTGACGATAAATGCTGATCGGTTAATCTTAACCTTTCTGGAGTTTTGTTGTTTTTCATTACAGAAAATAGTTGCTTGCATAAATATGTGCTTCCGAACATAGCCATTATACGCATTACGACAGACAACATTTTAGGAAACCGATCAGCAGGTAAATATTTGTAAAATTCTGACACTCCAACTTCAGAATATTTTTGCTTCAGCAAAGAGTCACATTAGATTTCAATTACATTTGTAAATTATCGTCAATAATTTCACCATCAATGGACAGAGTTGAAGTAAAAAGATGAAACTTTAATTCATTGTTTTTGAAATCAGAAATCTTCTATCGAACTCCGTTTTTAACAAATTAATTTGATGAAATGAAATGATCAAAATAAAGAATTAATATTGTTTTACAATTTAGAAAAATATTTTTCCAATAAGTCTCGGAAGGCCGCGTGTTTGACATGCCTGGTCTAATATAACTCTTTAAATATTATGTGAAGCAAGAACCGAAAGAAATATTACAAATACGCAGCAAACAGTATCTCTACAATTAAACAAGTGTAAATTAATACCATATTATATATGCATTCGAAAGTGTGAATTGAGTGGTCCCTGAGGTCTAAAAGATTGGTATCCGCTGTTTAAATACATTGTTGTGATTGAGCGGTGTGAATTGTATGTGATTGACAGACAAAATATTCAACAACGATTTACTCAAAACTGGAATTTCGAAATAATGTTTTTTTATCAAAACGAAGACGATGAAAGTAAAATAAATTTTGCGACCTAGTTATGATCAGTTTTTTACAAAATGAATAAAGCGCGTCTTTCTTCATTTTAAAATGAAAAAAATTAATTAATTCAAAATTGAATAAATAATGATTACGAGATATTTCAAACTTATATTAACCGCAAACGATTATTTTGTCAACTTTAATAATCAGTTAACCCAAATCGCTTTGCACGGGGACGTACGTTCCAGAGAAAACCGTGTAAAAACAAATATGGTTCACATTCATATCAAAGTATCTTAAAATTCACCGTACTGCAAAAATGACGATTCCCATATTCACAAATGGCAGAAGTGTTTTTCAATTCATACATATCGACTTAGAAAGGTAAAAGGACGTCAGTATTGTCAATACATTTTTGTGTGGGTTCACTTCGCAAGAACTTCGTTCATTATATTTATTTTTTAGGAAAAGTATTAAATAAACATTCACCTATTTTATTATTGACTAGTGAATACCCGGCATGCGTTGCAATGCATCTCAAAGAAACAAAGGGTGTGTGTTTTAATTCTGTTTATTGAAGTGCTTTTGGATTAGAGGAATGCACTGGCTGAAATTTCATAAAAATTACCCGGTTCAAGCCCGTCATCTTCAGTCCTGGCCCGAGCCCCAATATCACACTTGTTACTGGAACCCGACTCGAAGGCCAGATTTATTTTTCTCATCCCGAAAAAAGCCATATTTTTTTTTATATAATAATTCATTTATACTTTTCCAACAATACATGTTGTTTCCAAATTTCCATATTTTTCGTTTTTTCGTCTGGTTCAGATAGTTGTACGTATTTGATTCTTTTTTTTTTTTTTAGATTTTAGATTTTTTCTTCAGTAACCTTCACGAGTGTGCACACAACAACTCACCAAAGTTTGATGGAAATCGGATGAATGGTAAAGGAATGCATAGAGGACAAACAAACAAATCTTCATTTCTATATATATATAGATTATGTATTATTGCCTACTCTATAAGATAAACAAAGTATTCCGTTAAAATCTCAGGATTTGCCAAGTGTTCCATTGCTGTAATAGTTTGAGAAACACTGCCTTACAGAATACAATCTTTGTATTATTTTTCAACAATATATATTTAAGTAGATGAATCGTTTAATAGTAAACTCAGTAATGGCCCTTAATCAGAAAGATCTGACGAGAATTTTCATTACTCGTACAATAAATAAAGAGGTCAGATTTTATAGGGGTAGGTTAAAATGGCTCTCGTCGACGATTGAGAAACACTTCATATCATAAAGACCTCTGCATTATTTTATTATTTTAAGTGAAGAGAAGCTCCTACGTCCAATCACGTGCAAGAAGGAGTTTACTAAACGATGTGTATTTTTATAGTTGTTGCTGATTTTGTCCGCAGTTTTGAGACTAAGCCCAATTTCTAGACACAATAGAGTACATAGTATTAAAATTAGATTCGAAAAAAGTCGCCGTTCAGGCAAAAGGTCGCATCTTTGGTTACCTACACTAAATTTTCGGTTTTTTCCTTGGTGCCATACAATATTTAATATCACAATGCGCCGTCAACTAATGGACATTGGCTTATTCACACTAATTACGCGTATGTACACGCATAGCTAGAGATGCGCCAAACGGTGTCATAATATTTATATCATAACGAATGGGTACCGAGGGATTTCGATTAGATACTTTCATCAACGGCTGGCTAGTTGACCAACTGTCAAAATGATGAATTGAAAAGCGCTTTTTCGTGAGGTTAATGACGAAAAAGCCACTGTTTCGCTTTTACAAACACATGGCATAATTTCGAAGGAAATGAGTTGTGATAATCATTATATTATGACGTTATCATATATTTAATACTGAAAGCCCTCGTTGGATGTGTAATAAAAGGACTTGTATGACTCTTGTTAGCATTCGTAAATATACGGGGCTAGAGGGCTCAAGGATTAGTCTAGAACAGTGGTTCCTATGGACCCCAGGGGTCCTTGTGATCGCTGAGGGGGTCTGTGGCAAATTAAAATTAATTTGGGGGTGCGTGAACAACGTCGGTGGGTCCGCGAAAGATTTAATATAAAAAAACATTCGTGACCAATTTTCATTGTTATGAATGTTGAAATAAATAGCAATTAATGAATTGGTAGCGATTTGTTGGGTGTTGGACCCTTTTGCATGCAAAACCTCAAACTCAGATTAGTCCATACTAATTAATACAGGAGCAATTTGTTGAATTATCCACAAATGAGGAGGGGAAACCGATGTTTTAGCAAAGACACCTAACACAAATTCTAGTTACGAAAACAGATATCAATTTTATATCCTGCGTTATGGGTCACTGTACAGAGGCTATTGACAGTTTTCCCGTCTTCCTATTTAATAGAACATGGATAAGTGCAGTTATGAACCTCATCATACTTTAATTATCAAAATATTTTATTTTTATATCACTATTAACCAATTAAATTTATAAATTTCTATTATATGTAGAGTTATTTTACTTCGGGGTTTATGGTCAGGTTTTTACTTTAAGAAGAGGCCCATGGGCATAATAAGTTTGGGAACTACTGCTCCATAAAGTGAAATAGATTTCTCTATTTTCAACTCAAAGAAAATGTGATAGAATGACGGGTGAAGGCGAGTAATACAGTAATTACATAAATAAAAAGCTGAGCTTCTATTTATATAAACAACTCATCAAACTTCTAATCATCAAATTAGATCAATAAGATTTAATACAACAATCATCTATCAGCACAGCATTAGTCACGTTAATAAAGTATATTGCGATAGATCACGACCGGATTACCTTAAAACGCATTTCAACTAACATCATTAAACAATTGATCACTATGGTGAGCGGTCTACGTGATTAATATTCATTGTATATAAAAATATGCATTCAAACTCTATGATTTCCGCCGATAACTATGATAGAGAACTATCCGTTTAAAATATAATTATTTTCAAGAGTTTTTGAAAAACATATGCAACTAACTATAATTGATATACAGACACAAGCTTCATTGATTAAATTAAATTCGAAGTTATTGCTAAGTAGACCGTGTTTAAATGTGTTTTACATTGTAATACCCAGGTAAAATGTTCTGTTTTGGTATTCGATTGGAAGAAGGTCTCCTAGTTAGATGGCCGCTGTAAATAGGTTAATGGAATTTAGCTTTGCATTGTTTTTTACGCCAGAAGCTTTAGTGAGAATTAGCATGCAAAGGAGCAATAATTCAGTTCCTTTTTTCGTGGTAATTTCCAACGCTAGCAGCACTGAACACGATTATATATAATAATATAGGGTTTAAATGTACTCTCGGTTGGCAACACCCAGAATAGTTTCAGGAATGATGTACAGGGGAATCAATTTAAATTATGTTTTGTAGAAGAAAGTATAACAATATACGATACAACTTTTCGTAGACTACTCGTAGAAGTATTTAATATTATCCAAATAATCATAATAAGTTAGGTAGCTAATAAATATCAGGATCAAAGTAAATTCGTTTCACGAGTTTTCTTTGTTGCCATAAAATTCGTTATAAGAGTCAACATTGAATAGGGATTAGTTCCCTAACATTATATGTAATATGTTTACTGTCAAAACTACAATTCACAGTAAACTGTTTTAAATAATTTTATTTGAATTGAATAATTCAAAAGATCGTCACTAAAAATTGATTCTTTCCCGCAATTCTTCGCGGTTATTTGTTTCTAAAATTCAATGATATTTTGAATTCAAATCGAATGAAATAACTACGAAATTCAAATGCCGAAGCTGAAATAGCTATGAACAAACTTGTAGAAATGAATATTTTGTTATTTTTACCTTATTATAATGGAGTTCTAAAAGTAAATCCAAATTCAATCAATATACAACAATTAGCGTAACACGGCTCTAATTCAAATAAAAATTGTTATAGTTTTCATCGTTTTTCGTTGTAATATTTTTAAATAATTAGTTTAGCATCATGTAATTCCGAGTTTTTTTTATGAAATCCGAATATCCTGGGATCTCTTCGTTCTATTTACGTGTTTTTGTGCAGAATTTTCGTACGGCAATCTATATACTTTAATTTCAAATGCAACAGATATTTTACCAATACTAAATTCAAACAACACAGTTTTGCAGTGGATGTTATAAGAAGGATCTCTCACCTGATGTGTCCATTAAAGCCATGGCCAAAAAGGCGACGAGCAGCAGCCCTGTGCAGCATCTGAAGTTGGCAGCCATGGTTTTAAATTCCAAATGTCACTGATTTATTACAAACTTCACACTGTTCACACAAACTAATATAAAATGTAGATCCTCGAGACTGATGCAGTCGTCTTTAAATTTACACTATTTAAAGACACTTATCGCTGAAAAAGAAAAAAGTACAAACAATTAGATTTTATTATTGATTAACAAATAATAATTCGGAATTGACAATTGAGTCATCGAGTATGATCACACATACAGGAATACATTTATATTAATACAGAGGCTGTACTACACCTTGTAATAAATCAATTATTGGGTAAAGTTGGTGAAATCATAGAAAGATACTTCGGGTAATTTTGTTAATATGCCACTTATGTTTACTGCAGGTTACAATACATAATATATTATTTGAAAGACCGTTCTCACTTAGTGACTAACATTTTCAAAAGGCTTACAATTAAACGCACTTTTTTTTAGATAATATTCACTTTCATAAAAATAGTTTTCACATATAACAAATACATTCCACAAAAACCAAATTCTTTCACTAAAAATAAAGTGATCCCACATAATTTAATATATTTTAACACTGAAGAAATATATTACACTTACGAAAAAGTATTTTCACATAGATAAAATAGTTTTCGCTCAATATAAATACTCACACTTTGAAATCGATAGTTGCACGAAGCTGTAATGAAATTTCACTTATTCTTCTACCATATAATAGGCCGCCTATATTGTCTTTGCTCCACCCATTAGAATACATAACACAAACCGAAACCAGACCGACCCTCACATAACATACTACAACTTAGCTCACTTTGTTAAAAGAATCCGTGATTAAGTGGAAACTATTAAAATCAAAGTTTGAGTGTAATAAGTTAATACTGTCTAATTCAAAGTGCAAACTATCGAAATAAAAGTTCAACTGTACCAAGTGCATACTATCCAACACAAAGTGCAATTATTTATAACCATTTTCAATACGTATATTTTTTATCATTTGAATATCGTCGACTTAACTAGCAAACTGCGTATCTACATTTCAGCAAAATGTCCAGGAAAGTTTTAAATCTCAATAAATTCAGTTTTAGCCAATGTTATTTTGGTTTACATATTATGTTATATGAATAATGATTTAACATTATTCATATAAAATATGTAAAATTCGTAAAATAACATTGGTTAAGACTGAATTTATTTAGTTTTACAACTCCCCTGAACATTTTGCTGAAATGTAAATAGATACGCCGATATTATGCTTACTCCTTTTTTTTAACCATGTCCGCTCCGAATGCGGACCCCTTATGGAGGTATCTCAACAAAAATGTTTCTACGAGAACTGGGTGGGAGGAAATTTTAAACATCACTAACATCCATGCCTTCGAACAGAAATCCATAAATCGATTGATAAGTCAATTTATGAAACTGTCCCTATTGGGATTTGAGCCCGTGAGATCCTTAACCGAAGCTTAGGTATACACTTTAACCAAAGAGTAACAGTATCAAAACAATATTGAATACAGTTCTTTTCAGTATTTTATAAAATTAGATTGAAATAATGTGTCTTTCATTAAAATGTTCATTAATCAATTCATATTTAGCACAAACCAAATCTCTACCGGCGAGAGGTCGAAGGGTATCGCATGAAAATGTTTATATTTATAGATTCGTTACATCATTTTATTAATCTCAAGTATTAAATTATGCATGAAAAGTAAAAACATTTAAACGTAAACAATGTTTTTGTACATTTTCATTTAGTTTTATGAGTCATGATATCAACATTCCCTACGTAAAATCCTGTTTCTGCAAAACATGAGATTTTACAGATCATTTCAAAGATTTATAATGCAATCAATTGTTAAGAAACGACTGCATGTATCTTCTTCAAAATTGGGACAAAATTTTTAATGTAATTTTCCATGTTGTTTAATGTTTACCCATAGAACTGAGTGTGTAGCTAACGAAAATGCAAAAGATATAGGATCATTTCGCCAGTGCTCGGCCAGTTAAGCGACAGGTGTACTTTCAAAAGGAATTTTGAGTCAATGAATGATAAATACATATTTTTAAGCTGTTATTCCATTAAACAGGGATTAAGTAATGTAACCAACTAAAAATGAAATAGTTAATATTGTACCAAGCATAAAATAATAGAAGTTTACAAAAAAAATGCCATTTCTCCCAGTGGTCGGCCCCCAAAATCCAATGGTCGGCCTTTCGTTGCCCAGTGTTGGGCCATCACTATGTAACTTCATAAATATCACGAACGAATTTACTGAGAGTAGACAGAACAATAAAAAACATAATGGTGTAAAGCATGACAATATGAAGTATATTCTGTTAGCCATCCCCGTACAACATGAACTTGTCGAAACTTGCAAAGTAAAAATGTGCTTTTTTAATTCCGTATAGGATCATATAGGTCAGTATAGTGCAGATATCCATTGGCAAGACTACCTACACGAATTTAAAAAAATCTGCTTTTTTTAAATATATCCACTATTATTTAAATTTTAAGCGCAAAAGGCCATTGGGGACGGCTGACTTTAGGAACACTCGCCCTATACATAATCACATATTTGGCACTTACGTGATAATACGTAAGGATTATCGATAACTGAATATAGATAGAAGATCTACATTTTTATCGCGCAAAAATGATAGAATACATTATTTGAATAGTGTTGTGCTATTTATAAGATAATGTAATATAATACTATTTATTGTCAATTCTCATTGTAACAATAATCCATTTTATTTCAAGAAGTGCGCTCACCATCTGAGGGTAATTAAAGAATAGCACCACAGACCACTTAAAATTTGATGTAAATTAAACTAAATATTTAATGAAGTACGACAGTGCGTTTATTTTGTCCTGATTCCAAGAATAAACTGATAATATTTGAAGATCCTTGAAGAACTAAATATATGGTTTTTTTTATCTCAATTATGACGTAGTCTACCAAGTAAACACCTATAAAATCGCCGCTATTGTCTAAGGACCAATAAACCATTGATTGTATTAACTCGAAGCAGCTGATTGATGTGTGCTCGCAGAGCAAACAATATTACCAATCAACTGCGAATTCTACCCACGACGAGGTGAAAACGATTTGACAGCAGACATATATAATATATAACCAGCTTTAGTACTGTCGTAGTGTAGTGTCAAAACAAAAGCATGTAACTATCTTGTCAAATGTCAATGCCAGCATGTATCCTGTCCTACATAACATAAGCTAATTTTTATCTTTATTACATAATGATAATATTTGTTTTAGACTGTGTTTGCAAACCGCTCCTATCATAAGCTAAACGAAATACAAATTTACAAACATCATTTTGTACAACAGTATAATCTTTTAACGCAATATTTGAACGTAATTATTTCAATTTCGGGTTACTTCGTGGTATTTATTTTTGCCATGAAAAATAGTGCAAGATGGCTGTGTATTAAAAATAACATGTTTCGTTGCTATGACAACCTTCTCCAAATGGAATTATTTAAAAAATACGTGTCAGTAAACATTACTTTATTTTTAAATCATTACGATTGTATATCGATTGGTTTTATTCCCTGACATTGCCTTGTGTATCCAAAACCATTCAAACTACGTAGTCTATATTAAGAATTTGACACACCCTGGTTTTTTTGTTATGTTTAAGTTTTATTTGAGTCCATAACTGAATTCGCACAGCGGTAATGACAATGATTCGGAGAAATCGACCCAACTGTCGTCAGGGGCGTCCGGCCATCGCCTGCGGACACGTTCGCAAGACGAGTCCATTTTTTACGGAAAGGGGTTGTCTCCGACGATGCGGGAGTCCTTTTGATGTTATGTGTTTGTAGTCGATTACGATCTTTCGAGTGGAGGTGAGCTGCCGGCCAGCGTGGTCGGCACCGTTGACGTTGTGGATTGTTTGTGTTTTTTTTGAAATTAGACGTAATTTAAAATCGTTTGTCGTGTCATTTGCATTATAACTTAAAGTAAATTCAGTTGTTAAGTAAATGTAAATGTAGATTCAATTTTATGATCCTAGCCCTTCCAGGACGTCGATAACCAGCCATCCCCCTTCGGGTCTTCTCAAATTATAACATTGGGCCCTAATTTGCATTTTTGATGCCAGGGAAAATAGATAAGTCTACTCGCAATTAGTGGATGTGATCGCCTGCATACAAAAACAGTCATTTCCAAAAATAAAGAAGATTGTTTATTATGCTTTTGATGGTAGCGATTTCTTGGGTGCTGGACCCCTTTGCAAGCAGATCCACAAACTCAGATGAATCCATACTAATGCAGGAGCAATTTATTGAATTATCCAGAAATGAGGAGCGGAAACCAATGTTTGAACAAGGGATACCTTCCACAAATTCTGGTTACAAAAACAAATACCAATTTTTTATTTGCATTATGGTTCACTGTACAGAGGCTGTTGGTTGCTTTCCTGTCTTCCATCATATTTTAAATATCAAAATGTTTTATTTATATTTTATTTTTACATCACCATTTACCATTCAAGACACCAAAATTTTTTTTTTTTATTATGCAGTTATGTAGAGTTACATTAGTTGGGGGGTCATGTTTTTGCTTTAAGAAAGGGTCCATGGGCATAATAAGTTCGGTAACCACTAACAGAATACACAGTATCTCTTAGTTACAAACGTATTCAAGAAAAATACCACACGTTGACTTGACTCGAAACTTGACAAAATTTCAATAGCAACATAATTCTCAGTCGTAGAATAACAATTTGTGCATCTTTAACAACATTTGTAACCATATTCGCACATTTTAACACATTTTATACACAATAACAATAATTTCTTTCGCGTTATGTCGACAGTGTGTGTAGGTAGGTGTTCATTTATTTTTTGTTAATAATTTTCACACGAATTTGCTTAACAAGAGAAAAACACGTAAACTGAAGAAAGTCGGTTGCAAGTAAGTAAATAAATCATGTACTTAAGTGAAACTTTCAGCCATGTTTCATAGATGCGCTTGTGTCACAAATCACTGTCAAATTTGCTATTTCAACAATCATAAAGCGTTCTTTACTTATGAATTAGTAATACTTTACGATGAAAAATAATTGTTATGTTAGAATTTAATAGCGCCATAATGGTAAATATGTTACAATACAAATCTTAAATTTACCCACGTTCGTAAACTTGCCAGTAAATCAAGCAAAGATGGTTAGAAAAATTTCTTCGTAGTACAGTGAAAATGTTAAATCAATTATTCATTTATTTTACGTGCAAGAGTTCTAAAATAGGTGAATTTCATTTTTCTATTGTCTCACCATCTGGGATTTAGAGATCATAGCGATGGTTTAAAGCAGCGGTCGCCAGACGGTGGTCCGCCAAGTTAAAACGGTAACCCAGTTTAGCCGTGAATCCATAAACATACTTCAAATAAGTTATAATATGGTTGTTGTTTTAATAAAAAGTATTCATTCGGACAAATCTTATCTAGGCATTTTGAAGGCATGTCCACACCCAATATTGAGCATAAGCCCTCCTAATGGAATTATCTCAACAGAAAATTTTCTACGATAACTGCGTGTAACTCAGTCGTTCAACCTCTCTTTTTATCGAAGAAAGTAGGGATAGAAGTATAGGGCTAGGAAAGGACCAATGGTTAACTAACCGTTTTTAGGATCAGATGGTTGGAAGGAATTTTAAAAATCACAAAAATTCATGCCTTTATTTAATGTGGATTTTACGAAAATTATTTTGAATAAGGATGTCGATGGAAGAATTCTATCAGTGATTAAAGAAAGCAGTCAGATTTTTACTCGGGTGGTATTAAAAAAAGTGGAGCAGACATTTAAAAGATCTATTCCGACAAACTAAACTTTTACTAATCTTCAACAGAATAAAGTTTCTGGTAAAGTATACAAACGAAGTACCTGTCTTATCATTAACATGAAACCTGTTATGCTAATCATAGCATTGCGTGACAGAATGTATAATGAGAGGATCTGAAATTACAATATGATATTGCAGGCCTCTGATGTCAAACAATAGTCCCTGCAAAATATCGAATGGTGCTATTTTTCAACTGAACTAATCTTGGGATAGTTCCCATGCCGTGATGGCATTTTTCCTAGGTGGATTTCTTAATATCTGACGCATTGACAATTTGATATTAAGCGCATCACGTGATTCACGATCACAAAAGTAACTCATGGGATTGTCTGTTTGAAACAAAAGTAAACAACGTTTCGTCATTTAGCAGAAGAATCGATTGACAACTAAAAAATGCCTCAATGATATCCACAAAAAGTATGGATGAACGATTGTACTAAATAGACGAGAAGGTGAAGACAGCACTGCAAGAATTTAGGGAAAAAAAACAGGTGAATAGATGTGTAGCATATAGCCTTATTGATAAGAAAGAAAATAACACAGGGAAGGCTTTGAAGCAGCAGTCAATTGACGGCGGTTGATGATGACTCCGAGAGAATTATTCAAATGACTGTTATTTAAAAACTAGTACATCCTGGAATAAGTTTTGTAGAACCAAAACGTGACAGTCATTGCAATATTATGTTATCATTCCGTTCATCAGTTTATATACATTATTTCGTTTTCAGGAAATAGCCAAGAAAGATGTCACGTGTATGCCCCCAGCGGAAATCTCCCGCTTATCGGATTGAAAATAAAATTATTTATTATGAAGAGCTTAGTGTATGAATAATAAATGAATTCTAGTTGTATTCAGCTCAATATTTTTTGAGAGGACAACGTCTGAATGACAATTGAAGAGCCCAAAATAGTGACTGACAATACAATTAAAGCTATATCAATTGGTGATGAAAAATTCAGCACATTTTTTAAATAACATCTTTTCTGGACCATCGTTGATAATTATTGCATAATTTTTCAAATTATATCCGTTCCCAGTGAGGACCATATTGATTCCTTTTTATATATTGATTTTATATTTGACAGATAGAGACAAACAGTATAATAATTCGACGGTGTTATGGCCAATTGATGTAACCCTCAAAAAATACGAAAATGAGTTAATGATTTGATCTCATTTTTAAGACGACAGAGCAGGTTTCGGCCAAATGATGTAAATAAGAAAAATAAATTGACCACTTTTTGGAAGAGAAACATCATTTTACATTGGTTTTAGGTTTAAAAATTCTGATCCCGCCACCTGATGTAAGCCACTATTATATCAACACTCCCTACGAATAATCTCGTATCTGCAAACATGAGAATTTACAGGTGTGCTTTTTAAACATCATAACGCAACTCATCATATAATTTGTTCGATAAGAAAAGTTTCTCTCTCCTGAGCAATTTAAATTTTGAGGGTTACATCAATTGACCAAAACACGTTCGATATAATAAATTTATACGTCTATTAGAAGTATACTTGAGATAAATGTGATGTGATCCATTTTGCTTATTAAATAAATATGTTTATGGTCCTAGAAATGCAACTACCTATATTCATTTTTGTTGACGTTGTGTTATACATGTATCTAAAAATTGTTGATAAGAATAGTAAAAATGTTTTCAGAATTTAGCAATGCTTTTGCTCTCACGAAATATCGTCTTTTTAGACTTATACTCGTAAGTCCGCGCATAACCACTTCCTATCAGGCTTTTTACTTGAGAAAATAATAACTCACTTTTTTTTATTTTAGACATGTCAAATCTAAAGTTAACTTTGATGAAAAATTATATAAATACGGATTGTAATTATATAAGCGCAAACATGGATTCGTCTAATTTATTTTAAAACATTAAAAATAAAACACAATTCATTTTTACTACTTCCACGTGTTTTTAATGATCAGGACCGGTTTCGCTCATCACGAGCATTATCATCATTTGATAATGCTCGTGATGAGCGAAACCGATCCTGATCATTAAAAACACGTGGAAGAAATACAAATGAATTGTGTTTTATTTTTTCAAAATATAATGTCTCCACCAAGAATTGTCAGTTAACTAACACCTTAAAAGTCATTAAAAATACCGTGAATAAAGTGCCGAAACGCCAATCAACCGCGTAACATGACAAAAAAAGCCCTGGATATTAATTACTACTCCTAAATATTTGTCTCCTGTCTGGTGTGATCGCACTTGGATATTCATCCAACTCGGTTACGCGATCAATTATGTATTGCTCATAACCCGAAAATCTACTTTCAAAAGTCAATATTTACACAGTGTATGTTTTAACATCCAACGGCATGGATATCGTAAGAAATTTTTGATGAAATGAGAAACTATCTTCTATTATTTGGAACGGCTGTAATAATACAATAGATCGAACGACTGTTGATACTGGCTGTAGTAATGAAAATACTATCAATTGCAGCGCTCTGCTGAAGTAAACCGGTTAATCGTCCGCTCCATTCTTACGTGATCTTATGTAATATAGGCCGCGACACGTTTTACTAAACACTATAATAAAAAAATGTATTACTTATTTACTCGGTCGCAGTTCGTTTTTTAAAGTAATAATTCATTTATCATCTGGCTGCGTGACTACATTCCACTTAAAAGAACCTATTTGTTAACTATAAATATATATCTGATACGAATAATAAAAATTTGTAGCACAAAAATATTTTATACATGATCTACGAAGACTAAAGTCTAAACTAAGGCTGAAATAAAACGTTATAAATGTTGGTAAATAATAAATATATCGATACATCAGTTCCAAAGTGCAACAACTCAAAAAGCACAGTTTTGCGATAATTACAAAAAAAGATTTTGAGCAAGCTTAATCTTAATATCTGAACATATATTTTTTGTAGATTTTGATAAAATTCTAGGATTGTCTAAAAAAATACTTTTTTTTATCCAATGTCCGCTCCGAGTGTGGAGCATATGGCCTCCTAATAGAGGTATCACAACAGAAGTTTTCTACGAGAACTGCTCATTAGTCAGTCGCTCAATGTCTCTTTTACACAGAGAGCAGTGGTAGGGCTAAGACTAGTGTTTAGCTAATCGCTGGAAGTGAATTTTAAACAACCCAAACATTCATGCCTACGAACAGAAATCCATAAATCTATTGATGAATCAATTTATGAAATCGTCGGCACCGGGACTTGATCCCGAGACATCCGTAACTGTAACCAACGACTTTAACCACTGCACTGACAAAAATCTATTTACATTTATAAAATGTTTCATTTTTTTATTATATTAATGAGTTTACAGAGGTTTTTACAGGATTTTTGTAATTGTTACAGTTTGGATCTTGAGTAAGTTTAACCATTGTCATTCTACAATAACCACTTGTTAGATTTTGGAACTGGTATATGTCGGTATTCTAAGAATTTCCTTATACTTAACTCAAAACTGCAAATTTAATTTGTTGAAATTTGCACTTTGGAACTGGACTTTGAATAATCGTAACTTTTGTATAAAAAACCTTATTTCATCATTTTAAAACGAGAAAAAAAGTCGGACATGTAAGATAAAATTGTGATATCAAGAATTTCGTAAAAAAATCTAGATTTAATAATTAAAATTGGTAATACTATTGAACGTAATAAAGGCAAAATGTTTCAATAAATTAAATGTTTCTCAAAAATAATACTAAAACACTTAGCACCTGACCCACGAGCGAATAAAACCGATTAAAAACTGGTTTCAAAAAATGTCGAAATTAGATAATCAAGAACTCTCGTGCGTTTTTTTAAATACTTTCGCTAGCTAGTGAGGTCAAACGTCAACGAATGTTTTTTTTAAGTAATGAATACATTCAGAGCTGAAAATTACTTTACCGTATGAACACACGTGTAAATAATATTTTTATTTGTTGTTTTGCAACATACCAGGAAAACGCTTTCCTTAAATTAGGTGATTACAAACAGAAAAATAAAAAATGAACATGCGGATATTACCACATATGTACAGTGCGTAATCAATTCAAAAATGTAAGTTTTAAATTTAAAAACAGTTATATACAAACACATTACGTAAAATAAACAGTTACATTTTTTTTTTAAGATAGTCAACCAATCTTTAAAGAACAACTTAACTTCCCAAAGTCCCCTTATTGTATACTTTACGTGAGATGGGTTCGTAAAATAATCATAAATTACTTCAGCTATCAAAATAATTTTTATTCCCGTAATAACACTTCATCTGATATTCACCCTAAAAAACACACGAATTTAAAATCAGTATTTATATCTATGCTATATTTTTTTTCCAATTATACTTTAATGACATCGGTTCTTACGAAATTCTGCAATTGTAAAATCGTGTGAGTTTGTAATTGTTTATGCGATTATTTTCACAATTAAGTTTCAGTCATTATTATTAAATCGGTATTAAAATTACGTCGGCGTCCGTGACGCAGTTGGTAGCGTCGCTGGCTACGGTTACGGATATCTCGGGTTCGATTCCCGGTGCAGACGATTTTCATAGATTGATCTTTCAATCGATTGATGGATTTATGTTCGTAGTCTGAGTCCTCCCTCCCACCCATCCCATCCTCACGGGGCGTAGCGAGAGCGATTAGCTAACCACTAGTCCTGTCATAGCCCTATCCTTCTATCCCTACTCTCTTCGAAAAAAGAGAGGTTGAGCAACTGAGTAACAAGCAGTTCTCGTATATAAATTCAGTTAAGATACCTCCATTAGGAGACCATATGATCCACATTGGGAGCGGACATGGAAAAAAAATGAAATTAATTTAGATATCTATAGTTCCTAGACTTGGTGATAATATTTTTTCTTAATTTGTCTTATATTTAACAATATAAACTATTTACGAAGTGTCAGTTCGAGTTCATTTGTGTACACGAATGCCTTATGGTTCTTGGTCGAGTGATCAACGTATGGTTTAGATTGTAGTGCACACGGGTTCGAATCGCAGTACGGCAGTTAGCTTAATTGATTTTTAAATCGATTTATGAATTTGTGTTCACAGCCACGGGTTTCTGGGTTTTCTAACATACCGTATCCTAAAAACGGAGCCTTGTGACAACTATTAGCTAGCTATTCGTCCTATCCTAGCCCTTTCCTCCAATTCCTATTCTATTCGAAAAACAAAGGTTAAGCAACTGCGTAATAAGCAGTTCTCGTAGAAAATCTTATTTTGAGATAATTCCATTAGTAGTCCATATACTCCACATTAGGAGCGAACATGGTTTTAAAAAAAAGGAAAATTTGAACTACTGTTGGAAAATTTTCAATGCAATTCAAACCAAAATCACAGATAATATATTGTACAAGTTTTATTAAACGAAATATAAAATAATAGTTTGGATTGTCCATGTGGACCGGAGCACGGATAATTACTGTATATAAGTATATACATATTTGACTAAAAAAATCGTAATTCAAGTTTGACGAATATCATTCAGATGTTTCCAGCAAAACTTCAGGAAATACTACACTTTTAGATTTCAAAATATTCATATCTTATTAGCACAGCCACATGGTATAAATAATTTAATACTACACGCATGCACTCGTGAAATATATTATTAACACAGTATATCTGTAGAAGTATTTTATGGGCAGTATACCCGCGAGCACATATTAAATTAATATAATTAGGCGCTGACACTATGGAATAATATTTCGGCATAACACACAAAGCCATCTTGGCTAAAAATTATTGTGTGCAGAAGAACTATAATGATTCGAAGAGATTTGAATTAGTTCCAGTACAGTATGTTAACGATTAGAGGAATAATATCTCAAATTCAGTGGCATTCGCTCTCAGTGGGTGGGGACTGAATTAATTTATAAAAAACGTTTTTTCCTTCTCTTTGTTGGCGCGCTTTAATTTCAAGTTATTTATTTTTCAGCTGCGTGCATTATCGACAAGCAAGAATTTGCTTTCACGTGAGGCCTTTCTAGTATCATAACGCATACATAATCTCCTGTATATACAAAAAAATAAGTTATGAATGCAGCCTTGTTCTTCGTGTTCACATCTACTATTTAAATTATAAAATATATTTCTAAACTTATAAACGCCCATCTAAATATGTGAAAATCAAATTTGAATTGTTGAGATTTTGTACATTTCCATGTATTTCGTCGCTAACGACCCGGGTTTCGCCTTTAGATATCTGAACACACGAATGATCTCAAACTGAAATTTACAAAATCTCAACAATTCAAATTTGATATTGAAATTCTATCAAGCACCCTCAATCGATATCTTAAATTATATCTAATGTGAAAATGTAGTATTTTCAAAACTAATATTCGCTAGTGCCCTATAATTATCTGAATTGATAATATCCAGCTAGTGAGAATGCAGCATGGTACTGTCATCCCCAACAGTGTTTGTTTACGGCTTATGTTCCACAGTTTTATTTTTATCAAACTATGCATTTGTAACTGTAGTATGAAAACGGGTTTTTTTGGTTTGCCAAAAACAAGCATTGTTATGACACTAGGGCCCTCATAATATAATAAATACATATACCATGTGAAGTTGAGTGGATTTAGATTTAATGTATTTTTTTTCGCAATTTGAAACGCTCGATAGGTTTTCTTGGCAATTGGTATGTAATCGTACATATTATGTATATATAATATAACTTCATTGCAAAAGAAATATCAACATGTTTTTTTGAAATGTGTTACCTATAAATGAATTGAACATACAAAACAACAAAAACCATTTCATTGTAAAAGAATTAATCCGATTAATACACCATTGAAATGTATCCTGTATCCATCGTAACGTATCTTGTCTATAACTTACATTGTGTATTAAGATCATAGTAAATATAAATAACTACATTATCGACAAGCCCAATTGTCATTTATATTAATTTTTTTGAGAACTTTCAAATCGGAAGAGTTTACCTATCCAATTTCTATACATATTTTCGCTCTCCAAATTTAAAAAAAATGTGTGACCGCGTTTAAAAAAAATAGTAATTATCTCCAAATAAACAGCAGAATTATGTGAATCAAATAACACCCAATGGTAACACAGGCGTGATATCTTTGATATGTAAAAACCCCAGCTGCTACCTACATCCTTATATTCATTGCAAATATATGGGGAGCAAGCATCAAAACCTTGAGAGCCACAATGGTCATTGTATTCGTAATATAACTGTTCAAAAAACTAAAACTTTTTAATCTTTCTACTTATCATTTTATGTGTACGCAGTGAACGATCTTATGGGATCAGTTAGAAATTAATCTATTTTATATCGAATCGAATTAAGTTTCAAAAGTTTGGCCAGTAATATTGCGTAGTGTATATAAAGATTCAAGTGCAGATGTTGAAGAACGAGACTAAATTAATTGTTCATTATATATCTATTGTTTCAAGAAAACACAAAATTGTTTTTTCTTTTAGTCCCAATTATCAAAACGATTATTTTCGTTTTCTCGAAATCAACAAAGAGTAAATACTCGTTTCACCGGGAAAAAGTAAGTTTTAGTACAGGGCAAACCATGACAAACATAGCCTAACCCAACACTTCATTTTGGTAGTTTTTCGTTGTAAAAATAGTAATTTTTAGGCCACGTCCGGTTAAACGGTATATCACCCAACAATACTAAACGACCAAGAGTTGGGGAAACTTTTCATGTCAAAAGACCACATCCAAGAAGCTACAATAAGACATAGTTAAACATGTACTTTATTTCAAAAATAAATGAAAATAATAAATTGAAAAAACCGTAGTTTTTTCACCTCTTAACTTATACCCTTTGTTCATATAATGGCATACCTAATTAATCTTTTATAAAGTACCCAGTACCAATATAATTATGATAGCAAAATGTTTACTTTTATTTTTAATTTGTAACATTAGTAATAAATGGAATGAAAAATCATAACAAAATATTACTATCTATTCTACTAAATATTACTATATATTATACATAACAGTATTATTTAAATAAAAATAATACACCATTATTAAAAAAAAAAGTGCCTTGCGCTGAAAATACCTAACCGATGTGCGAAACCGGAGGGGTCATTTGAATTATATTATTTATATACTCCGTAGTTATTATGATAATAACGTTTACACTTGAAACTCGACATTTAGCAGTAAAAATTGTGATAGTTGATAGCGATAAAAGATAATTTAGTTCTTAAATAAATTTTCGTGATTTTTATCTATCATATTAA
This sequence comes from Himalopsyche phryganea, assembly GCA_022494535.1. NCBI lineage: Eukaryota > Metazoa > Arthropoda > Insecta > Trichoptera > Rhyacophilidae > Himalopsyche > Himalopsyche phryganea. The sequence continues at coordinate 388,378 of JAGVSL010000095.1, read as the reverse complement.
GCATTTTATATATAATAATTTACCGATATTTTTTTTAAAGTTTACCATGTTTTTTATGTGATCGGTTCACGTGCCGCTTACTGAAACACGGAAATTTCATTAAAATTGAGCAAATATTGTTTTTATAACAATCGTACGTGTTTATTTATACTTTGAACCGCTCGCAAGTTTATAATAGATCGGCGTCCACAAGGTGGGCCAGACTCGATTTAATCTAATAATAACGTCAAATAAATATTATTCATACGTTCAAATATCTGTTCACACAAATGAAGCATCAAATAAGTAATAAAATTACAAATAAATAATGAAAAACTTCACAAAAAATAACACACAACAGCCTAAAAATAATGATAAAAAAGAAAAACCCGCGGTATAAAGACCGAACTTCACACTATTCTATATTTTAAGATAGTAATAATATACGTACGCCAAGGAATTCGATATTCAAATAAAAGAACGAACTTCGTGTTTGAATTTGAAAACAAACAGGCCGGCCGTCACACACTACCGCACTGACTGAAAGTTTCAAGTCGACTGAATTCAAAATTGTACGACTTGCCACACCACGGGCATCGACTTTTCCCGATTCACCAATTTACCACAGAATGTTCTATTGCTTCGCGCTTTTTTTTTTGTTCATCCAAATTTTCCGAATTGCATAATTGAAATAAATTTGAGAGAAATAATAACAAAAATAAAAATTATATTTAGACATTCCAAATGAATACATATTTGACAAATTTTTAAATTTCCTGGTCGTGAAAATCAATTCAACCAAAAAAGACGAAACATTTTCTAAAAATTAATTATTTTATTAGTGTTGAATTATTCGAAAAAAAATAAAACCTGAATCACTCGACGTGCAATCGTTTTAAACTGATGACGGATATTCATCAAGCGAAACCGGTCCTGCAATAAAACCGTTTAATTCATCTTAAAAAATAACATAATACAGCTTAATATAATTATTGAATATGAGAGACGCCATTTAGGGGGCAAGGGGGCTTCCCGGAATTCGAATTAATATATATATAATATATTGTAGAGAGTTTCTTAAGTAAGGCAAAAGAGAATTCCTTGTTGTGCATTGAAAAAAATTGAAATGATGTGTATATTTAATATTATCTCAGTGTACCAAAACGATAAAAAAATATTTTCATTATTTTTCTTTAAGCAAAAATATAAAGATAACATTACGTTTTTAAAAGTACATCTACATGTATTATATATATGAATAACTACAATATTAAGTAATTGTGCTCGGCAAAAATATTCCCTAAGGCACGGCGAAAGCTGAAAAGTCTACGCTGGCAACATTAGTAAAGCTCGTTATACACGATCCCGAAAGCTTAAAGTTTTAGCACTATTGTTGTAAAAGCTTTGAGCTTAACTTATTATTATTTTACGTGCTAGTAACATCACACCAACATTGGTTAGTAGACAACTAAAATAAACATTTTTTTGAAATCTATACAAAGCTCATGATTTAATTTTTTCGCAACTTAATAAGAAATGTAGAATTATTGATATTATTTTACATCACAATAAAAATAAACATAAACTCGCTTTTAAGGCGTTGAATGTCATTTTTTGGTGGAATGGCATTATATTTAAAAAAAAAATCCCAATAAAATTTGTTTTGTACTATTTTCACATTTTTTCATAATGATCAGGGCCTGCTTCGCTCATCGCGAGCATCATCAACTGATAGACAAATCTTAACAATCCAATTTATATAAAGTTGTGTGAGTCCTGACAAGGTCAATATCGAATTTGGGTGTATGTGATTTAATTCATCTTTGAGTTGATCTCTAGTAGAGATTCCAACTATTTGTCATTATCAACTATTCAAGTATCGAATATTAAAATTGAAGCTATTCGAATATATTTGGTTTCTGAAATATGAAAATACTATTAAAAATTTGATTTGAATAATTAATAACATAACGCTTTATAAATACACATTCCAATTCTGTATTACGATATTCAAAATTTACAGCTGCGGCATGTTTAAAGGGTTTTTTTTCAGGTGTGGACAGTTTCGTAAATTGATTTTCAGTCGATTCATTGATTCCTGTTATGGATGTTTATTTTGCTATCTTATAGAATTCCCTCCCACCCATCTGATCCAAAAAAGGGGCGTCGCGAGAGTGATTAGCTATCCACTAGTCCTGTCTTTATCCTTCTATCCTTACAGTATTTGAAAAAGAGAGGTTAAGAAACTGTTGAGATACCTGTAGATTAAGAGTACATATGCTCCACATGGGAGCGGACATGGTTAAAAAATATTTTACATTTTCAGAGATAAAATAATAGTATCTATAAATATTCCTTCAATGAATTTATATTAATTTATAGTGAGTATATTTATCGACAGGGTGTAAAAAATATCGAACTTCATTTTGTAAAAACTTTCTAATTTCATAAAAAGCTCCTTTGTCTGGGTTGCGTGTATACTCAGCTTTAGTTACTGCACGACTCGACCAGCTTTTGACTTGCTTGTATGCATTTTTATTTGAACTACCCTTCAAAGCAATATTAATGCAGTAGTGTGCGTGTGTACGTGTAAAAGCTCCAAGAAAATTAATAAAAGACAGTGCTTAGGTGAGTAAGCGAGTATGTATGCAAATATTGTATTATCGAGCTTTTGCAGTGTAACTGAGAGGACTTTTTAAGCGAAGGAACAATATTTATATTATGATTGAGTGGCTGAATATTTTCTCATAAAATCATATAATCTACAATAAGAGCAAACTAATACCTGAATTACTCAATTAATAGTAATTAAGGTATGAATGTAATTAATTGTAACTATTTACTGTCAGTTCGAGTTCATTCGTGTGGTCGAATGCCTGAAGATGCCGAAAGGCGAAACTCGGGTTGTTAGTGACGAAATACATGGAAATATACAAAATTTCAACAATTTAAATTTTCTACTTATGTATGTTATATAGATACTTGATTTTTTACGTGTTGTAAGTAAACCGCAGTAAAATTGAGCAAATAAGACATGAAGTGAGCCAACTGATATTTTCGAAAAAATGAGTTACATTTTGGTATTTTACATGTCACAAAGCAGTACTCCGCAACCTTTTCTCACTCACTGCACACCTAAGCATTGCGGAGAATTCTACTTCAAATGTGTAATTTTCATAAACAGAATTTACATTTATTGTTGAATTTACATTTATTCATGAATCTGATAAAAATGATAAAAATATTCATGAAATCTGTTCAAAAGTATGACCAATTAAACCCTATAAACCTAGAAAGGTTGTTCCTAACCTTTTCGCGCTGAAAGAACACTTGATGTATGTTTGAAAGAAACCAAAAAATACGTATTTTTGAAAATTACAGATTAAACGAAATACAATAAAAAGAATCAATAAACTAGACTAAATATTAAAAAATATATTTATATACGTCACCTGAACTTATCGGGTTTTGCTGATTTCAGTAAAATATGGTATAGTAATATGTGACATTGCTTATTTCTTTGTTCATATTTGGTAGATTGTATATAAGGTAATGTTGATTTTTTTCTCTTTTCCCATGCATGGCACCGCGGCACAGCTAGTATCGTCTCGCGGCACACCGGTTGCGAAGCACTATCATAATGTATAAACTGAGTAAATACAGGCTGGAAAAGCTTAATTTAAAAAAAGGGTTAATAAATGTAAGAAGATCATTAAACTAAAAGTTTCAGTTTTTTATCACTTGGTCCACTTAGTTTTATTCACCTCTCGATGATTCAAATTATCACTCACCCCTTGTGTGTATGACACATTTAATTAATTTAAACAAGAGAGACATAGATTTCAAGTTGTATTTCATGAAGTACATTCAAATTTATGTGAATTTCAATTAATCATTTGTCTCATTATTGGGCGGTATTTAAATAATACAATTTAGTAACACTACACGTGTTATTAATTTGAGCTCTTCAGATAAACTTACAAAGTGAGAACTAAAGAAGTGTATAGCAAGCGGCATCCTTTCATCTAGCCATTGTTTATTATCAGTCGGCCTGGCAGTAGAAAGTATGATAGCCATTTAGTCGTGATTCGTGAAGTAATTCGATGACGTAGCCGCATATGGATTTAAATATCATCACGTGGAGCGTAAGAACTTTGTGATCTACAACCGAGCCTGCCATGACCAATATAACATATAAAACGAGAAATTCTCTGCACAGAAATTTATAGGACAAGCTAACAAATGCGCGGTATAATTTGTAATTTTTTGCAAACAACGATATATGTTAACACTCCCTAGTTTTTTTTTTTGTTAGGTTTAAGTTTTATTAGGGTCCATAACTGACAGCGCCAAGCGTTATTGGCAATGATTCTTGGTATTCCAACCGATTGTTACCATCGGTTGCTAACCGCAGAGAGCCTATAGCGGAAATTAGAAAGTGTCCAGCCGGACCGGTCTATTATAGACAAAAAGGGGTGCAACCTAGAGTGGTTGGGGTTTTGATTGTCACTTTTGAGACAGTCGACTGAGAGGCTTCGCCAGCTAAGGGTGTCTGGCGTAGCCGCTGGGTCGAAGTGATTATGTTTTGTTTGTTTTGAAATTGGACTTAATTTAAATTCGTTGTTGTGTCAATTGCATTATAATTTAAAGGTAAATTCATGTGTTAAGTAAATGTAAATGTAGACTCAATTTTATGTGTTAGTAATTTATTTTTGTGTAATAAACCACTGCATCTTCGTTTAAAATAAATAAGAGATGAACCGGATTTGAAATGGTGTTTGTTTGAGATCCCAGACCTTCCAGGACGTTGATAACCAACCATTCGCCTCTTTTCGATTCGTGTCTTTTCAATGTATCACATTTTTTATGATTTGTATGCAATAATAAATTATTGTGTCAAGAATTGATAGGTAACAGAACTGCCCTAAGTAAATAAAGTTTCTTCATATGTCAAAGACGGGTCAATGGTGAAATGGTCGATATTAATGGAAAAGTCGTTAGCTTCGGTTACGGATATCTCAGATTCAATTCCCGGTGCAGACAGTTTCATAAAATGATTTTTCGATCGATTTATTGATTTCTGTTCGTAGACATGGATGTTTGTTATATTATAGAGTTCCCTCACACCCAACCTATCGTAATACATGGAGTATAGCGAGAGAAATTAGCTAACCACTATTCCTGACCTTACCTTATCCTTCTTCTCCCACTGTCTTCAAAAAAGAAAAGCTAAGCGACTGAGAAACAACCAGACCTCGTATAAAAAACTTATGTTGAGAAAGCACCATTAGGAAAATATATATATATATTTCTTCAAATCTTAAATTTGAATAGTTTATATTGGGGTGCGTGGGGGTTCTAAGACTGCTGTGGCCGCGCACGCGTGAAGCTTGGATGAAACACTGGTCATGACCCTGATAGAACTCTGAACAGCACGGGACCTCGGAGAACACATCCAGAAGGATGGTAGCAAAAAGCCAAAGTTCGCTTTTAACGTAAAAATACTTGTAACCACATTTAATTCAATGCGGACTCTCCTTGACATGCTGCTGTATGTATTACTCTAAATCCAAATTCCGTTAGTTCAACGCTAGCATCTTACTAGTGCTACTTAAAAACCGTATACTAAACTCCGAGAATAGATAGAGAATAGATATTTGACGTGAGGTAGTTTGACTTCGTTAGGAATTAGAAGATTTGGAAACGAATCAGGCAGCGGCCTGTTACGTCAGATGTAATACTGAGACATTTGAACTGGAAGGGAAGCGTGCTATGGATGTCTTCGAACAACCTCAACCCTGCTGGCCACTTCTTCCGATTGACGAGATTCCAGAGTCCGTAGAGTGTATTAGGTCCATAGGTAAATAAGGGGTGCTGGTATGTCATGGGAGGAAGCAAAACGATTGGCGGGGGACAGGGATACATCGAAAAAGGAGATACAGATGCTGTATTAAAAATGTTTGAGAATGATAGCATTAAAAAACATCAAAGTATTTAGTTCTACAAAATGTTATTAGGTAGTTGATAGCTATTTCGGCGTTATAATGGAGTTTTACCAAGTAGAGTATACGCCGTATAACTTTGCACTGTTTACTACACGTTGCGTATAATACAAAGAACGTGTCAATGCATTATTATGTAGTGTCCCGTGATTCTAAATCCTAGAGCCCGAGTGAAAAGCTATACGGTGCATACTCTAAATGCCAATTCAGTCAGCAAATGTTTGAGAACGGCTGAATTTGATGAACATTCGTTTTCCGGCGTCTACAAAGTAAACATATAAATTATTTTCTACACAATGTATAAAATATTGCGTGTTTTGACCTATATTTCTGTTTTGGATTCAGCCTTGCCTAATATCTTGCATTTCATCAGGCTTTTTTTATTCTTGTTTATGTAATCGGGAAATTTTAAATAGATTCGGTAACTTTCAGTGGCGTACCTAAATTTAAATAGACGCTATACAAGCACATCTGTTTATTCGGCCGTCTGTGGTGAATGAAAAAATGTTTATGGAAAATAATATTTGTATAGGTAGTTTGCCATTGAGGCTCATGTTATACAGCTATTGCGAAGCTTTCAAACCTGTGGGTTAGATTTAATGATATATTAAATCTAACCTTACTAAAACTGATCAAATGATCAGAACCGCATTCGCCCATCACGAGAATTTGCAAATGAGTCATCGGTACTGATCATTCGATAAAATTGACAAACCATTACAAAAATAAGGAGATTTATTTATATATATATATATCTACACAAGTCGGTTGTCCCACGTTCACACGTTATGTGTATACCCGTTATGCCTAACGAAATAATAACAATTAATAAGATTCGCGACTCCGACTCAGATTACGATTAAAAAAATCTAATTTTCTCAGGCCTTTTCCTACCTTTAATATTTATGTGTAAATGGTTTTCAAATTAATCACCAACCAACCAAATCCGGCAAATAGCCGAATTTTTGATATTATACTATTATACACACATATATATATATATATGTATCATCGGCGTGCGGTGCACTTATCACTATCTCTATCGCACAACCTAATTTGGGTATGAGCATGAAAGATACAAGAGATACCCATACATCTCGCTTTCTCCTTCACTTTTCATGCGATTGAGCGAGAAAGAGATAAAGCCAACGCACGTGCCTGATATGTATATTGCACAATAAGATGATGTTATAGGCATAAATAAAAATTAAACAAGTACATTAATACACGTATTAATGCAAAATTCACTTTATAGAAAAAGCCGCTCGTTTTTTACAACTCTGACTAAGACTTCGGCCAAAACAGTGTGACTCTGCGACTCCAACTCCGATTTCGCAGCCCTGCTATTTACTACTCATGATCTTGCACTGTTACAAAACAGCGCGAGACCGATATTTTAACCATGCACTATTGTGCTTAAGGTAAGCAAAAATAGTGAGAGAAAAAAGATGTGACTCACTCTGCCGCTTCAATTTCTTTCCAACAAGAAATGACAATACGCAGCTTAAAAGTGATCATTTGACTGTAAACAATGAAGATTCACCCTGATCTTTCAGCTGCTAATTGTGTCATTATAGTCGATATATCTAAAATGACATAATTATAATTATTACAAACAAACGAATTAACAGGAAATCTTCTTGATGACATTCACTCGAAACCGCATTTCTAGAATGTTACTATTGCACCACCAACATTTTATTTTCATTATTAAATGCATTTCCAAATGACAGTTAACCACAGTTTATTAATAGAATTGATGTTATTATTACGTATATTTATGTTTTGTGAAGTAACATTATGAGTTTGTGCGGGTGTTAAAATTTAGTTACACTGTTTATTTGGCGTCATTGGTATTTGTTTGGTAAGTTCTACTATCGTATTGTTGTAAAAAAAATATCAATTCTACATTAACTTATAGTGAAAATTCCAGATATGGTTTTTACAGACGATTCTAAAGAATGGAAGCAAAAGAAAGACTGACGAGCCTATTTGAGTGTTTTTGACAGAGAGAAGCAAGAATGCTAGACACGAGACCCAACCATAGATCAATTAATCATTTTCGGTACAAGCTTTAAAAAAATACAACGTTTCCTTAACTTGTTCAGTGTCAATAAAACGAAAGTAAATCACGCGTAATAACGCATACAATACGTATGGTTAGATTAATCAAAAAAATATGCAAAATTCAATTCAATTGATTTATCGATGCATTAAACCAGGGATTTCCAAAGTGGGTGATATCGCCCCCTGTGGAGCACTGGAGAGATTCAGGGGGGCGGTGAATAAAAATAAATTAGGGGTTGACGAAAAAATAAAGCAGAAGAAAATTCCGAAAAACTAATCGCACATTTCGTATTTCTATATTTAACAAAATAACACAAACTAATTATAACATCGATGTGTTTTATTCTCTATTTTCGTCAGTAACGCAAGACGGGTTGCAACAAACAATTGTTGGAAAAACACAAATTTGTCACAGCATCTTTTTGCCTTTTTTTCTGAAAAATGTGGGCCAAATAATTTTGAGAATCTAAACGTTAAACCATCGTTTGTCAACGGTGGGCACACGTCCCACCTTGGGGCAATCTGAATGTTTTGGGAGAAAATGCGATTAGCATTAATATTCGTAACATTTCTTTTGTTTAAAAATTGCATTTTTCCAAAATATTTTTTTGAAATTGCAACCCGGACTTTCCGAGAAAAAGATGGCAACACTAGTGAAAATGTCAACACGACGCGTGTTAGGGTTATAGTGAATAGTTCGTGTTTTATGGGATCTCGAGTTGCAAAGAATTATTCGCGTCCGTAATAAATTAATGGTATGAATATTTGTGTCCTAATTAAATTCTGTAAAGTTTATAAACTTATTTTGATTATAGTTAGTAACCCTCGTGCGCAAAATGAGTAGTGAAAGCCAGTATGCGGATGATTATTTGTATTTCGTTTACCATTTGTGAACATTGTTTGACCAACGAATCTATGAAAAAAGATCTTCTTGAAGCACATTTGAAGACGAACCATAGTATTTGTGTGAACTATGACTTGAGCCAATCTAATAATATAAAGAGAAATTTGAAAATGGATTAACAATAAATTCATTTTTCGCTGGACGAAATGCTAACAAAAGTTGCACGCTTGAAGTTAGTTACCAAATCAGCACATAAAAACTCTTTGCAGCACACAGCAAACTCAAGGATCGGTCTAATTTGCATTAATTAAATAAATTAAAATCAAGTTGAAAATAATTCTGACCAGGTGCATTTTTTATAACTTATGATACGGGGGGGCATGGAGTTTTTTGAAATGGTGAAGTGGGAATATCACAAATAAGGTTGAGAAACACTGCGTAATGCCTCACAGTGGCATAGGCAGACAACTTCGCTAGTATTTACAATAAAATGCATAATACTATACCTACACAATGACAGCAAGGTTGGTTTAATTATTTAAAGGTATACTGACAATTTTTTCTTTAATTGACACGTCTAAAGTCAAATGACCGTCGTTCGTTAATACGGTAAAATTTCTGTTTTACACTGCTTTTAAATTAGTTATGTGTGCTTTCTTATTCTTGATAAAATATTAAGTTATGTACCTATTTAGATACAGAATGGAAAAATAGTGCAGTAACAACGTAAATATTGATTTTATAATAAAATGATCGTACAGTATATTACTAATTTATCAAAAGATTTACATACTTAACTAGCAAACTGTTTATCTGTATTTCAGCAAAATGGTCGAGAGAGTTAATAAACACAATAAATTCAGTTTTAATCAATATTAATTTTCAATTCGCATGTTGTATATGAATAATGATTTATTAACGGTCAATTGATGTAACCCTCAAAATGGAAATTCTTCAGGAAAGAGTAAAAACTGTTTTTATCGAAAACATAATATAGTGAGTTGCGTTATGAATATTTAAAATGGAATCCTGTAAATTAACATGTCGGAATTATACGTAGAGATAATCGATTTAATAGTGGTTTACATTAAGTGGACGGCTCAGAATTTTTAAAATTAAAACCAATGCAAAGTGATTTTTCCATCTCAAAAAGCGGTCAATTTATTTTTCTAATTTACATTATTCGGCCAAGATTTGCTTTGTCTTCTTTAAAATGAGATCCAATCATTAACAATTTTTTTTATTTTTTGAGGGTTAAATCAATTGGCCCAAACACCGTCGAATTATTTATAATACATATAATGTAAACATTTGGAAGTAGTACAAACAAATTGTGCTTTATTTTAAAAATAATTTAATGCGTTTCCACCAAGAATTGACAGTTAATACATTAAAAGTGTCATAGAATGACATTAACATTTTCAAGGGCTTCTTTATGATGGAATTTTATATTAGAATAAAATTGTTTAAAAATGAATTTATAGAGTTTTTAAACTCTCCTGACCGTTTTGCTGAAATGCAGATAAGCAGTTTGCTAGTTAAGCCGACGATATGATCATTATTGAATGCAGTAAGCAACATCTTATCGTTTGATATTTTCTGTAATAAAATAAAACGAAAGCTGCTTCGGGCATTTCCGTAAGCTGTCGTCAAACAACTTCGAGCTTTATAAATAAATATTAGGTTCAGTAAGAAGCTTGCAAGTGTAGTATGTATGTTCTTGCACATTGCGTTATAAGCATTAAAATATGGAATGCGTTTATGTTTTAATATCCAGATAAAATTTGGATTATTGAGATTTTGTACACTTTCATGTATTTTAAAAATACATGAAAGTGTACAAAATCTCAATAATCCAAATTTGATATTGAAATTCCATCAAGCACCCTCAGTCGATGTCTTAAATTATATCCAGATAAGTTTACTTACGCCTTACGCGTATTATTTCGTCGTCGCTCTGAAAAACAAATCGTTATGTCGGAAATACAAGTTGTGATTGAGTCGTTGTCGAATAGATAATATTTATAATTTGGATTCTCAATGACATACAACTAATCGATGTAATAGAAATGGGAAGTACCAGGGACTCCAGCCCGAATATTTGAATATTAAATGTCCGAATATATTTGGCCCTTTTTTAACTATTCGATATTCAAATATGTTTTGCCTATTCGTAATAATTTTTAATGAAATATTTTACAAAATTAACGAAAGATCACATTTCATAAGAATGCCCGGTCGTAGAGGGGCGAGTGCTTGGTCCAGGATGTCTAGGATCTCAATCAAACACCACTTCCAGTCCGGTTCATCTTTTATTTATTAACGAGCAGTGGTTTAATACACAAAAATTACCAGTAACATATAAAATTGAGTATACATTTACGTTTACTTAACACATGAATTTACCTTTAAATTATAATACAATTGACACAACAAACAAATTTAAATTAAATTTCAAAACAAACCAAAACAATTTATAATGAACGAAACCAGACTGAGAGCCAAAATAAAAATTAAAACTTCAAACAATGTAGGCTTCTCTCTTTTGTCAATGACTGTCGTCAAGTGGACAAGTCCATTAACAAGCGCCTGCTTTCTAATTTCAGCTTCAGCCCATCGGTCAGTCAGCAACCGATTGATTTTTAACAGCCATAAACCGGTTCGGCTAAATAATTAGTTACCACATATCATTGTCATTAAAGCTATTCGCTGTCAGTTCTGGATCCTTTTAAAAGTTAAGCTTAGCAAAAAAAACCAGGGTGTCTCATACTGTTTCTCCAAATTTCAAAAACAATATTGAATAGGTACCCTCAGGTGCTGGTTTCTTTTGCCTTTACCCAACTCGAGCCCTTTCAATATAATACCCACGTGAGTTTACGAATGTTCCTGGGCTTAAAAAAACCCGTTTTAAACATGCCGTAATTTCAGTAATTTAAGAAATTCCATTGGAGTATTCCGACTCAGCTGCAAATTTTAAATATTGTAATAAAATGGAACGGTATTGGAATGTGTATTGACTCTATCTGGGATTTGACAAAAGTGGGAAAAGATTTAGTCGTAAATTATTATAAAAATGTAGGTGTCTCATCCTAAATAAAATATTATATTTATATCAGTGATTAACAATTTGAACAAATGTGACTTTTTTATAATTAACATCGTTCTCTTACAAATTGTAATGTATTATTTTAGCCTATATAATATTATGTTATTAAATATTCAAATCGAATTTAAAATAATATTTTCACACATTAGAAACTATTCTAATATATTCGGGAATCGCCCTAATCCTTATTTTGTAAACACCATATTAACAGAGTGGCGAATTGCCGCTTTTAATTGCCGAATTGCAACTTCTTTTAGAAATACCAGTGATTTTACAATTATAATAGTATTGTGGGTTTTGACGGGATGTAATTCGACGGATGGGTAAATATATACAATCATTCTACAGTTAGTGACATCTGTTAGGTGTTTCAACGTATCGGATATAATAGCGGAGAATTATGAGGGTTCAGCTGCTCATTCAAAATTGGCAAGGAATTTAACTGGGCTCTATTAATTTCCAAAATTTCTTGATAAAATAATTTATGATCCCCCATGTTTTTATGCAACAGTTTAACCCCATCATCCACATTAAACGTATGGTTCTCCATTAGCAAGTGATTTGCGAATGTCGAAGTTTCTTTTTTTAATCTAAAGGCAGCTAAATGTTCTGATACCCTTATATCTAATGTACGTGTGGTTTTACCCACATAGAAATGTTGGCAATCATTGCATTGTAATTTATAAATAACAGATTTGTTCTTAAAGTTTACTCTCTCTTTATTGTTAATAAGTAATTTGCCTAGAGAGTTTTTGCAATAGAACGCCGGTCTAACACAATCAGCGAGTTGTTTTTTAATTTAGAATTAGTTATTTAGGTTGCACAAGCTTTTAAATTAAGGATTAGGGCGATTCCCGAAATTTTAACTCAGGTATCAGTGTGGCTCTCAGACGTATAATATCTTACCTCGTAAATAATATTTATCGCATTTGTATCTTCTATATAAACGTTAGACACTGTTTACTGTCTCTCAGTTCGAGTCCATTCGTGTGCTCGAATGCCTGAAGATGCCGAAAGGCGAAACCCGGGGCGTTAGTGACAAAATACATGGAAGTGTACAAAATCTCAATAATCCAAATTTGATATTGAAATTCCATCAAGCACCCTCAGTCGATGTCTTAAATTATAGTCATATTATAAGTTATTTGAAATTGAAAATATTTGGCACACTTGCAATTTGACGTAATTGCAAATAGGTTATTTCTTAATTATGCATTCATTTTAATTCAGAATATATCGTCGTTTCCATTGCAAAATTGTATATCTGCAAAATATCAATTATTAAACACCCTATCAAGAAATTGACGGGTAAAAAAATACCTTACTTTTATAAAATTTGATATTTTGGTTGCAACCAAAAATGTATGGAAATCTGATATTGGCTCTTTAAATTGTTATAAAAAAAGCATTTTATTTCATGTAAGCCTTTAATTTCCTTAAAATCAAAAACAATATTTTTTGAAAATGTATATAGAAAAATTAATGCAACGTAATATTGTGTTTTGAACGCGCCTTTAGTTCGGTCCTCAGGGGATGACCATCGGGAATAACAGCTAAAGTGACGTCATCTGGTTAGAATCGTCACCAGCGACACGTGTTTTGGAATAGTAACGAAATGGACTTAGGGAGTCTACTGTGACTAAATTTTTAATATTTTTTTTCCAACAAAGTTATAAGATTCAAAATATCGCGAATTTTCTGGTACTCTGTCTGTAACATGATATTTCATACATAGCGATGGTGTTAATATAAATATACAAATTAAATCAGATAGATAAAATTATTTTGATTTTCATATTGGAGTCATACTTTTCTGAGTGACTCCGTTACTCCGAATGTGATTTTTTTAACGAACTTGTTGAATTTCCCTGGAATTTGAACTTTGCTCAGTTTCGATTTTTTTCAGTAAATGTGATAATATCAATGATATTGTATCTTTTATGTTTAATTATTGAAAAAAAGCATTAGGTATCTTAAAGACCTTTTAGTATCTATGGTTCTATTGTCTGTACTGAGGTATCTTCTACGAGGAATCCGACGAAGAAGAAAAATAGGTCAGCACCAACAATAATAAGAGCATTCCTTTTCCTTTTATCGATTTATTTAGAGCAATGCATTGTCGGAACTATTTTTATTGGCGTTACAGAATTTACGAGTGAATGTCTTAATTGCATCTAACACGGTGGTCACAAAATCGCGTGCAATAAATATTTTTTAATTTAACATTAATATTGTTAGAGGAGTGTGGATACTACCCATGGCTTTATCCAGCTGACTTTCTCTTGGGCATGATCGCGTTTAATGGCTTGAACTCTTGAAGACAAATGTACCTGGCCACATATTTCTTTCGACTTATGCGAGGCCAAAATGAGAATTCCGCCGTTCTTGAGAACTGTTCGACCGGCCTCCCAGCATGCTACAGAGAGGAGCTTTGACATTGTTCAACGGTATTGCTTCGGATATTCCGTCTGGAGTTCAGACGAGTACTATTTTTTAATGTATTAAATTAGATTTTGTCTAAACTTGCTATGTTGACTTCCTTGCTATTTTTTTTTAACTATGTTTTATTCTTTTTTACATTGCAAAAACCATCAACTCATGTATTTGTATTGTCGGGACCGTGGTGCAGTGGTCAACGTGGTTGGCTACGATTACGGATGTTTCAGGTTCAAGTCCTTTTACGGGCAGTTTCATAAATTTATTTTCGATTGACTTGTGGATTTCCGTTAGTAGGCGTGGATGTTTGCAGAGGAGGAGCAAGTGAGTAACAAGCAGTTCTTGTAGAAAAATTTCTTTTAAGATAGCTCCATTAGGAGTCCATATATGCTCCACATTGAGAGCGGACACAGTAAAAATAAACCAAAACTCGACTCACTGTGCTTTTATTATGCAGTTATTATTTTATTTAATTATTTACAAATTGGGTATTTTTTTTATTTAACAGCAATTTTAATTTTGTGTTCAGGTCACTTTTATTTTCCGCTTCCTATGTAGCGGAGTGGTTAAGCATGTTGGTATTTTATCCACTTGGTCAGGCCTTTACTGGTTTGAGTCACGGTATATAAAATTAATGTTTCAATCGATTTTTTTATTTGTATCAAAAGCCAATTTTTACGTGATGGTTTCATACTTCACCGCCCACTAGCTTAGGTAACTACATGTTCTTTCGCAATCCGTGCTTC
The DNA here is from genome assembly GCA_022494535.1 of Himalopsyche phryganea. Classification (NCBI taxonomy): domain Eukaryota; kingdom Metazoa; phylum Arthropoda; class Insecta; order Trichoptera; family Rhyacophilidae; genus Himalopsyche; species Himalopsyche phryganea. Next base: position 373,198 of record JAGVSL010000095.1, on the reverse strand, counting down.
TTTACTTACACTCTCCAAATGAATGGGTTGTAATTCAATTTCTCAACCTTTATTTTCAGAAAGGATGTAAAAATATGGTATCAAAAAAAGACTATACACTTGTAAGACATCTAGCGTTTTCAAATTTCAATGCATGACTTGTGCAAATCCACAAGCTAATATTAAATCAATGACTCTATCTTTCCACGGAACCGAAGAAAATTTGAGTGTTGTTCCAATCGAATACGGTACTCGGTATAGCACTCAAAAATTTCATACGACACTAATTAATTAATCAAAACTATTTATGTTTCAATATTTTCCGAGCACCGTGTATTAATTTCATCCATTTTCATAGAATTGGGTCATCTATGTTTCATGAAGGAATTTTCTTTGAATAATTGAAAATGTATTGAACATTTTCCTTCGTGCATTTGTTTTTATGTTGCGCCAAATGCAGTTTGGGAACTACATAGTATTCAGCTGCTGAGTTAGTTCGTCGCTTACCTTCATGTGTCCAGTCGACTTCAGATTGAACTCTTTCGATATGTTTGTGATAATTTATTCACCATCATCGGATGTTGCCCTGACTTCCTCAAGTATTCTCCTTAATGTACGCCATGCTGATGACACTATAAAAATTTCAATCATTATCGACCGTCTTCCGAAATACACCCACAGACAAGACAAAAAAAAGTCTAAGAAAAATTCATAATGCAATATCCTATTCAAAAAAGAATAGTCACTATGCCAATAATTCAGCTGTAATTTTACTATACGAGGCATCAATCGAGAACCTAATAGTATTAAATGTCGGGTCCATGGTGCAGTGGTCAACGTCGTTGGCTCGAATCCCAGTTCGGACAGCTTTCATAAATTCATTTTTCAATGGATTTTATGGATTTCTGCTCGTAGGCGTGGATTTTTGTGATGTCTAAAATTCCCTCCCACCCATTCGATCTTAAATTTGAAAAATTCATCTCTACTCTCTTCGAAAAAAAAGAGAGGTTGAGCAACTTCGTAACAAGCGGTTCTCTTAGAACAACTTCTGTTGAGAAACCGTTATTATGAGGCCATATGCTGCACATTATGAGAAACGGTCTTGGTTAAAAAAACCTAGTACATAATGTTTTAGAAGTGAGTAAAAATTATTGATTGTTTTTTTTTACAAATACTAACGCTGTTGATTAAGGTAAATCATAGTAATCTATTGTATTGACAGATTACATTGAAAAACTCAATTTTGAAGTTGTACTGTAAACCTGTGGACGGTAACTATTTTTTCTCCGACGGCATTCTCGAATAGTTTAATTGTGATAATAGGCACTATCTTAATTTTACTGGTGGAATATAATGTAGAAACAAAATAAAGTTGTTTGATCGAAATAAATTCAAATCAAGTGGGAGCGCAACAATACACTGCCATAAGGCACGAGTGACCAATGCAATCATTGGTCGCTTTCTTGGATTGGACAGCAACACAACTTTACTCGAGTAAAAGACAAAGTTAACATCACCTTGATCTAACACACGTCACACGGTTTTGAATTATTAAAAATATTTACTAGCGCATGAACTTTGGTGCCAGCATGCTCGGGTTGTCGACTGCTAATTACATTGTTGGTAAGTTGTGTGTTAAAACTGTGCTTCCGAAACTATGGGGCGCAAAATGTCACAGTCTACAAGTATTTAATTATGCATTTTTTTCATTTTACATATGTACATAATATTCTTTATATAAGAACACATTATTCGTGATTTTATAAAATGTTGTCCTTGAGGCGATTATACAGTACATGTGTATGTATATATAAGTATATTTTATATTATGTCAAATAAACCTTTTGATAATTAAAGTAATTTACTTTTCGGGTTAGGAGGCCGTGGATTATTTTTTGCTAATTTTGAGGGCCTTCTAATGAAAGAGTTTGGGAAGCACTGTGTTAAATGATAAGTGATGCAAATTTTACCGTTGGATTCATTTTTCAATTGAAATCTGACGCCATCTCGTCTAAGAAATTGCCAGTTAGTAATTCGCCCATTATCATATTTGCGGTTAGCCATCCTATATGTAATAATTTAAAATTTCGCTAAAAAATCTGAAAGGTAGGTGTGGAATAGATATTAGGTAGTTTTTCGACCGCAACGCTGTGCCAGGAAATGAAACCAACAAACGAAATGTCATAAAATATCTGACATCACACATATTTACGGCGCATTGCGAATTAAATTTTCTATTTTATAGCTCAAACTATGGCATCAAATCTTAGTCAAGTAATGTGAAAATCGTTTAACAGAGAATGCATCATTTGGATATTCTAAGTTCTTTTGAATATTTCTTTTAAAACTGATGGTTCATGAACTCAGACAAGAAATTACTGATTAGCAAACAAATTATACATAAATCAAATAAAATAGTCTTCAGTTATAATGTTATGGACCTCTCACAAATCATTAAAATTCATTAAAAGTCCATTAGCTGAGCAAAAAAAATTAATGACATAACTGATACATTAAGCAAATAGTGGATTGGGGAAAATTATTAGGAAAAATTAGTGAACCATTTAAAAACGATCAAATATTAAGTATGTAATTAATATTAACAATAAACAGCCATCTTAAGTGGAGAACGCAGAGCAACTTTGAGCATCCACCAAATTTTTATATCAGAAAAAAGAACATGTTCATCAACCATCAGTTTTATATACCTTCTTTTTTACACTCAATTTTGTACAAATTAGGCCTGTTATGTTTGTACTTTTATCAGTTGATAATGCTCGTGATGAGCGAAACCGGTCCTGATCATTATAAACATGTGGAAGTAGTACAAATGAATTGTGTTTTATTTTTTAAAATATAATGACTTTCCACCAAGAATTGACAGTTAACACATTAAAAGCAGCTAGTTGTGTTATAATTACTGTTTCTAGGTGCCAGGGATTTTTTATAAACATCAAAAAATTCTTAAGTGTACGTAAGTCCTGAATTCTATTTTTCTAGATATTCAAAACGAATGCAAGATTTTTGTTTAAGGTCGCATATAAAAGCTTGCTGTGGGACGCAGGTTGAGTATGGCTGCATTAGTTCCGTCATTGAAATGAATGTAGTATATTTTTTTTAACACGTTTATTTACAAAGAAAGGGATAAAATACGAATAAACCTTCAGATCCATGAAATTGATCATAGATAAAGTATTGATAGAATAATTTCTAAAAGGAAATTAATTTATTGAATGAAATCTAAAAAAGGATATCCTAGGCTCTTTCGGAGAAAACGACAAAAATTAAATTAGACATACTACTAAAAACCATACTACGATAAAAATCAAAAAAGTTTTGTAGCTTTATTAAACATTAAGGAAATTTTAATAATCTAATTTGTATTGAGATAGTCGACAGTTAAATGACGAGAGCTTCAGTGACGGGGTCCGCGGCACATTTTAAAATGCAGTTGATTGTAATTGATTTTTGTATAAAATACGGCTGTTACCATAATACCAGATACGTATAAGCCGGCAAACTTTTTGGCTCACGGACCACTAAATTCATAATTTTAATTTAGCGGACCACTAACGGAGGCCTTTGTGTTAAATATTATATATTGAAAAAAACAGTGATCAAAGAAGACACAAAATGCAAATAGTTCATTAAATAAAACTATTAATTATAATTAAATTATAAAAAATTTAAAAAAAAAATATGGTACACATCACAGAAGATAGCAATCCGCGTAAAGAGTACGCAATCCGATTAGGGATAGCTGGAGCAACGTTTAACTCAATGCGGAAAGTCTGGGACTCACGGTTGAACTCGATCAGAACCAAGTGCCACTTATTCAACGCATGCATCCTGACGGTGTTGCTTTACGGTTGCGAGTCATGGCACCTCACCAAGGCACAGGGTAACCGTATACCGTGCTTTGAAAACAGATGTTTGCGGCGAATACTGGGGGTATTGAGGTTTGATTTTGTCAGGAACTCGGAGGTAAGAGAGCGGACGGACCAGCCTCTTATTACGTCCAAAATAACAAAGCGACAATGAACCTGGCTTGGACACGTGCTGCGGATGCCCCAGGGGAGCCTGAATCCAGCCTGTCTTTCCTACCAACCAGATGGATTCCGTCGCCCTGGAAGGCCGCTGATGATCATCCATAGGATGTATTCGGCGGAGCTACGGGACTCTGGGATGACCTGGGAGGAAGCAAGGAGACTGGCGGGGTTCAGAGAAGCTTGGAGAAACTGCGTGATAGGGAGCGGATATGGTTTAAAAAATATATGAAAGCTTTATTAATTAAACAAAATTTGTTACAACAAAACAATAAAAAAAAATAGTTTAAATGCAATATATGGACTTTTAGCTTTTAGCGTTGAACATTTATAATGTGATGTTCGTGTTCTTTTCACTCGTTGTGGGCTTAATATATTTGAATCTAAAATAAAAAAGAGAAGAAATTTAGAAAATTCAAACTCAATTTAGTTCAATTAACTAGAAAAAAGAAAATATATAGGTATATGCTTAAGATTTAAGATCGTACACGTCTTAAAAAATGTCCACACATCCGTAAGTCGGATTTTTATCAAGCCAGCCAAAGTGTTATGTCATGTGACAGGCTCGAACGTTGGACGTGTTCTTTTCTGGGTGGGTTTGCTGTGGATTAGATAACTCAAATAATGTCAGATTTCTCTGTGGACCACCGAAATTTTATCGCGGACCACCACTTTGGCTACCGCGGGTAAAGACCACAATAATACATATTTATATATTGTAAAAATGTACATACGAACAACCGCAGTACGCCCACGGGCACTTTTTTATTAAAATATTAAATCGGAAAGCGTTCACATTTTAAACATTAATTAATTTTCAATTTGTCAGCTCCATGGTGCAGTGGTTAACGTCGTTGGCTACGGTTACGGATGTCTCGTGGTCAATTCCCGGAAAGGAAAGTTTTATAAACTGATTTTTCAGTCGATTAACGGATTGCTGTTTAGGCTATCCTAAAAACGGGACGTAGCGATAGCGGTTAGCTGACCACTAGTCCTATCATTCTATTCCTAATCTCTTCGAAAAAGACAGGTTGAGCAACTGAGTAACCAACAGTTCCCGTAGAAAACTTCTGTTGAGATACCTCCATTAGGAGACCATATGCTCCACACTGGTAGCGTACATGGATTTTTTTTTTTTTTAAATTGATACTTCACATTTCGAGTAAACAAAGTCAAAATGGAAGCCTTTTGTGTATTTCTTTTGGGGTTATAAATAATTGCACTTTGTGTTAGATAGTATTCACTTGGTACACTTGAACTTTTATTTCGATAGTTTGCACTTTGTATTAACTTAGTGCACTCAAACTTTAATTTTAATAGTTCTCACTTAGATACGGATTCTTTTAACAAAGTACCACAGACCAAACTGCTTTGATAGCATGGATTTTGAAATGGACTATATTTATTTTAATTTGTATGTTATGAACATCGAAATTAATCATATTAACATATTGCGTGTCCACTTGGAAACCTGCTTCTTCATAAATACCACTCCAGTGTACATGTGTTAATTAAATTTATTAACAAATAGATGCTATCAAATTTATTATTGAATAAGTTTCTGTTTACACCTGAAATGCCTTATTTTCTACTCTTAAATAAAATAAATATATTCATATACAATAAATGGTTGTGATTACAGGAAAAATAGTAAAAAAATATTAAATAGTTTTTGGGTATATTTTCACCCAAAAATACTTACACTTTTTAAACATCACCGATGAATATGATACATACACACAATTTTTAGGCTACAATTATTGTAATAAAATAGTATTGACATAAAGCTACAGTTTATAGTTTTATGCTTTCTGTTGTATAAAAGAAAATTAAACAAATTTTATTAGTTTAATTTTATAGTGTTATTTAAGATTATAAGTGTTTATTAAGATTGCAACATAATGATATAATACATTGCAGTGTTTGCTTAATACTTTCGATCTCTTCTCGTAAAATGGAATGTTTAATGTCGTTTGTTAATTTTATCGATTTCAATGTGTGTGTACGTATATTGACTAAAAACTATTTTATCTATGTGATAATATTTTTTCATAAGTGTAATATATATTTCTTCAATGTTAAACTATATTTTTTTATGTGGGGTCACTTTATTTTTAGTGAAAGAATTTGTTTTTTGTGGAACGTATTTGCTATAAGTGAAAATTATTTTTATGAAAAAAAGTGCATTTAATTGTAAGCCTTTCTTTTGCATTATAAACTTTTGAAAAAACGTTTTTCGTCTACTTAAATACAGCTGAATCGTAGATGCGATAAAATGCCGGACTTTCGTCCAGTTTTTCAGGGATTTTATGAACTCAATTCTCTGCGATTTATAGTACATTTTAAATACATATTTAAAAACAATGAAACATTTTATCGCTACGCTGCTGCTCCACGCGATGAGCACAAACCGTTGCCATCGTATACCCATGGCACGCAGACGACTCTGAATTTCTTGGCTTCTCTAGTATTGAAGATCTGCGCATAATTATGACAACACAGGAAGCACACACAAAATCGTGCAAGGTAGGCCAAATTAGATTCATCGACAGAATACGTCACCTGAGCTCATGTTGCAAGAATGGCCTGAGCTAACTAACACGTACTTACGACGAAAGAATTAAAAAAATATTTTTCTGAACGTTAAACTGTTATTCAGTGCTCCAGCTTCATCCTGCTCTGAGAAAAATCCATTGTTCCACTGCACCTGAGCTGCACTACAACTCCAACACTTTGATAATATATTATATTTGAGCGACTTTGAAATATCTCACCGAGTTCATCTCACGTGATTGAAAATTTCAAAATATTATTCACATTGGTAATTATTAGCTACAATGCAAAATATGTTTTCATATTTTTCAATTTAAAATATACATATTTGTCGGCTCCTTGGCGCAGTTGGTGAAGTCGTTGGGTACGGCTACTGATGTCTCAAGAGTTTGTGATGTCTAAAAAACTCCCTCCCACCCATCCGATCATCACGGGACTTAGCGAGAGCGATTAGCTAACCACTAGACCTGTCCTAGTCCTATTCTTCTATCCCTACTCTGTTTGAAAAAAAGAGATGTTGAGAAATTGAGTAACAAGCAGTTGTCATAGAAAAATTCTGTTGAGATACATCCATTAGGAGATCATATGCTCCACGTTGGGAGCAGACATGGAGAAAAAATATATGTTATTATATATACAGTAGAGGTCTGCACGGGCCGTGCTTAAACCGCGGGCTTTTACCCAGTTTGGCCCACGGACTGCGTTCGGTTGGGTAAAGACAATTGAGATTCGGGCTCGGTCCGGGCCTGGTAAGGAATTTACTGTCCGAAAAATATTTCGAACTATGTTCGGGTTATGAGACAGTCATAAGGCAATAAGTGTTACATATCTTATAAATATCGTTGGAAATGGAAATAATAACATAATCACTCTTAAGGTGTTAACAACTGTCAATTCTTGGTGGAAAGACATTATATTTTAAAAAATAAAACACAATTTGTTTGCACTACTTCCACATGTTTATAATGATCAGGACCGGTTTCTCTCATCACGAGCATTATCAACTGATGATAATAACATGCTATTTATGTTGTTTGAACAGTATAAATAAAGTTCTGTATTGAAAAGAAAATGGACTTTTTTTCGAGTTGACGAAAATAAATATGGGCTTCGTGTCGGGTTCGGGTAGGAAGTGTGATATTGAGGCTCGGGCTCTGACCCGTTAATTTTATAAAATTTCGGCCCGTGCAGACCGAAGACATACAGTAAAATCTCAATTATGCGTGCTTATGCTCGAGAGGGACCGCATGGATAATCTATAAACAGGGATAATCCGAACTATTAATTTTTGTTTCTTTTTTAAATACTATTACATATACATTTCTAAAGCAGTCTATTATTTTGAAATCTTGAATTCTTCTCACAGATAATCGAGAGTTTACTGTATTTAAATATGTGTACACAACACCACGGTGAAATCATTGAAATTTATTAGTATAAAATGTACCGTTTAATCAGTTAACTGATTAATTCAACCGTGCCTTAATATTTATGGTGAAAGTTAGTTTGTTATATTGTGAAAGATATGATGTCAATAATACATGATGTTAGTTCAATGAGATATTACTTATATTGGCGTCATCTATGTTAATTTTTGTTTCGAACAGTCATAAAAAATAATGAACAACTTACGCATCTTTCCTCAAACGTGATTGTCTATGGATGTTGTAATGAATCATGATTTTTGTAAACAGCACATCGTAATCTTATGATCTCATCTTGACTATTAATAACTCCGTTATCCATATATTTAATATTATGTACCAATGGAATAACAACGTTATCCTAGATGGTCTATCTCCAATTCGAATTTGATGACGATAACTTAAGATCGTCACGGAAATTAAGACGAATTCGTATGTAATAATATGCAAAAAAAATTAAAGGATTTTCTACAAACATAAAGACCCTTCCGGTGTCCTTATTTTATGTAACTATGTCCTCTCCAACTGTGGAGCATATGGACTCTTTATCTCAACGACAATTCAATTTGAATCGTTCAAATGTTAAATACTTATCAAAACTGACGTCAGCTCTTGTTTATCCGTGAACTTGATTGCTAAGAAAATTATGACATTGAAATTCCACCCAGCACCATCAATAGATATCTTAAAATATATCAACAGTACTAGTTCCGCTTGTCACTCAACCTTTCTTTGTCGGTGAGATTAACAGTAGAAGGATAGGGATCGGATGGGTGAGAGGGTCTGCATTGAGTTGAATCAATGCAGACCGTCTGGGACTTGCAGCTGTACAAGGTTAAAACCAAATGTCATTTGTTAAACGCTTGCACTCTACCAGTGCTGCTTCACGGTAGCAAATAATAGCACATGGTGACAAGGTTCAGAAAAATCATTTACTGAGCTTCGAGAATAGATGCTAGCGTCAAATATTGGTGTTGACGTGGCTTGACTTCGTTAGGAGTTTGGAGATAAAGGAACGTACCAAGCAGCGGTCAGTGGTCATGCAGAGACATTGGAACTGGCTGGACCAGTGGGATTCTGGCGTCCTGAACGACCGTTTGGTACTATCCTCATGCCACATGTAACTACTCGATGGAGCTGAGGGATTCTGGCGTGTCATGGGGGGAGGCAAAGCAATTGGCGAGTGACAGTGGCAAGAGGCGTGATCTAAGCGATGTAATAACATCATACAATCTTTTCGCTCGCGGTGGAGACGAAACTATGAAATAGACCCTTAGCTATATGAACTAAGTTTTACTATCTTAGCTTAGCTCGCGGTGGAGATCCGGCTTGAATCATGGAGGCCCTAATTGGTTACTACATACTCCACAAAGGGAGCGTATATGGTCAAAGAAGAAGAAGAAGTCTGAGAGGGTAGTTTTAGACATTATAGACAACCATTCCATCAGACACAAATCCATTAATTGATTGATAAATAAATTTTGAATTATGTCATCCTACGTATTGCGCATAATTTTACTGCATGGCTGGAATTATTGCGTATAGCAGGATAATTAATTGGAAGTGAAACCCATATTCTCTTTGACATTATTGGAATTAATTGAAATTAATCATTAAAAAATAAAAGCACGCGATGTAATAATTACACTTGACCTAATAATAGAAAGTGCTTTTATGCAACTTGGATGAGATAATAATCCAATACGCATTAAGTAAAAAGGTTAAATTTGCATGAAGGTGAATCATTTTGCGGTGGTGAGTATCGTTGATGATGGCTCGATGATATCATCGACTGGTCAACGCAAGGTGACAGGTTCTGTCTTATCTCTATCATGACTAACATCTAACATAACCGAAGTATGGCAGACTACGTGACGGGATTGAAAAACATAATGATTACTACAGTAAAAAATGAATGCATATTTGGTAGAGGTCTGCACGGGCCCGGGCATTGCAGGCGGGTCTTTAAGGTTCGGGCGGGTAAAGACAGTTCAGATTCAGGCTCGGCCCAGGCCCGAGTAAGGAATAGAAAAATATTTCGGACTATGTTCGGGTCATGAGTCAGCCGTAAGGCAATACTATTCATACCTTAAATAATATATTTCACATATGTTATGAGTATTGTTGGAAATAATAAGATATAAGGTAAACGTACCAGTAGCGATTAACGTTTAGCATTAGACCGAATAAAGACAAAGCAAGTGTATTCATAATGTAATTTAAGACATCGACTGAGGGTGCTTGATGGAATTTCAATATCAAATTTGGATTATTGAGATTTTGTACACTTCCATGTATTTTGTCACTAACGACCCGGGTTTCGCCTTTCGGCATCTTCAGGCATTGGAGCACACGAATGGAACTGACCTGACTGACTGAATGAACCTCAGTTCGAGTCCATTCGTGTGCTTGAATGCCTGAAGATGCCAAAAGGCGAAACCCGGGTCGTTAGTGACAAAATACATGGAAGTGTACAAAATCTCAATAATCCAAATTTGGTATTCATAATGGATCAAATGTCTTAATTAATATGATAAGACAAAAATTAGGAAAGGGTCTGTTACAAAAAAAATGTGTTCAATTTGAAACATCATGTTAATGTGTCGTAGTTGATCATGTCTAACCATGACAACCTTTCATCAGAGTTGCCTCAGAGCTTCTTGTAAGTCCACTCTAGATTGAATCAAGTGGCATATGCTTACATTCACTGATATCCTCAACAATTCTCTTAATAAATTCAAAACAAAATATTGAATGCATAAGGTGTTGTTTTCAAATGGCCTTGACACCCCATTGACATATATGGCGATGTGTTAGTTCCTCAATCCGTAAAAAGATAGTTTCATTTGTCTGAACTCTACAATTTAGAGCAATCCAACGTCTACGTTTCTTATTTTGGGCACTTTTATTGAAAGAGTTCAACTACTGGTACCTTATTGCTTAAAAAGTATAAATGAATTTCTGTATTGAAAAAAACATGCTTTTTTGGGCTGAGAAAAATAAATCTGTGCTTCGGGTCGGGTCCGGGTAACAAGTGATATTGAGACTCGAGCTCGGGCTGGGTCGGGCTTGAAAATGTCGTGCTCTTACCGGTAATGTTACAAAATTTCGACCCGTGCAGACCTCTAGTATCTGGAAAGAATACAATAATGTAGAGTTGTGGATTTAATGTGACTATACAAATGCATTATTTATTATTTGAGTGGTCTTCATAATCAGCATCATCATGAACTTGATAAGCCTTGGTCGAGGATTTGCCTTCACGATATCGTCAGAAGTCATAACTATGTTTAAGCATAATTTAGCTTTAGTATACTTTATTATACGCTCACTTATTCCAACATCATTTCAAAAACTTCTGTTCTATATAATATGCTCAACATAAGGATCAGACATAGTTAAACGATGATACAAATTCTACAGGATAATCGAGAGGGATATACAATTAAAAATAGTGAAAAAAATCGAAAAATAGTCTCGTTCCAGCTTGCATTTTGCAGAGAGTGGAGTGGAGTTGAAGCAAGCACTTTAATATCAGAGCGGAGCGATTTAAAAAACGGTTATAAATAATTGCAATTTGCATTAGATAGTATGCACTTGGTACACTTGAACTTTAATTTCGATAGTTTGCACTTTGGATATCATAATATTAACTTAGTACACTCAAACTTTGATTTTAATAGTTTTCACTTATTCACGGATTCTTTTAACAAAGTGAGTTAAGTTGTAGTAGGTTATGTTAGGGTCGGTCTGGTTTGATTTGTGTAATGTATTCTAATGCGTGGAGCAAAGACAATATAGGCGGCCTGCAACTATCGATTTCAAAGTGTGAGTGAAAACTATGTTATCTATGTGGAAATATTTCTTCAATGTTAAAATATATTTTACTATGTGGAATCACTTTATTTTTAGTGAAATAATTTGTAAAATGTATTTGTTATAAGTGAAAACTATTTTTATGAAAATGAATATGATCTAATCAAAAGTCCATTTGATTGTAAGTCTTTAAAAAATGGTGTGCTCTAATTCTCTGGGTTTTTTGCATGATGTCAAATTACTGACCTCTACGCAGTCTATGCCACAGAGCGATATCAAATTAATTATCATGTGTCTTAAAATCGAATGGATAAATTTAACTATCTTATCATTTTTGTTGGTTAACCGTAATCAAATATTTTGAAAGAATATAAAAAAAAATGGTAACCTACTATTAGGTTATCTTTGTCAACCTGTGGTAAGCCCAAATCCGTTCCGTGTGTCTGTTTTATCATCTTTTTTTAAATATATTGTTTGGTGATTTTTTATTTAAAAGTCTGTGAAAGTTTTTGATTTGAAAGATACCTATATCTGGACGTCTGATGCCAAAGTCAGAAATAGTCAACAATGAAATTAGAAGTAAAAATATTATAATTACGACTATTTACTATTTTTCATATCAGCGATAAATTATTTAATGAATTTGCATTGTAAAATTTAGAGAAATATGAACACAAACATAGCTATTGGCAGATATCGTTTTTTTTCTTAAGCCATATCCGCTCCTAAGGTAGATCAAATGGCCTCCTGATGGGTATCTCAACAGATTTTTTTTCAGAACTGAATATCAGTTGAATACGAATATCATAATAATGCTCGTGATGAGCGAAACCGGTCCTGATCATTATAGACTTGGAAGTAGTACAAACGTATTGTGTTTTATTTTTTAAAATAAAAATATAATCTTGAATGAGTTACGACTTTTATGATATGAGCCCTCAAACAGTGAAGTGGGCCAAGTGACAAAATGATGAAACTTGTTTGTTCAAAGTGTTAAGTTTAATAAACTTGTTACATCAATTTACATTTTATTTAACTTAACTTCTTACAGAATAAAATCCTTTTGCAGCCTGTATTTACTTACCTCACTTCACTTTTATGATACTTTATGACATTTACAATACCAAAACGAATTTAACTAATTTTTTTCGAAAATATCAGTTAGCTCACTTCTCTTCTCATTGGCCCATATTAACATTAAAGTTGACAATTTCTGATGATGTCTCTGCGGCCAGTGAGTAAGTGAGAATGCGCATTTCCAATAAGGGATATTGCATCACCACTAAATTTGATGAATACGTACAATGTACACCTTGCCATACAAATTTACCCAACTTAATCACTAATTTGAATAATGTTGATGACAAAGTGTCTAAGCGTGATTTTTTTTTTTGTCCATTCGCAATAATTCGTGAGATGCATATTTTTTTAATAACTTTAGGCCTTAGTCACGTAAATAATAAAAGTTTTCAGTAACGTCCTTCCGCAGAGACGATTATAATTTTCAATAGTAGATTAAGGGAATTTCATTGCATGAATAAAACTTTAATATATTTCGTTCATTTCCTGGGTTACAATATTATGAGACTTTCACGTTTTATTCAATATAGTAACGTTACGATCGTTAAAAATAATGCAGTTTTTTTAACAGTTTTACACCTTCGAGCCCTCTTTGAGAATTGTACAAGGAATGGGTGTGATTTTTATCATATCCCCATATCCATTGTTTAATTTCCTTTATCCACCTTTATAAGGTAAAATGCCTTTATTGACTCGTTTTTTTTAAATAATCTTTGAAGTTGCTTAGATTTTAAAAAAATTGCTTATTAAATTAAATTCAGAGGATTTACGAACCTAATTTTTCTCGTTTTAAATGATCTCTATTTATAATATTACAGAAATCAAAGTGTTTTTCATACATTTCTTGAAAGTGGATTGAGAATATGAATTTTCAATTTGGTAGTAGGTACTAGGATCACTTCATTCAGATCTATGTGTGTATGCGTTTGTATATATATGTATATCTGTGTGGATGTGGTATGCGCGAGGTATATTTATATAAATTCAATTGGTGCCCACGTGAATTGGCTTCATTGTGGATTGCTTAGCTCTGCAGCGATCACGCTCTTCTATCTGCAACGATGGAAGTGGAAAAAAAATTAACATTAGAGATGAAGGAGACTCAAAGAACTATGACGCTAACGCGCCTTAGGACTTAGTGCTCCATCAAATTGATATCCAAAAAAAACCTGCTTGATGTTTTCGATACTTTAATTTGAAATCACGTCTCATACCTTCAATATGACACTAGAAACCTTGCCACTTTTTTAAAAATTGTGTCTTGTGTCGATCACTATTTCACTATAAGCTTTCCTATTAAATGTCACCTAATGCTGTACTTCTCAAACTATGGAGGTCTCTAGGGATTCTGCCAGGACCGAAAAATGTCCCAATGTATTTATCACACAAATATTTAATGATCCTTTTATAAACGTATGTATTTTTTATATAATATATTATGAGGACACATTATAAGTGATTTTATTAAAATTTCGTCTTTGAGGGGATTGTACAATGCAGGTATACGTATAAGTATATTTATATTTTTTTTCCATGTCCACTCCCGATGTGGAGCATATGGTCTCCTAATGGAGGTATCTTGACAGAATTTTTTCTACGAGAACTGCTTGTCACTCAGTTGCTCAACCTCTCTTTTCTTTTTCGAAGAGAGTTGGGATAGAAGGATAGGGCTATGACAGGACTAGTAGTTAGCTAATCGCTCTCGTTACGCCCCGTGAGGATGGGATTGGTGGGAGGGAGGACTCAGACTACGAACAGAAATCCATAAATCGATTGAAAGATCAATCTATGAAAACCGTCCTCACCGGGAATTGAACCCGAGACATCCGTAACCGTAGCCAGCGACGAAACCAACTGCGCCACGGACGCCGACAATATATTTATATTATGTCAAATAAATCTTTTGATAATTATAATAATTTAATTTTCGAGATAAAGGGCCGTGGTTTATTTTTTGAAAATTTTCTGGGCCGTGGAATGAAAAAGTTTCGAAAGCACTGACCTAATGCACGTCAGAGCTGTTTCAAGTATCAACATTGAAAAGGTGTGGTCTTTTCTAATATAATACAACGTAGAATTTTCATATTTTAGAATAAATTCTGCAGGCAAGGTTTTTGAAATTTATTTTTAATACTTACTTAGTCATCATGAAGAAATTTAAATATTAAGCATTTATCGGACGTAGTTAATAAAGTCAAGTTTATATACATATTGCGTGTTCACGCGACACTTACTAGTTCCAGCTATTTAGATCTAAAATTAGATAGTAAAAAAATAGTACAAACCTTCAGTGATAAATAACCATTTTTTGGTAAATATGCTTTACAATATGATACTTTTTTTCTTCCCGAAAATTTACTAAATCTCGCTAAGAACAATGAAGTTTTGCAAGAAATTTAATTACGAATAGGAAAAGGCTAAATTATCATACATGAGAATCAGGGAAACCAGGTGAAATACGAATAAAATATTACTGTTTGAAAAAGTCACCATGAGATGTCAAATGGAACTTCTTACACCGTGTCTTACGTGGACGGAGTCAGTGCGCGGCGATGTCAGTATGATTTGAATCGATATATGGCAAAAAGAGGTGAAGCGGCTACGCTTTTCTACGTGCAACCATTTCCGCTCTGAAATTTCTAATGCAAAACACATTTTCTTCTCTGATATACACAACGCCCCGCTAGCTTCGCACGAAAATATCAAACCAGCTTATCTGAATCTCTTCGTCATCCTACTAATCGATCGAAAAATCTTCTTGAAAGGACTTGGACCCGTGAGATCCGCAACCGAAGCCAACGACGGTGGCCACTGCACTACGGACCCCGACTAGAATTATTCTGTATATATAATGAATTTTATAAAAAACATAGTTCTTTCTGGACAGTGAAGTATTCAAAATGTTGAATTATTCCGTCAAAAAAATTGTCATCTCTTCGTTCCCAAACTTTTGGTTTTGGGAAGTATTCATCCGGTTGTTTGATTATAATTGGCTGATGATGATTTTAAAATATTTTATCTAGTCGTTTGGAAGCGCCACCGTGACCGTTGTCGCCCAAATATGGAACCAGTGACAAACGGCTATCTGCTGCATAGGCGCGATAAGCCTAGTGCCAACCCGATCCAAGGATGCCAAGTGAATATTAATTATTAATTATCATTTGTATTATGCAATACCTAACGCGGGAATATGTGTACATCAAACTAGAGAAGTCCTAACTATTGGCAAATCACAACACCTGACGAAAATTCAAAAGAGAAGATACTTTTAGCCCACGTTAAATAGAATTGCTGCTCTTTCTGAATAATCAGCAAACAATTGAAGCCCGAATTATAAAACTTGTTTTTGCGAATTGAAATAGTAATCGATAAATATACTCGGTGCGTAGTAAAATGTTTAAATATATCAACACTAAAAAAACCATGATATTTAAACCTGTCTAATTTGAATTGTTTCAATTTTGTACATTTCCATATATTTTGTCACTAACGACCCGGGTGTCGCCTGGAGATGTCGAAAGGAAATGGAAATATACAAAATCTCAACAATCCAAATTCATTATTTATTAAACTAACCACTCGTTAATCGTTTGTGTTAGTAATTCATTTTTGTAGTAATGTTAATTATAGTTTTTGCCATTAATAACTGTGAACGTAATTGACTTAATTCATATCGACGGTGCTTTGGTCATTTGATGTAACCGTCAAAAAATACTAAAATGAGTTAACGATTGGATGTCATCTTAAAGACGACAGAGCAGGTCTCGGCCAAATGATGTAATTTAGAAAAATAAAAACATAATTTTACATTGTTTTACTTTTTATCTACAGGAGTGCATTTCAAAGATTTATAACGTAACTCACCATATAATGTTTTCGAAAAAAAAAACAGTTTTTACTCTCTCCTGGACAATTTCAATTTTGAGGGTTACATCAATTAGCCAAAAAACCATCGATATTGATTATTTAAAATTACATAAAAATACATGGAACTATTCGCCTGCGCCTTCTTGTAATCCCTAACGGTTTATGGTTTTAAAAAAATAGGAATGGGTATTTTTAAAAATACCGAAAACTAATGTAAATGTTTTTGGATTTTGGGGGAGTGGGGGAGTGGGATTGCAAAACCCCTAGCTACGCCACTACTTATTATAACACGTACATCAAAAATGTATCTTTATAAATACCCAAGAATACTCTAACTTCAAAACGGTAACTTCAGGGCTGGTAGATTGGGCTGGTGGTTTGTCTGCACTACTCTGTATCGTGATTATAATGGGGAACTCCAACGGGGAATCACTGTTAAACATTTTGAAAACTCTAATAAGTAAATCGATGATAGTATGTACAATACAAATGAAATCAAATAATTAATACGAGATAATAATTACGATGATATCACTCTACGACCGATATCTTCAAATGGATATCTGATTGTATTGTTCCACGACATGTGGCTCCCAAAATGTACGCATGAAAATAGTAAACGACCAATATCGTATTTCAAAAAATTACGTTACATGAAACATGTCATTCACCGTGGGATAGTTGATAATTTTAAACACTTCTCTCTAACATTCGAAAATCCCATACTTTGTTTATCATGTCATCTTCCAATTAGGAGCATATAGACTCCTGATGGAAGTATTTCAACAGAAGTTCCTCTACGACTGCTGGTTTTCACTCTAGCTCGTTACTCAATCTCTCATCCTCGAAGAGGCTATGAATAGAAGGATAGGGCTTTTAGGATCAGATGAGTGGGGGAGAATTCATTCATGCATTTGAACAGAAATCTGTAAATCGATTGAAAAATCAATTTATGAAACTGTCCGTACCGAGATTTGAACCCGAGACATCCTCCAAACGAAGCCAACGACGTTAACCACTACCCCATATACTGGATAAAATCCAAATTGGTCACGTTAAGTTAAATTAATACAATATATAGCATACAATCCAATCGTGCTTGGCACGGTTCAGCCGTGAATTGTACCCAAAACCGTCAACGGATCACCTCTCGCCATGCCATTGGCTGGAAAAAGACATTGGCAAGGCAACATTAATTCGCGTAGTATATTCATGCATTCATTTATTCATTATTAATAATCGTAGTCTGTGAGCAAATAACTCGCACCCTAGAATCATGTTTTCACCTCAGTAAAATCACTCATAATGACTGGCGTATTTTAACTGTTGGATTGTCCCAGAAGCTGGAACCCCGTGTAATTGACCTTCCTAATCATTACGATCCCCGCTCGACCGAGTGCATCAAATAACAGGTAGCAATTTAAACACTTATCGTTCCTGAAAATGGTAGGAGCGCAGAACGAAATGCTACCAGCGGATTCGTCTGGTAAAAACAAACTCTCGAAATGGTCTATCTGGCAAAATATGTATTTACGTTTGAGAACAATGTTCAGAAAACAAACGAATGTCGAGGAAATTGATCCTAGCAACTTAAATAACCTTGTATGTGCATGGGCCTTTAGCAGTGACTTTGGATTGTCAATGAAATATTTTACAAAATCGACGAAAGATCACATCACAATTTCTCAACATTTCAAGAACGATAACGAATGCACCAGGTAGTGACTATTTCGTCGTTGTCCGTGGCGCAGTTGGTAGCGTCACTGGCTACGGTTACGGATGTCTCGGGTTCGATTCCCGGTACAGACGGTTTTCATAGATTGATTTTTCAATCGACTTACGAATTTCTGATTGTAGTCTGAGTCTTCCCTCCCACCCATTCCATCCTCACGGGGCGTAGGGAGAGCGATTAGCTAACCACTAGTCCTGTCATAGCCCTATCCTTCTATCCCTGTTCTCTTCGAATAAAGAGCGGTTGAGCAACTGAGTAACAAGCAGTTCTCGTTAAAAAAATTGTTAAGATACCTCCATTAAGAGACCATATGCTCCACATTGGGAGCAGACATGGAAAAAAAGTGACTATTTTTGTCTTCACCCAACTCGGGCGCTTTCAATATCTTATCATAATACTTAAGTTTGATGAATGACTTAAAAAATAACCCTTTAAACATGCCGTAATTTCCGTAATTGAAAAAATGCCGTTGTAGTAATCTGACACAGCTACAAATTGTAAATATTGTCATACAATGGAACGGTATTGGAATGTGTATTTATATGATGTTATATTATTAATCATTCAAATCGAATTTTTAATAGTATTTTTTTTCCATACTTAAAAAACTAATCGAATATTCGAACAGTTTCTGTTTTATTATTCGATATTCGAATATATAGTTGGAATACCTAGTCTTTAGTAAGCACTATCAACTTTCATTTCCCGTGTAAATATATATTTTTAAGCTAAGCCGATGATATGTTTTACTTTTGCAGGAGTTCTGACAAAAAGGAAAGGAAGTACATTACCAAAATTGCTATCATTAATTTCCAGATGAAGCGATTTCTGCCGCTCTTTTAATATTACCGCGATGTTCGGTATTATTTGATCTTTTTTTGCGGAACCGAATCATTTACATAAATATGAGTCAAATATCCGTTTATCGGTCGGATCTATGTTTTCAGGGCCTAATAAAGTTTGATTTTCTGTAGAACAAGAAGAGCTAAGCACAATACTGTCTCACTGACAAAATCTTTAAAATAATATACTGTTTAGACGCATTTCAAATGATACAATAAGGGGGAGTCAGGGAGATTAAGTTGTTCGTTAAAAATTGGTAAACTATATTACTTTTTTAAAGTTTAATATTTTGAGAAGCGTCCTCACTCTTCAACAATATCGATAGGCTATTCGCTAGTCCCATTGTATTAGTCATTTAAACCAGGGCCGAAATCAGATAATAGTATTATTTAGGCCATGGCTAATTACATCGTCCCGACTGAAACGTGAGCCGGATCGATATACGATATGCAAAACGAAATCATTTTTGGCTGCGCGATGCACTTACAATACAGTATTACATACCTGATTAGAAAAATCATGAATTATTTTCTAAGCAGAAGGTCTTTGGGAATATTTCACCGTTTCAGTCACATCCGCTCCATTTTTGGGATGTTAAGAACTTTTAACGGTATCTTTTTTTCTTGGAACCGCTATTATAATAAAAAATTATCATCTTGGCAAGCTAATGAATTTCTTTTTTAAATCATGTCCAATGCTTCCAATGTCGAGCATAATATACGTGATCGAAGCGATGTTGGACGTCATTTCATCGTTTCATGTTCCAAATGAAACACATGCGATACACACACAATACCCACCCGCAATGGGTTTCCAAAAGTGATGTTATCGAAGAATACAATGTGATGCTGCAGAAGAAAAACTTACAAAAGTATGATCTTCCTTAGGACTAAATCACAGCACTCCAGCTAAACCTACAATTATTCTTGAAGTATTAATAAAATACCATGAAAATCCCCTCACCTCTGTCCCAGAATACAAACATAAATACCAAACTGTCTCTACGTCCTTCCATAAATTGATTTTTCAACCGATTTATGGATTTCTGTTCGTACACATGGATGTGTGTGATGTCAATAAATTTCTCGCACCCATCCGATCTTAACAACAGGACGTTGCGAGAGCGATTAGCTAACCACTTGTCCTGTCCTAGCCCTATCCTTCTATCTACACCAGCGGTTGCCAAGCTTCACGGACCACTAACTTCATAATTTTAAATCCTGCGAATGGGTTTTTAAAGTGTTCGATATTTATAGAAAGACGGGATCAAAGATCACATAGAATACACCTAGTGATTAAAATAAAACTATTAATTTTAACCTTATTATAAAAGCTTTATTAATAAAACAAAAGTTAAAGGATGTTTCAATTATATTAAGCTTGTAGCATTATACATTTCTAGTGTGATGGATGTTCCGGCTTGATTTAAATAGACTTTGGATTTGGGTGCAATGATGTTACTGCATGAGGGAAAACTGCATTTATTTCAAACCGAGATCGGTATCGTGTTTTGATTGCTGTGACATATGCAAAGGCAATTTTGCATAAATAATTTGTGGAGAGTTAACCAGAATTTTCATCGCCTTTTCACTAAGCAAATAGTAATTACTTTTATTGAAATCTTAAGCCGAGGTTCTGATAAGGATGAATGAAATTTAGCTTTAAGAATGTTGAGCTTTCTTTTAGATTCATGGTTAAATTACTATCTTGAATGCGTCCACATTTCGCTGCAGACCAGCGAAATTTTCTCGCGCACCACCACTTTGACGAGCGCTCGTCTATACTGTCTTCGAAAAGGAAGGATAAGCAAGTGGGTAAAAAGCAGCTCTCGTAAAAAAATCTTTTTTTGAAATACCTCCATTAGGAGACCATTTGACATGATAGAAAGAAATAAATAAAAGAGGCATCTTATGGCTATTTCACGGATTCAGTGTGATGTATAATATTATAAAAGCCATAACACGGGTGTCTCTCCCATTTTAAAGTTAAGTTTCTTCCCTAAACACTACGCGAAATTAGTTTTAGTTTTCGTATTTAAAATAACGTCATTACAACTTACAACTAAACCACTGACAAATCATTTTTTTATTCCCCGAATTGATTGTGCTAAATTAATTATGCGTTCCATTTATTTCTAAAAAAATAAATGTTGTTTCGCAGAATTGTGTGGTAAAACATAATTTACACCAATGACTTAATAAAATCTTACAATATAAATACATTATTGATGTGTTTATATAAATTCCACCTTCTACCACAATTTCATTGACATATTTATAGCCTATCATCACACTAAGAAACCGCAGAACTATCTTTAATTAATAAGTCATGAATTCAATTTCTTATCTAATGACTAAAATTACTACTTAAAAATAGTGAAATCAATTGTAAATATTACGTATGCCTTGCAATAAAAATGCTTTTTTATCAATAGAAAATAATGAAGACAGTAAAAGGTATAAAACATATTCAAACAGCAACTAGAAAAACTGTTTATCTTGTTGTTTTGCTATTTAAATTTTCCGTGATTTAAAATTTGTGTTACTGATAACTTGAAATAGGAGAAAATATCAAAGTATTTAGTTCTACAAATTTTTATTTTCTTGTTGATTGCTATTTCGGCTTACGCCATCGTCAGGACTATTTTTTTAAACTAATCTAGTTATATAAATAGTATACTAGTTCAGAAGAGATAGACAATAAAATTTAAGTATTCAATGTGCAATACAATAATTTTGCTATGAGTGGTTTTCTGAAAAGGAACATAAACGGTATTATTAATAATTAATCGTTTGACTTAACTTGTAAACCATTGAACATTGAATACTTACTTTAATTTTAATTATATTTATTTTTAAGTAAAAGTTGGGATGTGAGTGAGTTGATATAATATTGCATATAACGTAGTATATGTAGCAATGCTAAATTAATTTTTAATATAGTTCTGATGATGACGTGAAGCCGATATATCTTCCAACAAACTGTTGTACAACTAAATACCTATCTACTTTTTATTTTTACCCTATTACACAATCCCCTGAAAAATCTGGCAGTTAACACAAAGCAAAGTTTGCGATTGATGCAAATAACATTATTTTCATACCATAGTCGTCAATTGGAGTTATCTTTGAACGGATATAAAAACAAAACCAAAGCGTATATAAATATACAACAAAATCTAACGAGACTTTTGCGAACACACTCAACATGATGCAATCAAAAATTGTCGAAAAATCTAAAATGTTCTGGATGGAAGAATGAAGAAAGCAGTTACAGACAGCCTGCTTCTATATACCTCTTTGTAGCTCCCAGCTGAACATGCCGAAACTTTTAGAGTCAATTAAATGGTAAAAATGGTAAATGGTAAATGAAAATTGCATGTGGTAAATAAATGTGACATTATGTTGCTACGCTCAATAATGATGATAGGGTAATATCGACACGTATTTCACAATTATTGTAAGTTTTATCATTTAAGTCTATTGTTGTGTCTGACGTTTCAATCCAAGATGGCCGAATTATATTCTCATTAAAAATACTAATATCGAATTATGACACAAGTAAAACAATTCGTGATAAAATTCTTCTGAAATACAACTAACTAGATATGATCATGTTATATCTATATATGTTATATTACACTGATTGTATAATAAGCGTAACATTATAATATTATGAATTGTATTATAAGCAGGAAGAAGGTATTCCACACTCTACAACAAGCGACCAAGCCTTGACATTGTCACCGCATGTTTTGTTCAACTCAATGTCGCACCAGAATAATATTATGTCCCAATTTGTTAGTTCAGCCATATCAATCGAATAATTTAGTGAGACAAGACCTAGCTCAAGATTGCAATGGTCTACCTATATATATTATAACATCCACCTAAAATAGAAACTATTTTTATCGATGTCCGCATGTTTTCATTGTCACTGTTTTCTTATTCTTAATTATCTGTTTGCGTAAATACAACGTTTCTATTGGAAACCAAAGATACAAAACAAATTTGACTCTTTGCGTTACAGTACTTCAAACGCAGTCAGACCAGGCTTCGATTTCCAGCTAGACCTATCTGCGTCACACTGCTCAACATTCTAACCATGAATACGGAGGTGAGATTATATTTCTGTATTTTGTCAAAAAAAATAAGCGTAAATTAATATTTTCGAAAAAGAATTATTTTATATGCTGCCGATTCAGAGTATAATTTTGTTTACTATGTAATCCTATAATCTAACAACATTTTATATATGTATAGTGTATAGTAAAATTAGATGGTTTTACACGCAGTGGACTTGAAAAAAAATCGGGTCACATTGCGCATTCTGGAGCCACGACCTTTCAATTATATAGTGACGATATAATAAATGCATCACCGACTACTTATTCCAGTGGTAGGCAACCTTTTTACTACGACTGCCACTTCGAATGGCTTGATTATGATAAAGAGCATCGTAATTTTGCTGGACAAGTATATTATCTATGACACTTCCCACAATTTCAAAATAAGTTCTTTCATTTTGGAGTGCACCAATCTCGCTTCTATCCGTTAAAAATTGTTAACTTAATTATTACAGGTGAGTCGCGCGTTGAACTATATGCGTAAAAGACGCGACTCGCCAGTCTTTGCTTCGCTTCCATTGCGTAGAGTCGTCTGTAAAACCATATCTGTAAAAATCACCCTTACAATATAAACCAAACAGTCAACCACAAGTGGAGTATTGATTATGTTTTACAAAAAACAATAATAGACCTTACCAAGTAAATACCAGTGACACCAAAAAGCGTAGCCAAATTTCAACACACACAGAAACCCCAACTCTTAACTTTACAGTATAAATTTAATGCAAGTCACGTGGTTTCGAAAATCGGAATTAAATAGGTTCTGACTGTGGCACTTCAGTGCCCGTGAACCTTTGGTTACGGGCCACTTACTTATTCATTATAATCATTACTTTCATGAATTAATCATGGAAAAATTATTATAAATTTGTTAAAACTTTCTGGCCAGGTCACTTGTTGATGGTAAGGACTTCACCTTCCAGGGTAATCTTCAAGTAAAACCTTAGTTCCGTTGTTCTTCTTTATTCAGATGCAGTGGTTGATAATAAATACAAAGATTTTACATTTACGTTTAAGCTACAATTTAAAGACACAATAAACAATATCAAACGTCGGATCTTGTCAAACAATTAAAATGCCGATGCTTTATTTCTGAATCATATTAATGTTGATTGATCACAAATCACAATAATTTGCGTTTCACCTCCGAACTCGTGAGATTGTACTAATTCCTAATCAGCACGCTTAACAATGGCTACCAACTTCAACGCACGTTTAATAAATATTATTAATCATTTCTAAACATATAATAATATATGGCTCTACAATTAATGTCGCATGCTTAAAAAAAGCTAATTTATTTTATGTGTGTTCTGATATTAGTGTTCCATCTTCGCCAACAATTATTGTTGTAATTTTCTCAATGTTTTTAATTGAGTAGCAGTACATTTATTGGTCGCATAGCCAAGTCGTCAAAGCCCTGGGTTTTCGCCCTACAAAGTTACACGATCGAGAGCTTTCTCCAAATGGAAATGTTCGTATTTGGATTTACAGAGTCGTATCCAAGGGCATGGATCCATGTGACAATGACAATAATAACAATGCAAATCAAATTTGGATTATTGAGATTTTGTACACTTCCATGTATTTTGTCACCCTCAAGCACCCTCAGTCGATGTCTTAAATTATATAATAACAATGCAGTTCCGTAGGACATTTAATCACGAATAGGAAAATGCCAAATTATCAAATTATCATAGGTGTGGAACCGATAATTTACCCGAAATACAAATGTAATATCAGTACGAAAAAATCGTCACAATATATCAAATGGTCGTTCTTAGAACATATCGTAAAGGTAAATTTTGATTGTGGGCGTCAATTTACGTCGAAAAATTTAGTTATTCGCATAAATTGATTATCAATTTTTTTTATTCAAATGTTTACAATTTGGCAAGTTCCAAAATTGCATTGTTATCAGCAGCATTAAGTAGTTTTTCAGACAGAAAAAAAGTAGGATGTTGTAAAGTATATTTACCGCGATTGACAATAAACAATATTTCATGCAGCACTATTTGCAATACACCCGACAAACCGACAAGTCATAAGTCAGTTACGGCCAGTGCGTCGCGGCCCTGAGAGTACACATTGGATTTTGTTTCCAAAACTTACAGCATAATACAATATATTAGCCTCAGCGAACCAAAAATTATAAAGAACATTGGTCATGTCCTATTGAGTAATTAATAATACAGACATTGCTTGGGCTAGAAATAGAAAAAAAACGATTATTATTTGCCATGCCGAACAAGATATGTGACATAGAAAATAATATGGCATAACTTCAAAACGGCCGACACTGTCTAAGATATTATTAATTTAGTAAACTTGATACCAAGAATGTTTTTAAATACCATGTTAGCATATTAATTAATTGGTATGCGATCGACCTCTTGTGTGTTATTTTCAATGTTGGACCTCAATATTAAAATTACTTCATGACAAATCCGTGCTAAAAATGGTTGTCAAAAATATTAAATTAATTGTGAAATTCTAAACCACGTAATATTGTTTCAAGTGTATTTGATGTAAATTGAATAATTTCTACTATATAGTACAATATACATGTAGAAATCTATATGTTTGTTTGTTTGTATGTATGTCGAATACAAGAACTCCTCCTAAACTGTGTACAGTAGCGACGTGAAATTTTCGCATGTCATTCTGGCTGCCATTTTGAGTTCAACTGTTGAATTGAATGTGACATGTATCGTGAAGCGCATCATCGCGTTAGGACTACTCGACAATTACAATCAATAGAAGGAAGCTGCATATTTCGATTCACTACTGAAAAAAATATTGGAATAATCCCCTCATTTTGTGAACGTTCCAACCCAATAACGGACTACATGTCTGAAAATATATTATTATGATTAGCTTGAGTCGAGAAAATCCTCACGTTGCTTTGAACTACACTGATGGCATCTACAACGAGGCACTCATCAAGAGTGAAGGTGGGGAAATTTTTAACTTTTATTATTGCTATTTTCAACTTTTAACATAATTATCAATTGATATACTATATTTCGTGGGTGTTACAAGAGGTACAATCCACGGTGATATTTTAAACTTTCAACCAAAATTTGACATTAGTTAGCCAACGTCTTAATGTTAAAAGGCTAAAAATACTAGTAATATATAATAAGTGCAGAATACATATTTCCAAGCTAATCTCTCGCCGGTGCCTATCCCCAAATGGATTGTACAATGATTTTTCAATCGATATATGTATTTATTTCAAAAAGGATTGTTCAAATACCTCCATATCCACCCCTATCCTCTCATGACAAACAAAGCGTCAAAAGAGAACGATGTGCCAACTATTTTTTACCTTAAAACCAGTCCCATTGGCCAGAAATATTGTTTGATTATATTACCTCTTTACCATAAAAATTCGATCATGAGAACGAGAGGGAGAGATAGTGACTGGCAAACTACTAGCTTCTTCCTTACTCCATCAGTCTGTCCGTCCTCCGTTGAGGGTGATTGAGCAATTGACTTTTAACCAGGTCTGTTGTAATACTTCACCAGGAGTCCAAATGATCTATTATACATTGGGATCTAACTTTATTTTTAATATATATTTGTATATGTAGGGCGAGTGTTCCCAAATTTTGTACATTACCAAACTTTTTGTCCCTTATGACCCAGATTTCGCATTTCGGGACTTTCATGTATTCAAGAATACGGATGAACTGTCTCTAACCCAAATTATCAGTTTGAGCTCATCCGTGTACTCGAATGCCTGAAGATAGCAAAAGGCGTGACCCGGGTTGTTAGTGACAAAGCGTATGGAAATTTATAAGATTTGAAGAATTCTAATTTGATCACTGTACTAGTAAAACTTATTATACACCAAGTGGCAGTACCACCATTCAACATTCGCTCATCTCACTCTCTCTCTCTCACTCATACACACACATACTCTGTCTACACAGCGTGAATAGCGTGCATAGTGCACCATCGCAGTCGTGTACTGTGCGTTACAGACAGACAAATATAAATTAATAATACTGTGTCACTAGACACACTGAAAACCATAGTAACTATGTGTATATATTGATCTGCTATTTTTGCAAAGGTAAAACAACTAAAATAATTTACTGGTAACTATGCTGGCGAATATTAATTTTAGCCTTCCATCACACCATTTTTATAATTTCCTAGTAGCTACAACTGGATAAGGCAACACTTAAAACAATCATTTGGCTAGTTAGCTAAATACCTTTCACCACGGGCTCCCAACATTTATTGAGCAGTGACCCTGTTTTAATAATAGTCATTTAACAATATTTATCTACGTACAAATGGATTTTTAATAATCTGAAATAAACAATCTTTTTTCAGAATATTGTGTATTTTTATAGTGATACGTGATACTACAAGGTGGAATTCATGGCTTTTCAAGTGTTTTCGAGAGCTCAACTCATGACATTTTCTCAGTACCAGAATTCATATTTTAATTAATTAGAATTGTTGGCTGTATCTTATAAGATGATATCACAGAGCATTGCCCAGCATTTGTGTCATTTTGTTTGTCATATTTATAATTACAAAATTAACTAAGTATTATTGTTAAGCTCAGCTTGTTAGTTAAATTATTAAGTTTGGAATCCGTTTTGCAAATTTAGCTCTCGATGATTTTTTATGGTATCTTGTTTATGACTTAATATTTATTGCGTTTTTAACATGATTGAGGCTTTTTAATCATACTATAAATACTAAGAGTTGTATAGAAATGGTTTAATGTCAGTATGGAACTTTAATGTTAGACACTCGTAGAAAAGTGAACTGACCCGCCCAGGGGTCGCGAACTAACAGTTAGGAAGCAGTTTGGTGTACAATAAAAACTATACTTAACTCTTTATTTTCGGCAATCATATTTAAAGTCAAGCAATAAACTGTTAAAACAGTCCCTACTGAGAAAGACAATGGGCCATTAAAATTTGCAAATTCGTCTCTCAGACATGATTTAAAGTCGTAAATGTCACCGAATAAAAACGTGATAGAATTCGTGATGTCACGAACAACTAATGAAATTAATATTCTGAATGTATTATATACAGCGTTATAGAATTGATATTCTATATACTTTCCTGCATACTGCATAGCATTAGGAGTGAGGATTTGAATTATCTTGCACAGGTTGTCCTCGACTTACGACAGAGATACGTTCCTAAACTTTGGTCGTAAGTCGAATTCCTTGCAAAATTAAATATTGTTCGGTTCAGGTCAGTTTTAGTGGCGTCAATTTCATTTGTAGAAATAAAGCAACTGCGACCAAAAATGGTAAGGATACATTTTAACATATCAAAGCGCGCTTTTCAAATCTTGTATTAATCACAATATTATCGCAAATTAACACACCTGTCCTCTGTTTTTAATAAATAAAATTTAGAGAATAAAACGTTATGAACACAATTTTATTATTTGCCTTGTAAAAAAAGTGGTTGAAATAAGGATTGGCTGCGAGAATTGCGTTGAAAATTAAAATTTCCTTTATAACGCAAGTGAATAAAACAAGGTTACGCCTGCAAGAATTGCATTAAAATTCCTTTCTGATTACAATTTAGGTTTACTTCAGGAATAAATAAATTCAAAAAACAGTCTTCATCCTCCTCTTTTTATGAAATAGTAAAAATATTTAAATTTAGTATTCTTTAAAAATTTTGGTCGTAAGTGCGAATTGTCGTAAGTCGAACAGTCGTAAGTAAAGGACTACCTCTAATTGCAATCGTTTTTTTGGTTGAAGCTTGAATGTCATAAACTTTTATTTTCTTACCGGGGACGACAGAAAACGAAACAGACTCGATAAGCTCGAAAACAGATCAGGCGTGCTTTCAGGGTGATTCAGACAGTCAAAACACGCCAGTTCGGTCCAAGTTATCTTTATTGCAATTAGTTACTTCAATACACAGTTTAAGAATTTACAATTTCAAATTACACGATTATAAATTAAACGAAGCCCAGATTAAAGAGAATAAAACAGCGCTCGAAATATTGGCGCGCGGCAAGCAAATGGTTAATTCTACGGTCAATGCCGACGCAAGCGAATTGACAAAAATAAAAACCATCGATATCCAGAAACATTCAAACGCAGGCCCTCTTCTTCTTTCAAAGGATCTAGAATGCTGCCAGCCAGGACAAACTCGATCCCTCGGACGGCTGACGCTATCGACAACCGATTGTTTCATAGAAATTCGCCATGCTACTCGAAAGATGAGCGATACATATAAATTGCATTCGCGAAAGAAGATCAACTATTGTTTTGAGAACTTTTAAGACCTAGGGTTTCTCTCGGCAAGATTTTGCCCTGTCACTTAGTAAAAAATATATCTTCGATGAATTATTCTTAAGGTAATTCTCGTACGTTTCCATGTGTTTTGTCGTTTATGAATCGGATTTGGCCTGAAAATATATTAAAAGTAAGCAGGTTATTTAGCCTCTATAAATAATCATTAATAATTGGTAGTTACAATTTAAAAACGAAAGTTATAAAAATGTCGTTTAATAATGTGAATGATTTTAATTACCAAACGAGTTACGGGCGCCGCAAATATTAAAAAATGATGGGATAAATATATTTAGAATTAATTAGAACAAGTCAGCAGAAAGTATTATATATTTTTCTTTTGAAAATAAACAAATTCTATTGATAGTATAACTCTCTTGAAAAAACATTGTCAATTATTCAACAGCATTTTAAAAAAGAATCGACCAATTCGAATTTGTTTCATGGCGCACGTCTGACGTGTTCGACCTGTCAATATTCCCGCCAATTTGACACGAAGCGGATTGTTATTTCAGACCGTTGACAACACTGAAACAGTGATAGCCCATGATATAGGGTTAATCATAACGGTGAAGATATATTAACATCTAAAAATAAGCTACAACCGATTTAAAAAAAAAAGAATAATACTCTAGGGCAATGGTTTCCCACCGAGGAGGCCCAAAATTTTGTAATTGAAAACTAATTTTCATACCATGATATCTACAAATAAATAAAATTTCATATTGTAACAGAACAGTAAAAATTCAGTGAATGAATGTTTATTTTACTCATTGACAAAATATACTCTTGGAGGCATCATTTTTCAACAGAAAATTCGGTAGGTAATAAACAAATAAACATAATCTCACGATAATCATGAAGCCTCAATGTCGAGGCAGAAAGAAAAGTTTGTGGTTGAAATTAATAAAAAAAACTATTTAACATCGACAGTGAGCAATCTGTAATTATTATTTTTTTCAATTGAACTGCCAGATAAAATAGATTTTGATAATATTGCTGACGATGTAGAGTGGAAAGCAAGGAAAAATAATTTGCTTACATTTTTTTTGCGATTAGTTAATGTTGTGTTGGTAAAATCTGCTGAATTAATTTACAATTTAAATGTACAATATTTTAATGGATTGTACCTACATCAATAATTTTTGTATTTTTTGAATTATATAAAAATTTTTGAAAGACCAGGTTTTTTGACATATTTCAAGAACAAGCCTGCGGGACTCAACAATATTAAAATTGAATATAATTTATGACATTGACTGAGGGTGCTTGATGGAATTTCAATATTAAATTTGAGTTATTGAGATTTTGTACAATTCCATATATTTTGTCACTAAAGACCCGGGTTTCGCCTTTCGGCATCTTCAGGCATTCGAACGCACAAATGCCTGAAGATGCTGAAAGGTGAAACGCGGGTCGTTCGTGACAAAATATATGGAAGTGTACAATATCTCAATAACTCAAACTTAATTGAATATAACATTTGTAAATGACACATTGTAAAAATATAGTAGATGCTTTTCAAGAAATTGTATTTATACATACAAATTTTGTTCCTACTAATATTCTGTACCGTGATGGTTTAAGATTTAAAATAAAAAGTAATTTTATAGATACCCTTAATCCAACACAATTGTAAATATTAAATCATTTTTGGAGGAAAAATGGTGAGGGGACGGCAAAACCCCTAGCTACACCACGAAATTTTGTTATTATTCAGTTAATTATATTTATCAGTTTTTTTTAATAAAGTTTCTATTATTTATGACGTGACTTATAATATTGAAGGTGGGGAGGCGCGGAAAAACATTTTTTTAGGGGTGGCGTTGTAGCATAAACGTTGAAAACCACCGCTATAGGGGCATATTTAGTTTAGATATTAAATAATATCTCCTGCCGGTTTTCATTTCGCCTTCGCCTAATAGGTTTAAATACGTAATACAGAGTAAGCTAGGTTTGCACGGCCCGGAATCGATGAGTATTGAAATAATTATTCTTCCCTTCTCCTATTATTTTTAGACCATATCCGCTCCATACTGCAACCATGCAACGTCTCTAAGTTTCCCTGATATCCGCAAATCGCTTTGCCTTTTTGCAGTTCATGCCATCATCACATTTAGCTCGGATGAATACATCCTATGAGTCGGCAGTAGATACTGTCCGATCTCTAGGACGCTGGAATCCAACCGATCGTAAGAAGAGGTCAACCTTCGTCGTTGAAGTTCTCCCTGGAACCCAGCTAGTTCCAGCGTCTGTACACCACCACCGGTAAGAGAAAGTTGATCGTATGAATTTATTGGTTTTGGTGAAGACTCATTCTTTCCATAATGTGATACTTTTCGTTTTTTTGTGTCCTTCAATGCTTTCCGCGGATACATACTACCATTTTATTATAATACCTTTGTGTCGCAGTTTCCCCTCTTAACTTGGCGACATTCATGAGACTGTGGTCATACACTGCGTCATTTTTAATTACACTCAGTTCACTATTCTACGATAGCTTACTAACATATTTCGGATAGAAACTAAACCAAAATGTTTTAAGCTGTAGACTATTTTGTCATTATTGCAAAATGGTTAGATCAATTATTCTTAAGGCGTTGCTTCATTTCTTCGTGATATAAATGGTCTATGATCAAAGAAAATGAACATTTTCAAATTCCCCCGAAGTGTAGCCACACCATTAAATGGAAACGAAAAAGTTTCAACGGCGGCCCGCCACTGCCGTCAAAGAAGGGAAACGAAACATAAAGAAGACGTAAAATGGTGGCATAAAAGACAGTTTGTAAATAGTAACTATCTGATGTTGCGAAGGCGAAATGTGGTGAATGGCGATGATGCAATGCCAAATAATAATGAGGCTGGTCCAGATTTATTCAAAAGATTTAATACTTCCTAAACAGGGATGACAGAAAAACACCATTGCTGTACGTACACACTTGACCTATTGTTACAGTCAAATACCAACACAACTATTTTTTAAGAGTGCATAACCATGTAATATATCGACACTCCGTACGTATAATTATACTAATGAAGCATTTCGACAAAAGGCTAAGACCAAAAATGTTTTACAAATCCATACATATATTATAAAATTTATATCTATGAAAGTCTCCATTCGAGGATTTGCACGCTTGGCTGCGCTATCACAGCGGTACCACTAAGATACGACGATCTTTATTGCTCGCTGGCGGCCTCTGTGGTCTAGTGGTAAGAGTTTTATCCTAGCGATAAAGTGAGTCCTGGTTCAAGTCCCAGCAAGGTCAATAAAAAATTTAGATTTTTTCAATTTAAATTTGTGATCTCGGACATGAGTGACTTATAAAAATTCTCATCGAGATTATCTCGTATGATTTTCCAATTTTCAAAATATTTGGCGCATTGGCTATCAGCTGTAATGCCAGATATTTTTTTCATAAAAAGCCCTGTCCTGTTAATTTTATAATCAGTTGAAAAATATTTTAACTGCTCAAGTCTTGAAGATGTTCAAAATATGTATTTAATTCTACAAAAAATGAAAATGTTATATACAAACTATAGTTATGACAATGGCGTGATGCCGAAACAGCTATCAACTACAAAAGATATAAAATTGTTCTTGTGGAACTAAATACTTTACCTTATCATTTTTATGAATTAAAATATATTTTTATAAATTAAAATATATAAATATATATTGCCTAACTGACGGTAATACCAAAGGTAGGCTTACCATAATAATTATGAAGTTTTAAACCAGGACAGGAACGGGAGCTAGGGAAAAAAACAAAAACTACTAAAAATTGTTTATTAAAAGTACCCATAAATCTCTAAGTTACAGCAGAAGTTTAAATTATTTTATTTATTGTACCAGTCGTACTTCTCGCTGGAGTGAATTTTTTTCAATTATTTATCATTTTCTTTTTTAAATTTTCATAGAAGTCGTTGCATGTTATGCCAAAGTTTAGTTTCCAGTACAGTAACGCTCGTTCAATATAATCCAGCTTGAGGCTTCGGTCATCCGACCAAATATGTCTCACTCTCCGAAGGTGCAGACGTTCCTCTCATCGCGATGTGAAACAAAAACAGGGACAAAATACCACAATGTCTCAAACCGGGACGTATGGTA
Source organism: Himalopsyche phryganea (assembly GCA_022494535.1). NCBI lineage: Eukaryota > Metazoa > Arthropoda > Insecta > Trichoptera > Rhyacophilidae > Himalopsyche > Himalopsyche phryganea. Next base: position 339,329 of record JAGVSL010000095.1, on the reverse strand, counting down.
AGCCTAACCAAAGGTATGTACAGCACAACGCACACACACATAGAGTGTGAAAAACTCTCTCTCCCCCTTTGTTTTCAAATCGTACAGATTGAGCAATTTGTTATACTATGTACATGACACCCCAGTTTTGTAGCGTTCCTAAAACCATGCCTTGAGTCACCTTTAACTGTGGCAATTTATTTCTAAAAGCATTGGCAAACAAATATTATTTAATCTAGCCTCATATATGTAAATCCGCGGAGTAAAAGTAATAATAAAATCACGAAACCCATTTTCGGGAGTAGGCGGGTATCAGTATAATGACCGCTAAGGACGAGGGTGAAGCGTTTCACTCTTATCCGATCGGACGGTCAGTCTGTGTTGTTGGCCAATCGCTTCGTTGCCATTTAATTTTTTTTTTGTATAGCGTGTATTAGCTTAAATAATTGTAAATTATTTGTATTGCAAACCAACCAACTGCTTTTACTAATAAACACCGAACAGTGGAACTGGTGTTTTTCTTCAAGATGTTCATGGGAGATGGGATCCTGTCATCGTCAAGCGTCCCTGCCATATAAACATGAATATTCCTTATTGCTGGGTAGTATACAGCTTTTTAACATATTTTTCATTTCAGTAGGTTCAGAAGATCATCTTTGAGAATTGACCGAAAATGGAGAATAGAAAACTATCAATTATTCACAACATCAAAAGAAAAACTTTACCCATGGGCTTCAGTATACAACCGCACGTTTGGAATCAATGTAAATATTTAGACATGTATGTATCGATTTTACATAAATATTCACAAACCCAGTGTCGGATTACCCCATAAGTGCATGAGGCGCGCGCTTGGGGCATCGGAAGCTTAGGGGCCTCAACAATAACAAATTATATTATAGATATGTGGCGTTATGGCAGAAGTTGATATCAGTGTTACTTTAGCTTACAGGAGAAGAAATATCGTGGATAATGACTATCATACCGAATTTTGCCACCACATCCTGACAAATGTTTTATTGTGAGAATAAACCCGATATGACAAAAACGGACAAATCAATTGTTGCGATAACGTCACAGTAACGTAACCCATATATTTTTAATTCCGTTTTTAATGTTCATTTTTATTTTTATTTACATTGAACTCTTATAATATTGAAACAATATTTTTTTATTGATTGAATTAATGACTAATAGATTGTTTTACAATTTATGCTTTCATTGGTAGGCCTTCGAGATTAATAATGAAATATTTGTAATAAGATTAAATTATAAGTACTTTTTTAAAAGTTTATACGTTATTATTTTATATGACAACACAGACGAGCTGCCAACACTGGAGAAAGCAGAGACACCAACAGAACGCGTCATATCACACACCGAGACGGACTATAGACGGAACGCGATCAAAAATCATAGAAGCCGGACTACCTCCGAAATACCGAAACAGACGACAATAATTTCTCACTAGCCATCGACCGCAAAGGTTGGCGGCAGATCTATTCCCAAATGTTCATATATATGTAATAACACAATTCGAATAAAAGATTCCTAAAGTGGAGACTACGACGTGATGAACACGTAACCTCCAGAAAGACTATCGGCGTGCAATAGATGTATCTATATCGACCCTGGAAAGGAAAAAGGACGTAACCCTCAGTTTTTTCAAAATTGCTTTTTTCGATAATCACAATGTATGCAACTTAATACACGTTATATCAAAAGGATGTAAGCTGTAAATGCCTAATTAATATCAAAATTTGAATTTTAAGTCTGAAAAAAAGAGGGACTTTCAAATTTGCGGCGAGAAAAGGGACTTTACACCACATCAATAAAATTATTAGTCGCTCAGGTAAGATTTTCGTAATCGTAAATTACAATTATATTGTTATAAAACGACCTTGTTACAACAAGACTATATCTTAAATCATAGATCAATCATCTCTTGTTAATATTAGACGAGGAAGTTAACACAATTTTTGCTATATTTACTAAAAACTTCGCCGTGCGGATTTTAGGTTATGTGTCCTGTCAATCTATTTACCTGAAATTATTATTAATACGCTCATATATACGATTGAAATCATTTTAATAGGCGAATATTATTTGTATTTACTGCTTTATATACAGTTCTAATATTATACGGTGCATAATATTCGATTATCTTGTAAATTAGTCAAAGTACAGTTCAGATTACACTTCTCGTAAAATGGAATAAATATGACGCACTCATATATTCTCTCGTCTATTTTTTCATGCATAATGTATGATAAACTGTGTCTTAACTTAACTTGCAGTAAATAAATAGTAATGGATGTTATCATAATTTTTTTTTTTAAAAAATGTTGCAGCGTGCTATCAGGCTTGTATTGATATAATTATAAATTTTTGCTATGCTACATACTCTATGTGATTTATTATATATAGTAATCAAATTCTCAATGAATTAATTATGATGCATTCCTAAGAAAGTTTTTTTTAATATACGCAGAAGTGTACTAGCTGCCATAATTCTATACGTTTATTCCAAAAGTTATTTTTAAATGGTGAGGAAAAAAATGTATGCTGCTTAACTGCATTGGTGTTGATATTTTTTTTTGTGGAAAAAAGACTAGCCATCAATTTTATCTGTTTTTCTTAAATAACTTATTAAATTAATATCCGATTGGGTAAATAAAACGTCAGATTATTAGTCTTCGTGCAACTCAAGGTTGTGTATATTTAATATTTTGATTTTGGCCGAAAATCAATAAAAAAACGTTTTTTTGGTTCCCGTAAAATTTGTTATGTGTGGGTTACGTTCTTTTTCCTTTCCACAGTGGATATCTCTACCACACAACCTCACGTGTGTTTAAGCAAGTAGGGTAAAAGAGCAATCACCAGCATGCTCTAATATTATATCTCGCTTGCACCCTTTACTTCACATGTGTTTGAGGGAGAAAGAGAAAAATTCAATGCACGCGCCTGAATTATATAATATATACATATTAGGCTATGAAAATCTTGAATAAATTTTGCGACGTTTTATTGTAATCCGAAAAACTGGGCCTCCCAATTATATTGCGCTTGGGGGTCTCTTACGTGTTTAATCCGCTACTGCGCATACGGTAGTTTGTACAACATAAGTAATACATTACTCCAACGTAAATAGATCGCTTGTTGGTTCTAGTTTTTTGCTTTTATTTCTAGAGTACACTAAGATAGATGTCTATTAACGAATATCCGTATTCCTTCGCCGAAGCGCAGGGATACAAAATGAAACCCAAATTGAAGTGCTTATTATTACAATGTTTGCATATATATCAGAGGTCTGCACGGGCCCGGGCTTGCCCCGTGGACTGGGTTCGGATGGGTAAAGACAATTGAGATTCGGACCCAGGTAAGGAATTTATTTTTCATAAAAACATTGTCATGGCCAACATGACGCATGAATCAGCCATGTTGCAATACCACTCGTAACAAAAGGTTAATAGCTTAAATAATTTATTTCTAATTGTATGTTCATCTTTGAAAACATTACCATCTATTGTTTGAAAATATGGCGTCATCATAAATATTTTACGGGAACTTGAATCTAATAAACCCATAACATTGCGCGAGCTAATTGAAGCAAAATTTGAAACAATGCTATCTTCATTTATAAACGACCAATAGAATAGTTAATTAGTTGTTCTTGCCTAAATAAAGTGTGAATATTATTCAATAGCTGGTTTCCTTCCATTGGTTTGAACAGTTCATTGAGGCATAAAAATCAACGCTGTAAGTTTAAAAAAATGGGTTTTTTTCGGGCTATGAACAATAAATCTGGGCTTCGGGCCGGGCTTGTACCGAGTAATTTTATCAAATTTCGGCCCGTGCACACTTCTAGCATATATACATGATTTACGAACCGTGAAGCTCTTAATAATGTAAGTTTTCAGAGGTTTTCACAGGTAAGTTGTTACAGTTTGGATGTAAAGTAATAATAACCACTGGCATTCTAAAAACACCACAGATTGTGTATTTTAAGCATTTCCTCATTGTACTTAGCTCAAAACAAACTGCAAATTTTTGACTTGTTACATTTAGGAACTAAGGTATCGACTTATATATTCCTTATATGGGAAAAAGATAGTAAATCATTTTCATTCAAGTTTTTGATAGTTAGTAATCGTCTTCCGTTCTATAAAGAAAGATGGCTACGATATCCGGATATTGGGTGCACAAATCGATAATTTTTTTACATAATTTATATAAATTTAAATGACTATGATCGACACATGGTTTGTGTAACGACATTATAATAGTTTTAAATAGCCTGTTGATGATCGATGATGTTTCTAATGCATTTTGTATTTTCTCAGAAGCTAATTTCTTAGTTATTTTGACATTGGAAAGACGGTTACTTTCGAATGGTGGGAACTTTGCCAATTTTGTAATAAATTGATACCAATCAGAACTGAGCAAAACTAAGGTAGTTAAAAAAACTACCCAAAACGATGTGTTAGTAGCTAAAAATAATAATAAAGAAAACTAAAAATAATAGCATGTTTAGTCCACGTCCGGTAAAACAATTAATTACCTTAATTAACTAATGTAATGTTTTCTTCTTTCCTCTCCAGATTTCTCGGCCCACCGTGGCCCGCTGCCGTAAGCTTACCAATTATTTCAACAATTCAGCAGGGGCCCAAATTTTCTTTGCCGTTTTTTCATTCCCCTCTAATTGATTGATATTATAAAAATAACTCACAATATAATGATAAAGTATGTGTATCAAACTAAACAAAGAGTGAAATTGTTAAAACTGATTTATTTAATTGATTCACAGCTTAGTGTGGGTACTAATCGATAGATATCATTGTAATACATTAAAATATGTTTTGATAAATAATTTATTTAAAGCAATTTAGAAGATTATGAATAGGGGAGGATTAAACACTAGAAATCGTGTGACGTCATTTATCGACTGCCAGAAAAAAACAATAAGTACACACTTTGTCAAAATCTAGTAAAACATACGTACACATACTGGAAGCTATTTCACATAATATTTAATGATATAACTATAACTTGCAAAACCTGAGAAAAGCATACGATAAAACTTTTGAAAACTAAATTAATTTAATTTTCGAGGCTAAGTACACATTTCGTGGGTTCAAATAAAAAAGTTTGGAAAATACCACATGGAAACCGATATTAAAAATTAATTTTTCTTGGGTATTTCGCTTCTAGTATGTTACATGTAATAAAGTACAAGACCGATTGTGAGCATAGTCCAAAGACATAATGCCAAAATAGCTCGAATACTCATACAATACTTGGATGCAGTAATATACTATATCATTAGTTCATATTATTGGAGATGGTAAAACTCAATGTATTTATATCTCAGTGAAAGAATGATTCTGTTTAGGTATTATAGTTTGAATGCAGCTGAGAAAAGATACGAGGTTAAGTCATAAATGAACAGCAAAAAAACTCAAGTAATCCTTAATGCTTACAAAAATAAATAACAACAACCATTTTCCTTTTTGTAATTATTTTTCAGATCACCATCTGATAGATTTATTAATTTTTAAGTACATATTAAATTAATGTTAATTTAATAAATTAACATATATATATTGTATTTAAACCTATTTATGAATATTATTACCATTTTAAAATCGGTAAAATATTACAGAAATGTGTTAAAGACATACCTCTTAATTTTAAATAAAGCTAAAATCATAATATTACATTTTTACTTAGGGTTTAAATTTCTTCAATTTTTGCGTCGTCTCATAAAATATCTTCAAAATAAACAGTCCCTTACCTAATAAAAATGATTACAAGAATTTCCATTAATTACTTGATTTAAAATTTGTATACTTACGACATTAAATACATATTATATATTAAAAACTCTCATCGTACGGTCTTCTGATAAATAAATTACTTTACTTCACCTAAAAGATACTTAAACCAACACTTTTATTTTCACATCGATAGAATCAATTTTAGTCATATAATATTGTTTTCTTTTAATAATTTTACATCAATATAGTATTACACCTTTAACAATGGGAATAATCGTTTTGTAAAACAATACATATATTTATAGCTTAGTTTATTTTAAAAAATTCATACACAACACTAACTATTGTAAATTTCTTTTTAAGAATTCAATCTATCTAATTTGTATCGGTTTGAATTTATATATTACTTTCGAACCAAAAAATGCATTCGTCCAATTTTATTTTTAAAAAATAAAATCTCGACCAATGTTTCCATTTTTTAAACGCGTTATTTTTATATATGGCAATAGAATGGTAAACACGACCATCGGATTGAGAGAATTCAACAAACCGAATAAAAAAGGAAATCAATATCTAAATAATATTCTTATTAAAATTTCAACAAATTTAAATGATAAATCTCTCATATTCGATTGATTCTATTTACCACCTGTGAAAACTTTCAAATGTATCTGCAGACGGTTTTGGTAATTGGATTAAAAAAATATTGAATAAAAAGAATAAATCTCAAAGTCCCGTTAATAAAATCCATTGAGCCCTTGGGAATATATCAAGGGGACTTTAACTGTAATAATAAAAAAATTACCGTCTGCAAATTCCGTCTTCGTAAAGTTTTCTGTTTCGGTTAAGAGTTTCCGGTTTATAATATAAAACGTGTTTTAAAGAGATGCCATTTACTTTTAAATACAACCGTCATAGTTTACAGACAAGTTACGTACACAATTATTCATGATTAAATCTAATTTAACATCACCCGAGAAGTCACTAAATGACAAACTGCATTATCAAATCGAGTCATATTCCCATCACATCCTGTTGCACGTTTCGGAACAAATTTAAATTAATATTTTTACACGTATTTACCGTGTTTAATATTTAATATCAGAATCCATTTCCGTTTATGTCATTGCAATGAAATACATTGCCATGACTTGAGAGTCCTTATTTCAATACTTACAATTTGTTAGTTAGTAACTTCCAACACTGCACTGTCAAGACGTACGCCATTTTGTAAAGATAGAAAATGGCCCCCATAAACATCAAATATTCAATGAGAACAAATAACTGTTCTGTGGATTTGTTTTATGCAGTAGTGCGGTCAACACTCGACAGATGTTATCGTGATACGTTATTTAAATATATTTTATTTTCATCAAAAATAAAACCTCTCTTTTCGATAATAGCTAGTGTTTCCGATGCAATATAATTTAATGCATCTGTCTACCGTTTTCTATTTTTGTAAGACGGCGTACAACGTTTCTATGATATTCAATATAATCCTTCAACGACTAGGTATTGATATACGATTCTTAAAATCTAATATATATATTAAAAATAGTTATCGACGCTCGATACACATCCGCCCGCCTCCTGTACCTTTCAATCACAACGATCAATAATAATAGTGTTAATTTTATATTTGATATCATGAATGGGTGCACTCCATTTAAAATACAATAGACAGAAAGATTAACAGATAATAGACATTTATGTATTAAAAAAACATTCACGCAAAAAATTGCACTTTCATTACAAATAAAATGCCTACATCATTTCATAAAGAAGGGTGAAGAGGATTTTCCTATATGTTGCAACACTGCTTGGATAGATGTGACATTTGAAATATTCACTTTTCCGTATCATTCACTTTGGTATATGCAGTGAAAAACATTAAGCCAACAACTGGTTGGGTTATTGTTGCCAATCGAAAAATTAGCAAATTGTAGACTTTTAAAATTATTATATTGTCAAAGTGAAATTTGGCAATATGTGGAGCGTATAATCTGTAAAATATTTTATATCATGCAAATTCTAGGTATGTGGCGATAGTATATAGCAAAACACGAGTATCGTGACTAGATTTTGCGATAAATTGAAGAATATTTACTCATTTTATAGTAAACATCTGAGCAAAATTTTGAATCACTGTTTTCTGTTTTATGCAAACTAAAAAAGAAAAATTACCTTAGGCAATCATAATGTCATACCCTCACTTATTACTTTCGAGTTATGGTTGAACACATTTTTAAGAAATATGTTTGAAGATTTGCTCAGAGCTGCCAATCAACAATATTATTTATGTTCAGCTGACATGTGAACTGTCGGGCAATATTTAACAGCCATCGATTGGAGTATCACTCTTTAGGATCTAGTACCGTACCACAATCACATTTATACTTGAGTTATCATAATATACAGATTATTGCAATAATGCAATCCGTAAAAAAAACATTTGTAAAGCGCAACAGATCTGTTGAATTTTTCTGGAATAACTGTTGCATAAAAAGTTCAGTTGAAACATTTTCTTCTCCAATATTCTGTGTGCATTTACTAAATATGTAACAATGAATTTATTTATTTTCAGTGAAACAGTATTCTACACATGGGGATAAAAGTACAAAACAAACAAAACAGGTGGGAGGAAAAATAAAATAAAAACATAAGAATTGGTAAAAAGTTTAATGCGCGAAAAACTTAAAACAAAATATACAAAAATAATAATTACCTCAAAAAAAATCATAAAATAATTAAAGCTATTTTTGTGATGTTGTAAATAATTTAAAATGCCCAGATTATTAATATTACATTCAAGACTAACTAAATTATGATTTGGTTACGAGTTTAATTTTGGTGTACAACTAAAGGAAACATTTATAAAGAATGTTGAGTAAAAATAACTATAGCGATGAAATTGAGGTGACTTTTTTTACACAGGTACTCAACAAATGCTGTGCTGGACAGCTAATATGATCGATTTACGGGTTTAAAAAATATCTGGATTAATAATTAGTTAAATGCAGCAATGTTAACATTCCGGGTTGAGCTTAAAGTAAACTGTACAATAATTGGCCAAGTTTTATTATAATTAAATAAAAAATAAACAATAAGCAAAATTATTTAAACAATTTTGGTAAAATCTTCTCTCCTCTCACTATAAAAATGAATACATTTACGGAAAAAACGATCTTCTCTAGATAGAGTTTCATGTTAGTTCAGATTACTTGTCGCCGTCTGCGTGGGACAAAACCAAAATGTTTATTGTCGAGTCTCTACTAGTATTCCGATAAAATAAGAAATTGAATATCTCCGATTCAAGATCGATATTTTGTAAAAATATTAATGCACTATTTATTTTAATAATAAATAAACTGAGATTGTAAAACAGAAATTTTTACCACAGTTAACTTAAATCTATACGCAGACTTAAATTAAATTAATTGTTAAAAATAAATTACACAAATATACGAATATAATACAAGTTGATCGACACCATCCCGCGATGAATACAGTCACCGAGAGACTGAACAATAGTCAACGTCGAGACACAGCCGCCATTGGGTATATTTACTATCAAGGCAGTTTCTCCAAAAATGTTCGGTTTGCCGATTTATAAACTATGACACCTATTTATGGCCTGCTTCGGATCGACCGCGGCATCGATCCCGTACTAAAAACGGCGATAGAATTGCATATTGATATTGTGCACGGATAAAATGTCAACACCGTTATCCTGCAGAAAGATCAGCGTATAATTGAAACTGACCTGACCGAGCTGCCGATTTAACACGAGCGGCCATAGCAAAATTGCATCAACCTTCGCTGCAATTGTCTCAAAACATAAACATACAAAATAAAACAAAAAGCGTGGCAACAACCTCGCGTTCACTCGAACGCATCTTATCACAGAGTTATTTTGTTTTATATTTTTTGCATAATCAAATTATGAATAATTAAATTAACGCATACCGAATTTAAGTTTTCCATACGATTAAGCAACACATGTGAAACTACATTCATCAACATCAATGGTCGGATAGTCTTTTTGGCAATACTTTCAACAACTTTCTTTTGAATTCGAAAGAGATAACGGATTCATCCGACTGTACAGGGGATACATTTCAACTAGGGGAGCGTAACTTATAGAGACAATTTCTCAGTATCGATGCATTTTGGTCCGTTGATAAAAAATAATGAATCGTCGACTGAGGGTGACAGATTTAAGAACAGTCCGGTTTCAAGTTATAACCGGAAAAGATTCTTAATTGACTTAAAAAGCAGTGATATGTCCGAGGGTAACAGATTGACAATCGTAAATAATTAAGAATATCCAGTGGGTGTTTTATTTTGATTTCAGACAAGACAACGTTCACTTTGAAATATCAAAACAAGAAAATAGAGTGTAGTACGGTGTAGATTTTAATGTTGGATAAAACCATAAACCGACAATAAGCATTTTAATTCGGGAAAATCATGTGACAAAAAAAAATAGCAAATATTTTAACCGCGAAAAACTAGATTAACTTGACATTATTCTATGTTTACACTTCCATCTCGCATTGGCCACACTTCAAATAGCAGATTTTCTCAAATAAGAATTTTTCTTTGGCACGTGATTTCATCTGTTATTCAACGAGGATCATGAACGGCCGGGCGGATTACGCGTCGATCGTTTCCCTGTCGAATGCATAAGGAGTCGCGCCGTCAGATACCGCAACTTGATACTATTTTAAAACATAATGAATATATACATAATTTAAAATTTCATCAAACTAGAATGAGAATACATGCAGAAGCCTAAAAATCGTGTTGAACATCTCTTTATATTGATGTCTTCGCAAAATCATTTCGTAAAAAAAATTGTTGCAGGTATCGGACAAATCTCATTTTGCAGGAATTGAGGAATCGTTTACAAAACAAGCGATCAGAATGTTCATACTCTTTGAAGTTTCATATCAATATACTTTATGCAAGACGATAACATACGTTCACCGTTTACGAATACACCGCTGACACGGTGCTGGCGAAGGTAAATTACCAAGACATCCATCGAATCGCCGCATTCTCTCTCTCTCTCACACACACAACATTATTTATCTTAGATAGCAACCAAAAAATACTGATTCAAGTTTCGAAATTGTTTCACAAGACCGACACTTTCGATGATCCACTCACGCTAATTCGTCACTATTCTTTTTTTCCATGATGCGCAATAGGTTTCATTACATTAAGGACATAAAAGGGACACAGTTGCCAGAGGAGAAAAAAATATTCACAGTGCCAAGAGTTGAACATTGTACAGTATCACAAGTTGATATCATACAGTACCGATCGTAAGTACGTTTGTCAGTTTTCATATAGAGATGTACGATGACTTTATGGTACGGAAAGTTAGCTGTTTGACAAAAAGCGTACCTTGGGTAATATAGACGAGAGAAAATAATTAAAAATGTTTATATTTCTTTCACCGTTATTACCATTTTAGCTGCCACCTGTTAAAATAGTCGAGAATGAGACAAATAGGACATAGACATCCATCGAGCCGGTATGATTTTCATAATTAGCTGCCGTAATCGTTAAAAAAATATAAATATTAGAAAATTTGTACTATCGTTTCGCAGTCAGTAAAAAGAGCGACACTTCCACAGTTAAAAAATAATAATTAATTAAAATAAGAACGAAGCTTCGCTTCTGTTACCCGTCGCAGATTACTTACTACTGTCATCGTGACGAATTCGATCGAGGCAATTCTGTCAAGCGGTGAATGTTTCTTCAACGCTGGCGACTATGTCCCGCCCACTAAATTCCTACATAAATATATATATTTTTTAGTACAATCCACCGCAGCGCCCTGCGCATGCGTTTATTTTATCTTGTAGCACATAAACATTTTTCGACACTCGCAGAATCCACTCTTCTTTTACATTAATACTTTGCGCCGATTCAATATTCCTAAGAATTCGTTATTTGACATTCTTTTCCATCAGTGAATGCGGCACTAATTCAATACACTATACAATGTATGCAGAAATATCGATTTTCTCGAGAAACCCTACAGATTTTTATTTCATATGAATGTGCCAGTGACCGTCGCACATTTTCCGTCTGTTTTATTTATTTCGTAATAAAGGATGCAATCCATTCGCCAATTTTCATTCAGGAAGCTGAATCATTTTTAAGCGACTTTCCTTCACCATTTAACTGAAGGGACGATTATTTCTCAATACACTTCCAGTGCACGAAATCCAGCCTTTCCAGGGCGAGATGAACCGATCGTTTCTTCGGTTTTTTAACCGATTTCCCACTACTGACTGCTGCGATACAGCATGAGCGTGCGTTTCGCACATTCGACATTCTCGCTACTGATTGCAACAAAACATTAATATTTTGTAAAGGTACACGAGCCACACTGTTTCAAATTGCTAACGCTACTATTCTTTTATCAAGCGAGTGTTCATTCCATTGTCGATCATAACAGAGGAGGCGCTCGTCATTTCTCGCTCACTACTACTGGGTACATGTTTAATCTCATTCTACCGGCGAATTCCATCACTTCCCGTCAAACTAACGAACAGGGTTCATCCGTAAAAAGCACTAGAGCGAGACAGTACCGGAACTAGACGCTCCAACGGGATCAGTGATGCGAGTAGGAGTGCTGAACCGGCATGTGCTTGCCTCCGGATATTCCGCAGCCGACGCAGCACCAGTGAACGGCTTTCAGAGGAGGGTAGCACCACAGACACGGCACCAGCAGACTCAACAGAGTGAGCCCTATCCATCTGCAAAACGTCCAAAGTGTAATTTTTAAAAACAAACTCGCTAAAATAACATTTATAATTTGTGAAGAAACACACTCTATGGAATTTCATACACTGTAAAAATATCACAGTCGCATAGTTAAGATTGTACCTTCGACTGCATCCTTCTTCGGCCGAAGTGCAGGAACAAGGATGAGTAGCGAAATCGCCTTCCGCATCTGACATGCAGTGGTACAGCATGCACTGAAATTTTATATATCACAATATAATATCTTATTTATAAATGGCAATAAAATTTTATTACTACAGTAAAACCTCCCGGCGTGACTATTTTGCAGTAGTCTCTCAAAAAAAATAGTTTCGAGGAATTAAAAAGTAGCAAAATGAAAAAGCAATAATAATCATTTTCTGTATTTTTAACTAATCGTTTTAACGTAAGCATTCATCTGCAGGAATTAAGCAGTGAAAATGTAAAGTAGCAAATACTTAATTTTATTTCATTTGATTCATTATTTAGTGAGTGCTTTGATGAGAAACTGAAATGAAATGTACATTGTTAATTCATTACGCAAGTGTTTACCTGTGCACACTGTATGCCTGAAGATTTGTTGATGCAAGTCTTGAAACAGTCGGGAGCGTATTCGCAACTGCCCGGCTTATTGCTGCTTTCCATGTACCAGTCTTGGCAATGTCTAAACAGAATTAACCGCACGTATTGGATATGACGATGATACAATGTTGCAGCATATTGTAGAGCATAAGTACAAACTCGAAACCGAGTTTTGTTAGTTGTAATTCCAATATTAAATATTGCCTATTTTGGCAGAGAATCAGAAAAATTGAGAAAATATTTTGAAAACACATTGATAAAAACAAAATAATATGAAGTATCATCTGATTTTAAATGTAATTAGAAGCAAAAACGAAAATGACACACATCCATACTTATATGAGCCAAATATTTCGGAATTGCGTGTCTAAGTACCTGCACTTGATTCTAGTGTGAAAGCCCTCAGATACGGCGAGCGGCTTCTTGTTGAGATCTCGATCTCTCTTGTTGCCCTGAAGAGCAGGCCTGTTGCCCGGGCGGAACCCCAGCAAAGATGGCGGATCGGAATAAAGCGACACAGGAGCGCGCTTCTTCAATGAAGAACCTGGGAAACACCACAAAAAATTTAATTTTTCACCTTATTAACTAAGTAAACAAAACGAATATTTTGTGATTAGCGTAGCTTTGTTATTCCAACTGACGTAGTATTGTAGACAAATTTATAAGCTGCTATTATTCACTGGCCTGCTATGTACGGATTAATGACGAACCCAATATCTGCTGTCCCAAAGCTCAATATAACAAGTAAGATAATCCTCCGAAGACGGCTATTGGTCAAATGTCATACATCCATACGAGGATTTCTATATAAATGTCTAAGAGTTAAAATATCATAGCTCCAATTTTGGTGGAAAATGAGTTAAGTACTGAATTGCATCTGCATTATATACATATTACAATATATTTTAATCGTCCAGGCAAAAAAGTTCATGCCAAAATATTGTATTTACATCAGATACTATGTTTTTGACAATAAATATAATTTACACACTGATAACACTCGAGATACAACAGGGTCAGTGGCGAACTTGGTTTGAAAGCTTGTTTGACATTCAGTTTCAGTGGTCTAATATTTGACATTATGATTGAAATCGGCCTTACGTGCATGCAAAATAACACAACTGAGCAAAATTATGCTTTTATATAATATGTATCAATTGTGTGTTTTATTTGGTTATTTTTTTAAACTGTTTTTATGCTCCTCTGAAAAAATGAGATTTTGCAGATTTACAATTTTGCAATGGAAACAACGATACACAACATGCATGTATTACTACACGTGACATGTGTGTTACCTCTTTAATAAGAATCTTTAGACTACGTGAAGAGTAACAATTATTATCTAATTGTTCCCTGTTACATTGGTGGAGTGACATTTCTTATAATGATAACATGTTTTAAAGAATTTGGATTCAATTTCTAGTTTTTCCTTTCCGTTGCTAAAAAAAGTCAAAGATATGTCCTTCAACTATAACTAACCAGAATCTCTCCTCTGAAGCAGGGAATGCGTAGTGGTGTTGGAGCCAGGGGCGGTCGCGGTAGCGGTGCTCTGGGAAGAAGGAGACCTGTCGCCCGACAGCGACACCATCCCGGAGCCCAAGCGCGGATACACGTAATCGTGCACCTAAAATTCATTTCCGCATCCATAAAATATTTCATATTTATCCGCAGACATCGATCTTTCGATGTAAACCGTTCGAGCGAAGCGTCAACCTACCTGGGTGATCTGAACGTAAGAGTTGTCGACGGAGTCTCCCACGAACATGGGGGGTTCTTAGCTGCACGAGCCGGACAGTTTCTTCTTGAGTAGCAATTCGCGAGCCGAAGCGGACAAACCTACAATAGACGGACCGTGATGAATCTCTATCACGATATAATTAGACAGATAGTAAAACAGCAGAGTGAAGCGATCGGATATTACTGTATTCATCATTGACTATCAATTTAGAGTTAGCTTATTTTTAACGTGTATTGATTGATTTCAAAGATGAAATAATGAAAATCTATGTGTTAATACAATTTTCTCTATATTTATTGTACTAGTTTTATCACTACTGCCAGCTTGTGTTATGAATTTATTTCACACGACTTTAAATGGATGATTAAATATATGCATAAATTACTGACCCATGGTTTCAGCAGCATTATAGACAGGCGGCTGCTTGACGTCCAGGCGGAACAGGGCGGGCAATTGAGGTGGACCTTCATTGCCGTGACGACGGTGCGACCGGGAAGCGGTGGAGTTCTCCGAACTGGAGCGGGAGTCCGATGGCAGGTTCAGACACTGAGGACACCCACAGATTATTGACCGACATTAATAATAGCAAAGCGTCAATTTTATTCTTGTTATTTTAATATATTTTTTACAGATTCTTAGGTTTTATACTAAAAGGGATATGGGAAAAATATAATTCAAAATTTTCAAAATAATTTAATTTTCAAGCGTTTAGGGTGCAGAGCTACTTCGCAATTCTTACACTGAAAATTTGCATTTTTGAAGTATATTTTACATCTGGTTTGTACACTTTTACAGACTAACCAAATACGCTATATTGTCATATCTGACCATTATTTGTATTGTTGCCTTTTATTCACTACGGTATTTCTTGACGGGGGCGAAACTGTTAGAATAGAATGATGAAATCTTTTAGAGAAGTTACTCGGGGGCAAGTCATCATCACTTTCCGAATCTTCCACCGAAAGATCTACATCAACTCGAAGTTGATTTCTGTGTAAATTGTTCAAAATTATATCGTCTTTTTCCCCAGAATCTTCATCGGTGACACAATCATTGGCATTTTCTGGTGGAAATATAAAAATTTCATCAGGAACCTCAAGCTGATCATTCGTCTCCAATTCTTCCAATAACACAAATTTGAAGGTCCCTTTCCAGAACTAACAATATAAACTGATTGTGTAGCGCATGGTAGCTCAGTGTCTTACCGCACTTTTTAAGGAACAGCCGATATCTACTTCAATACAAATAAACAATCTACGACATATATGGTAAAAATCATGTGTGAAGACGTTTATATGTCATAATAAAAGGACATCAAAAAAATTTCATAACATCACTAATAAGATTAAAAAAATACCTTGGATTATCCATAATAGGAGTATTGTTGAAAAAAAAACGCGTGGACAAACTTCCAAACTGTGTGATCGACACAAAAGTGCATTGACAACTGACCAATAATTATGCATTTTCATCGCCATACCCTCCAGTGTCACCATAAACAAAAATTGTATCAATAATAATGTTCTCATGTGACAAAACATTGAAATTTGAAACACGATGACGACTGTTCCTTGAAAGGAACGGTAGGCATATCTGGGTTAATTAACCTTATAACTTATTTATCCTAATGGTTGCGATTCATTAAATGATAATAGCAAAGATGTATAACCTCAAAGATGTTGTCGTCTTCATCTTCTTTCGGGGCTGGATTGAGTTTTTTGTATTCGTGAAGCGATGGCCACGCACCCCCCAGACCTGTATGGATAAGAAACAAGTACTGTATTTCTTTTTTCACACATCCTTACGTAAAAATGTTTAAACCAATAAGACGTACAGAAGATGTTAACCGAATATCCTGAGTTTACAATATTGAGTCTATAGGGATTTCAAGAATATTAAAATGAAGTTGTATTGAGAAGCAGAATAGTAACAAATGAATAAAATTGTAACAACGGCTGGCAATTGTATAGATTGTTAACTCACCGTGTAGGAATCCAGTGTATGCGCAAGCAAACGAGAGAAAAAGCACATTAGATAAATTTGTAACACAACAGAGACAACACCCAACTATTTCAACCAATTTAACCAATTAAATATTTTAATTTTCACACAACACTAATAATTTCGACAGAATAACGTAATAGCTTTTGTGTAATTGGGATAGAATGAAATTAAACTATTAAATTTGAGGACACAATCAAAATATGCATAGTAAACATTGATCAATGAAGTCCTCCGAGGAATGAAATTATGGGATATACTGAAAATAAAATTTGTTTTAGATTTAATATGTCAAGTTTCGTTCGCCTCTATAGTAAGGTTCTAAGTAATGTATTCACCGTCCAGCAAATCCTCGATGGCGGTCCGCACGCCTTTATCGAATGCTCGAGCATCAGCTGCAGTCTGGAAAGTGAGGCCGAACCTCTTTTCATCGGTCACCCAGTGGTGAAAGGTTGGCATCACTTTGTTGTACTGGAAGTCCTTTTTAATCGTGCACGACAGTACCACCTGAAAACAGTTTCAAATTTAGAAACTAATACCAGCAGCGAGAGTGCCCATCGGAACGAAGCATTCAATACAAAACTGACAAAAATATTACACTTACACAACCCTATTTCCGAGTACTAGGTATTATATTATTTATATGATTTTGCTATTATTAAATTGTATTAAAAAAAAAGCAATATGCATAAATAAACCTGAAATTCTGTCATAGGTGGTTCAGTAAAAACCCTCTATGCAATATCATTGATAAATTTCAAAGATCCTGTCCGATTTGCACCTATTTTCAAAGTTCTTCTAACTACCTTTTTAAAATTATTCATCATAAGTTTTTCTGGGGCTGGACGCTGAAAGAAAATAAGGCAGCAGAAAATAAATAATTCTTTAATAAACAATATAAATAACTCACAGACTGATCATTGATCCGTTTCCCGTAAATGAAATACTCAAATTTGAGTCCGAGCGCCCCAGCACCGGAGTTCGTCCCGCTGTTTCCTGATCCCACCGAAGTCGGCTGCACCTGCTGGCCGCCGTTGCTGGCATCATCCAAGCCACAACTCCGCAATCCGAGAGTTTCCAGTTGACCGCCGCTGCCTCCGAACTGAAAATTATTTGCAATTTAATTTAGTTATCTTTCTCTACTCGCATGCATCTGAGTTCATAGACTTTGGATTAATATGATCACGATAATCAAAGCTGAGGATGAAATAAGTCTTGGCGAGGAATCTGGGCATGCATCACAGCCATTCATTTCGACATACAAGGTTGAATCTGTGATTCATTCACCATATTTCCAAATGATGGAAGCCCAAGTGAGGGTGTAAAGTTTTCAAATGAGTAATTAATCGATTAAATACAGTTAAACACATATTCCAATCTATTGAACCGATCAAATAATGAGTAAGACATCAATTATGAAAGTGTAAATGTTGAATTTCATTTTCATTATAATGTTTTCTATGGATTGGTAAACATAAAAGCTAGAAAATGAGTTTTTAATCTGCAGTGTCTTACTTGGAATATTCCCAATATTCCATAATTTATGAAGTAAATGTAATTACAGAAAAGATGAAGAAAACAATGAATTCATAATGATGCAGCTAAAATAGTCTAATAATTTATCTCCCATACACAGTTAGCATATAATATGGAAAATGAATGGGTGTGTCATGCATAAAACAATGAATTATAGCCTACTTTAGCTCATGCCTGTAATGCAGATACCTCCTTTACACCTTTAGCCATACCTTTATAGAATAATGATTTTATTTTTCAAAGAAAGATTATCAAAAATTATAGTACCCCTAAATATCTTATAATGCTGTAGTAATGCTGCTGTTAAAATGTGTCATTTATCTACCACAAACAAGATCACATCACATAGACCTGTGTACGCAGGATTACCTGCTTAAAATGTTGATGGTGCTTGGGAGCGTTTCCCAGAGGATTGGCACTTCTGGACAGACTGCCGATGACGCCCGGAGTCCTGCGAGGGTCCGCGGACCCGTCGGAAGGAGTGTGCCTGTGGTATACGTGTTGACTCACATTGTGCGGTGGTTGGCCGACCGCCGGCGGATTGCCTGAGTGACGGCCGGATCTCCTGGGGCTGCCGTTCTGAGGTCTGCCGTTGGAGTTGGGCAGCCGCGGCGGCGCACCGGACACACCTCTAACGGTCTGAGTCTGCAGGGTGGAATTCGGGGGGGAATTGACCGCAGACGTGGGCACTGCGCCCGAGGATGTCAAGGTCAGGGTGTCCGTTTGTCCTGATGATGCTGAAACATAATGATGAATTTATTTAAATGAAAATATTACGAAACTGATTAAATATAATTTTCAACATTCAATAATGTGCGTTTCTAAGTAAAACTGAATCGGATGATAGTGTTTTTGGACTCACAGTGTCGGGTTCGTTTGCGGACCATGACGTTGGAGAGGCCTCCCCCCCCGAGAGGCAGCCAACCGCCCGTCCCTTCGTCCCGACACATCACCTGCGCGCGCACTCGCACCAGCCAATCACTGCAAACACAAAAATTAACACATTATTAAATTACAAAAACACTATATCATGAAACGTCCAAGAACTCACTTAATTGCATATTTGTTAGTAATGGCTATTGGCAGTTAATGGCAGAAAATAGCCGCAGACCATGAAAGGTGACATCAAAAAAGAAAGAACTGCATCCAGCGGTAGACCAAAAAAAGCCAATATGTACAATATTATAACATTCTAAAATACATTGGAGCCATATTTTAATGACATAAATTTCCAGAGGGCAACCTAAGTTTTGTGTGTAACTAAACTTAAATCTCAGTATGGACTCGAATTGACTCAAATCAGGTCAATTCGAGTCCATTCGTACGCTCGGGTGCCTGAAGATGCCGAAAGGCGAAACCCGGGTCGTTAGTGACAAAATACATGGAAATGTACAAAATCTCAATAATTCAAATTTGATATTGAAATTCCATCAAGCACCCTCAGTCGATGTCTTCAATTACTCAGTATAGACATTTGAAAATACGGATTTCAACAATTGTCCATTACGTTTAGCCTTTCAACAATGAATTAACTTTGAGGTATAGGTCTATACCATATCCATCCTTGTTTCACAGCAATAAAAATAAGCATTTGTAAAAAATGTATACACTGTCTATTTTGAGAGCTGATGGTCAAAGAAGAAAAAAGAGAATTATGCAAAAAATAAGAGGCTGCTGTAAATTCTTTAACTAAGAAACACAGACAATTATCATATCAAGTCTGAATCACTCATGCCCAAGATCTCGAATTTTCCAAAGACAAAATCAACATTTGAAATTGACCTTGTCAGGCCTTGAAGGCTACAGATTCTGACATTTAAAACTTCCTTTCATGTATACTGTTACCGATTAAGTTGGACAATGTATACAATAACTCACACTAAGTGTCCACATTAATCGTAACAAATTTGGCTGATCAATTTATATAGACTGGAGACAGTCTATTCTAAAGATTATTATCATAGTTTAGACATTTCTACTTTGATTTATTACATGCAGTCTGTCTTTCTGTGTAACCCATCTCCTGATGGACGAACAGTAAGGAGAAAATGTGAACACAAAAAATAACAATGTATAATAAGAACATTCATTAAAACACAAAGTAATAGTGATTTTGGAGAATATTTTATGTGATTAAGTGAAGACAGTTGCAACATAAGCTGGAATGTAATGACTATAAAAGGAATTGAAAATTAATGATCGATTAATTTGGTAAATTATTCAATGTATCATCTATGAATGTATCATCAGACTTAATTAACTATAATAATCTATAATTTATTAATCACTTAAATAGTATTTACTGTCAATTCTTGCTGCAGATATTATAATAAAAATATAATATTTTTTCACTTTTAATGTGTTAACTGTCAATTCTTGGTGGAAAGGTGTTATATTTTAAAAATAAAACTCAATTTGTTTGTACTACTTCCACCCAACTGATCAGTTGATAATGCTCGTGATGAGTGAAACCGGTTCTGATCATTATAAACATATGGAAGAAGTACAAAGAAAATGAGTTTTATTTAAAAAAAAAAATTCTACATTTTTTGTCGGTTTCCAGAACAAATCGACAATTTCAACTGATGCAAAAGCAAATCATACAAGGGCGTGTATATAAATGCCAATGGCTCAAGTAAAAAACGCAGATTATATTATTTAGTAGATAGGGTGCTTGTTCCTAAAGTCAGCCGTCGCCAGTAGTCGGCCTTTTGAGCTTAAAACTTAAATAATAGTGGATATATTTAAAAGAAAACAGATTTTTTCTAATTCGTGTAGGTAGTCTTGCCACTTGCCAATGTATATCTGCACTATACTGACCTATATGATGCAGTACGCAATTAAAAAAAAGCACATTTTTACTTGGCAAGTTTCCATGAATTCATGTTGTATGGGGATCGCTAACAAAATATACTTTATATTGTCATGCTTTGCATCATTATGTTTTTTATTGTTCTGTCTACTGTCAGTAGATTATTTCGCGATATTCATGAAGTTTCATAGTGATGGCTGAACACTGGGAAACGAAAGGCTGACCATTGGATTTTGGGGGCCGACAACTGGTACAATTGGCATTTTTTTGTAAACTTCTATTATTTTATGCTTGGTACAATATTAACTATTTTATTTTAAGTTGGTTACATTGGTTAATCCCCGTTTTAATGGAATAACAGCGAAAAAAATATGTATTTATCATTCATTGACTCAAAATCCCTTTTGAAAGTACACCTGTCGCTTAACTGGCTGAGCACTGGCGAAACGACCCTATAAGTTAGTAATTAATAAGGGTGGTTTAATAAAAATTTGAATGTCCACAATCAATTAGGTGGCTCTTCATATATGACTTAACACCATATGGGGAGAAGAGGTTCTAATATAATGTGATGATTTGTGCAGTGGCTTGAGGCGCTCAAAAATAACCAAAATTGTATGACGTTATTTATAGCCGATATGGTTAAAAAAAATTTACTATGTGAGTCATTGTGGAAATAATCGCATTTAAAATATACATAACCCGTTATAAAAAAACAATGGTAATGAGAAACTGTAATATAAATGTAATTCTGAAATGTTCATGATATGTATTCATTGTAGTTATTAAACATCAGAAATGAACCAAAATAAGTATTTTTATTAATATAATTAATCTCTTTCCACCAAGAATTGATAGTTAAGACCTTAAAAGTGAAAAATATGCAGAATATTTCAGCTGTTTCTTTCAAAAAATGGTTATTCCTACATTCTAAATAATTCGACACTTTAATAATTTATAATAACAACTAGTGAGTACCCGGCATGCGTTGCAATGCCACTCAAAGAAAGAAAGGGTTTGTGTTTTAATTCTGTTTATTGAACTGCTTTTGGATTAGAGGTCTGCACAGGCCAAAATTTCATAGACTTACCCGGTTCGAGCCCATCATCTTCAGGTCTGGCCCGACCCGAACCCGAGTTTCAATATCACACTTGTTATAACACAATATTTTTGTTTTTCGTCTGGTGCATACACGAATAAATCAGAAGGTTTTTCCTAGATGTCGCTGTATGTACGTATTTGATTCTTTTTTTTCAATTTTTTTCTTCAGAACCCTTCACGGGTGAGTGCACAACAACTCACCGAAGTAAAGGACAAACAAACATTTATTTTATATAATATTTCCCGGCATGATCACAATAAGTCCTTCCTGAAAGTTTCGTCGCGATCGGTTGAGTAGTTTAGGAGCCTATAAGATCCGGACAAACCAACAAACCAACAAACAGACATTCATTTTTATATATATAGATAACAGACTAATATTTCTGCCAATTCATTTATTTTGAAGAATTCAGTTAGCTTATTTAAAAAAAACACTCAAGAAATGACAGTAAGCTTTCAGAAAATAGCTGAGATGTTTCTTAAAACTCCAATCTTCAACTGCTGAAAAAGGCAAAGGAATGAAGAATTCATCTTTGATATTTTTTTAAAATAAATTTCAATGTTTAATCTCTGAATCATTCGTTTACTGAAATAAAAAGCGATAATTGATATTACACTTGTATTGATCAGAAGATAACAGATTCAAGTCCATTTAACATTTCAGACCTGTCCTAGCCGTAGGGCTAAACTCTGAGGATAGCCTCTCAGAGGTTGAGAGTAACAAGCAGTTCTCAGATAAAACTTTTGTTGAAATAAACTCCATTAGGAGTCCATATGCTCCACATTATGAGAAAACATGGTTTAATTGAGAAACTTGGTTTAAATTTTCTTTGAATTTATAACAAGTGACTGTAGTGCCACATATTTTTTTTATTTAAACTGACAAAAGAAAGGTTTCGTTTATACCCACACAAAAAAGTTTATGTCAATAACCAATTCTGATTTGCCCTTTTGTACTCAGTAGTATGGTATGCTTTATACCAGTGGTGGCCAACCAGTGGCCGGTGAGAAAATTTTGCTTGCTGTAGCAACGTCATTGGAGCAAAGAATCCATCCATTTATTTCATGCATACAGCAACAAATATAACAATAATTATTTTTTTATAATTAAACAAAAGTTACTCCCATTAAAAAATTCAACTTTTATGATCGTTATATATGCATGCACTGTTTTTTAATGTCAGTGGTAAGCGGGATTAGAAAATTTTTAATTCAGTCGTCTGTGAGGTCCGAAATCGATCGCTGCTTTAGACGTGTTCAATTTTAACGGAAAAAAAACGGATTTGTTTCGATATTATCATGATAACCATGCATAAGGATGAGAGGTTGGATAATTTAAAAAATTGAACAAATTGGACACATTCAGTTTACAAGTCACTTACTTACAACAAAACAATGTTGAGTGCTAATCAATGCCATATTTTGGATGTAAACCTCGGTTAAAGTTGGAAGCTACATGGTAACATCGTATACAACCGCCTTGTAAGTTAAAATTCGGTTCCATGGCCAAACAGAACAGGAATAAACAATACATGATTAAACAGAAAATCATTAAACAGAACATTCTAAACATAGCATGCTAAATAGAATATGATTAAAATGAACAGGATAAAACAGAACAATATGAACACAATATTTTTGTCTTGTACAGAATGCATACCAAATACAATGCTCCTATAACTTATTTTTGCAGCGTGCTATTCGAAACCATGTTAAAGTACTTATGAATTTTTGTTTCTGTTGCAAATTTTTTAAATCACAATATTACATCTACCCCATATTTTGTTCAAGCACAATTTTCTCAACGATATTTTGGATCAAATACGAAAATAGCTTGGTATGGAAATCTATACGATAGGATTTGTATTTTTTTCAGAATGTATGTAATTACCTGAACACTACAGAAATAGCACTGTATGTGACAGTGTTATGGCGGGGAACTGTAACACAAACCTTTTGATTAAGACTTAAAAACAAAATAAAGAAGACAAAAACCACAAGTGTGACTGATTGTCCAAATTCCATCTTTTGTCACTTTTAAGGTGTTAACCGTCAATTCTTGATGGAAAATTAATGTTTTTAAAATAAAAAACACAATTTATTTTTTTACTACTTCCATATTTTTATAATGATCATGACCAGTTTCGTTCATCACGAGTATTATCAAAAGATAAAATATAAATCTCAACATAGCTATTCATATGAAGTATTTATAAAAAATATTGATTTTTTCCAATCTTTTGGTTAAAAAAATCTCTGCTAGGTATGATTTTATGCTAATCTATATGTGGTTTTAAAATACATCCGTGGGACGATGACAGTAATGGGTGAAACCAAAGCAAAAGATTGTGGCAAGATAAATTTTGTAAAATTACCATAAAAACAAAATTGTTTACAATCTTTTTCTTTACAAACAAAAGTAATCCTTATTCTACAGAATTCAGTTTTCTTTATCTATATTCAGGCCCGATATAAGTAAACTAGTTTGTTTTTTTCATAGCTAAAAGGACGGCTTCCTCTTTCGCAATGTTTAATGTTTGGAGAAGTTAACATTGCACGCTTCCTCGTACTATTTGGATTGTTTAAAATAAAACTAGATAATTAATTGATGGGCCTAAGGCAAAATCGCGAGAATATTAATGACCGATCAACAAAATAATAGCTTTACATTTGGTTCGCGAGTTTTCATGAATTCATTATAAATCCAATATTCGATATTTAAAAATAATTCACAAATCGAGATTCTTGTTATTTTTGCACAAGTATTCACTTATATTTATTTATTCTTTGATTGTAAAGAAACGAATGTACAAATGATAACGAAACGCGAAACGTCCTTGCGATCCAATTTGGGAGAAAAACTACACTTAATTGCAATAAGGTGTAAATTTTCTACACATACAAAAATATCCTTCACATTATCAAGGTGAAAAAATTCGCAAATTTTTATTTATACTAGACAAGAAAAAAAGCTTATAATGACAGAATAAAAAGGTTTGTACATTAAGTTGCATATCTTTAAGAGTTGTTGCGTTGTAGACATACATAATTAGCGTGTTTAGAATCGCAAAATATCTTTTACGATAAGTCTAGGTCGAATTGTGAATGAATGAAATCGGCTCTCTCATTGATTCGATCTGCTTCTCGTGCATTATATACCTACGTACCATCACATTCGCCCCGTTTAAACGCGTCTAATCCAAATAAACGGAGAGATATAAGGACAAATTAAACGTTAACAATGCACAATTAGCATTAATTAAACCGGGCATCCGGATAAAGCGTTTATCAAATGATCATACAATGCAACACAAAAAATGGCTGGGACCCTGCCTACTACAAAAGGTACAACGGAATCATGACAGTTTATAGATCGGTGAACTATGTACTCACTCCTCATATGCCTCTGTCATGGTTCGACACGTCAAATATCCTAGATTTTGCCCGCCGCCTCCTCACTAATTTCACCATTTTTAAAGCATAAATACATCAGTTTTCACTTTCAGAATGTTAAGTCGCTTTCGGCCCTTTGTCGGGCCGCACCGCGCACGCGTCGGTTAACAGCCTGGTGGCCTCTATTCAATGAAAATCCACAAGTTTCATCCCGAGCCGTCCATATTGAGATTGTTCATTTTTCAGTTCCACTGTTCCATCTGCAACATTGCTGTCATTGGTCGCGCTGTCATTGGCTATACATGATCACATTGACACTACTAGAACCTATGATAATGTCGCATCTGTAGCACTCAACTGTAATCAAAATCACATCACGCATCTCGTATACTCTTTTATTTACATTAAAATTAATTTCATTACACTTCGTATTAGAAAAAAATAACAAGTTACTTCTGAGACTATTTAAAAGTAATTATTTTCCACGTTTTGTTAGCAAACTTTGATTGGAAAAAATCAAAAACAGTTCTTGTTAGATTCTAATTTAAGGCTATTTTCATAAATCAATAAAATTTTTGGGATATCGCAATTGTTTCAGCATTATTCATAGAAAATTAAGAATTATAAAAAAACATTTCACGATAACAACAAAAAACATTTCCAGTTTGACTTATAATAAGATAATAACAATTATCTTTATCATAAAAAAAAATAAAACATGTTAATTTTGCAACTGAATGAAAGAATATTGAATTATTGAAAGCATTCAAACTATTTATATGTGGTAGCCGGACTCAAAAACATATCGACATGTTTTGTTGACGAGCAAACATTGCGCGCGCCGATTTGCAAAGCCTTCACCCCGAGGACAATGTCAAACGAACGAAGCTTGAACCAAACCCAGCTTCATTCTTATCGAGGAGCGGGTACATTCAAAGATGTACTTGGTAGGCCTCCCTATGACGGTATAATTTCGAAACTAGGTCATTTCAACCCATTATGAAATCCCCTACCACCTCGTGCACTGCATTCATGAATTCATGTACCTATCTCGATCAATCCAGGTTTTACATACTTACACCGGGGCAGCGGCATTCAATTGTAGGCCCCGAAAATACAAAACATTGAACCAAAGTTATTGAACTAAATTCGTTGTAATTATGCTTAAATCCGTAACAATTCAGTAATGTCGTTTTATATTTACAAATTTACAATCTTCTATAAAAAGAAATATTTTTCGCGAACTTCTTCTATGTCCTAACTCTTAATGTATGGCGTTATACACCAGATAAAAAACAGTTTGTCAGAAGTATGTAGGTATCATCTCTAAGTCGACATGCCTATGACTCTAGAAATAAAAAGGTTTGTTTACCTATATATATAATATTTGCATCTTCCTATATTATCTATTAATCGTGAAATAGTTCTCCATCGTATATATCTAAGTTATAAGTATTAAAGTTACGAACATAATGATGAAAAGATGAGCATTAATTAAATACTATAATATGTTTTCGGAATATTATTAGATATACCTAACTGCAAAGTTGAACTTGTTTAATGATTTATGGCTTTTTTTCACATGAAGTAAAAAACATTTGTCTTTTGTTGCGAAATCTTATAAGACTATTGTGAGTTACCTTCCATAAAATTATGCATTTTGTGCCCCCATCTAAGTTCTTGTTAGTGAAGACTCACATAAATTTACACTATTACTAAACTTTGCAATCGGATAAGACAACTAATAGATCTATTTAAGCTATATGACACGCCCTATGTAAAGAAGTATAATACCTAGGTACTTTAACTGCATTTTTGACGATTCTGAATAATTTATCGTATAATTTATTAGCTTAAATGTAGATAATATAACCATACATTGAGTAGGTATTTCATAAAAAAATAAATTTATGAAAGATAGGTGAAAAATACAACAATAATTGTATTTAGAGTTACGTTTCCAAACTCACGACAAAAAATGAATTATTTCTTCTGAAACTTGATACTTCATGAATGGTGTGAAATATTGTTGTCAGTTTGTACTACAACCATAAAATGGAACCAAAGGAGAGGGGCATTGGTGCGAACCTTTCATGAATTAAATTAATTAGTTACTGAAGCGAAATATAAAAAAATGCTAACTAAAAAGTGACAATTTGTACATCGACAATCCATAAACATCAGTGCAGTGTCACTTTCTTCATAGGTTGCTGTCTCGGATGGACCCATTTCCTCGTCAATGAATGAAATAAAAAACATAGTTCTTGACTTTCGTAGAGTGTGGTTTTTTCAATATTGTCCGTATTTTTAGCTACATTAAATTTGTCAAATGCCTGAAGATTTTCTGATCACAGCCGAGTTATCAATGGTCTTGTTCAATACACATTTGCATTTTCAAAGGTTCGGTTCCCAGAACGTGAACTGTTACAGATTTTTTGTCCGATTTATGATTAGCATCCAAGGGCACGAGTTTCGAGATGTTTTTAAACCCCCCCCCCCCCACCGAACCCTTAACCGATCTGGATAACGAAGCGTAGATATTGATTAGTTTACTATTAGTTCTTTCTTAATTAACCTCTCCAAAGAGAGGTGTTGAACGATCGACTTAGAGCCAGTTTTCGTAAAACTACGTGCGTTGAGATGCCTCCATAAATATTGGGTGCGGAAAAGGCAAACAAAAATATTTAATTCACTTCTTTAAAGCCATGCCATCTTCTATTGTGTTAAATTCATTTCAATTGCCAGTAATTCCATACTCGTTTGAAAGAACCGATAAGAATGGGGTAGTACACAATCTATATATATACATCATTATTTTGTTTGTTTATATTTCTATAAATCCACAGTATGTACAATTATTTTATTTTCCAGGTAGGTTTCACGATTTTATTACGGTCTTTTGCAATAATAAAACCTTTATCGATCCAGCGGCGAAAATGCCGCTCGATGAATACCTCTGTCTATTGACGTAGGCATCTGGAATACGCAAACTTGCAATATGCCGTGACGTAGGAGGTTATACTTATCCATTGAAAAAAATAACTAGGTCAATAAACTCGCTCCCAGCTGAAATTGGGAAGCTACCTACCCAGTATGCCGTGACCTAACTTACCTAGCTGCCTCCGTAATAATAATTATTAATAAACCGAGGAATAATCAAAAAGCTATTACTTTATTGATTACTTTTGTGCTATTTATAGATTTTTGATTTTGTAATTTTCATTTAATGAGCTAGTCCCGTATTATAAAATCGATTATCTTTGAGAAGGTATAAAAACGGTGTTCAAATACGTATGCAAAAAGCTTGTTTTATTCGTCTTTTTAAACCTTTTTTCCTGTTGTACAAAAAATAATATTTACTAAAAAGAAGCTTGTGTTCACAGTCGTAGCAGGGGCGTCATTTGGTAGGCATTTACCCCACCTGAATTTGAATAAATAGATATATAGAAAATCAAAAATAAATTAAGAAGGGAAAAAGAAATCCCGTGCCCCCCCCCCACTGAAAAATCTGAAATGACGTCCCTGTGTCGTGGCCACGGCGGATTCAGGGTTAATGGTAACCACTGTGAAAATGTATTTGTTTTTTTACCCATTCCCTCTTTTCTACATTTGTACAATGTTACATAAAAAAGAGAAAATAAAATATATAATTATATTATGTATATTTACCAGTTCTCTCACAGTGCTGTAGTTTTATGTTTACACGATATTAACCTTCCATTATTGATTATGGCTAATATTCCACAAAGATTTTTTAAAAAATCAGCAACAAAAAAAACGCAATATGGTCGAAAGTCAAAATTACACCATGTATATTTAAATATACATAAATGCCCATTTAACGGGGATGAGAAGAGGGGGATAGAAGGGGCAGGAGTCATGGGTCTCACATTTGAAAAATTCTGCATGACTTGATCTACGAATAACAATTTTCGTAAATGTTGTAAATATTTTTTCAGCCTTCTGGAAATTTCCCAGATGGCCCATTTTCACTATAAATATTTTTACACCACCTTTCTTCAATTTTCAACAATTCCATGTCAAAGAAAATACTGAAATTTATAGTACCTATAAATATTCAAGAAACACCTTAGGCTCTCTAGGTATCCCAACACAGAATATATGTAGCTGGACCGTCAAAAGCCGGTGCAACCTCCAAATGTAAAAGTTTTATTTTTTCTCTTCACTATTAGTTCAATTATATTTATAATTTTTTTTTCAACATATTCCTGTTGTATTTTTATCATTTCATTGAAAATTAACATTAATACAGAGGGCTCTCTTTTAACTATGCAACTCCCCGTGGAGTGCGCCTCGATAGTATCGGTGGCTCCACAAATGAAAAAAATATTATAAGAGTAAATTTTAGTTCATAAATAAATAAATATAATGGAACATGTATTTTGAAATTAACAAAACAAATAGTCAAATAGCAAAACAAGATACATATTTTAAAATTATTGTCACATGAGATACACTTTTTATTAAGTAAAAAAAGAATTTCATGTAATAGTTAATACATGCAGGCTTAAAATGATAACACTCATAGGTGGTAAAGCTCTTTTTGGGTCCTTCTGCAAAATTTCCGATGGACCTCGGTAAATGTATGTAATGCTTGCCTTTTTTTAACAGTAACTCTCTTGAAAACCATATAAAAATTGCTTCCAAATGCCCTTCAAGCTCTCCCACACGGTGGACCTGTACACTTACCAATTACGTCACTTGTAATGTAAGGCATGCGTATCGATTGTTTCTTCACATACAATCCACAAATAAAAATATTTTATAAATAAAAGAATTCAAATAAAAAAGCTTTCAGTAGAAGGTATACATATTTTATTGTAGTGTAAAAATATAACAACTCTCTTTATATAGAAATTTAAATAAAATAATCAAACAAATTATTCAACAATTCATTTCTAAGGTATGTTGTTGAAATAATACATACCTTATCAATCAAACATCTTTCCGAATAACACACTTATTCATTATATTTAGATATTGAAAAGACAGTTATATTTCAAATACTAGATTTTATTTTAAGACAAGGACTAGCTTTTCTTAGCAAGTTTAATTTAATTATACAAAAATATAATAAATGTTGTGCCTAGAACTATTTCGAATGATTTGTCAGTGAATCAGAGTAAAAGTACATTTAAAAAAGAATATTCGCATGGCAATCATTTAAGCCCTTCAGTCCTGAACAATTTTGCGACATAACGTTAATTTCTATTATACTGAAATGAACAGTGATGTGAATATCACAGAACTGCAACCAAAGAGCTAAAGAACTTATTGATAATTAATTATAATTATGTATAAATTAATATCCTCTTTTGAATACTTTCTTATTTCGCAAAGCCAGTCCATGGTGTTAAATAAAATATATATCATAAATTTACATGTGTTTTCAGTTTATCTTATACAACTTTAATAAGAAACAATGTAAAATGTAATATTTATTTACAAATAAAACAACGAATTTCAGGACGAAGCTACATCTCATTATTTATTGACCGACATTTTATTGAAATGTAATGTGCTGTGTTGTATTGAGTTTTTCTTAGCTCTGCTACATCGTTCACAATAATTATCATTATATTAATATTTCATGGTATGTTACATATATTGAAATCATTGACGGATATATTATGTTTTTAATATATAATCATAGTCGTTCATAAATAGATATATGTATAAATGCGATAAAATTTATTAATCTCTTCTATGGTAAGCATGCGACATATGAAGTCTGATGTGAAATGTCAATGCACGGACAAAGTAAATTATGAAAGGAGACAAACAGATTTTAACCGACAGCAAACGCAAATCAAAGATTAAATTGCTTATATTGTCATCGGTGATCATCGCTGAAACTTACTGAATAAACAAAGAAATATTCACATAGCTATGAATATCAAACAGCAGTTGAATATTCTGAACATGTAGAATTATTGAAAAGACAGCGTATGAGATTTTTATTTATAATTTTGAGAATACTGGCTTATCTCCCTTGGTGGCTTGCGCCATGCACGCATTGATGAAGTCTTCGCTTTGCAGGAACGATTGGTTTTGAAGTGCCTGAAACGAAATCAAAAAATGAGTTGATAAAACTTAATTCACTAGTTGAAATACATTGAATATTCGACATTCTCAAATATTGAAATTATTTGATATGGAGTGAATAATATAAATGCCCATCACAAAGGTACATTTCAAACTTTTTGGGGCCCAAACAATCGACCGACTCTCGAGTTACTTCCAACTAAAGCATTGTACATTGACATCAAAGTTTTAACTCCCAAAAAGACCCAGGTAGTATGGAGGACTCGTAATGCTTTATTGCAGGTATGTGATTATTGAATCTTTATCGTTATCCACGATTCATTTGCACCATATGAATTTCTTAAGGGGAAAAAATACTTACAATATAGTCGAGTCCTTCCTGATTTGTGCGGTCCAGGGAGTACACCAGTGTCTGCTTTGTAGTTTGAACGGCTACCGGACTCTTGTTGGCTATATCGTCGGCTACTTCAAATGCGCCCTTCATTAAACTAAACGTTTAAAACCATCTTATAATTTCATACCATATTTTTTGTAAATGATACCAAATAAAAAGAACCATGTATGTAGTCGAAGATCGAGCCCAATTTATAATACATAACAACTTCAATTACAATTTGTTTTTAAATAATTTTCACCTACACCACGAAGACTAATTCTTTTTTACCTTTCTTTATCTTCGTAGACTCTGTTAACAAGTCCGCTGCTCATGGCTTCATCAGATTTCATCTTTCTCGCCGTATAGCAGAGTTCTCTCACCAATGACATGTTTCCAAGCACCTGTAAATTTTATAAAATTAATTAAAATATAAACGGAAAATCCACTTCAATGGAAATTTCAAAGTTATTTTTACTCCGAGGCAATAAACGTGTCACATTTAATAACACAACCAGTGGAATAACAAAGTTATGAATTTCCATAATGTTACCGCCAAATCCATCGAGAATATTAAAATATATTACATCATTAAATGATTTGCACACACCTTTGGCAATCTTTGCAGAGTTCCAACGTCTGCCGCTAATCCAATTTCAACTTCCTTTACTTGGAACCATGCGTCCT
This sequence comes from Himalopsyche phryganea, assembly GCA_022494535.1. Lineage (NCBI taxonomy): Eukaryota > Metazoa > Arthropoda > Insecta > Trichoptera > Rhyacophilidae > Himalopsyche > Himalopsyche phryganea. The sequence goes on along the minus strand of JAGVSL010000095.1, from coordinate 306,501 downwards.
TGGTGCAATACCTGCAATTAATAGCGAACAACTCAGAAGGAATTTCAAAGTGGGTACTCGAGAAAAGATAACAAATACCGTGTGAATACTAGCCTTATGTCAGCTGCGGTGATGAGATCTACTCCAGCACCGACACATGCGCTGTGTACTGCCGAAATGATTGGTTTCACGCATGTCTCAAGGGACGAAATACTGTCTTGGTAACTTTTTATCTTTTTTATAAGGTGACGACACTTTCTGGCGATGTCATCGTATTCTGCCAAATCTTGACCGGTCTTCATCATGTCTTTGAAGTCTAGACCTGAGATTTATGTGGATGATTACATATTGATTTAAATCCAATTTACACATAAAATCTGCTTATTATTAATGAGAAAAGCTGAAAAAAGTAAAATAAAATCATCTTGTTTACTTTTCAGAATAAACATAGATGTGTTCCTGATAATTATTTACTTAAATAATTAACTAGCAGAAACTCTTACTGAAAAGATTGCATTTAGACATCAATTTCAAAGTATGTTGATAGCCCCTACATAATAATTTTCATCATTTAAATGAATATTTTAAGAGGAATAGTTTAATATGATAAAATAACAAAGTATTAAGTTCTACAAAATTTTTATCAGGTGGTTGATAGCTATTTCGGCTTTACACAGAACTGGTTCTGACGATGGGCGTAAATTCGAAATAGCTATCAACTACCTGATAAAAATTTTGTAGAACTAAATACTTCGTTATTTCATCCTATTACAATGGAGTTCTACCAAGTAAATGCCAATTCAATTAAGGAATAGTTTAAATATTAATTTAAGTCAAGGCCTCTATGATACTATCATAAAACAGCAATATACGATTTAAAATCATTAATAATCTAATCCTTTGTTATTGTAAATAGACATAAGATTAGATTACAATCTATTTAATACAACGTCCACATATATTTTTGTAGTAAAAATTACTGATAATTACGAAATGGAATGACAACGTTGTGGTTATCATTGAATATTATATGGTTGACTTCCAGTCCCTAGAAACTTCACATAGGCCATCCGTGACAGTTTTATATCTCGAACAAGCTCACTTTTCTCATAAAGTTTGTAAATCGATTGAATTTGAATTGATTGGTAAATAGAAAAACATAAGTTAGTCAGCAATATATTTCATATTTTTTTTTTACTTATTACCTGCCGTGAAATGCTTTCCGGAACCAGATAAAACGACCACTCTGCAATCTGCATTGTCACTCAGTTCATTGAAACATTTTCCAAGCTCTCTAAAATTTTATAAACAAATCAATTAGAATTTTAGCTTAGTCAAGATGGCGAGAGGACCAGAGGGATCAACATCTGTGAAGCTAAGGGCACAAGATGACTGAGTCCAAGGCTATCGCCAATATAGTTCAGTATGCGAAAAGATAGTATGCTTACGTCCACATTGGTATATTGAAAGCGTTGAAATTTTTGGGTCTGTTGAGTTCCACATGATATACAAATGGTTTCGGCACAGTGATGGCCAACGTTTCAAAGCTGGACATACCGGTAGCTGAAGAATAGTTTGCTTTTAACGCAGCGGATATACCTAAAAATATATAAATGCTTGAATAACAGTTGCTTTTTATGATCTGTTGTAATAAATACAGAGTTCGATTTCGTTAAAACAAACCATGATAGCGGTAAACGGATAGGTGTTGTGTAATTTTTGTATGTAATAAATGTATAAATTTCTATAAAAACGTTTTCTTACCGCTAAGGCAGTTCTTCGAAATTCGACTAGCATTGCTAATAGCAGGTGAAAACATTTCGACAAAGCCTACCGATCTTTCAATAAAAAAAAAGCTAAACCGGTAATAATTATTATTACAAGCCAAAGTTCACAATTCACAATATTATTGTAAGCGAACTACTTTCAAGTGCCTCGACCATAGACATAATACCATAAAGATAGTATATTACTTTATGCCATAAAGTAATAAACTATTCATAATACAAAGAGGATACCTATACCCTGGCGAAATGACACTTCATAGAATAGTTGCCAGTACTTATATTATACCCATATGGGAAAGAGGGCTGCTTTGAACAGTGGCAGCTGTTGTAAATAAAAACAACTATTTTTGGTATTATTATTATGGTCTGCTTTATGCCTACTTCACCATACTAAAACACTATTCATACCTTTTTTTACTTCCTCTATTTTCCTACCGCTTACTCAACATAATAGTTTCAGTGGGAAAATAGAAGTAGGAAAAAAAATAATGTTTTAGTATGGTAAAGCACACTATTTATACCAAAATCGTTTAGTTTTTATTTCGCACCTCCCTTGGAAGGCGCTCCTCCCCGGTGGGAAACCACTGTTCTAGCATAAAAAAACTCAAATAATTCAGTGCTGCAAGTATCATAATACTATTTGCACTATAATTCAAATATATAGAATGCGGTTATATCTCGAAAAATTGCATTGAATGTATTTCGGTCGCTCAGCTTTATTATTATTATAATATATTAAAAAAACCAAATTTCATAAAAAAAAATACTTACTTATCAAAAACTTACAGTGGCGAATATCTGACGAACTTCTAGCTTTTTTCTTCGATATTGATTGGTTCCATATAATTATTGATTGAATTGGCATTAACTCGGTGGAATTCCATATTAATTGAATAAAATATCAAGTATTCACTTACAAAACATTTTATTTTATCCTATTATTTCCACATATTTACATTACAAAGTTTATAAGCACCGAGTAACTAAATAATATGCAGCAAAACCAACATAAAATTATTGTTATATTATATATTAAATAATATGTATTATTGTGTCTGCCATCAGTTAAATTTAATTTTCAGATTCTTTATATTTCGAGATCCAGGATAGAGACCCTCACCTTATACAGTCTGAAAGTACTTACTTACCGTAATTTTCAAACAATCCCTATCTCAATAAATCAAAACATTCAAACATAATTTATTTAGGCTTATAGATGTTTATTTAACAGAGTGGTCTCCAAACTCAATAAGAATGTGAGCTACTTATACATATTCCTTCTTTATATTTTTTTATGATCGTCCTTTATCGTACCATACATAATATTATTATATTCCCTATAATAAATTAGGACATCCCACTTCCAATAAAACATGAAATGCATAGGTACTTTAATTATTTGTTTATAAACAAAATAACAATATCTTGAAATAAGTGTGAATAAGAGTAAAAATAATTAGTGAAAAGAGTGGCATTCACTTTCCTCCACAATTTTTTCAATTCCCGGTGAGTACCTTGTCACTCCCATCCGATTGCAATTATCTACATGTACACCTGTGACTTTTTTTCTATGTTTACTTTTAACCACTTTCATAGTGGAAAACGTTGATTCACATAAATAGGTAGGTAGAACAAAACAATGCCTTCATTTTGAGCGCAATTCGAACTAAAATTGAAGATTATTCTGTTTGGACGAAAGGCCATACAGATTCTACAATTGAGGCAACAATCTTAAGCAAACAAATCACATTAAAATTCTATTAATTTCATTTTTGATGAAGGACCATCTTCTTGAAAATGTTCGACGATACATGATAAAATGAGGCACCCAGTATCAAAGTTAGCTAAACGTACCCTTGCAGTTTTTTCAGGAGGAAGGAAATTCTGTTGCTAAATTTTGAGAATGAATATTTAGGTGAAATATTTTCCACAAGATACTAAAACCCATCAGGAATATTTAAAAACGAAAAAAATTGCATTTAACTTTATTATTAAGGCTCTAACATGAGGTGCAAATATGCTTTTGGCGTTTTGATAGTGAGTTTTTTCCTTTGGCTGTTTTTGATAGAAAGCGATGAGCTTTTGGCCTTTTTTGATATTAAATGAAAGGAAAAAAAATAGCCAAGGCATATTGAGGAAGATCATTATGTTTATCATATAAAAAAAGATCATCATGTTTATCATATAAAAAAATATGTCACTCAAACAAATAACCACCCAAAAATAGACATTATAATTTCACAAAAAAATCATTCATTTTTTTTATAGAAGAAAATAAAATTATTGAAACAACAGTTATTAATGATTTTTATTTTTTATTTCAGACTATAACATGGGGTACACTTCACAATCATTATCAAGTTTTATTAGGTTTTTTGAGATTTATTGTTGACGTAGGGTGGGGTATATCGGTCTGTTTGGTTTAGTGGTAAGAGTTTTGCCAAAGCGATCAGGTGCGTCTGGGTAATAATCACAGCAGTGTCAATATTAAATTCAGATTTTTTCAATGCGATGTTGTGATGTTGTTTCTCCTCAAGTTGACCCGAAGTGACTTGTAGAAATTCTCATTTGGCTTATCTCATTTCGTCGGTGTCCGTGGCGCAGTTGGTAGTGTCGTTGGCTACGGTTAAGGATGTCTCGGGTTCAATTTCCGGTGTGGACAGTTTTCTTAAATTGAACTTTCAATCGATTTATGGATTTCTGTTCGTAGTTATGCATGTTTCCTCCCACCCATCCGATCCTCACGAAACGGGTCGTAACGAGAGCGAATAGCTAACCACTAGTCCTGTCATATCCCTCTTCCTATACCTACTCTCTTCGAAACAAGAGAGGTTGAGCAACTAACAAGCAGTTTTCCTAGAAAAAATTCTGTTGAGATACCTCTATTAAGAGGCCATATGCTTCACGTTGGGAGCGGACATGGTAAAAAAAATCTCATTTCATTTTTCAATTTCAAATAATTGGTGCATTGCCATTAACGGTAATGTCAAATATAAGTTTTAAATTTTACATATATAATTTTATATATGTAACTTTGGTTTATTTAGATTTTTGAAAAAGTGTTTTAATAGGGTTGGGAACTTTATATCTACAAGGTTTATGATTGTAAGTTAATTTTTATTTTTTTCATTTTTGCTGTCGACCATTCGGTGAGGATGGTGTTAGGGAATTTCAGACATCACAGAAATCCATAAATTGATTAAAAAATCAACTAATGAAACTGTCCGTACTGTTATTCTAACACGTGAATACCGCAACGAAGCCTACGACATTGACCACTCGACAATGGACCCGACAAGTGATCTGACAATGTTAGTTATAAATGTCTTTTTCTGTTGTAATGTAGTATCATGATTATAAACTCCAAACACAAAGTACACAAATGCTAATGTGAAGTGATTAAACTGTAAATACAGACGAGATTTCAATTGTCATTTTAAGATAAACCAAATGTCTAGAGAAAAAAAATTGAAATATATAGAATATTCATACTTTTGTCTTAACTGAGACACATGAAAAGTATGCACCCATTTCATTTCCATATTTAATAACGTAGTCTATATAGTTTTTTTATACTTGTAATTCACTTACTTCATTTCCGTTTGTTTTGCACATTTTTATAAATATTGGTCTCTTTTACTTTTTATAGTGGGACAAATTTCATAATCTTCCTTTTTGTCGTTTGATTTTTGAAGAATTATTATTTTTTAACCAAAAAATCAATAAAATACAACCAAAATATGAGAATTTACAAATTTTGTGAATCAAACGTGTATTTTGGCGGCCATATTAGATTTTTTAAATTCAAGGCCTGTGATTAGCTTGTCAGTCCTTCGGCCATTCATATTGAAACAATGGAACAAACTTTTAAAAATTTCAAAAACTTTGGCTGATTTTGATACTCAGGCAATTTTAAAAGTCGATTTAACGAAGGTTCTGGACGATTTTCATTCAATTTTTTTTGAGAATGGCAGCTATAGGTGCAAAGAATTTAATGTCATACAAAAGTAAAAAATGCTAAAAAGTGCCTTTGATACTGGGCGCCTCAAATATCCTACACAAACTACCAAAAATGCCACCTCGAGCTACCGGTAGCTCGCGAGCGACCGTTTGGCAATCACTGATTTGACATATTTCTTTGCTTAGTTAAAAAAAAGCATTTTATCATCTGTAATAGTAAGAGTATTTTTCTTTTGAAATAATAATAAAATAAATAATAATTTTAATTTCAATGTCATAAAGAGGGCTAACATAATTTTGCTTGTCAATTTTTTGAACTTTGACATAACAGCCACTACATATAGGTATAAGGGGTAAGGATAAGTATTGGGAGCATAAAGTAATATACTATTAATTGGGAGTTTGACTTTGAACAATTTCATCATCGTCTATGGTAAGTCCGTACGACATTTGTGTACAGTGTAAAATTAACAACTTTGAAATGAACCAGAACCATAACTTACGAGAAATTCTTCATGTTTAAAAGGTTCAATGTGATCAACTAATGATTTTGAATAATGTTATAAACAAATATCTTGTTTACCCGAGTGTTTAAATAAGTTAAGACCATATAAACAAAATTAGATGGCATTATACTTGGTAGGCAAAATAATCTCAGTTGACGGTAGGTACCTACCGTATTTTTCAGAAAATAAGTCATAGTCCGAAAATAAGCCCTAGTGTGATTTTCAGTATTTTTTGGAAAATAAGCTCCTTCAAAAATAAGCTAGGTACCTACCTACCTAATTACTATTGAAATTTAGTTACATGCGAGCATTATTCCTCTATATAACGAAAAAATATTTGATATAGGTAGGTACCTAATTGGTTAATGCTAGGGCCAACGCAATCTATTTTTTTTAAAGAACATTGCTGGTTTTTTCAATAATTCTTTTTTTTTTGCTGGTTGTTTTTTAATAACGATATTAATTTATTGTGTTTGAATATGAAATAAATCATTGCGCATGTGTTTTTATTATAAGCTATTCGAGATTTTATCACACTTGCAACTTTTCACTATTAAACTGAAATGAAGTGAATTTTGCATTATGGCTTCGGTGTGTATCTAAAATTTCTCGTATTATGGATTTGGGAGTCTATTTACTCTTGGATCAGTAGAATCTACCGATGTATTCCGGTAAAGCATGCTTGAATATACTTAAAACCTAGTTTTTCGCCGATAATTGTCGTAAGAACACTATTTATCAGTGTATTTGACAACACAATGGCGGAGTTTGCAGATCAACTGGCTACCACCGCTGGCGGCGTCGGTTGCAGAATAAGCGATACGGATTGGATGTGCACGGACGTCGCCTGCGGAAACATTAACTTTGCCCGACGCACAACTTGCAACAGATGCAATAAGGAGCGGGCCGATCTGAAGTTTATGTCCAAAAAGAAACTGACGACGGAAATCGGGAAGTCGGCCGCCGACAAATCTCGAGGTCTCTTCAGCGCAGACGATTGGCAATGTAACAAATGTGCTAATGTCAATTGGGCCAGACGGCAAACTTGCAATGTTTGCAACGCTCCCAAATTCGGAGAGGTATTGTCAATTGGAAGTTAACATTATTTCACCCCGGTTTGTAAATAATAATCGTCAGGCACTCGCCTTCAAAATCAATGATGAAAATACTATGACTTGCAACTTGTATCATTAATAATCAAACTTCTCTTGCACAATCAGACATCCACTAAGAAACACGACTAACTGTATAGAAGACTGGCACTATTATGCTAGGCTTAAAATATTAGTAATTTCAATCCCAGTTGAGATGAAGCTCGTATTTAAAATTATCTCCGATTTCCATCTGTTTGTAGAAATACGACACATAAAATTTTGAGTGATGTTACATAATTACTATTGAAGATTAAAATGGTCAAAACATATTGCAAGATAAGTAATAATAGTTGGGTACTTCCTGTATGTCTCGGCCGAGCGGTTACCCAAACCGAACACCCAAAATGATTCGATCTATTCTGTCAGTGTCCACGGGCTCGAATCCTATTACTTAAAAATTGATTTATAGAATTTTCTTCTAATTTTAAAGCATTTGTACATTTTGAATTTCAAAATTGAATCGATAGTAGTATTGCTAACTGCATACAGTATCAAAATATACACAACATATTAATTTGAGTGAAACTATAAACATTGTAAAAAAATTGTGGAAATACAGCATAATTACCGAGGGATTTTGACACAATTGCAGGTGGAGGCCCGCACGGGTTACGGGGGCGGTTACAACGAGCGAGGGACCGTGGAGTACCGCCCTCGGAGAGATTCCGACGAAGACGAGTATGACGAGTTCGGTCGCAGGAAGAAACGCAAGGGAAGAGATCGCGACCCCGCTGGCGCGCACTCATCTGACAAGGTTTGTCCGAGTGGTCTGCCTTTCTTTTTGTCACATTGTACTTCTCACGCTAGTGATAGCGCAACATCTCGGCGCTTTCTCTTTGTCATTCTACGTTTGCGCTCATAGCTAAGACAATCACTGCAACGAAGTGAAGAATGTATGATCATTTTAATAACACAGAATCGCACGTTTGCTTGGTTTATTTTTTTTGGCCTTTATGTGCACGCTTTCAAATCGATTTCAGAAATAGCCACTCCTTGTATAATATCATTGATTCACATTCAAATGAATGGACCGTTTTAGCGAACGGTTCTTCTGGATACACTAAGTAAAAACCGACTATCGCTCCCATCGATCGGAATCCACCCATTAAGGTCAGCTATGTTTATTTTAAGCCGCATCATTTTCACAAAATCATTTTTTAGTTTTAGTGAAGTTAGCGACTCTTTGGTGAAGTTCTGTAGTAAAAGTGAAAACAGGGTGATGAAATAAGACGTACAGTGTCGCTAATGAGATTCAGTAAATTTGGAAGCGGCGGAATGCGAAAATAGCCAGGGGACAGATATTGAATTGAAATAATGGAGAAATGCGGGAAACGGAAAACGAAAGGGAATCGTACTAAAGCGCGGTTCATTTTTCACCCGCAGGTGGGCGCCCCTCCCGAGACGGGCCGCAAGCGCAGCCTCAGCGAAAGCAGCAACCTGCCGGCGCCCACCGCCGCTCACCGGACGCTCAAGTGGATCCGGGGTCTAGCGGGAGAGGGAATTTCAAGACCGGCCGTGAGCCCCGACTCGGATCTGGGCGATGACGCGGGACCAGTTTGCCGTCCCGTCGCTCCTCCCCGTGTCAATCCCGACGGAAGATCGGACGCCGTGTCAGCCCTGCAGACCGATGTTAAAATTCATGCACCTGGCGATGTCGCGTCGGATGCCGTCCTCATCGCCAGACCGGACGCTCGCCTCAACGGGCTGGTGGGCATTCAAATGCCAACTAAACCGTCGACCCGAATCGCCGAACCCGTTGTGCATCACTCCGGAGGAGCCGTAGTGCATCGAGGTATCAGAAGGGAATACAACTGTAACCCTGGACGGGATGCGTTGCCGGATATCAGGCCGGCGGGTCGCTCGCATAATCGTTATCCTTATGGTCGTTTCAATGGCGCTTATGTTAAACCTAGAGCCCGCACTCTTTCCAGGGCGGAGTCCCTTGAGACCGTCGGTGTTGAACGTTCCAGATTCATAGCTGACAGGCGCGATCGTCCCCCGTCCGGGGACAGGTCTGTCGATAACAAAAAGGTTCTGTCCAGTCGCGACTCCGTAGATACTCCTGCTCTATTTCCTGCCATCGAAAGAGGTCCGCTTCCCGCTGCTGCAAGAAATCGGGAATACACAAGGTATAAAAATCCTTCTTTCGAAAGAGGACAGTACATCTCGTTGGAGAAAAATCCTCGCCGTGGCGACGCCGGCAGGGATTGTATCATGGAAAACCAGGTGTCTTCGACCAACGAAATCAAATATCACTTCAAAGGCAGAACGGCCGATGAAAGTTTTGAAGTGACTTACTCCCTCGAAGAGAGGGTGTGGGCCGCAGCGTGTGCCATAGCCCATCGCAGTTGCAAAGCTGCCGCAGAAATGTTTCAGAGCACCTACGACAAGCCCGCGCCTGATTTCAAAACGGTATTCGCTTGGCGACAGCGGCTCTTGACCACCGGTTGCCTGGTCGATTCTCACATCCCCAAAGATGATCCCCGTCCCCGGGTTGACGCGTCTGAAAAAATCGGCAAACGATGGAGGCTCAGGAAGAAACGATTATATATGCATCCGAAAGAGTCATCGGACACCAGTGAGGATGAACCTGTTACTTATAAACACAAACAGTTACCGGGGAGGAATGAGACCTATCCTCAGGAAGAAATCATTATTATCAACAGTCCCGAATCTGACAGTGTGAATAAAAATAAAAACCGGATTGCGCATGAGAAATACGTAGATCCCAAGGAAAACTTGGACGCCGTGTCTGCCTATCGCAGCAGCAGTAGTCAGACGACCAGAATCAATCCAAATGATAAAAGAAAAAGTATCGATTGCCCTCTAACAGATGGAACGAGATCCATCACTCCTGAATTGATGACCACTCGCATGGATCTCGCAAGATTCGGCTCGCCGGTCAAGCCTGTGAGTCCTCCGATGACCTTTCATGATGACATATACTTTGAAGATGACGCTCCTCAGAAAACTTGCGAAAAGAACCTGGAACCGGATAACCCCACGCGATTTGCGGTTCCTGATGTTCCCAAACTTACGACAAAAGCAATCCGATCATTGAATGCCTCTAATGATTGTATCAACAAAAGCTATCTAGAAGATATCATGTCCGAGAGTGAACTTCACAGCAGTGACGGGGTGCAATCTGAAAATGATTCCTGCGATCGTGCATTGAGCGAACGCAACCCCAATTCTGACAAGAGCGCAGCATCAGTTTCACCCGCCCCTCTGATCTCCAATGACATGTCTGACCACGGACCGTCTGAAATATTCCACAAAAGCGATACAGTTGACGCTGTCGGAAACGATGAGGACAATCGCTACTCCCCAAGTAAAGTCACTCAGCAAAATACGGGAATCGCTAATATTGAATCCGACAATTTGTCTGTCAATATTAAATTTGACGAACAGCAGAATGGGTGCGCCAAAAATTTCAGTTCCGCCATGCGTCGCATCTATGAGAGAATGTCCACGGAGGAAAAGGAGAAGGGGGGAGAGATCGAGAGCGCTCTAGAATACGTGCCGACGAAAATCGATCCCGCCATGGCAAAACGGAACCACCAGATGTTCAAATCTGACAATATTATGATTGAAAGTATACATGATATCTGGCCGGACAACGGCTCCAGTAAAGGTTCGATCGGGAAAGAAGTTTTAAGTAATGAATCGACCGTGCGAGAGGAGAGCGCCGGGAAGGCGAATCCGGTCAAATCTAATAATGCGGCATCACTCTTTGCGGACTATTTGCCCGACGAGGACGCGTTGTACAGAGACACTTCCAATGAAGAATTTTCTGACAATTTAAAGACACCGCCGGTTGCTCCAATCATCGGCTCGATATTTGCACACGTTGATGAACCGCATGAACCGGCAGCTCATAATCCCGATGACAGTGTCAAGAGCACTGTCGCTGACAGTCTAAACACTCTGGTCAATTTCAACTTTGCCACGGTGAACGCGGAACAGCTGGCCTTGGCCTTGAAAAATATACAAGACATGTTGGTCTCGAAAGAAATTCTCGATAAAACAATTAATGAAGCAGAACAAAATTCTGAAAATTATCAATGTAGAGCACAACGGTGCGAAGGAATCTCAACCTTTAAATGAGAATGAAACTCAGTCATCGGATGCTGACAACAAAAATAAAAATATTCCATTCTTAGATGACATGTTTTATCCGGGCTCACCGGTTGTACACGGCTCTCAAGAAACCGGAGACTCCGCCAAGGATCGCAGTCCTACTGCGCTAAAGTCTGTCGATTTCAATCCTGATGTGAATTTGGACGATATGTTGGAGTGTCCGACGCAGGTGAAGAAGCCAATATCGATATCCGGATTTCAAAGTTTTGCAATTCCGAAGCCGATCATGTTAAATAGATTGAAGAGTTTGACTCGGTTGAAGGAAGTCAGCAGTGCTGTCGCTGATAATGACGATTCCAATATGAAGACTGATGTTAAGATAAAGAGGAAACGTAAGGTACGGTTTTGCTCAACTTTCTCTCTATGTAGACTTCTTACTAATAAGGCAGAGGCGTAATTACATTAAAAGTAAATGTATTTTTGTGAATATCGCTAGAAAATAATTGTGAGTGATATCTCTTTTTTTCATTCCAGAGAGTCAAATCTAATGACGCAGATAAAAATGAATTAGAGAGAGAACAGGAGGAGGAGGACGAAGAAGAATCGGGTGACGATGAAGATCTCTCCAAGTATGACCTCTGTGGCAGCGAGGATGAAAATGATGACCAACAGAAAAAGATAGATACCGGTTGGTGTTCTCGCATTATACCAATAATTAATAATGTTGATTTAACGATTCATAAATCCTGTATCATATATTTACTTTAAACTCGGTCATCAGTTCAAAATCATTTTCAAAATGAATGTCGCCAGCTTCTTTCTTGTATTGAATAGCTTGTAAGTAATAGGTTTTGATTGTAGGTGGGAATGTGGAATCATCACTCAGCAATAAAAGCGTACCTGAGAAAAATGATAACCAAAGAAGAGAGAAATCTAGATCGCCCGTTAGAAATCAGGGCGGTGATCAACCCAGAAAAAGGTATTTTTCATATTATGCTTTCAATTTTGACAAAATTGTACTTTTATCATGAACACATACTCTTAATTCTTGATGGAAAGGCATTGTATTTTTAAAAAATAAAACAATTGGTTTTGTATAAGTCGTTCTGTCATAAGTTGATAGTCCTGATCATTATAAAAATGTGGAAGTAGTACAAAACTTATTGTATTTTGAACAAAAAGGCAAAACTGATTTCAGACAGTTTTATAAAAATAAATTTGCCTAAATCCTAATCTCTAAATCGGGTAGTGGTTTTTTTTTAAATTAAAAGTGTATCGACGATGCGAACAGCTCCTGACATACTTTAAGAAGCTTGAATTGAACAGATCTCCCGATGACAGCGGGTCGAGCTCATCGAGGAGGTCTTCTTCCAGCAGCTCCAGCTCGTCGGCATCTAGTTCGGGGAGACCACCCAAAAACAGGTGATTTCTCATGAAAACGTGTTCAAAATTATTGTGCAGTTATCGAATACTAAAACAATATTTATTTTCATCGAGGCAATTATGAATGATGAATTTTCTTCACGGCAGATATGACGACTTCAATTTGAACAGCGAACATTCCCGGGCTGGATCTCGGGAAGACTCCCCGAACAACAGATCGAGATCGCCCATCTATCCCTCGTCCGTAGACAACAACCGATCGAGAAATAGCAACGACAAAAGACGCTCTTCCCGGTCGCGATCCAGAGACAACAAAACCAAGTCGAGAATCTCCAACCAGGACAGCGTCACCAGAGACAAAGGCCGCAGCAGAGAGAGTAACAGGGACAGAGACAACAGAGATCGAATCAAGGGCGGGCGGGACTCCAGAGATGCCAGACGACCGCATCACACTCAGAATCAGAATCACACTCAGAATCAGAGATATCATCATCATCCCCGCGGCAGAGGCAGAGGCGGCAATCAAATGAGGAGGATGTGGTGAAATGTTTTCCGTTGTGCCGTTTTATATATTTTTTTTCTATTGGGACTCTGCTGAGCGAAGAAAGTATGAAAGAAAAATGTTTTGTGAATGGTTTACCTTAATAATGTACATAAATACGCCGAAAAATACTGTCGGGTGTATTTTATAATAATTCTCTGTGAATCTTCTTTCTTTAAATCCTTCTGTTATCTTTGGAATATAATTATGTAAGGTTTTTCGGTAGAAGCGAATGATAAGATCTTTTAGACTATATTTCTCTTAAGCGACAGCCGACTGAGAGCCGGAATCAGGCATGTTTATATATTGTGGAGCAGTTTAGCCGTATAACCGAGTGTTCATTTTGATAAATGTTTGTTATTTTAGAAAAACGAAAAGAGAGCGGATGATTGATTTGTATATTTTTTTTCAACGTGAGCCTCTATAGTTCAACAAGATTACTGTATCTGTATTCAATATCTATTGTACCGATTTTAAACTCTTCATTGTAACCAAAAAATAGCTCTCAGCTATTTATTTCTTTATGCAACGATTCGTGAATTCGGATGTCATCGATTTCTTCGGCATTCATCTGCGATCTTCTGTCTCGGGCGCTATGCTATCGATCGGCATCTCATTGACAGGTATAAATTAGCCCAAAAAAATATTCTTGTTTTGTTTATACAATAGAATGTCTTTTCGTTTACCTAAATTTTCAAACAACCGTCATACAACTGTCTCAATCAGTAAAGCATACGCCCGACTGGCCCATTCACTTCACTGTGTAGCTACTTTTCTTTAATAAAAGTATTCTTCTATTCCAGAATATATCTCACTGTTTGTATTGATGTTCGGAATGATTGTAGGATTAGTACGGTCCAATGTAACACTAAATAAAAAGAAACATAAATCCGCACCTTATGCAAACGAACCTTTTTATTTTAATTTGCAGCTTGCAAAGGCGACCATGGAAATGAAGACCTAATATACTTTATTCATTCTCTTGCGTTCATTAAAATTGAAGAGCGGTGCATTTGCCAACAAAAATGGTGATAATTTTATTAAAATGATGCTACGCTATAATGATGCAATAATTTTTTGTCACGTACACGGTTTTGCCATTTGGCTAATATTTTAATTATCATTCATTAACATAAAAGACATTTTTTATTCTCATTCTCGTTTAAATGTTTGATGTATCGAAAAACAACTTTTTAAGTCTTTTTTTTCTTTACAATACAATGATTTAGTTATCATTAAAATTGAATTTTACCCATTGTTTCTATATCATTCATTATGAAACCAATAACATTCACGATTTGTAAAAATTTTAATTTTACATTATTCGACTAAAAAGTAACAAAAATGTTCACCAATTTCTCCAATCTGTTGAGAAGTAACACCATGCTATGAGCGTGTCGTACAATTATAACATTTTATGGTTTTACGTTTGTATCGTTAAAATGATTTCATGTCTATATTAGATATTACAATTTTATTGCATTCGATATTATTATACCTTCTTATAAAAAACCAACAGTACTAGTCTATTAAACCGCATGCATTACATCACATCACTAAAGAGCATTTTTATTTGCACTCAAATAGCTTTGTGAATCAGTAAGCAGACATAAAAATGTGCGAACATATATTATGAACAAGCTTGCAAGCGAGTTCAACCACATCTTCGGAAAAATTACTCAGAATCTCAATATTCGAAGCAATTCCATTAACCAAAATTAAAGCTTTACTCGGAGAAATCATCACTGGCAGCTTGTTCTTTACAAAATCAAGTACTTGGTGAATTTTAACATTTTCAAGAATAGCTTAATTGTCATTTTGGGCTAGTTTAAGCCAGACACTAATTTGCTGCCATGTTGAAATACTTGTATGTAGTTTTATCTTTTAACTAAGTAATTGCTAACATAATTTGATTAACAAAGTTCTGTCGTATATAATAGCGTGGGTGGCCAGTGCATATTTTGTGGCAGTTGTAGTTCAAACTGGTTTTAAATCAGTTAACATCGGGATCTTGCAGTGAGTGCAGAGATTATTTAAAAGTGAGTATAAATTACTAAACAAAAATCCAGCCGCCAATTTTGTTTGTTCAAAACGCATATTGTTTGGCTTCTGTGTAAGCAGTGGTAGTTGATCGCCATCAACTGGTAGCCCATAGAGCATAAAAGTGTGGCCACCCACGATATATATGCATTTTCAATTTCATGGATGTTCTTTATTTGAAATTCAAAAACATCTGGTACAATAGCAGATTAGTACCAAATCGTGGGTCACTGTAACCTCAATTTACAAAAGATTTATTCATATAGCTAGTGTTGTTTCCTAACAAATTATTGAAGGGAAGTAATTTTGTATTGTTTTATTTCTTATTCGTTAGTTTAGTCTCGCAATGATTAATAATTATTGGTGAATATAGCTAGTGATAACTTTAAATAGTGTGATAATACATTAAATTTTGTGTATTTCTGATTCCTATATACTAATATCGTAAAAGAGTGATGCAATTTACAGAAGAATTGATTTTGTAAAATTGAGGAAGGAATTGTTATTTTGATTCAAGTGCGCGTCTTATACCTAAGAAGATTTGTCAAATGAAGAAAATGTCAACCATTGCACGTTGTTTTATTAAAAATACCCAAATTTTCCAAGACACCTAAGGTAACTCATTTCGGTCTCTCAATCATGGCCCTCCAATGTTAGTTGAAATATCTCATGACCCGATGTGACTCATGCTTCCATTCAGTCATTTCTTCTTTGAACATATTCAGTCTTTTCAAAGAGTGTTCGGTATAGAAGAATGTCTACGGAAAGGACAAGTTGTTAGTTAATCGCTCTTGCTTACGGGGAATGGGTGTGAGGAGAATGTGATATAAAAGGCCTGTCAATTTCTCAAATTTTTATTAAAATATATAAAATACGTAACCTCAAAGTACACTTCTAAACAGTGAAACCTATTCAATTAACATTAGTCTTGTTAAGTCTCACGGCTAATGTTTAGTGCCTATAAGATAGATACCTTGTTATAAGAGAAAATACTGCACTAATGTAAACTAGGAATTATGAAAATATACAATAATACATAAAATTAGTTATCAATATTATATTCAATTCTACAATCTTTAGTTTGGCGTATAAAATGACTCGAGAAAAGTACTCAATAGATCAATATTTTATGCTTGTGGTATATTTAATTTCTGATCTCAACATGGTCGGAAAATAATTTCATAAATAAATAGATCGAATAGAATAACAATTTTTAATGATTAATGAATACCTAAAAGAGTAAGGCACAAAATCACAGTTATAATTATGACACGAACAGCAATTGGATGAATGCAAAATTTTTACAATATTAAAACCTGACGACATGAGAGAATCCAATCGTGACCTCATAATTGACTAAGCCTTAGTGTTTTGACAATTTTTGATAAATTGAATCCAAATATCCTTGCAATTTTCAATTCAAACAAAAACTATTTGCAGGAGTACAATTGATTGTCCATGAAAAGAACGTTATTTCAAATTAAATAACAGTTTGATAAAATAAACAAAATCACACTCTTAAACTTGGCACTTTCTTGTTATTAACTATTATCATAATTTTAAAAATATATAAAGCTGAGATTTATCGTTTTGAGTGAACTAGTTTTATATCATTAATTTGACTCAATATGAGCTGTTGCGTCCATCCTCGCGTTTATTTGAGTGAAAAATAAACTGCATTTTTTAGTATTCCGTAGACTGTCAACCAAAGTATTGAAATAATTGCTTCAAAATTATTATATAAACAAGGACTTTTTATTCAAAAAAATACAAAAGTTTTGTGGATATTTTTTTTTATAATTATTTAAGTTATAAAACATTGTTTACTCAAAAGATAACCATGATAATAGAAAGATATACCTTAATTGTGTGGTGGCATTTTCAAAATATTATGTACTTTCATAAATTTATTGCTATCTGGCCTATTCCTAGTTGACTAGCCAAATACAGGCAAATCTAACAATTGTAAACACATCTGAACCTCAAGTTTTGATTAAAAAATGAATATAAATTTAATTTAGTTATGGATAGCTCTAAAATGTGATTTTTTCTTATAAACCAATAATATTTTTAAATTATAATAGATGTTTTAGTCAGACAGCAAATTAAATCACATTTCTGTATTCTAGTAAAGGGGGGAACCTTGATGTTGTCCCCAATGTTAGGACATCCGAGCGATATGTTCAGAAATAAATTCTTTTTGTTACTGTACAATTAATAATGAATGAGAATTTTAGAAATATATTATATAATTTAAGACATCGACTGAGGGTGCTTGATAGAATTTCAACATCAAATTTGGATTATTGAGATTTTGTACACTTCCATGTATTTTGTCACTAACAACCCGGGTTTCGCCTTTCGGCATCTTCAGGCATTCGTGTGCTCGAATGCCTGAAGATGCCGAAAGGCGAAACCCGGGTCGTTAGTGACAAAATACATGGAAGTGTACAAAATCTCAATAATCCAAATTAGAAATATATTAATTAAATGGCAGCAGTTAATTTAGTAATATAAAGACTTGATGTCTCAAGAAATAAATTGGGAAAAAGAGCAATTGATGTTAGTTTGCACTGACGTAGTTCACGATACAGTGTGTCCTGCAATTTACCTATATTGGCCAACCATTGAATATTCAACACAATTCAAGTGATTAATTTAAATTAATGTTCTCCACGTAAAAGGTATACAATTTTCAAGTATGTTACTGTACTATACCATATACCTGTAAACGTTATTTATTGAGTTCTCTTATACTATATGGGCCAGAGAAAGTTAAATATTTTTTAATTTCATACTAAATAGACAAATTTACAAATAACAGTTTTAGTAATCACATACATTATTTCCTTGGTCTAAATTCATTTTATGAGAATACGCTTCATACCCTATAAATATAATTTAAATAAAATCAGTCTCCTTATTTGATAGCTAAACAATACAATTGTTATTTTTACTATTACTATAAACACCTATAAGAGAATACTTTTTTTACAAAATGAACATATTGCTTTACTTTGTAATATTACTTGGCGAATGTAAAGTTAGAAATTCAAAAGCTTCCATCATAAGAATAATTTTATTAAAAATTGTGGTATTGCACATAATAAATCAAATTTTCAGCTCAATTATATTGACACACTCTGTTCACTATAGCGATTGATCGACATTTTGCATGACGAGAAGTGTTTTATATGATACATTTTTCAAATATTTGGTCTTTGAAATTTAATATGTTACCAATAATATAGCAGGAAAGAATCATAATTTTGGTTATTATTAGATAACAGTCTGGAAGATTGACATTTACCATATTGCTATATAAATAGCTTTTTACTGATATCAGAAAACGTTCAGCATCAGATACTGATAAAGCCAACATCTTCAGTAGGGTGTTTTCAATGCTATTGCTACATTTTTTGATTATAGCAATTATAAAGTTTAATCACCCCAAGTTGGTATACTTTATATTCGATAGATATGAAAGCCTCTGTATTGCAGAGATTTTGTCAAGTTTTCAAAATATACCTAAATTATTTTGTACATTATTTTTCACCGGCACTGTTGTCTTTTCATTTCAAATATTTAAACGGCGCATTTGGCTCTAACCCTTGCAGAGTAGTACAAAATGAGCGGTTTGGATACCTATTCTATTGTGTATTTTTTTTACTTCGGGAAGCATCTCCACATTCTGAAGACACTTCTCACGGAAGTAAAACTCGTGGCGTTTTGATTTATTAAAATTTGAATGGTCTGACATATTGCAATATGCAAACAAAAAACTTCACACTAACATTTTGCACATGTCTGAAACACAAGAGCTCAACATAAAATACTTATAAACTAGTCTTAATGATTCAAATCATTTACCATTTTAATGAAAATTTGAATACAGTGGAAATTAATAAATGCAACATTATCATTTATTTTGTTTCATATTAACATAAATACAATTTCAAGTATATTTTTCTCGGTGTTGGTTAAATGTTTTTTCATTATTTAGAAATGTACATTTAGTAACATATCATTGGAATCGGTTAACTACGTGTTTCACCCAGCCCCCTTTTTCCACATCCGCCGCGCTCTGTCCCTGATGTTGTAAATTGTAACATTCACCAACGGTCACGCAGGCGTCTTCGTCAACGGTGTCTTTAAGATCTGTTACACTATTGTTAACCGAAGGGTTTTCTTCAGACATAGCACCGTTTTTAACGTTGATCGTATCCAAATTGACACTGTCGATGATTTCTCCAGATACGCTTTGCTTCGAAGAATTATTCAGTATTGGAATATTGCATTTCTGCAATGGAACTTTTAAGATAGGAATAAAATTTTTCGAGATACTTCTAGATTGGTCTTTGGCGGAATTATTACTATTATTATAAGTGGTCGTTTTCACACTTATTGATCTACTGAATGCAATCGAGGAGTGTTCCAGGCCGTCCGCGGACTTTCTGTGTCCTGAATTCTTCGCTTCGACGGCATTTCCGTGTTTCTTTTCAGCGATGCTGACATTACTATTCATCATTTCTATTTCCTTACGTCTCTCTTGCACCGACTTAACGGTGACCTGGTCCTCGATATCTTTCGCGAGACTATTCTCAGTCGTCTCGTAAGACGAAACGCTCCGAGATCTCTTATTGACCTTCGATGAATCCAAACTGGATCTTTCGAAGCTCATCCTTTTGATCTGGATATTTGAAGACTTCGACCTTTCATAGTTCGGTCTCGGAATACTCAGTTTTAGTTTTTCCGTAGGCGATCTAACCGCAGGAGCTGAAATTGCAGATCTATCGGGCAATTTTAACATTAAATGTAATTTACCACATATCGGTTTTTCCAATTTAGAATCATTTTCTAGGACTCTTTCATCAGTGTGGATGTTGCTCTGATCTTGACTTACGGCAGGCTTGATCGAGAAGCCCAAGAATTCATTAGATGTAGTAATCTTTTCGTTGCTGATAATTCTGGATGTCACTTTGGAGACACTGTTTGATTTGTATGTCGGTTTTGCAGGGACAGGTGGTGCTAGTTTTACTACACTAATATTTTTACTGCTGGTCTGTTTCTGCGTCTTCAGATCATAGTTATTTGAAGTCTTCGATGAATGCTCCAATTCAATATTTTTTCCATTGGCAATGATGATTTTTTCGAGTTTAGTCGTTTTCTCATGGACACTGGATGTTCTCTTCACTTTTATGTCGGGTTTATTGAGGGATATTGAGTTTCCTGTTTCATATACAGTTGCATTTTTGTAAAAATTATTTTCTTGAGAAGCTCCCAAAGTAGGGATGGTTATTAAATCTTTTGTATTGATGTCATCACTTGCTGCGGTGACCGTTTCATTAATTTTAAAACTGGCATTTGATTTGACCGTCTTATGTCTTGTTAGAGTGTTGCCACTGTTAAATCCTCGATACTTTTTTTCTAAATCGTTCTCCGAAGGGTACGCGCCGTCTTCGGGATCACTGTAGATGGCCGAATCTCTAAATATTTCATTCCCGAGGAGATTCTCTATCTCCTCAAATGATTTTTCATAGAAACTGTCATCTGCGTTAGACTTGAAAACCATTTTTATATCGCCTTTTTTGTTTTCGTGTTTCTCTAAAGAAGCGTTCGGGTCGAGAGATAAAAATCTTTCAATCTGTATTTTTTTCGCTATAATTTGGTCGCTCGTCGATGAGGTCTGCCGTTTATAAACTGCAGTCATTTGATCCCTAGCTGCTTCACTTTGATTATTTCTGTACAGAAAAGAACTGTTTCTGCTGGCGACTTCGTTAGGGTTGAGGCATCCTTCGCTGGATGATGTGAAGTGAGACGAATTCGAGAGCAGGCTGTCCGGTCTCAGCGCATTTTTATTGATTAAAACGTTAACTTTATTCAGATCGGAGTTGGAATCGGTCATGAATAACACTCTGGGATCGGCGTAATCCGATTGGGCTATCCTCGCGCCCAAATGTCTACTTCCCTGTTTGTATATCGGAAGCTTGTTCAAATCCTGAATGGAATTATGCGCCGACCTCGTCAAAGGGGATTGATAATTCGACGACGGAGTGAACTGAACGGACTGGGACATGCCTTGCACATTATTGCCGTTGAGGTTATCTCTCGACAGACTCATGGGTGATAATATATCGTTACAGCTCTTCGATACAAAATCCGGGGAGCCAATATTTGAATCCGGCAGGGTGGTCTCGCAAAAACTTTTACTCAGGACAATGTCGCTATTTTTTATCAGCGACTCATCAGTGTTCGTCACTAAAACGGTTATATTGCTTTTGATGTTGATATCGTTCTTGATGTCGCTTCCATCATTGGAATCGAATGATGTATTGTTGAAGTTATTATCATCCGGTACAACCTTTCCTGTCTTCTCTGATTCAGTACACTGTTCGTCATTTATAATACTCTTAAATCTTTGCATTAAATTTCTGGAATAATTTTTTGGAGAGGCAGTTTTCTTGGTAGTGGTAGTTTTGCTATTCGGTTTATTCATTTCATTTCCGTTTTCTTTATCTGCTGCGGTTATGCTGTCAGAATTTTGTTGCTCCTGACTCAGACGCCCTTTTAATTTGAACCGATTCAAAACTCCTTTCAAAGAGAGCACGTTGGAGTTGGGTTTGTAAATTTTGTGCTCGGGATGATGCGCAGAGATGTCTTCCTGCGAAACGCCGTTGTCATTTTTATCGTTCATGACTTCCATGGATGAGGAGATAGAGTTATCCATAGATTGAATACGGGATGCGCTCACTAATAAATTGCTGTTTGAAGCCGCAGTCAGATTGCATTCGAAGTTATTTTTATAACATCTATCTATCTCCGCTTCGAGCTCCAACGTCGATCGGCTAACGGATTCATTGTCCAGGTTGTCACAGTCGAATAGTGAACTTCTATTGGATGACACGAGATCGCTAGGGAATTTCAAGGCCGACTCGTCTTCCCCTTTTATGAATCTTTCGATGTCTTCATAGCTGATTTCGCTGTGATCTGAAGCGATCGTGAACGGTCGATCAGTCTGCAAAACTTTTCCGTCTTTGTTCAGATACACTTTGTTGAAGACACCGGGTTTACTGACAGGTTTGAGAATGCAATTTTGTTCGGCGTCGTTGACGACGACTTGGAAACTTCTGGGTAGCGAACCGGATTTCTTATCCCTCGGAGTCATGAAATGTTCCTTCTGTCTGTTGAGCCAAATTTCAGGAAGATTAGGATTTTGTGATCCATTTTCTGGATCCAAATAATCATCAATATTAAAAGCTTCAGTTTTAGCTTTGAAAGAAGGATTTTCAATCACAGTGTCGTTAGAAATGCGTTTCCAAATTTCTGACGAGTTATCATAGTAGTTTTCTTCGATGTTATTAACAACCGCAGGTTTGGTTTCAATTTTATCTTTGGTGGCTCGTCTCTCTATGTCTGGTTTTGGCACTTTTATCGGGGAAGAATTTGGAACGGCATACTCTCCGTCGTCTTCAAAGTCTTGCATATTTTTGACGATATCTTTCACTTCGATAGCGTCTATAGTTTTTTTACCTTCAAAGCATAGATACACATAATCTGATTCTGTCAAGCTGACTCTGGTTTGCCTTCCAGAAGGCACATCGATATGAGCACTAACACTGGGATTGAGGTTAAAGTCAGTGACATTTCTTTGATTCTTAGGAGCAAACGTTGTCAAACACGGCTGGGAACTGGGAATTGAATAATCCTTATCGACAATAACAACGTCATCATTCGGAGCGTCATCAGTATTCTCTTTCTCGGGAGTCACAATGAGCGTTTCATAGATGTGTTCTTCAACTGGCGGTCTTCTATATTGCTTAGGATAATCTGTATCAATCTTATCTGCGCAGTCATCTTTGACGCTGTCTAGATGCTCAATGTGCTCATCGGGAACTACATTCTCGACAGCCGATGTCTGCCGACCGTACTTAGGTTTCAATTTAAGTTGATTATCCCGATTTTGAGCTAAAATCTTCTCAGGGTTGGAGTGCGATTTCAGCAATCGCTGATGTCTTCTGTTGGTGGCGTTTCGAAGCTGATGTCGTTTAAGAATCTTTTGGAACTCCCGATTCTGCATCAAAAGTTGGGAAATGATCTGCTCCAGAGGCTTCTCGCTTTGTCCGTCGTCGCAGCTCTCGAAAGCGTCATCGTCGACTTCTCCGTCTTTGGAAGTTTCTTTTGTCGCGTCTGCCTTCGTCACGTCGTCTAAGGAATTTTTTGCTTCATTTTGAGCACATATGAGTTTATCTTTTTCAATTTCGCTCTTTTTAAATGAATCAGTCTTTTGAACCAGACTTCTATATAACTCCTCATCGTCGACTTGAGAGTCGTTAGCATTCACGTGCGCATTGCAATCTAAAGCGTCATCGTCGTTTTTATTACTATTGAGGGTATTAATACTGTCAGTCGACTCTGAGATGTGCAACACGTTGTCAGCGGCGAAATCATTTGAAAAATCAGCATAAAACTTGGCCGTGGAGTCCGACGCCAGATAGTGTCTCAAGGTTTTGGCTCTGCTTTTCTTTATTTTAGATATTTTTTTGGGACCGTTTTAGCATTGTACATTTTGAGTTCGGGGACGCTCTGCTTGGAACCCTCGTTTTTAATATTCGCTGAGGAGCCGACCGCGTCCCGTCCGAGGGAGCGAGCGTTTCGATCGACACCTTTGTGAATGCATCTCGTTATTCTTCTTCCGTTAACTGTTTTGCCGCAGTTGACACACACATTATACACTTTACCGCAATCTTGACATCTCTCAATGGATTTGTGGTCCTCAATTCGCATGCGCCCGTGATTAATAGTATCATTTTCAACAGACTTCTTCCAATCTTTTGGGTCAAAGTTAATATTGGTCATGCCCGGTTCAGACTTTCTCCTCAGAGTTCCGGATGTCTTCGGAACGGTCAGAGTCTGTGAATCGTCTTTGGAGATTCTTTTTATCTTTCCATCGGGGTGATCGTCATCGTGTTCGCACTTGGATGAACTATTATCTCGTTCAGACATCTTGCTATTGTTACTGCTATCGATTGTGATATTTTCCCTAATTTCATGACATTTCAAACACGTCTTTTTAACATTCAACGATTCCTTGTTTTTCATTCTGCCGTTTCCGTCGTCGAGCCGATCGTACTGCTTTTTGGTGAGATCGTTTTGGTATATGGCATTATTTTTCAAACATCCGTTGCATCTGTTTCCGTCAGGATCCTGGGAGGAAACGACTTCTTCGGAGGAGCACTTGAAACCGCCTAATTTGTGTCTCTTCCCGTTGAATGAAGAATTCGATTCTGAACATTTAGCGCAGCGACCGATGGACTTTTCGACGCTGCCGCCGATCGAACCGTCAATGTAGCGCATAGACTTATCGCAGTCTGCGCATGAAGATTTCTTGAATTCCGCATCGATCGACGACTGACTTTGAAACCGACTGTTCTCTAGACAGCTGTAACATTTTCGCATATTGCTTATTTCGTAATCACAGTTGGAATCGGAGAAAGCCGACCGATCCTTATCGTATTGACATACGTCGCACAAGTCAATATTACTCCATGAGGTTTCATTGTGTCTGTCCGATCGGCTGCATTGCGAGCAAACATCTTTGCTCAGTTCCAAATTTGAATCGTCCAAGTTCGAGCAGCAGTCGCATTTTTCCTGTTCCTTGTAACAGTTGCACGTCTCCTCGTCGTAGACCGAATTGCTCCTGACAGTTTTGTCCTTGTCTTCGTCGATCTCCATCGATCCGTTGGCGCTCTGTCCCTTTCTCGCTGTGGATCTTTTGAGTCGATGTCTGAGTCCGGACTCGAACGATTTTCTTCTTTCTCTTTCCAGTTTTCGCTTTTCTAAATATTCGGGGGCCGACAGTTGCTTTCTCATGGATGAATGAGAAATCAAAGTGGCTGATTTTTCGGCTAGCATGTCATCTGCAAAGAGAACAATCATTGATTATTACACTATGTATAAATATAGTGAATCAGTAATACAACGAAAACGAAATATTTCAAATAATAAAAGATTATGGGAAGCTTAATAGGCAACCCATATTACATTTCTTATGACAATCATATCAGATAATATTCTTTATTTCACATAAATTGATCTGTAGACTGTGACACGCACATAACAGATGAAACTTACCATCAGTTTTGTTTTGCCCCAGTTCCATAACGAGTTGTCTAGCGTGGGATGGTATGACAGCATTGTAATTTTCCAAAATTACCTGAAAATATTACATAAATCAATGAAATACAGCATTCAAGTTAACTAAAGAATAATACAAACATTTTGAAGTAACTGTTATGTTACCCTCTTCAGGAGGAGGGTCCACTCTCTTTTGTGGCGGACATTTCTGGCCTGCAAGGTGACCTGCATTCGCGGACAATCAAACGGTATTACGTGGAAGCTCAACGGTTGGCCTTGTATCGACTCCACTAACATCAGATTGTTACACTGAAAACACACACAAAATACTTGAGCAATACACGAAATAACCATTATTTAGTAAAAAGATATTTTACATCGCCCAACAATAAGAAAAACAAATGTACATTAACTCTGATGGCAAATTATTTTTAACACGTCCATCGCTGAAAACACGCCCAGCACATTATCTACTACATCATACACGCAGCTTATGGTACACATATTGCGCTAGTCGCGCTGCAATTGCCACTTCATGAAACGGCTGAGCATTGTGTCTTTGAAGCCCTCAGCACAGAACTATTTTTCATCTTGACCAGTTTCTTAGTGCATTTTAGAGTAACATTAATATATTGCGAATTGATTAGCAGCAAACATTACACAATGATAATGATGTATTTTTATGCCTACCATACCATTATGTGAGTTTTGTAAGCGAGAATTCCATATTCTTTGTTTTTGGTAAGGAGGAGCATCTTATCAAAGAGAAAGGCGTGTCGCATTGCTTTAGCACCGAAAACCCTAAAAAAAATCACGATAACAGAATAAATACTAAATTAATTTTACGTCAATTTATTATGCTTTCTGAAATTTAGTCAAAAATTATCCAAGCTTCACACCATTAAATATGGTTTCAATTAATAGATGGCAGTGTAAGTAGAATTATCGTGAAAGCATAGTTGTTTCTATATAAATAAATTCAACATTGCATACCTAAATGTTCCTTCAGCGCACAATTCTCCGTATGTTGTAAGATCTCTTCCATTCCAACCATACAACAAAGATTGAATTTCCTAAAAAAATAATGAAAATCAAATTTTAAAAAAAATCTAAAAATGTTGTGGCTTAATTTATGTAAGCTAGCAATTTTTTGGGAAACTTTATTACATTCTTTCTAAAAAAATTTGGAAAATAAATCATAGTATTTAACTGGATGGTAAATTTTTTTTTTTTTTTTAAATAAAACACAATTCGTTTGTACTATTTCCACATATTTATAATGATCAGGACCGGTTTCGCTCATCACGAGCATTATCAACTGATCAGTTGTCTTCATCAGTTGATAATCAGTTGATAATGCTCGTGATGAGCGAAACCGGTCCTGATCATTATAAATATGTGGAAGTAGTACAAACGAATTGTGTTTAATTTTTTAAAATATAATGTCTTTCCACCAAGAATTGACAGTCAACACCTTAAAAGTGATGGATGGTAAATAATTTTGTCATATTGCTATTTTTCTGGTGAGAAGATGTTGTCGAATATACCTGAACTCTGACTGCGTGTTCGTGACGTCCTTTCATGTCGTCAATGTGTTGAGCAATCCCAGTCATCTTGTAAAGAGCATACTCCGTATCATGAGATGCACACTGCTTCACCAGATTCTGCGAAAGATACAACATTTCGATGCACAAAAATCAGTAATTTATTGAAGCGACCCTTTCTAAAGTTCTTCACAACCTAATTCGCCAAATATCTATCAACGTATCTGATCTACTATAACCTAATGTGTATAATATAATTGGGGCTATGTAAAATCAGAATAAATACTAAAATATAAATTCATAACAAATGATGGAAAAGTTTGAAAATGTCAAAACCATTTTTTTTCTGTAGAAGCAAATTTACAGTTCCCTCGCTTTTTAGTATTTTCATCTATTAAATAATGACCAAACGTATTAATTGATAATTAGACCACTCGTTACTGCCCAACGAAGAGAATGTCAGCGCTAGACACTGATAATTGCAAGCAGCGCTGTAGTCATCAACTTTACAGAGGGCATAAGGTAATGCACTCTTTGTGTGATATAAAATGTGTTTCAAGATTATTTATCAAAAAGCATTTTATTTTCATCTGATAGAATATTTTGGTTTAACCAGATGGTATAAACTGTTTCTACCAATATAGCTGAGGGTATGCGGCATATACCTTCGTATAGCCTCCACTACAGCACTGCTAACAAACAACCCTTCCCTATTCAGCTCTTTCATCCTTGTCCATAGTGAGTCCTAAATAAGGATACAAGATATTAGATGATATAAATATTAAAATAAAACTTTAATTATCTGTGCTGTAGATAGAATCATTACTATTCTATAAGAAAATAGCTGTTTTTACCTGTAACAGTAAATGATATTTGAGTATTCTCTGTACAGGCTTTAGCAGGTAAGACCCCAATGGCAAAGCATGACCCAGAGCGGCCTGCCTGGATCTGAAGGGCTGGGCGCTGGTCGGAGCTGCCACGAGCCTCGCCATTGTCGCCATGGTCCCGGGATACCCGGTGCAGTATCTGGTGTAAATTGAAAAACCACCACTGTGTCGAACGAAGCAGCGGGCTATCGACACCGGTTCTAAATTGCACTCGTTTAGTTGATGGGAGAATGTTCTGGAATTAAAGAAAAACAGATACCGGTAAACATTTGAATTGTAAAGTCAATCAAAGTATTTAGTTCTACAAGAATATTATCAGTTTGTTGATAGCCATATTATACTGTTTTAGAAGAGATAGACAATATTATAACATCTCACTTATTCCAGCATCATCATTTTTATTTAAAATACTAATAACTGTGTTTTTGATTTGTTCTAGGAAAAGGAAGATACTTGGTTCTATTATTAACTATGGTATATTCGTTATTTTTACCCTATTATATTGTAATCAATTATGTGACCTTTTAGCAATAATAGATATTTTAAAAATTAAAACACAATTCATTTGTACTACTTCCACATATTTATAATAATGAGGACCGGTTTCGCTCATCACGAGCTGAATCATGAACATGATGAATCAGTTGATAATGCTCGTGATGAGCGAAACCGGTCCTGATCATTATAAATATGTGGAAGTAGTACAAATGAATTGTGTTTTATTTTTTAAAATATAATGTCTTTCCACCAAGAATTGACAGTTAACACCTTAAAAGTGAATAATAAAAAGTAAATAAATGTTTTGACAAAGTAACAGAAAAATAATGTAATTTAGGACATCGACTGAGGGTGCTTGATGGAATTTCAATATCAAATTTGAATTATTGAGATTTTTGTCAGTAACGACCCGGGTTTCGCCTTTCGCGCTCGAATGCCTGAAGGTGCCGAAAGGCGAAACCCGGGTCGTTAGTGAGAAAATATATGGAAGTGTACAAAATCTCAATAATTCAAATTTAGAAAAATAATGTATTTTAGTGACTAAAGAGTGACGTAACTATACATTTGAGGCCCCATCAAAAATAAATACCTGCTTCTCAAACACCTCTTTTTCGTTGATTAATTTCAACAATCAACGTCGCGCATTTAACTTTTTGAATGCTCCTTATACACTCCAGATCATTGCGATCGGGTGTAGTACACTCTCTAATTATATCAATGTAGGGATATAAAGATAAACCAGTGAAATAAAAATAAATAAGCAGGAAATAGACTTTAAAATTTATTTAATTAGCAAAAAGTTAAGCATCGATATAAAAATGTATTCCTTATAACTGTGATACGTAGTAAAATCATAAAATTACAAAAAAAATTGTTATTTATGTATGGCAGAAGACAAAATTTACGTCTATGATGATTTAACTGTTTTCCGTCTGTCGTAAAAAGAGGCGGCAAAAACTCCATTAACATTAACCTTTTTTAAGATGTATTCTGCCTTATGGCATGGCAACTATAGCATGCCGTGCCACACAATTAGCGGGACACATAAAAACAGGTTTGCGACGAATGAAATGCACTGTTCCTACCAGTGGCGGCCGGTGACAGGAATATTAGGGA
Organism: Himalopsyche phryganea; assembly: GCA_022494535.1. NCBI lineage: Eukaryota > Metazoa > Arthropoda > Insecta > Trichoptera > Rhyacophilidae > Himalopsyche > Himalopsyche phryganea. The sequence goes on along the minus strand of JAGVSL010000095.1, from coordinate 276,892 downwards.
GTGCAAAAAAAGATTCACATATTTATGTAAGAAATCCATCCTCCACATATTGGATTTTGAAAGTACTATTAGACATATACGAAAATATAAATCTGATATTGGCGATATCAACTGTTTCTCTTCACCAGGGTTTCCCAAACCTTCCCTGCGGATTAATTTCGACGGAGCACCTTTCTTCTTTTTTTTTGGTAGGTAATATCAATATGAATTTGAGTACGTCTAAATTTGTTGCAGCCCTAGCAGCATATACAACCATTCCAGGTTGTCGCGGATGATAGTTTGGGAAACCTTGTCTGTCTTTAGCCGTGGTATTTCTCAAAATGAATTGATCATTTTTAAATTTTAGAAGTAACACTCACTTTCGACGGAAGTCATCGATATTGTATAAATTATTTGTAATGGCTTAACGATTTAGCTAAATACTATATGTATTTTTTATTCGCGAAGAGTTGAAGTATAGACAGGGCTCCAACGACATCGTAAAAATCTTCTCTGCTGTATAAACCAGTTAGTTCAATTTAAGTTTAAATTCCTCCATGAAATCGTATGTTAAGGTTACCATATTAATGTCTGCAATTGGAATAATTCAGTATTAAACCGGAAATTGTTCGCATAAGTATTTTTTGGGGAAAGTAATTTGTAGAATTCAATATAGAAGAATATAAAAAATATTAGAGGAAGGTGTATTACGAAACTGAACCAGATACACAGTTGAATATTATGGAATAGGTAAGGCCAGCCAGGTAAAAAACTCGAAACTATCCTATTTTAAATATTCAATTATATCTACTCGGTATTATACACGATCATAGTTATAATTTTATAAATTGTATTCATCACTCCAAAAGTTATAATTGTAGGTAAATATTATTCTTATTGAAGAGCGTGTAGTTAAAGAATCATATCGAAATTAGATGGCTTACTAAGCTTGTTCCACTGCTCTTTTACATTCTTACAAATGACTGTTACAGGTTTGTAAACTCAAACGTCAAATCGCTTTCGGGTACATTCGGGAATTTCCGCCAGGGGGATCAATGCTCAAAAACAGTCCATACAAAATGCAACTGAAGCGTACTTCATACTAGTGCAACGTCACAAATATGTCAAAATACATAGAACATTTCTGACGTCTAAGGAGTGCAAAAGAATTTATGCTCCTACCGCGTCGTCGACTGACTTTCATGCGTATTCTGAATCGACGCAGAATACGTTTGCTAGTGGTGTTTATTGATCATCGTTTCCTGCAATATTTTCCTATGGGAAACACGAGGAAAATTTAAAATTAGTTAATTGGTATAATTATTATATTTGAATATCGTTTATTAATGGAATATTTTGATGGGACTTATTGGAGTGCATTGCACCCTTTGCTCCTTTACAAGAGCCGTCCCTGGTTCCTACCATGCAACTTTTTCGTGCAACTTTACGAAAAATAAATTATTTATGAAGTTATTTTTGTCCGAGTCGGAAACAAGCTATTTTAAGCTTTTCACATCACTCGATAAACACGACTATAAAACAATGTATTTTTTTATGCGCCGAAACTTTAAATCGTGACAAATATCATCTGATTATATCTACCATGGCGGACTTATGAGTTTAACTCAATTTAGGTCGTTTTACGATAAGTATTCCGAATACCTATAAAAACGCTTCAGTAGAACTAACCGTATACTTTACCAAAATTATAATAAATTTATGCGTCTTTAGACTAACATAAATATACCTGAAATAAATGTGATGAAACTATTATTATTCTCTGGTTCCAATAGTGTAACTTTGCATATTAAATAAATATTTGTATGGTCCTAGAAGTACAGGTCCATTAATTCTTGATTTATTGCCTTTTTTTATTTATATCTAAACATTGCTGATAAGAATTGTAAAGATGATACCCTTATGGAGAGTATAATCAGTATTGCTGAACAAAATGAAAATTTATCTTTGTTTTTGTTCTCCTGTCCGCCCATTATAGTACATATTATATAATATTCATTATATAGATTGAAAGAGAATCTCCCAATTAAAATGTTAATTAAAACATACTAAATGGGTAAATAGGGCGAGCGTTCCTAAAGTCAGCCGTCACCAGTGGTCGGCCTTTGAGCTTAAAACTTAAATAATAGTGGATTCATTTAAAAAAAAGATTTTTTTTAATTCGTGTAAGCAGTGTTGCCACTTGACAATGTATATCTGCACTATTCTGACGTATATGATGCAATACACAATTAAATAAAGCACATTTTTACTTCGCAAGATTCGACAAATTCATGTTGTATGGGGATCGCTAACAAAATATACTTTATATTGTCATGCTTTGCATCATTATATTTTTTATTGTTCTGTCTGCTCTCAGCAAATTCGTTGGCGATATTCATGACGTTTCATAGTGATGGCCGAACACTGGGCAACGAAATGCCGACCATTGGATTTTGGAGGCCGACCACTGGGAGAAATGGCATTTTTTTGTAAACTTCTATTATTTTATGCTTGATACAATATTTTATTTTTAGTTGGTTACATTACTTAATCCCTGTTTAATGGGATAATAGCGAAAAAAATATGTATTTATCATTTATTGATTCAAAATCCCTTTTGAGAGTACACCTGTCGCTTAACTGGCCGACCACTGGAGAAATGACTCTATGGTTTACTCTTTGTACTCTTTACTACGAAAATTTAATCAGGAATATGACAGTAACTCTAACTCTACACTTTTTATTTAACTTGTCATGAATTTTGTCAGATACTATTGGTCTTTCGCCTTTCGGTATTTCCTACTCTATCATTATGGTACAGACAGCTTCTTCTGATTCTTAATGAAAGAGATGCATTTTCCTTCTTTATCACTCTCCTCCGACCAATATCCACGTTGTGGGTTAAATAATAATTATTATTGTTGAGGTAAATGGGTTCAATGATCTGATGAAAACAACAATGGACGCTCGGGCGTTCAAAATCGTGGTAATAATGTACCGAAATGAAATTAATAACAATCCCTGACAGCTGGCCCACACCCCACACCCATGCGTGTTTTGACGGCTTGCTGTGATTTTAGTACAAAACTACAATATCATCTGTGTCCTATGAAAATTAATAGTTTATGTTAGCTGTGTCTATATTATGAAACAGCAGAGCGGTTATTAATTTTTGTTAGGTTGGGTAACCTTACATTCTATTTACACCGGATATAGCATATTACAATCATTCCGTTTGTAAGAGTAAAATAGTTTGTAGTGTTTTGAGATATTATTTTTTGCAAAATGCACATTTTTCAAGCTCTATCTATCGTCCTACAAAATAATCGAAATTTAAATTCTCTTCTCAAACGCACACTATGTCAAAAAGAAAACATTTTATCCAACAACAAAAAAATATTTGACATTTAATCTTTAACTATTTAGATTCACAGACTATAAATATGCTGAACAGTTGTTATTTTTATGATAATTATGTTCATTATAAATCAGTTTTTTTCAACTAAAACATCATAATATTTGGCGAAAAAGATTTTTTTATTAGAAAGATAACAAAAGTGTTTGGCGCTTTTGTTATCCGCGGATACCTATTGCGAATGAGCCAAATATTTTGAAATTGAAAAAGCGTACGAGATAAACTCGATGAGAATGTTTATAAATCGCCCGAGATCAACTCAAGGAAAAATAACATCAGATACACCCATAATAACTAAAATAATATGTACGTTTAAGGACGCCACTAGCGTCCCAATACGTCAGATGGTTAGTAGAGTGGTATTTTAAGTAATACGTAAATCAAATAAAGAGTTTTCAATAACCTAAAAAAAAATAACGTAGCAATTTAATAGGTACATAGCAGTGGCGTGCCGTCCATACATGCGGGAGGTGCGCCGCATGCCTTGCAATTCGGAAATGAAGAGGCTTTTTTCTTCTCATCTTTGTAAAGCTATTAAATTACAATGCTACGTAATTATCAAACAAAACTGCTTCAAAGTTCCACGGTTAAACACTAAATTCAGACAGTGTGAGCGTCCTGATTATCTATCTATTCAGAAGTGACCACTCGATAAACGTACTGCCAATTTCGCATGCATGCGTTAAGAAGTTTGCTTTACACGCGCATGCGCAGTAATGAAAAATCCGATTTACGCTATGGATCGCGCATGACAGTTAGTATGCGGATGCATGCACTTGGATTTTAGCATCTCACCGTTAGTATTGTGATTAGGAGTGTCAGATAAATCGTCTTAAATTTGTCGCTACCCTCAACATGGATTAACAGCAAAGGAAAGAAGTGGAATTTAATAATACATTAGCGGAAAATTAGATACGTTAGAAGATTTGAAATTAAGGTGGGAAGAATAAAATTGAATTTCAAAAACAAGACAAATTTTGCACATTTTCCTCCCTCACAGCATGCATTGCATCACAAGTCACTGCAAGCCACTGGTACATAGAGTAATCTTGTAAAAATTAAAAAATCGCTTAGTTATTTTTGTCGAAATTGAAAACTACCGTCAAAAAAATAAATCATGAGATAGAACTTCATCCAGTTCATCATTACTTGAGAATTCCCCCCGGATCGAAGAGAGGCGAGCGGTTGGTTATCCGGAGTCCTGGAAGGGCTGATCTCAGACAAACACCATTTCAGATCCGGTTAAAAACTTATTTATTATCCATTCAAGATACAGTGGTTTAATATTACACAAATATATAAATCTTAACACATAAAATTGATTCTACATTTACATTTACTTAGCAACTGAATTTACTTTAAGTTATAATACAAATAACACAACGAATTTAAATTAAATCCAACGCAAATCAAAACACAAAAACAAACAAACAGTTCACATCGTCACATCACCTTCGTCGCGACGAGACTTCGTTCGTCCGACTCGGCAGCTCGTCATCGACTGTCTACCAAAATTCAAAAAAAACTCCGTGCAAAGTTGGAGCTACCCTTTTCCGTAAAAATGGACTCGTCCAGCGGCCGAAGCCCGGGGGCTTCTTAAATGCCTGGCAACAAGAAAGAGCGTATTCTGCGAATTATTGCTCTTTGCCGCAGGCCGATTTCAGTTCGGGACACTAATGACACTTATACTTAAGAAAAACCAGGGTGTGTCAAACCCCCATACTTCTAGTGTCCATGAACTGAGTTCGGACAGCGTAGCAATAATCACACAAAAACAAGATACAATATACAATAAAGAACACAAAAAAATCAAGTCTTAAAAACACACGCGTGGCAGCGCGTCGGTCGTCACACGAGGCCACAACACAGGTCATGTCGCGATCGGCATCACAACGGGCGGTGGTGCAAATTTTCCTACGCCAACAGGCGTCCTGTTCCTATCCCAGGAAGGCATCCGCAGCGTCCTCGCTCGGCGGGGCAGGTGTGTCGGCAGCATCTCCTCTTCACAGGCAGACGGCCTCATCTTCTCCCGAGAAGGCATCCGCAGCGTCCTCGCTCGGCGGGGCAGGTGTGTCGGCAGCATCTCCGCTTCACAGGCAGACGGCCTCATCTTCTCCCGAGAAGGCATCCGCAGCGTCCTCGCTCGGCGGGGCAGGTGTGTCGGCAGCATCTCCTCTTCACAGGCAGACGGCCTCATCTTCTCCCGAGAAGGCATCCGCAGCGTCCTCGCTCGGCAGGGCAGGTTTATTAGCGTCTTCTCGTCTTTACAGGCAGCATGGCAGGCAAAACGGCCTCCCGGGTCGCAAATCTACCAGCCACAGTAGGCCTCACTCTTTGAAGACAAAACAGGCACAGCAGGCCTCACAGGTTGCAAATATAACAGGCACAGCGGGCCTCACGGATTGCAAACAAACAGCCACAGTAGGCGTATTTGAAATTCTCGAAGTTACGTTAAAATTCGGTTGGGCGCCATGAACCACAGTTCAAAGCCACTGCATCTTCAGAGCATGAGTCCTCAGGGGGTGAATCCTGAGGTGTCACAAACCATCAATGGCCCCACGTTGGGCGCCAAAATGAGAATTCCCCGGATCGAAGAGAGGCGAGCGGCTGGTTATCCGGAGTCCTGGAAGGGCTGATCTCAGACAAACACCATTTCAGATCCGGTTTAAAAAACTTATTTATTATCCATTCAAGATGCAGTGGTTTAATATTACACAAATATATAAATCTTAACACATAAAATTGATTCTACATTTACATTTACTTAGCAACTGAATTTACTTTAAGTTTTAATACAAATGACACAACGAATTTAAATTAAATCCAACGCAAATCAAAACACAAAAACAAACAAACAGTTCACATCGTCACATCACCTTCGTCGCGACGAGACTTCGTTCGTCCGACTCGGCAGCTCGTCATCGACTGTCTACCAAAATTCAAAAAAAACTCCGTGCAAAGTTGGAGCTACCCTTTTCCGTAAAAATGGACTCGTCCAGCGGCCGAAGCCCGGGGGCTTCTTAAATGCCTGGCAACAAGAAAGAGCGTATTCTGCGAATTATTGCTCTTTGCCGCAGGCCGATTTCAGTTCGGGACACTAATGACACTTATACTTAAGAAAAACCAGGGTGTGTCATACTATTGAGAGGAAGTATGTCATAAAGACTGGAGAAAAGTTTGGCCTAAAACAAACTGGGTCCTACAGAGTGGTACTGAGTGTGAAGCTGCTAGGGCAAGAGAAGATTGAATTTTTCGCCCAGCTATAAATGTTAAAAATAAATTAATTAAAAACGCGAAGGTGCCATTTTACATTTACTGTGTTTACAGGGACTGTGTGAAGCGACGCGACAATAAAAAACGAGGCACATTATGAATAAACGATTGCTTAACTTTGGTAAAGAAAAAAAAAATACATTTTTATGAATCGTATTGCATTAATAGATCCCGCCCAGAACATCTGGCGGTAAATAATAATTAAACCACTAATATGCATACAGTAAACAACGGCTTTATGAAAATGTCGAAACGATAAATTGAATGCAATAATAACAGCATGCAGAGAACTCGTTTGAAAACTCGTTCATTCAAATCAAAGCATAACAAAAGATCCAATAATTTATTTATAAGGAACTGCTTACTAACCGCACGTGCCTTTTATCTGAAACAATCTTTCATATTCATACTCTCTATGTATGTTCTATATGTATACCGATTAATATTCCATCGAATGCATACTTACTATTTTACAATATAAAAATATTTACATACAGAATACACTTTCCCTACCCCTTCATCGATATAAATTATTATTTTACCAAAGAAAACTATTTAACTTAATATGGTACATTGGAACTTGTTTTTTGAAGGGACCCTATAAAAAACGGCAAAGTGTTAAATTATTTTCATTCTCTCAGTTAATGTCCTTACTTTCTTCATAGTGGGCCTTTTGGTTGCAAGTCAGAATAATTCACGATGCGAAATAAAGCACTTACGCTTTACGATGTTGGCACATGTTTATGAGTGGGATAAGAAACATTTGAAAAAAACAATAGATCGCGAAAAAATGTGTGACGAGACTGCAATAGCAGCTGAATAGAGTCGTGTGTAATTTTGAGCGGGGTGACAAATGTTCGGCGACAACGATCCATCGGGGTGATATTTGTGACGAGATGATAAGGTTTAACCGATGAATCGAGGAAAATGTTTAAATTACGATCCTTATCCTATGTAAATATATTGTAGTCGGAGTTTTTCATTTCTACGTGTTTGTCAATATCATATGACGTTTCATTTTCAATATGAACTGCTTGCTATATTAAGTAGCTCAACTTCTCTTATCCGGAGAGTGTTAAGTAGAAGGATGCAGCTAACTAATACGCCCCGATTTTAGAATCGGATGGACGCGAGGGAATGTAAACATTACGGACATCCGCGCCGTCGAAATCAAATCCATACATCGATTGAAAGATCAACGTGTGAAAGTGTCGTCAACGTTCAACGATTCGCAACCCAATAGGATGCCAAAAACGCTGGCCACTAGGGTACAGAACTGGCTGAAGTCCATATTATACGTCTATATTTATATAGTATATAATTTGACACCGCCCCGTACTTACGGGACGGACAGGGGTCTTCAAAACCCATCCACAGACTCTTCCTATTCATGCAAATTTAATATGTAATATCTCTCATAAGGCGTTCAAAAATAATTTGTCATATTTGTTTGTTTACCGTTAGAAGTAAACAAAAAGCGGGCGATGCTCAGGGAAAGGATCACTTGTCCCTCGGCCTAGGGGCTTGGCGGTTAGTGGCCGAAACAGCCCCGCGGCTTGGTTCAAAGGGAAGACACCATCGTAAAACCACTTACTGAGTTTTAAATTGAAATTGTGTATCTGTTATTGCATTCGAGGAATTTATAAGTGTAAACTAACTGCAATTAAAGAGAAAGTATACTGCATACGACCGGGTTTTAATAGAAGACGAAGGAACCTGTGAATTATCCTTGTCGCCACGCCGGACTTGGGGCAGTCGAAGTGTGTTGACGCTCCACCGCCCCGTCGAGCAGCTAATTTACTTCTCTCAAATTGTATAATTATCATTTAGTTTTTACGACGACATTACTGTCATTCTTGACATTTTCGAATTTCAATGTCACCTTTTTTGGCATTGTTTAAAACATAGAAATAATAATTGCCGAGCTAATAAATAATTCCTCTTTTATTTTATTTCAATTCATCCTACCTACTGTAGTGGGTTTAACCAGTACTAATCGGTTGACTGGTATTGTTTTAACACAATATTACTGTTAATAATTATCTGTAGCGCTTAAGTAATATCTTCAAGAATGGCCTTACATTATGCCTGAAGCGTAGTGTTCAACCAATGTATGCAACCAGTGTTAACGTATGCCTGCGAAACATGGACTCTGAATACACGAGAGGTCCAAAAACTAAGAGTGGCGCAACGTGGCATGGAAAGGTGCATGTTGGGCATAACGCGTAAGGACCGCAAAAGAAACCAATGGATAAGGAAGCAAACAAGAGTGAGAGATGTGATAAGAGGTCACCAAATTGATGAAATGGCGGTGGGTCGGACACGTCGCACGGAGAACGGACAACCGCTAGACAAATGTCACAGTCATTCAGTGGTACCCGAGGGTCACTAAGCGGCCTAAGGGGCGTATCAAAAACCCGCTGGATTGACGAACTTGTCAGGTTCGGTGGAAGTATGTGACAGCGTAAAGCTAGGAACCGAGAAGAGTGGAGCTGGGGGAGTCCTCCATCCAGCAGTGGATCGACCCTGGCTGAAAATGAATTAGCTGTGTTCGTAATCGAATCGATCGCTTGACCATTTATAAATTGAATTAATATAAATTGTTCAATTATTTACGATTAATTGATGGACTATATTTTTGAGTGTTACGTGAGGTATGGTCTACCGTCATATTTTCAACTTCCAACTTTCAATATTAGCTTGCACCAAAATAATGCCATCGTCCAAATATCAGCGCGGTCTATCCCTGGTAAAGCTGGGTAATAAATACCAATATATTATATAAAGTTTATATTTCTTATTTTAATTCAGATTATTTAGGGAGAATTCACAACTGCGGACACGTAACGTCATATGCTCATTTCTCACATTATCACAATCAGTGGCAGACTGGCTCTAAAAATATTAGTTGCCAGGGGTCAATGGGAGCCCATCCAAAAATGGGTGGAGGCCAGTACCCTATATACTAATTCCTAAATATATACTGTACTAATAATTACAAAAATTATCGTGTTACAAACAACTAAAACAGACATAGAGAATAAGTATGTAATCATGATGAGTTATTAGTTCATTGTTTATATCGAAAGAAAACACATTTATTTATATTGATGAAATACTCAAAGTGCTTTCTTTATCCGGTATACTTTAAAACACGTAAAATGAAATAGTTAAAAAGTTATTTGATTTTACTCAGGGCCCCTAACATACAGCGGGGCCCACTTGCCATCAGGCAACCTGGCTTGTATGGCCAGTCCGCCACTGATCACAATATGTGACCTTATGTATCTAAAGATTCGATTGTCCTTAAATCCTCCATCCGGATAACCCTAGCATGACACCTTTATGGCTATTCATCTTCACCTACCTGTGTGCATTATAAAAAAACAAAATGAATGACTCAACATAATATATTGCAGTGGGTGCATATTATAATAATGTGAGAATGCGGTTGGAGATAGTGTGGTCGCCATTGTTATTTGCTGAGAAAACGTGACATTTGTAATAACATCATTAAACGACTGTAGACAAGACACATCCCTCGGATAATGATACCATGAACTGTCAACGTTCCATTAAATATGTCACCTACTGATGACAAAATAGATACACAATAAAGAGTAGTATATTATAATTTGCGCTGCCCTTGGCTCAAGTAAAGGCGTACGATACGGTACGGCACCCTTAAGATTTTAATAATAAATTGACTATTGAAAAATCATCCCGTAGAAGGTAAATTGCTAACGTAGTAAACCATTTAATCATAGACTCAAAGGGAGTGTTTAATATACAGACACTTCATAAATTAGAGATGATGTTATGGATCAAGCAAGCCTAGTGTTTATCATAAATGTACAGACGATCAATTCAATATTATGTTGTTGTTACTAAATCTCTCGACATTTGCAATTACATTTGAGAGACCACCTAGCTCTGAATGATTATTAAAATCGTTACCTGTTGAAGTGATAAATTTCTTCAATATTGCTGAATAGGTCTCGGAGCTGTTCTGGAGCAAAGGTTCCTCTTTCTCTCCAGGTATACAGATAACCCTACAAATAAAAAAATAAATGCGTTAGTAATCATAAAAACAATGCACGGCCATACTGCGACATACGACACAATATCACGTTTTTGTGAAAACGACACAGGGAATAGAAAAATATATGATATTATGAACGCTGCTGAGTGATTCTCTGAGATTGTAGATGTTTAAAAGGGCGATCTGGGAAATATTAATGGTGGTTAAATAAAATTTTAAATACGAACTAAATTATACATTAAAAATAGACTTTTTTAAGGGTACTCCTCGTGTTTGACATGCATGCAGAATCTAATGTTGTTAACGTTAACTTAAAGTTTGAATTATTGAGATTTTGTACACTTCCATGTATTTTGTTACTAACGACTCGGGTTTCGCCTTCTTCCTTTCTCATCTTCAGGCATTCGTGCGCTTGAGGGCCTGAAGATGCCGAAAGGCGAACCCCGGGTCGTTAGTGACGAAATACATGGAAGCTAACTTAAAGAATGAGATATTCGCCAGTACGGGAATTCAGCTGTTGTTAGAGTTGCCACATTACACTCCGGCTCTAGAATCACGGGATCCATACATAATATAACACTAACACCATCTGTGTACTATACACAATGCGTACACAATGAGTGTTGTACAAAGTGCAAAGTTATAAAGTGTACATGTGTAAAACTCGAACGGTGCAACACTGTTTCTTCACTACCCCTATAATTATTTTGTAAAATTAGTCCTTTGCTCATTTTATATTCTTAGTGCGGCTGTTGGCTCTCGTCAAAAACTTTGTCCATGCTTGGATCCACGTTGATTATGACAGACATTTAACAATTTTGAATCCTAGCCATCCGCTGAAAATCTGTGCTGGATAAAGCACTCAAGTATACGAATTCGCGCGGAGAGGAAGTTTTAATGTCTGGCCTACATTATAATAAGATTAAAAGCATCCGAGTGCTTTTTTAAAAATAATTTCCGATCGACTGAAAAGAAAAAGTTAGAAAGATAGAGAGACTTGCGCGTAGATAATAAAAGCGGGCAGAGGCAGGCCATGTGGTTTATAGCCGTGCCTGATATGGCATAAGAAGAGGTGTTTACCGTTCGACCGGATTGCTGTTGGAATCTAGCATAACTTCCTTAGTTTCTAGTCTTTAAATCCATATTACTCGTTTTATGTGTGTAAGGAGATTGAAGCAGACTCATAATTACATAATTCCATGTAAATGTAAACTTTGAAATGTTTACTGCGCAGTTCAATTAATACAAAGTTGTATATTACTCAGCAAAAACTTTTAAAGTTTTTTGTAGACATTATAACACTCGTATCTTTGTATACCTTACGTTTCTTACAAAATGATTATTGTCATAAAATTGAAATTTCAAAAGTTAATCGTAATATCAGAGATATAACTTCTTTAATATGGTCTCTTTGAAGCTTTCCAATGCAAGTCAAAAGCAATATAGAGATACAAAAGTGTGCAATTGAAATACTTTAATAATAACTATTTTTTTCGCGGTTTTCCTAAATTAAATATGATGACAATTCTTGTAGACATAAACATGTTTTTTTTACACTATAATGTAGACAGTTTTAGTAGAGCTTGATTGAAATATCGTATTGATCTTGTGTAAGACCGAATCACTAGTTATATTTAATAATCGGACATTCCCAGAAAATATGATCAGGTTTCTACATTTCTTTTTTTAAGCATGGATGACTCAATTTTTCATGGACAGCACGATGTGTTCGGAAGTGTAAGGGATACCAGTTTCGGAAACGGTTAAATAATATACGATATGTGACCTGGACACGAGGTTGTCAGAAATTATGACTGAACTAGCAACGAGAAAAAGATATTTATTTATTCGTAAATTAAAATACATGACACTACAGCTGAAGCCAATGCGCCACGCATTAATACAGTACAATAATAATAACAATAATGATTAACATTTTTAAAATTTAGGAAATAGAAAAAAGTACCGGACATTATTAATATACAAATTCATACAAGAAAAAGTATTTTGAAAACAATACCCAGAGTTCGTTGAAAATGTCCACCTCTCTGGGCAATGCATTGATAAACCGTACGGCCATTGCAAATTGGTGATTCATATAACCGACGCGAAGAACAAGTTTTGTGTATAAAAATTGTTTGGTTATGGTTTCGGCCACGTAGATAAAAATTGTGAGCATGTAAGTAAAAAGTTTTGATTATTGAAGAAAAAGAAAAACTGAAGAGATGGTTATTGGTGTTTTTAAAAAAATCAATACATATTTCTACGAAATCACGATTCGCCAGTTTTATTAGATATTCACGTTTGTACATCTGATATTAAATCGATAAAAAAAAATGAAACAACTCAATAAGCACGTTTCAATGTCTGTGATGTGCTACCAAATATGGAATAACGGCTATCATGGGCTTAAATGCACGCGGAAAAGATAATCAACAACTGTTTTACTAGTCGATATTATAAACCAAACAAATTTTAACAGATCTGATGCATAGATAATAGAACGTCTTAAGGTGTCTTCGATTGTTTTATCAGTTTGTCAAAGGGACATCATCAAAATTTGAGCCGTGACAAAGTGAGATTAGTTCAAATTTTATATTTAATATCGAGTTGCACCAATTTTTGGTGAGTAAATTTGATAAATGGTCGGTTAATAAAATAAAAGGTGAGTAATTTACATAAATTGATCAGTTATTAAATTAAACGGTCAGATATTTTATAATTTAAGACATCGACTGAGGGTGCTTGATGGAATTTCAATATCAAATTTGGATTATTGAGATTTTGTACACATCCATGTATTTTGTCACTAACGACCCGGGTTTCGCCTTTCGATTAAAATTAGATATTTATATACATCAGATATTTATACAAAACGGTCAGTTTTTTAAAAATCTTACTAACCTGACCATTGGCAATTATTTACTGACCAAACGCAATTATTGACTAACAATGTATTGTTTCTTACTGACCATTTATCGAATAAGTTGCTTACCAAATAATTAGTTGCCATAGAAATTCATTATAAAAATTGCGTAGAAAATAGTAATGAATTAAATTTCCACTACACATGAAATAACAAAAAATATTGTAAAATTATGAACACCATGCAAAACAGTCAAAGTTCAGTAGCAAAGTATGCATAATTCCCAATGTTAAATTAAAAAAAAAATGATAGGTCGTTCAGTAATCAAATAAACTAATACATAGCTTGCTTTCCCTGGACTATCACAAACAATCAACAAACAACTGCTCATCTCTAATATTCAAATGCAAATATTCATTACACAGTCGCTCAACGCTCGGTGTTTACAGACGTTTAACTTTACTTGAACAGTGGCGAATTAAGCACTTGTGAGGCAATACAATTTAACATAAAAAATAACGATAAAAAGTAAAAAATATAATTTAATTTAAGATATGGACTGAGGGTACTTGATGGAATTTCAATATTAAATTTGAATCGTACAAATTTTGTATATTTCTATACTTTCGTCTTTCGGCATTTTCAGGCATTCGAGTACACGGATGAATTCGAAATGACAGTTAGTAAATAGTTTATATATAAAACAAATTAAGAAAAAATATTATCACTAAGTCAAGGAACTACATATATCTGATATATGAATTATTTTTAATACAGATTTCGTAATAATAACTTTTAACCTTAATTGGGAAAATAACCGCATGAACAATTACAAACTCATAGGATTTTGCAAATTGCAGGCGATGATAAGAACCAATTATCATTAAAATGTTAGTGGGCAAAAATACAACATTGAGATACACACTGATTTCAAATTGGTAAATATCAGATGACGGATTGTTGTATGAGTTAAATTATTTTGATTGCTCGAGTAATTTATGTAAGATCATTGTAAATTTTGATTATTCATATTTGTAAAAGAAACATTGTTATTCCACCTCTATGGAATTTAGAATTTCAAATTCAAATTTTCCACGATAACTACAGGGTATTTAAATAATAGTTGAAAATTAATCAATTAATGCACACAAATAAATATTAAAAATCGAATTAAAAGTATCTTGGCTATAAATAAGTTATTTTTGAGGGCCCTCAGATGCGGGAGCCCCGGGCTCGCGCCTCGTGCGCTTGCGGGGCAACCGCCACTGCGCTTGGATTAATGATACGGCGCCAATAAACACTGAGGTCGACGCTCCCCACTAAATAAAATTGTTATTTATATGGGAGGAGAATCAGAGATGATCTCTGACAAGTGCGGCAGGCGCCCCCGAACGCCGCAGATTCGACGCGCGGTTACAACTGAAACAGTTCTCCACATTATCAATATGATCATTATTATTATGCTAATATGTAGCAAAAAAACTTACAACCGGTTTTTGGCGAACTAATGGTGGACATGTTCTTTCCGGCTAAGCACAGTTAAGATATCTGACAATTTTAGGTGCATACTTATAATGAATTTTAAATGAACACTTATTACATATCGATACCTCAGTATCAAGTATAACAACTCAAATATAACAGTTCTGAGATAATTAGGAAACAAGATTTTGGGCAGATTTAATCTTCTTGTGTACCTCTAATTTTTGTACATTTTAATGATATTCTAGGAATATCTAAACACATATTTATGTTTAAAATATTATAAACATAATTTAATTTATTTCCAATATTAATAATAGGCGTCCGTGGCGCAGTTGGTTTCGTCGCTGGCTACGGTTACGGATGTCTCGGGTTCAATTCCCGGTGCGGACGGTTTTCATAGATTGATCTTTCAATCGATTTATGGATTTCTGTTCGTAGTCTGAGTCCTCCCTCCCACCAATCCCATCCTCACGGGGCGTAACGAGAGCGATTAGCTAACCACTAGTCCTGTCATAGCCCTATCCTTCTATCCCTACTCTCTTCGAAAAAGAAAAGAGAGGTTGAGCAACTGACTGACAAGCAGTTCTCGTAGAAAAAATTCTGTCAAGATACCTCCATTAGGAGACCATATGCTCCACATTGGGAGCGGACATGAAAAAAAAAATTAATAATAGGAGTTTGAGAGTTTTTCACAGTATTTTCTTAGTTGTTGCAGTTTGAACCTAAAGTAATAATACCCACTGTAATAATAAGCACACATTACGACTTGTTACATTTCGGAACTGGTAGATATCGGTATTCTAAGCTCATACTTAACTGAAAACTGCAAATTTTAGACTTGTTACACTTTGGAACTGAGGTATCGAGCTATTGTTCTCACTATTGATAAATATATGTCAATACCGTAGTTCACTTCACAAATACTTGCCTCTTGCCTCATGCCTCAACCAAAGACACGAAGAAGGTCGATTTGTTTTCTTGTGGAGCTCTTTTTTCTGTTACAGGATTTTCTTCCACAGTGGAGTTGGCTAACTACAGCATCAACAATATCATCACCCTGAGTGAAAGATTGTGTAAATGACCTCCTGGAAGGTGTGCTCGATTTCGAATCGGTTTAGGGAAGGCTGGCAAGCAGGCTTAAAACTTTTTTTATTGAGCTTCGCAATCAGTAATCCTGGGGATGTCCTTGTGATTTCACACAAACATAGCCTTCGGCTGAAAAAATCTCTAACTAGACCGTAATTAACTAAAATACACGTGAGAAAGATATATGAGGACTAATTATATACAAATTCTAGCTACAAATTATTCAGGAAACTGTTCAAAATAGTTTCAGTAGGATAATCCAACAAAAGTCTGACCATGGATAGACCGTTACCGACTGTCGAGGTGGTTCTAAAATATGACAATTTTAAAGGGGGTTAAGTATTTTGGGACGAAATGTCTGAGGTCATCTATGGACGAACCCTATGTTAGCTTGTGTTGTTTGACTAGATTTTAATACTAGCATCGTGTAAATGCTATATAACACGGTAGAATTGCTAAGAACAGGAATGCCTATATTGCTTTGTCTCTATGGAGTGCCGGCTACTGCTAATTATCAATTAAATCATCTGTCACAATAAAAAAACAAAAGGCATTAAATTATTAATCGATGTAATTTATAGCTGTAGCAAATGAAAAACAACAATGGCTGTTAAAAGTCTGGCAGAGTCAAGTTGTAATATTGTATCGAATTTATTTGACAGTCCATTGTGATACTGCGCGGGGTCATAATGAACAGTGATCCGTTACCTCTGCGGTCCTCGAACTGTGCGGCGAGAGTTATTCAAAATCAGTCGAAAGACAATCGAGTTATTATTTCTTGAGTCATAAATAAGTTTTACTATACCGCCTCGATTGTTGTCGCGAAAATTTTTGGTTCAAAATGAAAGTGTCTTGGACATTTATGGAATTGCCGGGTCGTTAGTGACAAAATACATGGAAGTGTACAAAATCTCAATAATCCAAATTTGATATTGAAATTCCATCAAGCACCCTCAGTCGATGTCTTGAATTATATTTATGGAATTAATTTTGTCGGCGTCCGTGGCACAGTTGGTAGCGTCGCTGGCTACGGTTACGGATGTCTCGGGTTCAATTCCCGGTGCGGACGGTTTTCATAGATTGATCTTTTAATCGATTTATGGATTTCTGTCCGTAGTCTGAGTCCTCTCTCCCACCTATCCCATCCTCACGAGGCGCAACAAGAGCGATTAGCTAACCACCAGTCCTGTCCTAGCCCTATCCTTCTATCCCTACTCTCTTTGAAAAGAGAGGTTGAGCAACTGAGTAACAAGCAGTTCTCGTAGAAAATTCTCTTAAGATACCTCCATTAGGAGACCATATGTTCCATATTGGGAGCGGAATTGGAAAAAAAAATTTTACTGCTTTTATTTATAAATAATTATTCAGATCAAACAGATATCAGTTAAATAAGAAAAGATAGCGTACATATTATCGCTGTTCTGGACATATTGAGTTAGTTATACAAAAATGTTCCTTATTTCGAACTCTACCGTATGGAAGAACACACTTCATTTTATAAATAATACTTTTACTTAAAAACAGTTTTGTACAATCAAACTAAATGAAAAAGGCATATAGCATTTCAAATATTTAAAAAACTTCCAAGTCGAATTACTCAAAACTGGCATTTTTCAGTTAATGTCTTCTCCCAGAACAATGACGATATAAATATAACGTAGTTAAAGTATATTTATAGGATGTTAGAGACTAAAGAACGTCGCGAAAGCTCTTTGATGCTGAAATCTTTTAGTGAGATTTTTGTTAACTATTTGAATATGAGTGTTAGCAATTTAATGAATCCAGCATGCTATAATGTTGGCAACGTCTCAGTTAATGTTACACTAAGTTTTGATAATAATATTTATCCAAACGTACAATGCATAATTGAATGCACGGTGACTTTCATGTGTTCCAAGGCAAATTCGTGGTAATCAATAAAAACGCTTAAAAAATTATATTGTAAATATTAAGTCACCCTTTGCAAACAAACATTAGCTATACATTTCATATTAATAACGTACAATTTTTAGAATAAGAGACTCGTCTACGATTTAATTGAGGGGTCCCGTCTATATTGAGATGCTGCGGCTGATGGCGAATGTCAGGTCGACGCACCGACGCGACGCGGCGCGGCTTTGGACATCAGTAAACGGTTCGGCTCTAACTTTACTCCCAACCAGCACTATACAATACACATACTATAATCCCAACACGGGCATTCGAAAAATATGCAGCATTCAAGTAGAGAATACTAGAGGATGAGCTGAATCATCCAATTATGTGTGCTGCTTTTTGTCATTTACGCCTTTCGGTATATCCAGATACTTAAAAATACGATATAATCGGCCCGTGTGGTCTAGTGGTAAGAGCTTTACCATATCGATCAAGTGTGTCCAGGTTCAAGTTCCGGCTAGGTCACCATAAAATTTAGATTTTTTTCAGTTTAAATTTAAGATCATGGATATGGGTGTATGGTGTATGTGATGTCATTACTCCTCGAGTTGATCTCAAGCGAGTTTCTAATTTCAAAATATTTGGCGCATCGGCAATAGCTGTAATACCAAATATATTTAAAAAATAATAGAAACTATGCGTTTAAATTTGAGGCATTTTTAAATAATAACAGAACCGAAATGGAAAATTTACATAATAAAGTTAATACATTGTATTTAACCAAATGGGCTTGTTCTGCTTAGCTATTGGGCATTTTCAATCAATGCAACATTAAAGCAACTTAATGACAATGGTTTGATAAAGTCAAATGAAATTAATTTAATGATCATTCCTCAAAGTAAAAGGTAAAACAAAATAAAATTCAAAACAATGATAAAACCTAACCAGAAAAAAATTAATATCATATAAGCCAAGTGTGCCCCCGGGTATAATGGAATAATAACAGACTTTAAATTTATTTTAGTCAGGAGAATGCCATGACAATATACAGACAATTAAATACATAAAACAACCAGCATATTCTTAGAGGCGTCCTTTATGATATATCTTTATCAAGTAATTTCATTCCACAGAAGATTGACAGTATATATATTTACAAACTTGGATGAACTCAAATTGACTGCGAGTAAAATGTTTGTATCAGTCATGGTATTAACCGTAGTCAGTGTATTCACAAAGATTTAATGATTATTATCAAGCATCCTCCCAACAGAACAGACTTGGGAACGAATATATTATGGGCTTCAATAATACAATTCAACTCCATGCCGGTTTGCTGTTTTGACTTAATGTTAGCATTACTTAGCGGCGATTCTGTAATATAATATTCTGCTAACACAAAAAGTTGTATCTATAGCTATACCATCGTTCGGGTCACTTCCAGCCCAGAGTCAATTACATCAAATAATTGGAGACTCGAAGGCAAAAATGTGTTGGCTGACGACATCAAAGCCTTTTTGAGAAATTCATGTGACAACGTAACAAAATTCAACGGCACAAGAATTCAATTACACATTCTTATTAATATATGACTTACAATTAAATGCACTTTTGTTTAGATCATACTCACTTTCATAAAAATAGCTTTCACTAATAACAAAATACATTCCACAAAAACCAAGTTCTTCCACTAAAAATAAAGTGATCCCACATAATAAAATATATTTGAACATTGAAGAAATATATTACACTTACGAAAAGTATTAAAACTTGAAATTAAAGTTTTCACTTTGGCGTAAAGCGGTACTTTGTTAGAGAATCTTCTTTTTAAATTTATTTTTGGCGTAACTACGATTTACCCAACTCGGATTCATTCGCGTTATAAATATATTGCTTACAATTGAATGCACTTTGTTTAGATCATATTCACTTTCATAAAAATAGTTTTCACTTATAACAAATACATTCCACAAAAAACAATTTTTTTCACTATAAATAAAGTGACCCCAAATAATAAAATATATTTTAACATTGAAGAAATATATTACACTTACGAAAAAACAAACCAGACTAACCCTAACATAACCTACTACAACTCAACTCACTTTGTTAAAAGAATCCGTGACTAAGTGGAGACTATTAAAATCAAAGTTTGAGAGTACTAAGGTAATACCATCTAATCCAGTGCATTGTATCGAAATGAAAGTTCAAGTGTACCAAGTGAATACTTATCCAACACAAAGTGCAATTATTTACAGCCCATTAGGTATACATTCTTTATATAAGAACAAATTATTCGTTTTTTATTAAAATCGAACAAGCATATTATCTCTATTATAGAGCACAAAATACATGTAGAAATCTGTATGTTTGTATGTCTGTCGGTCACAATAACCCCTCAAAAGCGGCGTACACGAGCTACGTGAAACTTTCACACGTCATTCTGGCTGTAATTGTTAGCTCAACTGCGCTATTTTCAACTTTCAACTGTCAACATTTAACTTTTAACCTAAAACTGAAAAAGCTATATTTTTGACGTTTCAATTTGGGATGAAAAAAGTAATAATAATAGCCGCCTAGCAACAGCTTAATACTAATATATTCTGCAAATGACAGTTGAGATAGTAACGCGAACGTAAATATTTGTAATTTAAGACATCGACTGAGGGTGCTTGATGGAATTTCAATATCAAATTTGGATTATTGAGATTTTGTCATGGAAGTGTACAAAATCTCAATAATCCAAATTTGTAAATATTTGTGTTAGATACTGAGTTTCATATTTGTGATTTGGTAGACAGTGAGTGGTGAATTCGTACAACTTGGTGTGCATTTGGAGTCGTCATCGAGAATTAGCGTATGACTCTGATCGTATGTTTAATTTATGGGGCTGCAGGAGCCATTATTAAATGCAGATCAACAAACTGTACATCGGGAAGTTCTGCGGCGCCATAACAAGAGTGTAGGTGGCAAAATTGTCATTCTTTATTTTAGCTGGTTTCAACTCTCAACATTATTATTAATTGGTGGACTATATTTTGTAGGTGCAACAAAAGAGTTACGGTTGACGGTGATATTTTAAAATTTCAACATTAGCTAGCCAACGTCTAAATTTAATAACCTGATATAAGCGTTCACCATCTTGGCCGGAGCCGAGTAAATAAGACTAGTATTATATAATTTTGAATAAAGCTTTTGATGACGAAATTAATTTAATTTTCGGGGTAGATGGCCGTGTCTTATTTTTTGCAAATTTTGTGGGCAGTGGAATGAAAAAGTTTTGAAAGCACTGGTCTAAGCAACTGATTTATGAGAACATAATTTTATCAGTATGACGTAATAAATATCGATTACATACTTTGATAGACAAGTTACAAAGAGACGTGCACTATTTACTAACAATGAGTTCTACGACGACAAAATTAGTCGAATATCTTAGAAATTAGAACACCTCTGCCATTTTGGATTATCAATGAGATTCAATTCATCGAGGCGGCTCACATTTTTGACATTCCTGTACACATTGCCAAACAATGGAGGCTGCACGGTGCATTACTTGGTTAGAGGTTCGACAGCGCTGTCGCCGAGTCAACCGGAAATATATTCACAATTCGTTTCGTCGCCGGCATTTGGGCACACCGTGCATGCGCCTCGGATGAATTTGCATTATGCACGCCATTAGCATATTGGGAAATATGTACATACTTCTAAGCTTGCATACTCTTATTCTCGAAACAGCTTTACTTGAAACTAACTGTTACTCGGCAAACGACATCTGTGGTGAATTTTACGATACGTTTTTAAAGTCAGTTTGTAATCGCAGCTGTACAGTACATATTTGTCATGCGAAGTCAGGAGATAATTGGTAATTGTAAAAGGATAATCCTAGTACGCGATTTTCAGATTAGTTTGTCGAACGCGTCATTAATCAGGATAATAATATATTAGAGATTAGACGCATAGTCTTTTTTGGAAGTTTTCAAACCCAAATTTCGAATGTTTACAATAGACAAATTAATATTATTGATTGAATCGGCATTAACTTGGTTTAACTGCATTATAATAGGATAAAATAATAAAGTATTTAGTTCTAAAAAAAAATTATCGTCAGAACTATTTATAGGTTATCAACCACTTGATAAAAAAATTTGTAGAACTAAATACTTTGTTATTTTATCCTATTGAAATAAATATTATTCATAATGATAAATGTGTGCGTTAAGAAAAATTAAATTAAACGACATTAAAATAGCTCTTAAAACTGTAAAAAATATAACTATAATAGTTTTATTTTCTATCGTAGTAGGTATATAAGAGTGAAATGTGTCGCTATTGATATATTTTAAATCTTTCAAAGAGAAGCTTATAACTAGTCCTCGTTAAAATTAGCGCCGAAATGAAGCCAACCTATCTGAGAAGTGAGAGCAGAGTTTTGATATATTATAATAAATTCAAATGTGACCAGCAGTACAATAGTTGATATTGCTTTCCTTTGACATTCTTAACAATGTAAAGTTATCCGTTGAATAAATAGAGACCTAAAATTTGATAACGTCATCACTAAAAGATTTATCAATTTGTAAATAGACAAGCGAATAAAAAAATGTTTCATATCAGGTTCTAGTTAAATCCACTGTGTCATTGTCTGTATTTTTTTCATCACACATCACATGCAGCATTAACGAGTCCGTGTCTAAAATAATAAACAAAATCATAATTTAATTTTATCTCTGGACCATGTGTGGCTGCCACAAAAAGCTATTTCCGAAAATTCTCCATAGAAAATCCGACGGAAATAGACATGCCTCCAAGCTAGGCTCCCGCTAAGACGAAATCCGTACATTCATCTCTTTCGAGAGCATTGTTGGGACGCCATTAGGGTGCGATGGAGATATTGATGCGACGGAAATGCTTGGAATAAAAAAGCAATTCAAATTTCGAACGTCGACGTTCGGGATATCAATGCGGCATACTTTGTCAACTCGACTGATCAACTCAATACAATAATAGACAAATAAACACACCATTCAGAACGGTCATCAAATTTAAACCACGGATTCATTCTACCACTTACTTCATAATATAGCTCTGCCTTCGAGACATACTAAGCAGTCTTAGCACTTGGCATAAAAGGTTAAATCTATGATAAGTTAAAATATGTTTACACCATACTAGTATTTATTAGTCTACTTCGCACGGAAAGTAGGCCGTTAAAATTAGGTCATTTATACGTTGGCGTTATTTTGGTGCTAGTTTTGAAAGTTGAAAATATCACCATGAAACACCCACAAAATTGGACTCGAATTGACAGACAGTAAACAGTGTCTGTCACTGTTTACTGTCTGTTTATCAATACGAGTCCATCCGTACGCTCGAATGTACGTGTCGTAAGTGGAAAAAATACATGGAAGTGTACAAAATCTCAATAATTTTATATTGGAGTTCCATTAAGCACCCTCAGTCGATGTCTTAATAGAGATTATTACATTTTAATGTGAAAACTACAGCAATTTAACTGACACCATTCATGCGGTTCGGATGATTTCAACTTATTTTCATGCAATCTTTCTGTGATATAATTTTGTTGAGAACAGTCATTATTCTTCATTATTTATTTTTTGAATGGCAAGAACTTCCAACCCACAATTTATTGGCAAGGAAACATTGCGATTGAGTTACGATCTAGTGATCTGTTCATCTCCAAAATGTGAAATTTAAAATTTTTATAAAGGTTTGGTTGATCTAAATATACATTACATTTTAGATATTATATTTGTACAGGAGGGCGATATAATTATAGAATGTTTCAAGCCTTTATATCTTACCTAAGCCCGTAGAATGTGTGGGAGGTGGGGGCTATTTTAAATCAATTATTGCCTAAGTATTAATAAACACGTTTATTTTCTTCCTTAATACTTAGTTAATCTTCTTTTCATACTTAATAATATGTAGATAGAAGAAGGGACCTCACATTTTTCTGAGACCCGGATCCTAGGTACTTTACCTTGAAAACTGGCACGAAGCGGCTACAAATCAAATCTAACCTAATCTCATTGTATTTTGAACGATTTAAATTAGCGATTGATTTAAGAATAGTCCTCCCAAAAATGGGAATAAAAAATTGTACATGGTGCAAACTGGTAAACATAAAATTTCTATTCTTATTTTTGAATCCCGAATTTTGGTCTATGGTGGCCGTCTGACGTTTATATCCAAGATGGTCGAACAATTTGTGTACTACATAGTTTCAATCCTATTCTTGAATAATTTCAAATAGTATCGCTAAATGGAACCGTCGCGTTGGTTTAGGATTAAAGTGACTATCGACGGTGTCTTTGAAATCCCTGTAACATACACGCGTTCCGAAATTAGAAAAAAGTGTCGTTCATTTGTTTTTACTAATTTTATTTGACATTTTTCGACGTTGACGGAAGTTTGGGCGCGTTTCGAATTATAATGGGGTGTTGGGTGTGAATTAAAATAATAATAATTCTTATTTTATTGTTTCGAATGCATGTTAATGGTAATGTGTTCGGATACATTTTACATGCATCCATAAGAGGCGGCTTCTCAACAAACGTACTTAAGGAAATTGTGAAATTCCAAAACAGACATGAAGTGACAGATTTGATAATAAGAGGGAGTTTTTGATGTACGTACAACTATACATAAATGCTTAGTAGTTGTCCATAGATTACGAAATTCGATTATCCCGTGCATTATCAACTAATCAGTTGATAGTACTATACGATCAGGTTGCAAGGTATACAATTAGTATATATTATAAAAGGATAAAATAAAAAAGTAACTTTACTTTGTTATTGTATCCTACAACAATGGAGTTTAACCAAGTAAATTATCTATAAACCAATTACATCAACAATTAATCACAAACACATACGCGCGGCTTACATGTCCAATAGATAAATCATTTTCAAAGTGTAACAACTCAAAAGCACAGTTCTGGGGTAGATTTAAATGAAATTCCAGGATTATCTAAACATTAGATTCATATCTTTAATATTATAAACATGATTGTTTTTTCCAATATTAATGATAGGAGTTTTCAGAGGTTTTCATAGGATTTTCGTAGTTGTTACAGTTTTTATATATTAATAATAACCACCGATTACCGTTTGTAACATTTTGGAACTGCTAGATAGGTATCGTTATTCTAAACATTTCCTTGAACTTAATTCAAAACTGCAAATTTTTGACTTGTTACACTTAGGAACTGAGATAGTTTTACAGATACTAAGCAGCGAAACTGCAAATTCATTGTTTGATACATTTTCATTACTTGAATTGGTAAAATATATTTATACAAGTAGAAAGATAATATTTTCCCTTGAAATATGCTATCGCTGTAACATAAATATACAACGTTCTTCTGGGAAAGGCTCCATTGCGGTGCACAGAGAATATACAATACTGCTATATTATCTTATTTATAAAATGAAAGAGAAACTGAGTAGGTGCATATTAAAATTATCATTGGAACTGTTTCTTCCATGAAAAAGTGTTGGCGTTGAGGTGGAAGTAGATGCCTTCATTATTATGCCGAACGGATGTTATTCAAAGTGGTGTCGCTTATTGCATTTTAATGTGTCATTCTTTAGTTCATATAATTATCATTATCATTGTTTGACGGCTGTAAGTAGAAGAGCATGTTTGCATTTCAATTACTTGCGTTCAAAATTATGTTTATTTTTGTTGTGTTTTTTTAACATCCCATGGGAGTGCTGCAATGTGTTTGTCATCTTAACCCCTTAGATGCGGATGCGTCGGAGGCGATGCACAAGAAAATCACGAGTTAGCAAATTCTGAACAATTACTAAGTGCCTACGAAAGACATCTATGACAATTCTTCGATTTCTAAATTAGAAAAATAATTTTTGCGATCAAGAATTCATTGAGCTGCAAAAATATTTTCAGTCATGTACACATTAGTAAAAATCACTCGTTTTTTTCTATGTTTAATATTGTCGGTATTTTAAGTTTATAATATATTACGATATTAAATTTGTGATATGAATTGAAATTAAACACTTTACTGTAATGTTAATGATATATAGATGTGATCATAAAAGAGAAAGAAGACTTTTTTTACTGTTGATTTCACAACGATAGGGTGTATGTGGTCTAGCGGTAGCAGCATTATAGCCGGTCGGAGGTTTGGTCAATATCGAATTAAGATTTTTTCAATTTAACATTTGAGATATTGATCGAGCTGATTTCGAATGACAAAAAAATCTCATTTCATTTTCAAAAAATCAAAATATCTGGCGCATTGGGAGATATTATTTGTATGCCAGATATTTTAATAACTAAAAACTCAGCACACAATAAATAATGCATACGAAATATTCCCGGGGTTAAATAAAATATATGAGATGCCATTGAAAGGGTTCAATATGACATTACATTTAATCCACGTAGGATGCGTAGAAATATGTATTCAAATATATTCAACGTTAGATTTTGAAAGCTCTGTAAAAACGCATTCAAAGGATATGCACATAATAATTTTGTTTCACTTTCACGCCTCAACAGTTTCTACTCGATGACGGATAACCAGTCTTTGTTTGCTTGCTGCATAGAAAAAATACGAATCAATGGAGAACTCACTTCAACAACTTGGCGGAGATCCTCGACATAGATGTTTTCAGTGTCCACGATTTCAGTGCAGACTCTCTGCAAGAGCGAGAGGCTGGGATCGCAGTAGCGAGGTCTCGGAGGGGTTGGCGGTCGGACGAGGGATGCAGCAGCCGCCATATCTGCAGCAACCCCTGCCAAAGTATCAATCAAGAAATGAACACTTTGTAACACTCGCAGGATTATGAACACGTGCACGTCAAACTAACTTTACATTCCTCAGAATAACAATATTTAGTTTTATCAGCATGAGTCGTCGAATTTCTGCAGACTGAGGATCCTTATGGCTTTCAGGAGACAGTCGTAAAACCCTGCCCCGCCATTTCGGTTAATTTTTGTAAAGAAAACATTATTCCCTCTGAAAAAGATTTCTTCAGCAACTGTATCACTAGTAAAATAAAAATAAAAACAACAGCTTTTGAGATGCTCTGTTAAGAATCAATATGCTCCACATGGACATGGTAAATAAATATAAGAAAAGCAGAAGCGTAATGCCAACCGGCTAAGTTGTGTTCAAATTTGACAAAAAATGTAAAAACATAGTATCGAAATAAAGCTAATGGAATGAAATACAAGAAATAATAATTTGGAAAACATCGAAACACTGATTATTCAAAAGCCTCTACTGTCAAATTAGTAAAATATAGCAGAAAGTTTTAATTAACCATGTCAATACTGTGTTGTCGAATAATCAGTACGATAAAACACTAAAACATAATCGATAGCGAAATATGAAAAAACTTACCTCCATCATTCATATCCCTGGACATGACAGCGTTCCCATTGGCCTGCACCAGCCTTGCATTTTTTGCGAAAACCACCGCATTATCCATATCACTGTTGTCATCGAGACTTTCAATCGAAGCCAAGTAAGCGGAGTTTACCCCGCCCTTGTTCTGGGCGCCGCTACTCGACGTAGAACTTGAAGATGCTATGGAGCTCATGGACAACGGTCTCGTCACGAGACTCGAGGTTGGCAAGTCCAAACGTGAATCTTGGCTTGATATTTTCAAGTTACCCGTACTGCCAGATCCATCAGAATACAGACGGGAATTATTAGCGACAAATGAAATCTCATTATCGAAGATATTACCTTGTCGTATCAAAGATTCTGGCTTGTGTTTGACAGGTTGTTCGCTTAGGCTAGGAGGAATTGTATTTATTTTATTTTCAGAAACGTATAAATTATTGGATTTGATTTCGTTGATCGTATCATTTGAAAGATCCAACATTGATACATCATTGCTATCTGTATTGTTTCCATTTTTTTGCTCAATCTGATTTAAATGCTCGTTAGATTTGCTGTTCACAGTTTCTGATTGTTGATCGATGAATGGCAGTGCCAGTGATTCGATCTGTACTGGTTTAATGGGACTCATAGGAACGTCATAAATAGAAGAAGAGCTTATGGGAACATCATAAACCAACCCAGTCCCGTCATCCAAGTCAGATTGCAAGGTTACTCTGTCTCGTTCCGTTTCATTCGTTTTAGAAGCTGACCAATCCTTCGTCACTCTATTGACGAACGACGATTTTATAGGAGACACAAAGGAACCGTTGGACGGACTCGGCGAGATCGTCGGTATTTTGTTGTGTTGAGTAGAATTGACGTTGATTCTGGTCAAACTCGACGTGTGCTCGAGAGGTTTGTCGTAGATGTCGGCCGTAGAGATTATCTCCACTCCCGATTGGGTTATCTTCGACGTCGCCCCCATCAAGGGGATGTTCGATTGCTTTGCTGATCTGTACGACGATCTTCCGAAGTTATTTAGAGACGGTTTTTTGTGTTGAACTATCGACGGTTTTTGAACAGGTGTTTCAGCGCCCGCACTGCACAACATTCTCTTCACATTGGGGGAAAGATTTTCGAAACTGTTAGCACTGTTTCCCGCTTTTTCTATAAAATGTTTTCTATTCGACTCGACTTTCGCAATCACTTCACTGTTCAACTTTGCTATAACTTTGACTTGGTCACTTGTCACTTTTGAGGCAATCTGTTCTAAGTTTTCCATTTTTTTATCACCGATTCTAGCCTGCAAAACTTTGGCACTCGAAATCTCGCTTGAACTTCCCAAATTTTCCGTATTATCTTCCAAAGAATCACCGCTACTATTTTTCCTCAACGCAAAACTTTTAAGTCTGCTTACGTAGCTCGACTTGCTGGGTTGCGGTATATCTCGATTCACAGCTTGCAGAGGCGGAGTGGCAACAGCCGGAGGTTTGATTGCTTCGCTTGAAAGACCGGGAAGTCTAACGCTTCCAGCTATCAATCTGGGGTCTTTGGACGGGGAACTGGACAGTGGAGTTGCCATTTTTCGTTTACCTTCATCCCTTTTAGATTGTTTGGGGTCTTTCGTTTTTTTCTTCAATGCTTCCGGATCGGAAACTTTCAAGGAAGGTTCTAGAAATGAGTCGTAAATGCCAATCAAAGTAGGCGAAAGATCAGTAGTGCTTCCTGAAATAAGAAAAAAACAAATTAAGAAATCAATTCTTTTACCAAAATAATCTCAAACCAAGATTTTTTATAATAATTTCAGAATCGCTAATACCGAAATATAATGAAACAGTAGTCACTACTTGAGCGAAAGCAGTACGATACAAATAATATCAATTCTATTATATGTAATGTTTTTCCAATAAGGGTGTGGCAGTAAACATTTGTGAGGGACTAATCAATACAGGATGGCAATACTGAACGGTCAGAACGCGCCAGACGCCGCTTTATTCTTAAATCTTATTAGTAACACGATTCCTAAGCATTATTTAATTTCCTAAATGGTTTTACACTTTACTTTATTTCTCAAAATAAATAGTGATCCTCTTTAGAAATAACAAGTTTTAAGAGATCAAAGTTCATGAATAATGATACTATGCGTGTTCACAGGACGGAAACTGTTCAACGAGGCACTTCTAATTAATAGATTCCTACTAAATCATACGAACTGAAATTGAGATTTCAATAAGGAGTCTATTATGCAAAATCTTCCATCGACACATGTTTTGCGTATACAGGCGATAAAATGTGTTTTAATGAAGTACTTAAAATGCGTTACCGGTTTCACTAGATTGATAAAGAGAGGCGAAACAGCCATATCCTGCCATCTCTCCAGTCGCATGCAATAATGCGTGCCTGCGAGGGAATGTTGACGTGCATTAAATTTTAATATTAACTCGTGATTAAACCATACATTGGTTGCATTCTCAACCCTTGTATGCAGAGAAGTTTATATTCAGCATTCATTCAGCTCTTTGTAAATATTTATTCATAAACTATTCTGCCGTGGAAAGCACAGTTTTGGTTTTTCATTCAAACCATATATTAGACATTCGTAATTCGTGAACGAAAGATAGTCACTCATTAACCTATGGGAAAATATTAGAATTTTGGCACACTTTCTTTCCCAGTCTAATGTCTATTTGTCATAAGAAGTCAGAGTGAGAAAACAAACGATTATCTAATTGTAATCGAGGCGCTAGTCGTTTGTTTTCGTTATGCAGTGACAACTCGAATGAACTAGATCATCAAGAACGAATAGCAGAGCGTAATTTGACTTGAAGTGTAAGATTTGCGTTTAGGTGTCTCACGTGTAGCATATTTACTTATCGAAACTATGCGAGGGGCTTTCAGGCCATGGATACAGAGCAAGTCTTTAAATCCTTTTACCGTATGTATTCTATCTAAAAAGTTGAAGACTTTTAATCAGGAAAACAAATGAAATACCTAGTTCTGGTGATGGCGTGAAACCGATATATCAAACTGATAAATTCCTGTAGAATAAATGCTTTGTTATTTTTATCCTATAAATTGATTATTAAGAACATCCCTTACGATACTGGCTGTGAACGCTAATTCAACAAATAAGTTATATGTATTCTTGTCACTAATTGTTCGAAATGTGATTTAGCTAGCTTTGATTTGCATGATGAATTTTTATTAATTGCGTTAAAAAAACTAAGATATCCGTAGTATTTCCTTATGATTTCTGTTGAGGTTTTTGATCTACAAGAGTTTTTACATGAAATGTTGACCTATTACCTGTGCATATTATGATTTTTGGACATTTGGGTTTTAATAAAAATAGTGCATCATTTGCCCTTGATCAACTCGTTTTGAATGGTAGACTTAAACGCTTTTCTTTGCAATCAACATAATATGATTATTTATATGCTAATGGATAATGTAATTACTGTGATCTTAAGTAGAAATGATAGAAATTTTATTCGTAAACAAACAGTCAAATAAAAAGTTTTTTAAAGCTGCGACTGGTTGACGCCAACAAGAATGCATCTACAAGAAGACAAGAAGTTACATCGAACAAAGTTTGCATATTATTATTATTATTAGCACAACAATGTCGGCAATTAATTCGTTAAGTCAAGTGATGATCATATGAATATTGAAATTACAATTTGAAACAAAAGGCGTAACAAAACGCGTTTAAAGGGTCCATTGAAATAAAGAACATCTGCAAGTAATAATTTAGATCGCGAATACTTAACTTTTTGTACATGCTATCTATTTTGTCTGTATAACAGTCTGGCGCTCGCAAAGTTTGATGGTTTAAAAGGAGGAAAATATTGATAAAAACAAATTCATATATTTCATAATTTAATCAATTATACACAAAGAAGTTTTTATAATTTGTGTTGACTGCCCGGGTTTGACCTTTTGGTATATTCAAGTCTTTAAAACGACTGATGCAATCGAAGAAAATTCATAAATTAAAACATATTACGTACCATCGGCGTGGGGTGGATGTATCTCTGTCTCTGTCACACAACATCACTTTTGTATAAGCAAGTAGGATAAAAGAGCAAACGCCAGTATTTCTTTATCTCGCTTGCACCCTTTACTTTACATGTGATTGAGCGAGAAAGAGCGAGAGAGCGAGAGAGATAGAGCGAGAGGGAGAGAGAGAAATTCACAGCACGCCCTTATATGTACGTATGTTCAGATAATATTATTTACTTTGTATGTATTTATGAATACTTTATTTCAGTTTCTAATGTTCAGATACAAATCATTTTGCATTTTCACTTTTTTCACATCCCTTAAGAAGATTTACAATATGTATATCCAGTATACAGTAGGTTACTGTTACTGGTTTATTCGAAGTTATGCACAACTAGTATGAAGCAAAATATACATTTGTTAGATCGACAGTTTCTTCTACCGAATGTATCAACAATATAACACAGAAAGATCTAATAAAACACACTTGCATGCTTGAGTAATATAGAAAAGACTTAACACGAAAATATGGCACGCAGAAAAGTGTGCAAATACTCACAGTTAAATTACTCTTATATTAAACAAAATGTAAGCCTAACCTAACCTAATCCGCCACAATTTTTGTGTGCGCGCATTGTGGCGGATTAGGTTAGTGGAGTGTTTTAATCGGATCACTTCTTAAACATAGGTTCTTCAAAAAATAGTGACACAATTGGCACTTATGGTGGAACATATAAAAGATTAACATTTTTAGTTTCTGCGATACAATATCGCCATGAGAAAAATTAGCTTTGTATAAAAATGTGTAAATAATATTGCAAGCGCACTGTACCTCCTGTCAAACAAGAACTATCTTTATTTGCTCATTATTCTGAAAGAGAAAGACTCGATTGAATGAGATTTTAAGTGCATACTGTCCCATAAAGATAAAATTGAATTCCCGTTATGTGGAAGAACTAAATATCGCAGACTTTTCTCGACAGTTTGTAACTCCGCAACGTATAAAAGATTTTAACACATATTTCAATTCGTTCGCAAACATAAATATTGTAGTTACATAGGTAATTATTCATTATCTTTAAATAAATCATCCAATTCACTGATTCGCGTTAAGTGGAATAGTTATTTGAGCAAGGCAATGACTATAGATACTTTCGATCAGTACACATGTGGGGTTCAATACATTTAAAAGTAATCATTAACTATTAATTGATTCTTTGATAATCATTACATATATACATATAATATTAACTTGAATAATTAAGATATCATTAATCATATTATATAATAATATAATATTAATTTAAAAAAACTGTTCCATGAGTTTGTATTATAATAAATTATTTGTTTATAAACAGTTAACAAAATTACCGCCGATCCTGTAGCACAGGGTTTCCCAAACTATGTTTAGCGGAACGGTTTCGTATGCTGCTACATATTTGACTTCATATTGATAATACCTACCTCTCGGATTCGAACCCGTTCGGACAATTTCATAAATTGATGTCGTGTTTAAAGGCACGAATGCCCGTGTGAATGATGTTAACAATTCCACCCAACCCTGTGATATTAAAAACGAGGCGTAGCGATTGCGTTTAGATAACTACTACTCGTTTCCTAGATTCATCTTTGCCCTTTATATCATTGTCCTCTCCGAAAAAGAGACGTTGAGCGACTGAATAACTACCTGTTATCGTAAAGACCCATTCTGTTTAAAAGCTCCAAAAGGTGCCCATATGACATTTTTTAATGAAAGCTTTTTTTAAACATACTGAAGTAAATCCTCCAAATAACCAATTTTATATTGATTGAATTGACATTTGTTTTGTACAACTTCATTGCAATAAAGGAAAAATATCAAAGTCTTTTGTTTTACAAAAATTATAAGATAACTTTATAATTTAAGACATCGACTGAGGGTGCTTGATGGAATTTCAATATTAAATTTGGATTATTGAGATTTTGTACACTTCCATGTATTTTGTCACTAACGACCCGGGTTTCGCCTTTCGGCATCTTCAGGCATTCGAGCACACGAATGGACTCGAACTGAGAGACAGTAAACAGTGTCTAACGCTTATATAGAAGATACAAATGCGACATTAGATATAAGGGTATCAGAACATTTAGCTGCCTTTAGATTAAATTTTATAAGATAACTATTTCCAATTTATAATTCCTGTAGAACTAAATACATATTTTAATATATTTACCGGATCACCGATTTTATAGTTTCGACATTCCCATATGAGTTAACTGTTACCATACCAATGGTTCAGAATGGTTATAAAACAACTGAAAATGGGCATGGCACGGGTTAAAATGTTCTGTTAATGGAAGATATAATGCAAACAGGCATGAATAACATAGCGATGCTGTGTGATATCCAATTATTATAGGAATGAAAGAAGACCGTTCATTCATCTCTACATTAATGGCATATTTTATTTTATACAATCAATTATTGCAATGTCTGTTTGGCGCCTATCTTATCAAAGAGGAAATAACTCATTCAGTATTTGCATTCATTATCCTACGAAATTATTATCATGATCTCGCGTGAGCATTTTCGCCTTGCTCATTGAATAGTTTGATAACATTTCGCACAATACAGGTGCGTCAAATTCAAGATAACGATATAATTAGCCAGAACAGTGACGCACTTAAAATGCAATTTCATATTTTGCTAAGTGGTTTCACTACTAAAAAAATATTTCGAGAGTAATAAAATACCAATTAAACATAATTGGCGAAAGATATCTATTTGATTTCTTTGTTCGACATTTTGTAATGACACGAGTTGTTTGAATTCATACGCCACACTGCTATTAACATTGTAGGTATGTCAATTTAAACAAATTTAAAAGTAACTTGATACATTACATTGGACTTACGTCTCAATTTTCCATGAAATATATCATTTGGTTCTGACCTAGGAAAAGTTGTATCGATCGTCCAGTTGATTAGTCAGACAACGCCAAAAAAATGAAATTTGAGTTAAATATGCAGTTATATGTAAAATGTAGAGATATATCTGGCTCAGTACTGAGATAATTCAAAAATGCAACAAAAAATGCTACGGCATATAACCTTCTAAAGAATTAAACAAAATATTGATATTTCCTGGTCAGTAAAAGGTTAGTTGTAAATATTCTTCGATTGACTTTACTCGGAAAGTACCAAATTGTTAAACGTTTATAAAATGTACAAAACTCAGGTACAATTCACTTTTCCATTATCTCAATATGGGTTACTTGGAGAAGTCTGAGTAATGAACTGGACGATCGATATGTATTTACATATCATCATAGTAATTAAATTGTTCAATAATATTCTTCCCGGATTTACCAATGACCTCATTGCGTGAAATAATAGTAAAAATAAAAAAAACCTCATTTAGCAAAAAAAAAAAAATAGCTCATTTATCGCGGGGTTTAGTTAAAAAAATCTTATTTGTGATTTTACAGCATGATATTAATTTATACCCTATGACTTTAACTAACCATCGAACGTCCATCAGTACTGTGAATATGAATATAAAGGCAGGTAAGTAGTGAGACTATTACCTATTACACAATCGTATAATCGCGTACCACCAGTTTACCTTGCTACATGTTTTGTCAGAGGAGCTAAATCTTACGGACGTGAGCCGACCGTAATGTATGTATTTATAAATAAATACGTAATGGTTTTGTTTTTTTTTTGACAATTGAAATTGTTAAATATTGTAAAAAAACACCATTTCCATGGTTTAGTGCAAAGATGTCCAATTTTGCTTGTTTTGAGAAAATAATGGCCATATTATGCATTTGAAAGATATGATATCTCTTCAAATATCCTACTTGGACGTACAATATTTAAACAGCATAAAGATATGATGCAAATAAACGTTTGTGTATGTTAACTCAATTTTGACAAATACTGGACACACAATATCTTTAAAATAAGCGTCGATGTGGCATTTTAGTGCAGAATTTTTTAATGACACCTAATTAAAATAGATTTTTGTTCATTCATTTTTGCCAACGTTATCTAGATCAATTTCACCTTAGATAATTGATGAATGAAAGGACTGATAATAATTATGAGATAAATTGTTTAGAAACGAAATCTTAAAACTTCGCTAGCCTGTTCTCTCTTGTGCGATTTGATATGCAGTATATATACATGATAAAACACGAGACAGCAATATAAAATCGCTATACTCATAGATATAGATTATCTATAAATAATAATATTTCGTATATGAGTCAGCACGAAATCACACTTTGGCATTCGCTCTGGTAAAAAAATGCCATTTTGCACATGTCTGGCCTAGAATGACACTCATGATTTCGGTTGGAGAAAAAATATTATCACTGAAACTAAACTCAACCGAGACGTCGCAAAAATATTTTCCACCTTCTAGACTCCATCTATTACATTTTAAAAATAAAACATAATTCATTTGCACTACTTCCACATATTTGCAATGATCAGGACCGGTTTCGCTCATCGCGAGAATTATCAACTGATAAAAATACAAACATAACAGACCTATTTATATAAAATTGAGTATAAAAATGAAGGTATATAAAACTGATGGTTCATGAACTAAGACAAGAAATTACTGCAAACAAATTATACATAAATCAAACAAAATAGTCTTCAATTAAAATGTTATGGACCTCTTACAAATCAATAAATACTAATCTGAAATCACAAATATAGCTACATGAAAAGTTCATTAACTGAGCAAAAATTTTGAATAAAATTACTAATGCATTAAGCAAATAGTGTTTGGGAAAATTATAAGAAAAAAATTAGTGAACCATTTAAAAACAATCAAATATTAAGTACACATGTAATTAATATTAACAATAAACAGCCATCGAAAGTGGAGAACGCAGAGCAGCTATGAGCTTCGATCCATCTATTGCGTATGCATCCATGTAAATTTTAATTACTATCCACCCTCTTCACAGAATGGCAGGACACACTGTCGTTCGGCGTGCAACACCGCGCTAAAGGCCAAAAATAAATTGTGCTGGAGAATTTTTTTTTATTGCAAAATGAAATACAATTACTTAAATTGCTGTTGAAAGTTGCCTACAAATACGTTGATTAAAATTATTCGCGGAAAGACAGATTTAGCATCGAATATCATCAACAATAAGTTTTTGCCAGACTGTCTCTAACGCGGTATTGGATGCTGATTCGAAGCTACGTTACGTGTTAATATTAATTTGAAGTTTTTAAAACAGTCAATAGATACAAACTTATCCTGTTTACGACCCCTGAGAATTAAAGAGATATGCCATCGACCGATTTGTTTGGCAACAAACGTTCCTTTCTTATTTACGATAGTTTAATTCTATTTATGTAATAGATAGACAGTTAGTAACTTACTTAGTACTGTTTGCAGGCATGAAAGAACCCGCTACTCGACTCTCCGCTCCCCACCACCACCCGATCTCCAATAGACAATCCAACATGTTACACCAGACGAGAAGTAATACGTATGACTTGACCCCATTATTGAAATACAAAGAATTTAGATAATGTAGAAACCACTTTATACTTATATCTTACATTTATTATTATGAGATATCGTATATCACGTTTAATTGATCGACGATTGTTCTGTGTATCACTTTGCTATTTATTACTATTTATTTCAACTGCAACGTGAGTTTTGTTTCTGATTTTTTTCATGGATTGCTCTACATGCATAAATGCTTGTGCTAAAAATATACGCACAAAAATACCTAATCAACTAACCAACAAACACTGAAACCTGCTTTGCCTGATAGAACATAGATGGCTGTTACAACCAAATTACTACAAAATAATACGGAAAAAACAGTATTATAATTGAGGTATGTATAACAAGAAAACATCAAATTCATCAATACAGATAATAGGGTGCTTGTTCCTAAAGTCAGCCGTCGCCAGTAGTCGGTCTTTTGAGCTTAAAACTTAAATAATAGTGGATATATTAAAAAAAAACAGATTTTTTAAATTCGTGTAGGTAGTGTTGCCACTTGCCAATGTAAATCTGCACTATACTGACCTTTATGATGCAATACGCAATTTAAAAAAAAGCACATTTTTACTTCGCAAGTTTCGACAAATTCATGTTGTATGAGGATCGGTAACAAAATATACTTTATATTGTCATGCTTTGCATCATTATGTTTTTTATTGTTCTGTCTACTATCAGTAGATTATTTCACGATATTCATGAAGTTTCACGAAAGGCCGACCATTGGATTTTGGGGGCCGACCACTGGGACGATTGGGATTTTTTTGTAAACTTCTATTATTTTACGCTTGGTACAATATTAACTATTTTATTTACATTGCTTAAGCCCTGTTTAATGGAATAAAAGCGAAAAATATGTATCTATCATTCATTGACTATACTTTTTGAAAGTACACCTGTCGCTTAACTGGCTGAGCACTGGCGAAACAACCCTATATCTACTAATTACACATTTACTTCTCCTCCTCCGCCCATCACCGCTTTCCCATCCATTGATATTACTGCAGTATCCGGTGGTGTAGTTAAGCGTATCTACACATCATTTCCTCAACTGGGAGTGTCTCAGGTGCAATTGAACAATGCTTGGCGTGCATTTAAGTAAGGCGACCAAGCCGCCGAATTGAAGTGGTTGATTGATCCCATGGACGCTTGAATCGAATGATGACATACTACACATACATGAACGGCTTATATCATTCTCAGTGCACTAAATAATTGTGTACATTGAAAAATACTTGTAAGCGTTTCATAATGCCCCTAAATATGTTCCGTTTAGGGGGCATTTAGACCAATGAATAAAAATAATGTTACCAACGTATATTATTCACTGAGGGAATGAATCTAAAATTGTTGTACCTATTTTTTTTAAACATGGTTAACTGACCTAGAAGTGCTTGTTATTAAGTTGCTCAACCCTCCTTTTTCGAAGAGAGAAGAGATAGAAGGATAGTGCTAGGACAGGACTTGTGGTTAGCTAATCGCTCTCGCTACGCTTCATTTTAAGAATCGGATGGGTGGGAGAGAATATTAGACATCAAAAACATCTATGTCTTCAAACGGAAATTCATAAATCGATTGAAAAATCAATTCATGAAACTGTCCATACTGGGATTCGAGCAAGTGAGATCCGTGACCGAAGTCAACGCCGTTGACCACTGCACCACGGACCCAAATATAGTGTTTTTTAGTAATATAACAGTGATGAAATTTCAATATAAAGAATAATTTATTTATTACTGACGACAGGTGTAAAATGAAGTTTCCTCAATCACGATGTATTTTCAGTCGACACATTAAACCGAAGAATAATATAGGCTTCAAAAGGGGCCAATAAATTGAAGAATAATCGTCCATGCTTGTTTATTCCGGATGGCGAGGCAGCAGCTGGAGTAGACCATAAAAATGTCTGCGAAACACGCTGTATAAATTACCTTAAGCCCACATACGGCCATTATATTATGCATTTTGGGCGTTGAATTTTCTAAATATAGTCGGCGTATAAATAATGATAATGTAAATTCGCTTTTTTGCACTGGGTTGTTGGCTTGTTGGGTGCGGTATGCCATGTTCTTTTTAACCCTTTTTTGTCGTCCGCGGACCCTTAGCTTCTCAGAAATTTGTCTGCTGCCTTTAATGCTCCACTGCTTCTCAAACTACTATACGAAAACATGAAAGAATATAAGTGTCGTACATATGCAATCGTATGGGTGTGAGTAGGGCATCCAATTCCGGACCCCTTTTCTGATCCCGAGATTGGTTTTTTTCAATCCCGGGATAGAACAAAAGCTAGGTTTTCATGTTTGAAATCGTCGAAATTTTTTTTTTTGTAGATAATATGTACCACGATAAACCGTGTAAATGAAGCCACGGAAAAAATATAAAAAATCCTCATACAAAATAAAAAACAATGAAAAGGCATTTGCAGTTCATACAAAATAGGAGGATAAGTAGATATGTTCCTAAAAACGCAAAAAAAAAACATAATACCTAGGTATACGATGATTTTATTTATCTAATATGGAAATAAAAGTAGTACCAAATAATAATAATTTATTATTATTTGCTTATTTTAAAAATATGTAGGTACTTAAGTATCTTCATAATTATTATGCAAAGTATTTCCAATCAGAATATTCGTATTTAATTGCGCGTTTATTTTCTGCGATGTTTTTGTATTTTTATTAGTAATTGAAGACATGTTACAGTTACATGACAAAAGCTTCACACGTGCGCATCTAAAAATAGAATAGTGGTCAACTGTTTTTTGTAGATAATGATGCAAAAAATCATCTGTAGGAAAATTATTCTGAACATTATAAACGGCTGACGATACCGGAGCGACGATTGCCGAATGCACTCTTTCATGTTACATTAGTTTTAAAAATCGATGTATGGATTTTTATCCAAAGGTATTTGATTTTCATCCCTTACTATTCACGTGGCGGAAAACAGCGATCAGTTAACTACTTCTCTTTTCCTAAGCCTACTCTTCTGTCCTTGATACAATCTGAACAGAGTAGTTAAAGTGAACAGGTGAATCGGAAACAAGCAGGAATAATATTGTTATTTGGGGAGCATTGCTTTAGGCGTCTACAGCGAGGCACGTGTACTCATCCAAAACCTTTAACCAATTAATTTATGACCGCGAGCGATTTACATTCATTTAGAAACGATTTGCAAACTGCGATGCACCCCATCAATTTTTATCACTTCAATAAGTCAACATGAAAATGAAATTACTGCCAACGCTTCGAACACAACAAAAGATAAACGATAAGCCAATCATTATTGTGTTTCTTTATTTCGCTGGCATTAGTATCACTGCAAACATAAATGCAATGCGAGTATTTATTGTGAAGTAAGGACGAAGGCATGGTCAATCTAATGAATATTGTAAAAAAAAAATAGTTCACACAATTATTAACAAAACACATCAATCAATAAAGTCACGTCCAGTGAATTAACTGATATAAATTGTATTATATGGCCTTGTTTTTTAGTGTAGAAAATCCATATTAAATAATAAAATTACGATATTTACCGACGATTGATTTTAGCAAAACATTTAAATACAAATTACTATTGGATTTCAACCTTATCAGTTTGAAATTTGGACGCTCCTAGCATTAGAGCTCCCCCCAATACTTAGCGGTACTAAACGTATTGGTATAATGAATTGTAAATTGTTTTTGTAATAAAGTTATAGAAGAATATATTTTCATTTTCATAAACCAAGAAGGTTAGAAAAGAATAAAGTAGGAGGTGAGAAGGTTTCAAGACACAACAGAATATTTCCCAGTTAAAGATACCAGTAATAATAATAAAATGAATGAGTTCTTATTGCTAAAACGGATTCACCAATTTCAGAGTAATTTAACAATAGGATTGCGCGTGCCACGATATAAATACAAGAAAAGCTGTTTTTGGGTCCTATCAAAAACTTGATTTACGAGCGCGTTGTTTGTTTTAAATCCACTATCATGTTTAGCAAGAACACCTACCCAGACTGGAACCCTTATAGATCGGAAATGGGCCGTTGAAAAGGGTTCCAGATTGTATAAGCGTCTAAACCAGACCGCGAGTGTTGGTTAAAAGTATATCAGTTTCACTTCTTAAAACACAGGAAACACGTGTGCTTGTCTAATGGCTTAATGCATACACGTGTCACGAGCAGAACTTGCATAGCTTATCTTTTTATGATAGTAAATGCTGTTTAGTTAGTTGTAGGATGTAACATGAGTCTTCTCGTGTCACAGAAATTTACCACGCACCAATATTTCTAAGAAGATAATGTTTACAATAATTCAATATTTGCTGCAAGTTGCAACTGCTTACAGTGAATTTAATGCATATATATTATATAAAAATCAATGTGGGCCTGTTCGTATCTTATGCACTGCCATACCGTTCATCCGATTCCGATAAAACTTTGTCAAGTTATTGTTTGCACTTGCGCAAAGGATATAGGCATAGTACAATCAGGCCTGGCCCGGCTCGAGCCCGACTCTCAACTTTTTAATTTTTAGCTTACAGTAGGTCATATTATATATAAAAATCATCGCACGATCCAGATATATCTAAAATCTTAAATAAAGAATCAAATTCGTACATATAGCGACATCTCGGAAAACCTGATTTATTCGTGTACGCACCAGAAAGAAGAACAAAAAATATTGTGTGTCCAAAAGCACTTCAATAAACAGAATTAAGACACAAACACCTTCTTTCTTAGAGTGGCATTGCAACGCAGGCCGGGTACTCACTCACTAGTGTATAAATAAATCAAAGTATTCTGTGGACAATGGAACAAAATATTCATTCGCATGACTTCGTATACTTGTACAACGGATATGTTTTGCAAATCATAATTTAAGACATCGACTGCGGGTGCTTGGTGGGATATCAATATCAATTTTGAATTGTAGAGATTTTGTACATTTCCATGTACTTCGTCACTAACAACCCGGGTTTCGCCTTTCGGCATCTTCAGGCATTCGAGTATACGAATGAACTCGAACTGACAGTTCGAGTACTCGAATGCCTGAAGATGCCGAAAGGCGAAACCCGTGTCGTTAGTGATGAAATACATGGAAATGTACAAAATCTCAACAATTGAAATTCTTTATAATTCAGGTACTTATAAAAAAAATGTTGAGGAACATACATACTTGTATTATCATAG
The DNA here is from genome assembly GCA_022494535.1 of Himalopsyche phryganea. NCBI lineage: Eukaryota > Metazoa > Arthropoda > Insecta > Trichoptera > Rhyacophilidae > Himalopsyche > Himalopsyche phryganea. The sequence goes on along the minus strand of JAGVSL010000095.1, from coordinate 234,779 downwards.
TCTAATAAATTGTAGGTATAATATTGTATAAGTTTAAAACTGTATGGATTGAGTTAAAAAACCAATAAACATATTATATGTTTAATATGTCTTGATCATAGTGCACGATGCAGAGAGTGAGACAAGGTGAGCGTTGGTGTTGAGCGGTTCCGACCGGTGGCACAGCCACCTGTTTTATAATATTACAAGGAGCACATATTCGATTGACATATCAGGGTAGGTGTCACGAGTATTCGAATATGACAGATAAAAGTGCAATCAAACAATAATTATTTATTTAATTTTATCAAAAGGTACATAAACAATAGAGCTGGGATGTGAATATTTAATTGAATAATTGACTAAATTTGAAAATTTTGTTATTCCACTTAAATAATAAAAGTAATCCCTTCGTTAATCATTTAACAATTTATGACACAATAATCTGAAGATGCTTCTCAAATCGGCGAAATACGTTGATGCAACTTACTTAAAGAAGGGAATCATATATTTAGGCTTATAAATAATTGCACCTTGTGTTAGATAGTATTCACTTGGTACACTCGAACTTTTATTTCGATAGTTTGCACTGTGGATTAGATAGTATTAACTTAGTACACTCAAACTTTGAGTGTACTAAGTTAATACTAAGAGTTGAGTTGTAGTAGGTTATGTTGGGGTTAGTCAGGTTTGTTTTTTCGTAAGTGTAATATTTTATTATTTGGGATCACTTTATTTATAGTGAAAAAAATTGTTTTTTGTGGAATGTATTTGTTATAAGTGAAAACTATTTTTATGAAAGTGAATATGATCTAAACAAAGTGCATTTAATTGTAAACAATATATTTAAAACGCGAATGAATCCGAGTTGGGTGAATCGTAGTTACGCCAAAAATAAATTTAAAAAGAAGATTTAATTTAAAAAGGTGCATACCATATCACTTGCGTCATTGCCATTTTATTGTACATCGTTACTTTATTGACATAATAAATACTTACTTCAATGACAGATAACAAATTATGTAAGAATCTCCGCTGCATTCATAAATAATAATTTATTAATGTAAGTAATTGATTAATATCGACGATTGCGTGACACTCTGCAGCAGATATTCATTGAGATGGCAGGAAGTGAGGTGTAATGTCACGTTGGCACTCGCATCTAAATAATCTTAACCAATAATTGTGAGGTCAACTGGTTTTAATTGACCCACTGATCCTGATAAAGCTCACATACTAACCGAACTAAGCCAATTAATAATAATAGCGAGTGCAAGAATATAATCAATAAGTAGAAGGTGGATGGCCTGCCTGGCGTAAGAGACACGAGACTTGAATGAGTCGATAGATGAATAGAAAAGACTTAAATATTTAAATTAATCCATTGACCAGTGTAAACATCATATTAAGAGGACGTTCACTTGTATATTTATGTGACATAATATATTGTCAATATTAATTAAATTCCTTAGGTAAAATTAATTAAAGAAGATGCTTCTTAAAGAAACGAAAGGCGTTACACTTAATTAAACAACCAGTGGATCAATTTCAATATTATATTGATATAAACTTTTCACTAAATTTACTGTAAGTTCGAGGTCATCCGTGTACTCCAAATGTGCCTGACAATGCCGGAAAACGAATCCCGGTCGTCACTGACAACACGTATGGAAATGTACAATATTTGAAATATTTCACATCTCTCTTCCGTTTATCATAATTGGTAAAACAAAATTTCTTCGCATGTCGTACAATGCATTTTCTCATGACGGTACCATTAGAATCCATAAGTCATGAACCTTTTGAAAAGTTGTTAGTTTTTTAATCGATGACTTATGAATTCCTCACACATTGATGGAATGGACTTATGAAAATCATGCTGGGATGGTTTACCGTCTCAACACCTTCTGTCTATTCAACATTATGATGGTGTCAAATACCTTTGCTCACACTTAGGCCGCGTCGACAATCTTTGGAACTCGCAACCGATAATGGGCGAGTAGGCACTGTGAAATCTTACTTCTTAACAAAAATTATAATACAAAGCACAATAATTATAGTATCTAACAATTCTAGATATTTTGATTTTCCAATGAATCTAAATCACATTTTATTTTGACAAAAACATTCTCCTAGAAAATGGGCTTTAAAACAGCAGACTGCAGCTCTATACGTATCAAGTAACAAGATAACTAAAACCACTATTAAAAATGATACTTTTTTAACCATGTCCGCTACCAATGTTAAGCATATGGCATTCTATTGGAGATAACTCAACAGACATTTCTGCTTGTTACTCAGCTGCTCAACCTCTTTTTTCCGAAGAGAGTAGTTTTAGAAGGATATAGCTAGGACGGGATAAGTGGTTAGCTAATAGCTCTCTCTACACCCTGTTTTTAAGATCAGATGGATGGGAGGGAATTTTAGACATCACATAAATCTATGACTACGAAAATAAATCCATAAATCGACTGGAAAAATCAATTTATGAAACTGTCCATACTGGAATTCAAGCCAGTGAGATCTGCAACCGCAGTAATCAGCGTTGATCACTGTGCCACGGACACGACAATTGAAACTTACATGATGCAGATAACTACAGTATTTTTACCTTACGCAGCCGGAAACGAGTAATATCGACCTCTTAATATATAAATATATATCTATATACGTGGGCATGTCCAAACATGTTTCGGTCAATTCCTCACTAAAAAAACTGTAGATACGGTAATTGTGCCAACATAACCAGCAACAATCTTCTACTTCTGCAGTGCAAAGTAGGATGAAGGTTAACTAACGAATTAAGGTGTGTATTTGGATTTTATATTGAATTTAGATTCTGTGTAGTTTTTGTAATACATCTGTAAATAGTACGGATTCGTGATGATGAAATCAAAAACTATTAATGTGACCTATTAAATAATTGATTTTCTATCATTTATGTTTTGATTTATTCTTCCACTAAAAGGCATAATAAAATAATTTTAAGATAAGAATTTCAATATAAAGTACTACTACAATACGGAAAAATAATTGTCAACCACAAACAATTCCAGCGAATTGCATATTTTGTCTATAGCCGTTAGCAGTCTATGGGCTTACCAAATATGTGTGGTCATTTTTGAGCACGCGAGATTCCAGCAGAGAGAAACAGTAATTGAACTTCGAGCATCCAATGTAATCTAGAAGTGGACTGGAACATGCGAATTAATCTTTACAGCTGGAGAAGTGTTCAACAAATAAATGCATTGTACAGTTTCAGCCTTTGGCAAAACACATGCGGAATCTATCATTATGATTGATGTACGACATGACAGTGACACTTTGTCTAATTTGCATTGTTTTTTTGCAACGTCACACAGTATCCGTGATACTCCGTCGTGTGTTGAGTGGGTCACGGCTGCGGCGGCGCCAGGCTGGCGACCAATCGCATGCCGTTGCCGTGATTTGAATTCAAATTTAATTATTCGATTCGGATCCCGGCGATAGATAAAATGAAATAGGTATGAAATAGATTTAGATAGTATTTTTGTATAAAACTGTAAATAATCATTATTTATATTCGTTAATAATGTTTATTTAAAAAGATATACGAAAAAGCTATATGGAATATCAGTGCTACGGGAGAAGAAAGGGAAACGTCAATAAATTTGAATGCCACCTGGTAGCGAGATTTATTTCATTTAATTTTTAATTTCAATAATTTCATATAGGTATGAAATAGATTTAGATAGTATTTTTGTATTTTTATTACTCTTGTAAATAATCATTATTTATATTCGTGCTCTTTATATTTGGGAGATTTATTTTTATTATTTTTTTTTAAGAAAAGTAATACAAATGGTGCTTTCTCTGCTAAATATCTTAGAATAATGAAGTAACACTCCTCTAAAATAGAAAATGAGCAAGGAAACTGGAAAATTTAGACATATAAACATTTTTTTCCCCTGAACAATTTGATTAATCTGACATTCCTTTTTATCCCCATCAGCCTTCATATATTCAGTCGGTATTTATATACTATATACAGAAAAATACCAACGTTATTAAAAACAATGATTTCGAAGCGTTACAAAATGTATTGCAAAATCGATTCATCTGAAAATCATCGCAGACTCATCCGTCAGCCATCACTGCAGTGCAGGTATGATATTATTTGTTGACACGTCTTCGTTAGACAGAATGCGCCATAGATTATTCTATTCAAAATGTGTGTTGTGTTGTGTAATCCACGTTACATGTCTGTAGGTATGAATCCTGTAATGTAAAACAAGATTTGAAAATTACAATAAATACTAGTTGCCAACTTACGAGCACACCTGCTCGTAAGCACATGTTAATAGTTGTGTAGGTACGTTTTTGTGCGTTCTTAACTATTTATTTAGTTAATCAAAGTAGAACCGGAAACAAGAAATCACTGTCCGATTACTGACGACTGATTCGTGTAAAGAAAACTTGATCATACGACACATCATCTCTATTATCTGCAGCTGTGTTTCATCCCCTGTAACCACCTTCGTATTCCTTAGTAGAGAGATCAACGCACAGATTGGCAGATCCATTTGGTTTCAATTTGAATAACAACTTGACTGGTATCTCCAGATTAGTGTCGAACGATAATATTGTTTGCTCTTCCACAACATGGAAATAATCAAATATGGTTTAAAAAGAGAAATTGAATTCGATGTCACAGTGGCATCGAATTAAAATGGGCCTCTACTCAAAAGATAGACCGGAGAATTATATGATGTTATGGGGGAAAAATGGTTGGTGACCTCAATTGGTTAAATAATTAGTATGCAGATGCGATAGAGAAAAGCTATACACAGTGACAAATATGAATGGCGTTGTAAAGTAACAAATAATAATATTAATACACTTTGAAAAGCGAAATAATAAGGCTGAAGGCTTTTCAAGAGACTGCATTCGTCTTGCAAGCAAGAGAGTAAAATGTCAGAATTTGTTCCGCCGCCAACACTATGCCAGTGCAATTCACGAAGTATGCATGAATGTGCAACTGCATGTGCACCGCTCTACATGCAATATTCAGGTTTTTAAGATATGCACTAATAAACAAAACCTGTTTCACGTCTAAATTAATATACTTAACATTGAAAAAATAAACGTAAGTAAGCGAGGTATTACATAATGTCTCATTTTGAATTATTAGCTGTAAGAATGCTAGCTTGAATCAAAAACCGCCAGAAGGCAGTGCAAGGCAGTTAATCAAATGAAATGATTTTTTATCAAAAAAACATAATGAAAAATCTGCTGTAAACTAAAGAAGTTATTATAAAAAATAATGTAGCAATCGTAATAATATATCGGCACGACTTTTTATTTTGTTTTTTCTCAACAAGTGCATTCTTTTATGTTGTATGTAGGTATTTGAAAAGCGATAAAAAACTGACGTCTGTTGGAAATCATTCGTGTGCTCGAATGCCTGAAGATACCGAAAGGCGAAACCCGGGTGGTTAGTGACGAAATACATGGAAATGTACAAAATCTCAACAATTCAAGTTTGATATTGAAATTCCACCAAGCACCCTCAGTCGATATCTTAAAATTTCTTTATATTTTTTGTTGGAGCGTTTTATTTTCCAATATTTAATTTTGTTTTTAATAGCAGGAATCGTACGCGAAGGACTACTCTGAAATAAGTAGATTAACATAATATATACAGAATCTATATAAGTATTTAATTAAAAAATATCTCCTAAAATTATTTGAGAAGTTTAAAAATACCCATTGTCCTAGTGCAGAGGAACACAAAAAGATAGCACAAGCCGAGACAAGATGGAAGAGTTTCAAGTGTGGTTACTGTAGAAGTGGTGATAATTACAAATAACTAAACTAATAATATATGTACGTCGGCAGGCAAAGGATAGATTATCAAAATGGCCGGGACGTGCTCAACGCTGCATTCTAAAATTTCACTTTTCTTCAAAGCTTCGACTAATAACTGGAAAACCAAACAAAAAACGATCGTTTATTTATTTACCTGAATGCGTTCAGCATTATTAGTATTGGCGTTCAAAGGTTTACTTTACATCAAGTTTGAAATAAATTCCTAAGTCATTATATAATACAAATTAAATATTATCGAATTGTAGTCTTTTGTGGAATTACAATGCGAAGCAGAATAAGAAGAAAAAATGTTCATAAAACAATATAAGTAAGATCTGAATTTGAAAGCGCATCCCCGCTATGCGAATCCTAAGGCTCTCCAAAATCCTACTCCCAAACCACCGCTCGATGATAAACAGCGGCCGTCAATAAATGACGTCACTCAATTTTGAGTATGATTGACCTCCAACTCCATCGTTTCATTTAACTGAACAAATTATATTACATTTTTAACACCCACATTTTGACTCTACAGTTTTTACAACCCCCCTACCGACTTTTCAAAGTGTAACAAAATCTTGCAAACATAATATTCGCGTATGATAAAAATAACATTTAGCCAAATATTTTCGAAATGGCGTCATTATAAACAAAATGTTGTTTGTATGGGCGTTCTATGTATCGCCAATTAACTAAATACAATAATATTGTAAACCGAACGCAAAAAAAAATGATGTATCATCGCCAAAACAGATTCGCAAATAAAGAAAAAAAACACTTGTTACAACTAAACATCTAATGTAGTTAATCGGCATTTTTCGAGCTTTAATGCAATGAAAGAAAAAATATCAAACTTGAAAAAAATCATACTATAGATGTACCAATTTAACTCGGCCGCTAGTGAGGGTGCCACCGTCGCGTTAGGAATGTTGTCATAGTATGAACTGAAATTTCAATAAATTCCATAACTGATATTTTAGCGACGGTTATTAAAAGTAGACAAGATATTTATTTTGCATAAAATGACAATTGGAGCAGTTTATCCTAGACTGACAATTCTAGTTCCGGATTCGGCGGCGGCCAAGTAATGTTGGTAATACTATAGTAGAAGTAACAATAATTACTAACTTTTATTAATTAAATATGTTGTCGATGGATTTGTCTCATATGACTAACTTTTGTTTTTGTGAAAATATTGTGAGACAATAAAGAAGTATGAATTATTACGAGATTTATTACTATTCATACATTTTAATCGCATTAATAATAAACCACAAAATGAACTTAGTAATGCACATTGTTCTTTATATATTTGTTTCAATGAAATGATTCACTGTATGCATATTTAGTAAAAAGAAATCTAAATATATATATTTTTTCAGTAATAAACAACAGATTAAAGCCGTTCTCAAGCAGAGTTTTTCTGGTATGATTTTCCAATTTTTAATATATTTGGTGCATTGGCTGTTAGCTGTAATGCCAGATATTTATTTAAAATAAACATAAATTAAAATTATAATATAAAAATATTATAAGGACAACCCAAATGGTTTATTCTTTTTACTGTCGATTCAATAGCTTTTAAATTGTTTCTAATGATTAATATTACTGGTGTAACTGCTCCTTACGAGTCCTACGTTCGGAGTGTCATTTATATAACTAACTTTCTACCACGTGTAAAACCTGTACGCCCACACATTTATTTCGGCTCATAAAAAATTTATTTCAACGTAAAATGAGGATTCTACCAATCTTGAAAATGCTAGAATACATGATGCTAGAAATTCTTTCTCCTCCTAGATCTAGACGCAGTTTTCTAATAGTGGTGCCACTTCGCCGAGTTATTTAACATTATTATACGATATTGACAAGTGAGTGAGTTCGAAATTACTGCATTATGTGCAACTTTTTCAAATAGATGTTGTCGAATTCCCTGATTACTTCTATGCCAAGATTGTTTTTGAAATATGTCGCTTACATTCATCTGATACCGCTGCTAATATTGACTTTCGTTTATCGATTACAAAGCATACAATTGTAGGGCCAATAATCAGACAAACTGATTGAAATTGGCTTTATTCAAGTGGAATAAACACGAAATGTCTGCCAGACCGCAGATTCCCAGATGGAGAGATACTAGTGGAGTGGGTGAATTAAATTTGAGACAAGGCAAACAATTTTCCCCGACATCCGGTGAGTAGCAAAACAGTCCTATAAATTATTGAAGCGAGTCGATCCATTTTTATAGTTGAGCAAACATATTTTAAGCACACCTGCTGCCTGTCGTTGATTTTAGTATGCAAGCAGCACCTGTGTAAATATCAATATTAAATAAACTCGAGAAAATAAGAGCTCGACAGCTACCATTTGCCATGTTTTATTTCCAGCAAAAGCCCGCATACATTTACGATCCATTGAAAAGAAAAAAATGCCTGTGTTTGATAGTTATACACAGATTGAAGATTGCTTAAGAGATGACATCATGACGATATATAAAGAGAAACACCATCTTTATTTACCCGAAGAGCTTGGCTCAAGGCAAGTGCTATTGATTGAAAATTTACTTAAGATACGTATAATACAAAATTTGTGTTATTGACCCCTTAACCTTCATCGTTTTTAATTCACGCCAGAGGGGTGACTAGCCATAAAAAGCGATAGGTCGAATAATGGAGGTAAGGTGGTTTGAATTTGAGGGATAATCACAGATTGAGGATAGCTCCAAGCACAATGATTTAAGTCATTGTTTAGGCAACTTCGCTGGTTGGACAAGTAAGTAAGCTGAGATGCTGGAACATTTCTGTGGACTCACTGACTGAAAAAGACACAAGATGGATATGATACTTAGTGGAAGCTAGTATGCGAACTGCGGTGTTGTGGATTTTTTTTTTCAAATAATTCTGACAGTATGTCAGTTATTGAATGAATAATGCTGACGATGGGAGTACGTTTACAGTGAAGCCCAAATTTAAATAACCACAAAAAAGCGATATGTAATAACTGTTTTCACGGAATTGTCCTCATTTGCGAAAATGTAATATAATGCCTCCGTTACCTCTAAAAATGACACATGTACATGCATGCAGTGAAAACAATGAAGCGAAATATTGCGAATCGCGTGTCAACATACATTGTGAGGGGATCAGAAGCAAGGCAGCTTTTTGAAAAAAAATATTTTCATAGACCGAAAATTTTGCAGCTTGTGAGCTAACGTTCCAGTAGAAAATTCGTTTTTATTCATTGGAAAATCGTTGCTCAAAATTTACTTCAGTAGCAATCCCAGCTTTTTTTCAATCTAAGTTTCGTCTCATACAAAAAAGTCACGTGACAAAATGGTCGCCCAGTACATTTTAGTTTAAAACTCGAGCATGCACGGCTTTCTTTAAGTAGATAAAAACAAAGTCAGACTAATTATATGCAACAAACGAAAGCAGTTGTAATACGAATATATCTTGGTAATGTAATCAAATTAATGATCAAGGTATAACATACATAAATTAAATTAATTTGTAATACTTTATCAGTTTTTGACGTTTTTCTAAAAATTACTTCCGTGTTAAAAAGATGCCTTCGCTTTTATAGCCCTCATTTTAGAAAGACTGTTGCCAGCGCATAAAATTAATACCCTTGCAACAATGTCACCAGGGAAAACAAATATGATTGATTGGCTATTAGTCAAATTATCCAGAGCCCACTTTATCCATGCGCTTACATGGAACCACTCACTGTGATGAATAATTCACAAAACTTCATCATTACGTGTTGGATGACAGCACGAAAAACTATCTGGTCGAATCCCATTCTCATTATGGTATCATTATGAATTATGCCTTAATACCATTTATGCCAATGACACATGAGAAAATGTGATGTGTTATGGATTGATTGACTCGGACAAATAAGATAAATGATCGATTAAGTGAACAATGTATTTAAGTATCTTAATTGCGTATTACGTACAGTGATATAGTAATACATGCATAACCTTATCAAGAATTTAATAAACTCGAATACTTCTATGAAATTTACAGTATATTTATTGTAAACGATTGCATCAAATAAATCCAGACAAACGCTTGTTACAGCAATCGAAAAACCCGCTCGATTTTTTCATCGCAGATTCCATTACAAATCGCGAATAACTAATAGAAATATAGTGACATGCCATCGGTTACAAAGGCATATATAGTATAAGCGAGTATTGGAAAGGAGAAAACGACCAAAACTGTGGAATTATTACTATAAAAAGAAACCGCCTCAAACTCCAACGTTTAACGTTAATTATTTAAAAAGCCCGTATAATTTTTATCATGTAATCTAAATCCCATAGTCACAAACATACAGTTTTAATTTCACTACCCACTGCGACGTATAGGCTAATTTTCGATTATTTTTTCCCGCCACTTCTAAACCAAGCTCTTCCTAGTTTCCGGTTAACTGGATAGTAAATATCAAGTTTAAACATTTAAATGCGCCATTATGAATCAGGATGCTTATCAAATCCTTCGGGAGTTTACAAATACTGACAACGGACGGGACTTTCGGTTAAAACTGTCGCCCCGACGGTCATGTCGAATTGATTACATCTTGGGAAAATTACACGGCACACAAAGTGTTTGCGGCGTCTTATGGAGAGCGAATAATAAGTAAATTCTTGCAGTAACACAAATTAAGGGCGGCCTCGTAATCATTTTCGGTTGCTGCAACACAAAATTATACTGAGCTTATAGAATTACATAAATTGACTTGTTGTCGAGATTATTTTTTGGGATAACCTTCATTCGGGTAACGGTAAGACAAAACTTTGGTGATAAAAAACTTGTTTCTCGTTTAGATCTCGGTGATTTAGCGTAGTGACGACGCAATAGTTATTGTATATTTTGTATTTACCAATAGGAAAAAAACGTAAACATAAAATTTAGTATTTAATCACTTCCGTGAATCTTAACTCTAATTCTCGAAATTATAGTCGCTTTGTAAGTAACTTTATCCTTGTACGTGAAGTATCAGCACCAATATCAGCGCATGTAAGCGAGAAAAGTGTAGTTCAGCTATGGCAAATACGTGGCACGCGAAAACTTTTCGACAAGAGAAAAATATATAGAACAAATGCGAAGTCATGATTATGTAAGAATTGTGAAATGACTGGAAAGTTGATGTTACGGTAGGCCACAATATTGAAAACATGGAAAAGCATGCTGTTATCTGTTAACCTTTATCCGCTCGAGCATTCTTTTGCGCATTTATTGCGTGACCCTAAGCCGTCATTAAAATAACAAAAAGCACTATCGAAAAAAAGATTGTTTAAATTTAATAAAGCCTTATTCACTATTTTTCACAATTTATATTATTTTTAATTAAAGTTAAAGAATTAAAACTATGAAAATTACTTAAAAATTAAATTAAAAACTGTAAAATTACTAAAAAAAATAGCGAACCAAACTATATAATTACAATTAAAATCTTAAAATTATACAAAGATTAAATATTTTTTTTCGTATGCCAACTTTTAAAACATCATGGACTATCTTTAAACTTCTGGCATGTGAATATCGACGACCCCGAAATGCAGATGCTTGCATTACTTTCTTATTATGACACAAATATTTATTGAATGCAAAAATAAAATTATGATTCGGTATCTCAGTCATCATGTATGTAAGGTAATATTTATATTTTGAATACTTTTGTCATAAATCAGTGTATTCCGATCGCGAAATGTGTCATTATCAACGGTCCTGTACGGGACCGCTGGGCGGTTAAAAGTTACAAAAGTAGCTAAAAATTAATCTCGTTGACGATTTTTTTCTTCTACTCACGTAAGTACTCATATGAAAGTATTTTTTCTAGATTGGATCGTGTACATTCAAAGACTAGAAATAGGTTTGCAAAGAAGATTAAGCAGTATGATTAATTATTAGCTATCAACAACAAATCTGTCGAAGTCTCTCAAATGACATGAAACAAAAAACCTCAAAAAAAATGAGTATGTTAAAATAATTTTGTATTTCTTTTCATTTCATGTGCATCATTTTTTCATATATTCAATGCAAACTAAAATCAATGTAGGTAGGTAACTACAGACAGTACATACGTATTGATATTTTATATTCAATAAATACAATAAAGATTTTAATATATTATTATGTGTACCTAAATATGAAAGGGACGCGCCACGAATTAAAAAAAGAAGAAAATTATTTTGGCAGGCCGATGAATTCCAATTCAACATCCCTGGTGTAGTTAGTAGTAAATACTATTATAATAGTATGAATGTAGGAACGGTTTGATTAGGTTTGTACAACGTAAGTGCTGAACTGAACTTACTATCCGCTGAGAATGCAGATAAACACGCGGTTAGTGACTCATTCATTTTATTGGTTGGCCATGCTGTAGAATGCTGTTGTATGAATATTGTATTTTATTGAGTCATCCTCGGCAACGTCACTTCAACGGTTATCAATTATAGCATCACCGTTTTATGAAATCACCTCCAGTGGCCGCACGAAGGTTTCCAGATCCTTGGATTCTTCTTGGAATCGGACATGTATTTCAACACACGGGAGTACTATTCTTGAAATCTGACTTTGAAAATGCATGCGAGAATTGTGTTAGGTATTTCTAGTTTCTTAAAAATATATAAATTTTGATCGATGTATTGGGAAAGCGTCATCAAAATTTAATGAATAATACTTCTTAGCAGAAAATCAAAATTGATAACTTTGTTATTCCACTGGCTGTGTTACTAAATGTGACACGTGTTTCGACTCTTTAAAAAGCATCTTTGGACTAACTATATCGCAAGGTTATTTATTTCAAAATTAAACAACGATATTAATTCTTAACATAAAAATGAAGAGTAGGGTGGGGTTATTTCTTTTCCTGGACGCGAGGCAGAGTAAGAGACAAACGATAACAGGCGAGTGTTCCTGTTGTTGTCTACTCTCAGTAAATTCGTTCGCAATATTTATGAAGTTTCATAGTGATAGCCGAACACTGGGCAACGAAAGGCCGACCATTGGATTTTGGAGGCCGACCACTGGGAGAATTGGCATTTTTTTGTAAACTTCTATTATTTTATGCTTGGTACAATATTAACCATTTTATTTTTCGTTAGTTACATTACTTAATCCCTGTTTGATGGAATAACAGCGAAAAAAATATGAATTTATCATTCATTAACTCAAAATCCCTTGTGAAAGTACACCAATCGCTTAACTGGCCGACCACTGGCGAAATGACCCTAGTACTAATTACAAAATACTGATCCCATCCCACCCTTCATTTTTAAGTTAAGAATTGTTTACCTCATAAAGAAATAACCTGTCGATATAGTAACAAAGCCAGTGTAATAACAAACATATCAACATTAAATATATATTAAAAATGAATTTCCACAAAGTTACCGCCGAATCCAACGAAAATTTGATTTTATTCCTCGATATAATTCAAATTTGAAAAAAATTCTAAAGCATCTTAGCATTCTGGAATTTAGCTATTTCCGTTTCCGATTTAACGAAACTGGCAGTTGGACTGTTAATCAGAGCGAAAAAGAAGCTTTTGGTGTGTCCAATCAAATGTAAATGAAAATTCTCAACGGAAACAAAGTGAGTTCTTGAGTTTAAACAATAAGTTAATGATAAGTTAAAGTTACATTTACGATAAAGCTTGTGGCAAATATCGCTCTTCCGTATTTCGGATAAAAAATCACAACAGTTATCCAATAGATTTCAGTCGATTCTTTTTTTTGTTTTTAATGTTTATACCTCTACTTTTAAAGTTGGTACGAAAAGTTATTTTAAAATCAATCAAAATATCTAATTGAATTTTAGTCAACAATGGCCTTCCATCGTTCATAAATCATTTTGATAATTGTAAGGCACAAAAAAATATTTAATTTTTACTACTTCCTTGCGTTCCATATTTAACGATTAAAATATGTTGTGATTGGAGTAAGAAAATAATAAATCATAGTTTTCTTGTCTTGATGAAGAACAACGAAAGAAAAAAATAGTAATAGATGTTTATAATTGCAGCACAATGACGATCGTTTACGAATGACCATTTTATTTTAAAAGTGCAATAAACAATGAAGACATAAATCTTCCAGTGTTATTAAATTATGCACTACTAAATGAATAACAAACAACCATTATACGGCCGATGACGCTGTTTTGCTGATGACGCAAAATTGAATACTTTTCTCACAGTGGTAATATTGCAGACCAAATCAGCTGGTTTTTATCAAGTAACATCTCAGAACAACACACTATTAAAAGCAAATGTCACGCGTTCATAATAAATTATTTTATGTGATGCGGGTTACACGAACACATATTCATGGCAGGTGTAAATTATACATCACACAGCCTGAGGCGTGGTTGTAATCCATTTTTTTCAGAAAAGTTAGATTTATTTTCAGATTTAATTATTATAGAAAAGAATGAATGCGATATTTTTTTCAAAGCCAAAATCCTAATACACTATGAAATGGAAACATTGCTTATTTCGTGGAAATGGGAATCATTAAGTGGCGCTCGTAATGTTGATTTTGTGTGTTAATTTCGTTCGTAAAACGATTTTAAAAAATATTGATTTACGATAGTCAACTTCCATCTTTGGACAAACTTCAATGATCAATGGTAGGAGGGAATTACAGACGTCACGAACATCCATGTCTACGAACAGAAATCCATACATCGGTTGAAAAATCAATTTATGAAACTGTCCGTGCCGGGATTTGAAGCCGAGTCTTCCGTAAACGAAGCCACCGACGTTAACCACTGCACCACGGACACAGCATGAAACTGTCCGTACCGGGAGTTTGAACGCGAGACATCAGTAACCGAAGTAAACGACGTTGACCAATGCGCCATGGACCAGGAAAATTGTTATTAAACGATATCCAAATCTTATTTCGACTTTAACATGGCTTCATTGCATTGAAAATGGGTTTTTAATCGATAAAAGTTCACAGGCACATTCAAGTCTTTTAAAGATCTAGGGTCTAAGTTTAAAGTTACTGATAATGCACGAGCGGGACATATAAATTGACTGCGCGGGTCGGATGACTCCTATGTTGGGTACCCTTTTTCTAACATGAAACGTTAGATCAGTATTATAAATCAAGAATGTATTCTTTCGATAAATTTTATGATTCATTGGCGAGCATTAATTTTAAAAATGCCAGGAGGCTGATCTCATCTAGTTGTGAAACTATTTTAGGCACCTTCATTAATATTTCAGTGGTTGCATTCTTCCTGCCAATGAGTTGGAGATTCAATATCGACTGTGGAAAGGGAAAAGGACGTAACCCACACAAAAAATATTGTGCGTAGCTCACATAAAACGTGTTAATATACTATATTTATATATAAATATATATCGACTGAAGGCAAAAGGACTTATTTCTCCGTCTATTCAAAATATTTTTTTCGATAATCACTATGTATACAATTGAATACACGCTTTATTTGGGCTATACACAGCATTTTTTGTGTGGGTTACGTCCTTTTTCCTTTCCAAAGTTGATATGATTGCTTCACAATCTTTACATAGATAAAATGCAGCAGTACCACTTCCAAATGATTTTTTTTATAAGCATAACAATGAGTTTGAAAAACAGGCTCCTGGTAAATCCCAAATAATTCTTTCATACTTCTTAATCTGAAAATAAAACTAACGTAACATTTAATAGTGTGAATGATATAACGATTATACTAAGAAGCCAGATAACAGACGAAACTTGGAGCCGTTCTTAATATGAAAAACTTCCAATTTACAACCCTATTCCAAACTATTTTGAGCAATACTCTTTCTGGCATCGTGTGCAATGTAAAAATTATATCAAGAGATATACATAAATTATTGTTAAAATGTTTCTTTTTAATAACACCGTCTCATTCAGTCAAAATGCAGCAGGTTTTTCCCATCTGGTCTAAAATTTGCCGACGCCTGGCCTAGCCGGAAAAAACAAATAAAAAACTTTCATTATAATCCATTTTAAATACGTAGCTCATAGTAACTGAAAAGAGCAATCAAATTCCCTCAAACATGTACAGTTCAAATAAAAAATGAAAGTTGACAACTTTGTTATTCCTCTGGCTGTGTTACTAAAATGTGACACGCGTTTCGCTTCTTTCAGAAGCATTTTCAGACTAACTATATCGCAATGTTGTTTATTTCTAAAGTAAACAATGATTCTAATGCTCAACTTAAAATGGGATTAGAATTTTATAATTACTAATCAGTACTATTACACATTGTCTGCAGTCTTATTCCCTCCCCACGTCCAATAGAAGGAAATAATCCCACCACAAAGTTATCATCGGGATGGTGCGGGATTATTTCCTGGAATAACTAATTCGTCAACTTTAATTTTACATAAAAAATGATTTTTGTAAAGTTACCGCCGAATCCATCGAAAATATGAACAATAAATGTTCGTCAAAAATGGACGAAAGGTTAAAAAAGTAATCCGTCGATATCAATAAGACAGGATTATCGTGTTTCGCTTCTCGTGAGATCGCAGTACACCCACATAATGAAAAAAAGATACAGCAACCTGATACGTCACAGTAAGAAGAATTGAAGCTCATCTGTGGAAGGATGCGATCCGATGCGAAGCGTTACCAGCTGTTGGCTGTTCGAAGTTACACGATGGGAAACAGTCTGTCACTTTTCACGAAGCGAGTGGTTTATCTAGTTCTTTTTTTCTAAAATGATATTATTTCAACAAAAAACAAACTAATAAGGATGCGCGAAGAGAGTTGCCTATTCTATCTCTCTCTCAGCTGCCTAAAGAAACAAAGTATGTAGTCGAACCTGTAAGATTTTTGTGAATGGTCTGTAAAGCCAAATACTATAATATAAATATAGTATTGATGAACAAGCTTCGCCAGGAATAGACCGCGCCAACCGACGTTGGCGTTATTTTTCTGCAGGCTAATATTGAAAGTTGAGAGTTGAAAATATCGTGCTGACCGTAACGCCATGTAGCACGTTAAAAGTTGAAAATATCACGATATAGTCAATCAATAATCAATAATAATGCTTAAAACAATAATAATTCCTCAGTCCTATTATAACTTTTTACCCGGAGCACGGTTGGAAAAATGAGAAAACTTGGCTAGGGAAACTCGGGTCAGAAAAAGTGACAAGCACCTTCAGTCGATATATTTTTTTTTTTTTTTTAATCTTCAAATGTTATAAATTATGAAAATATATCAAATTGAAAATGACATTACCATCGATAATATCGACACATTATTATTATAGGTATACATGTTTAATATCAGTGCAATAAATAAGACCCAAAGTAAAAAAAAAATGTTCTTGAAATGAAGAATAAATTGTCTGTAATTTATTATTGGCCATAACTATGTTAATAGTAAAAATATTTTCTTGAATCAGATCAGACTACTTAATTATTATTGGACTTTGTAACTAACTATCTAGCTTGAAAACGAAGAAACCATTAGTGACTGCGATTACGTTGTACGACGGAAAAAAACGTCTTATAACAATGTTATTTTAAAACGCATATTGGCGTTTTGATACTTCGGTAGTTTGTAATCAAAACTCAACTTAAAATGAGTTATTAGTAGAATATCATTCTTTAACAACACACATAATTATGTATTTCTAACTGTGAATAATAAAAAAAACCGTCCAGTTTTGATTGTGGTTATCTGACTGTTGCGCGGACTCGTCGTTATATAGTGAAATAGGTTATAATATTACAGTATATAAAAAAGATTATTAATAACATTATTTCAACTATAGTTGACAATTTTTTAGTTTCGGCATACTACGTTCCATCTAATTTTCATTAAATTTGACAGGCAGTTCTATCCATTTAATTTAAAGACATTATGTATACTTGCAATTTGTAATGGATACCTCATAGTTGAAAATAGTTCAAAACCATAACGCATACACATTGCAGTTTCATCGGAGAATTTCAGTTATAACTCCATTAAAAGATCAAATTTCTAAATACAGCACACGTACCTACGTGCGTGGCATTTGTTTATTTAGGGATTAGGGCTACTCCACCTTTTTAAGATATGCTATATTGCATTATTACAAAGAGAAGTAATTTAGCAACCTTTTCAAATTTCAAGCAGTTTACATCTTCTACTACTACCTCTTCCGGATATTTTTATGTCAATTTATGGCGTCTATAATAGAACTATAGTAATAGTAATCTTTAAATCTTTATTTAAAAAAAAAAAAATTCTGCTTTAATATTTCACTTTGAAATTCTCTAATAAATATAAATCACTGTATTTCTAGTTTGTAAATCGACAGCCAATATTGATTAGTGCAGTGTTTGAAACTCCCACACCTAAAATGAAATTTAATTTTTTTTTAAGGTCATGTTTGTATTTAATTCAGTAAATATACCATGACACACCTCCGTTTTGCAACTTGCCCAGAATCTTCCTTGGATTCCTTCTCACCAAGGCAATCCAATCAGCGGGAAGCGGGATACTCTGGAAGAACTGGCGTTTTTTGACTAAGGACTATCCTGGACAGTCGGATGCCATGTAAAATTCAAGCACCCCACATTCAAAAATAGATACGACAAATTGATATATTGTTTTTTTATTTTTCTGTGATGTTTTGTCACTTTTCTGATTTTGGGCGTGTTGTTTTATCACTGTTATGATTTGTCACGTTCTGACTTGTCCAGTTATTCTTGTAACGATGTAAGTTGTGAAGATACGAGCATTCCACGCTAGGACACCCAAATTATTAACTTTTTGAGGATTGAAATACAGCGTTCAAACCGAAATGAAAAAAAACCGAGGTTCGCGCATCCCTGCTATGTATTAGATAAAGGGGGAAATTGTGCCATCTGGCGACTACATTAATTAAAAAAACGCATATAAACTATGTGAGGAATTTCAATAGAACGTAATATCCTCTTGCATTACCTTTTAATTATTTTTTAACTATAAACCGAGAGCTTATGTGTGATAGGTGATAGGGCGTCACATTATGTCATATCACACAACAGGTTTTTAAATATTGTACGATAATTAAGATATGGATTAATATTTTCCAGAATTTTCCAACATTTCTTTTCAATGTATGTACAATGGCTATGAGTTTATGATAATTTAAAGAAATACAGTTACTAACCAAAAAACGTTTCTTGAACCATAATAATGTCATATTTAGATAAACAGAGATAAAGAATGCCCTTAAATAAAAAAAAGGGATGTGAAAAAACGCGTATGGATCGATTGAATGATTTTACGTTAAATTTAGAAGGATAATTAAGATGAAGCAAAACAGTACAGTGGAAGCAAAATGGTTTACCTCCACTTCGCACTATATGCTATCATCATTAATTTAAAAGAAACTAGCTCGTTGGAAGGCAAGATATTACAACAATAATCTCGCGGCGTGGGATGTAAGAACCCTTCTGCAATTAACAGAGATATTATAAAAGTGATATGACAAAAAGTGCCCTAAGTAAAAAGGTTAAAGAAACACGGGTATTTAGAAAACTATAAATAAATATAAATGCATGGGCGCCAGTCTGAAAACAGATTTTCAGACGAAAATTAATTTTTAATAAATAAAATGCTAAGAATTGTGACAAATTAAATTTTAATATATAACAATGAATTATCACAAATTAATACAAAAAGTTAGAGTAACCTCGTGTTTAACAAAAAATAAGATTTTACATTTAAAGGTTGCAATATGCACAACATATGGAATGACCATAGCTTAAGTTAATACAATAAAAATAACAAAAGAAATATAAATATGATACTGATAGAGATGTTGTTGCTCCATCAGGATCGGATGACTTCCATCAGTGCGCTGCTCGTTTGGGTAGCCCTTGGAGGACCACCTCTGCGGTTGAACGCCAGACCTGAAGTATCTTTTAAATTTCTGGCTTAATTATTATTCAATTTGAAATGACCTTATTGGTTTTTTCTTGTCCACCACGGCACGACTTGATTGGTTAAGTCGCGCCGCCGCAATTGACACAAAATTGCCATTGCGTGGACTTCCAATTATTAAATTTTGGTTGGAATACATAATCCAAACTATTCCATAAATATATATATAATTTGTGATGTGCAACATTACAATAATAAATTGATTTTAATTGATATTTTATAAAATTTGTCTATTTTTTAAAAAGCATAATCGGCAGTATGATGGGGTGAAGCTGTAAAAGCTATCAACAAACTGTCTCGTAGAAATGAATACTTTGTTATTTACACCCTAACATAGATACATTTTTTACCACGCCCCCTCCGAATGTGGATCATATATACTCCTAATGTAGGTATATCACAAGACAATTTTCTACAAGAACTGCTTGTTACTCAGTTGCTCAACCTCTTTTTCGAAGAGAGTTGGGATAAAAGGATAGGGCTAGGACCGGACAAGTGGTTAGCTAATCGTTCTCGCTACGCCCGGTTTTTAGGATGGGTGGGAGGGAATTCTAGACAACACAAACATTCATTCCTACGAACAGAAATACACGAATGAATTGAAAAATCAATTTATGAAACTGCCCGTACCGGGAAGCCAACGACAAGTCATTTTTACCCTACTGTAAATAAATACTCATGTTCATCTCCATGAAATTTATTTTGTTTCTTTTATCTTTATTTCGCCGCTTTGAGTTTCTACATTACAAAAATACTAATTAGTGGAAGAGGTCAGATAACCCCTAGATACTAATACAGGTGGGCAATGATTGAAACAGGATCATCTGTCATTTGAAAAGAATCTCGATAAAACAATAACTTCTAGTTCTCTTTCTTACTTTATCTGGCTGAGTGTAACACAAATTTCACATCGCTATACCATCCCAAGGCACAACTTTACCTTACAAAATGTGGCAAATATGGGTGTTAACGGAAAACTACTTACTTATAGGTAAGTACTCCACGGCTTCTCAAATACTGAGGCGTTCATATTATTAAATCATCCACATTTCATTTACGGGGGAACAATATGGCAAGAATAATTGAGCGAATTATCAAACTTTTTTTTATGTACTAATGCTATTTTATAATCTTCCAATAGAACATCTCAACAGAATTTGCCTTTATGAGAACTGCTAGTGCGCATGTCGCTTAACCTTCTATTCGGAGAGGGTAAGGAAAGAAAATTCGCGTTAGAAAAGAACTAGTAGCTATATTTTCGATGGGTTCGACGGCAACTTCGTATAAATTCAATCAAAGAGTGTGTCACGTGTTTTGCCTCCGTGATCTTCAGACTAATTTCATCATAAGATTTTTAATTATAGCGTAGACACTGTTTCTAATTCTTTACCTATATTATTATGAGAAATCAAGAGGGGGAGGGGGGAATACAACACAACAATAATAATAATAGCTTGTGTTTGGAAACGAAAATCCCATAGGAAATAAATTTAAAATTACAAAGACATCCGTCTTGTTTTAAATAATAGCATTTTTGATGTGTTTCATGACGTCTGCTTTTACAATATTGGCGAATACTACTTTTGACGAGGTTTTCATATGCGAAAATTATGGTTGAAGAATCTCAAGTGAGCGGCATTTAGCAACGTGAAATGCACCAAGCAAGAACCGCTCGTCAACGAGGAATAGGTACTACAGTGTGGCGCGGTGGGGTGCGGTGTGGAACTACCTACACAAACCGCATAGAGTGATACTCTGAATCAAGTTTCCCGTCATGGAAATCATTGCAAACCAGTTTCAAATGCTGCGCTGCTGAGGAATCTTGAAGTCAGCGAGAGCATACGTACCCAACAAAGACGTCGCAATGTTCGCTTTGCCTAATGATAATGATTCTGAGATACCGTGTTGACAATATCATAAATTATATTGTAAGCAGCTTCATGTAGTTCAGATTTCAATTAAAAATCTGGGAACCTCGAACAGTATTTATAAATCGTTGAATAAAATATCCTAACGTTGTTGGTAAATTGATGAAAACGTACCAAAAACAAAGCATCTTTGAAACTGTATTATTTAAATATGGAACTGTGTTACAAGTTGTGTGGTTTCTCTATTATTATTGCTCTAGCGTGGGCCATTTCGTATTTCGATACACCATTTTTGGTATCTTACAAGATTTTGACACCGAAACTAATTCGAAGCTATACTGTTTCCAGCCGCAGAAGTGCACCAATTATTATATTTATATTATATTATGAATTAGTAGGCAGATTTCCTTTCAGCAAAAACGACTTAGGTATGGAAGTCTGCGGTGCAATTTTTGAAATAAAAGAATGAAATATCATGCGAGAATTTCGCTATTTTCAATATTATTTGTTTGCTACTGTTACCAACTTATAACGTTCGAATTTATCATCAGTCAAGGGATTATTTACAGTGTTTCCCAATTTAATTTTGTCGTAGAACCCAGGATGGAATCCTTACAAATTGTTTTATCGTAACACCGGACAAAAATTTACCGCATTCGGAAAAAATCTTTTTTCAAGATCTAATATATATAGTTGGGAAATGCAGGATTCTTTTTTACATATCGATCGTGGAAAAGAAAAAGGACGTGACCCACACACAAAAAATATTGTGTATAGCCCAAATAAAACGTGTACTAAATTGTATACATTGTGATTATCGAAAAAAAATATGTTGAAAAGACGGAGGGATATGTCCTTTTACCTTTCTATAGTCGATAATTTATATAGTTATATATAAATAGGGCGAGTGTTCCTAAAGTCAGCCGTCACCAGTGGTCGGCATTTTTAACTTAAAACTTAAATAATAGTGGATACATTAAAAAAAATATATTTTTTAATTCGTGTAGGTAGTCTTGCCACTTGCCAATGTATATCTGCACTATACTGACCTATATGATGCAATACGCAATTAAATAAATCACATTTTTACTTCGCAAGTTTCGACAAATTCATCTTGTATATCGCTAGCAAAATATACTTAATATTGTCATGCTTTGCATCATTATGTTTTTTATTGTTCTGCCACTAGGTATCAGTAAATTATTTCATATATATTCATGAAGTTTTCAACACTGTGCAACGAAAGGCCGACCATTGGATTTTGGGGATCGATCACTGGGATAATTGACATTTTTTTGTAAACTTCTATTATTTTATGCTTGGTACAATATTAACCATTTTATTTAGTTGGTTACATTATTTAATCCTGTTTAATGGAATAACAGCGAAAAATATGTATTTATCATTCATTGACTCAAAATCCCTTTTGAAAGTATCCCTGTCGCTTAACTGGTCGCCCACTGGCGAAATGATCCTATAATGTATTAACACGTTTTGTGCGAGTTATACACAATATTTTTTGGTGTGGGTTACGTCATTTTTCCTTTCCACAGTCGATATCCAATGTACTCTGAAGCTGGTGACTTGGATTGATGTTATTTAAACATTAAATTCTCAAATTCTGATTTAAAGAATATGGTCCCATACTCCTTACGAGCTTTACAAGTAATATAGCATTCAATATGATACCGATAACCTATAAAACACAACATATTCAGGTTAACATACTGAAGACAATGTTGATAAATACGCTGTCCATGACATGCAATAAATCAAGGAAATAAATGTTAATATGTCAAAATTGCAAAGAAGTATGTATTCGATTAAGAAACTTGACAATGACGATTACACAATGCGGATGACATTTTGACAGTCAAGGATAACTTTTTAACTGGCAGCTATAAAACATTCTGAGTTGACATGTATTGATAATTAGACATGTTTGATTTGGAAACGTTAGTAATTTAAAGAGGCGAGTGTTAATAAATATATTTTTTTTAATTAAGACGAACATTGCATTGAACAATGATAACACTCTCCCGCGCTGTCGGCTGATAACACTTCCATGTTTGCTAAACTTACATATTATTATCTCATTCACACCATAAAGATAAAATGCAATAAAGTCACGGCTTTCTTTGTTATTATAAAATTTGAAAAACAGACTCACACGTCATATCCTCCAAATGCAGATTGAGATAAAACATGTGCCCATAACCCTTCATGAGAAATATATATTTACTCACAGCAAAAAATGAAAACATTGATATTTCTCCGTAGAGTAACTATCATCCATTTCAATTTTGTACATTATTTTCAGAAAAGGTTTATTTGTACCAGCGGCTATAAGCTGAAACGAATAATTATCTAAACAATCTCCGATGTATAATAAATACATAGGTATTGCCCTATTCGTGTTTGATGATTTTCCACAAGTTAGTTTCAAATATTTACGACGGTCAGTTTTTAGCCGATTTCATTTTTTTAAAAGCTTAAAAACAAATTATTGAAAGTCCTTCCCGCTTTAAAACAGTCGGTCGGATACGCCCCTGTTTGTATGGCGAAGAAATATAATGGCTTATCGTGAAACAACAATAACATTAATGCAATAACGATATATTCGATTAGAAGAAAAAGAATCTTGCATCCGGTGTCCTTTTTCAAAAAATGTATTATTCCCGCACTGCATGAATAAGTTGAACAATCTCGCGTGCAAATTATAAATCTTTAGTAGGTCAAGAGGTCAATTTTAATTACTAAGAATATTTGCCAGATCTTAGTAGTTATTGGCGACCCATAAACCTATGAATTTTCCGTAACATAGGTATAATATTACATACTCTTTTTTATTCGTAGGTAGACGACATTTACAAGCACAACGCAAGATTTAGGTATGCTTTGGTAGAAACAGTATCATTGCTCAAATTGATCGACCACTGGACTTCAACAAATCACAAAGCTTAGCGATCATAATTTCACAAATAAAACACTTCTTCTGCCTTGCCAAGGACTGCAGCGCGTGGTATACCTACAGTAAATAAATATTTGGCATTAAAGCTTATCAACCGGGTCTCAAGTCAAGCGGACAATGTCGTTGGCTTCGGTTGCGATGCTCACGGGATCGAATCCGGTACGGAACGTCAATGTATTGAAAAAAACGAAATGCAGGACAGTCGACAGCAATTTGGTCTAATGTCTAATGTGAGTAAGAATTTTAATATTATCATTTGTATTCGTGTAGTACTAGTATCCACATAGTACTACAAGTTGAAGAAGTTGACATGTAATAGTAATATAATTACGTACTTACCTATATTGCTTCTGACAAAAACATACTTAAACATTTAAATTCTAATGTTTCATTGGTCACAATATGCCTTTCGCCTTTAGCTATATTTTTAATTATGACGGCAGCATATTCACATTTCATCATCATTACAATCGGAACAATACTCGATACCTAACAGTACTAAATATAATAATATTATAACAACGATAACCAACTAGCGGTTTGTGGATAAAACATGGTTTACGATATGTCATAAATTCAATAAAGTACGATTCGAAGATCTCAGTCTTCAGCGACATTCTTGAGAGGATTTAATTGACCGCTTATAGGTAACTTGTGCATTACATTATTAATGATAATATAGGTACCTACTTGTGTCAGCCAATTTAAGGCTAGCCTTGGTCACATAGTACCTAAATTCAATGCGAGTCCATCGGCTTTGTATCTCAGAGAGTTGGATCTTAGCGTCAACCAAACATGCAAGAGATGGTGGTGCCGCTTAGGACCGTAGGCGTTTTTACTTCACTTGTGTGGCAACTGGCGACGACTCTTCCGCCCACTTCACAGCAACAAACTTTATAAGGAATCGTTCGATTATTGGAAAACATTCAATTTTGACCGAGGCGCTTTCTAAAAAACCTATAATATGAGACACGCCACACACCTGATGGCAAATTAATTAACAAATGAATTTTTAAATAGTATCAAATGATTTAAGTGCATATGCCAGAATGAAAAAGTTCCCGTAAAATAATACTTTAAAAATGAAAACTCTGAAACAGTCCAGCATTTTTTTAGGTATTGTTATTGCTTCATAGTATTTATAACAAGATACTTACCTATTGTTGAGACGTTTCACTACAGCAGTGAATCTTACAATATATTACGTTATATTGAATCAATAATTATTGTTATTACACTCGACGTGTTTGATTAATATTATCAATAAGCAAGACCGTATTGATCCGAGACATGAAGGTGGAATATTATGGATTTTATATTTGAAATACATATCTGCCTACATATTGAGTTATTGGTACCTACATATGTGTATCTTTTTTAAGCTTTTTGCGATTTATATTTACTTTCAGTAGACACGTAAGGATTAGCGGTAATTATCCGACATTTCGAAAACAATGTAGGTTTCATTCTCAATCGCTGTTTATAATAAAAAAAAGAATGATTTGATTGTTTGTTTACCAAAAACAAGAAATGTTTGCTGGATATCTTCAATCGTAACACGCTGTCTTCCCAGAATAGAACTTTCTTATATTACTCATTTTATGTAATCTTATAATGGAATTGTATCAAATGCTTATAAACAACAAAATTAGTACATATTCATTTATGATTTCAATCCACGTGTTTTATCATAATAGCGTGTACAAGTGATACTTTAAAATTAAGGTCGGAATACTTCTCAATCAATACACAAAACCGCAATTATGAAATTACTTTAGTTGATAAATTATGGAACGACAATCGCGATACCTTTATAATTCATTCGGTAGAGAGTCCATAATCACATTTTGTTATTTAGTTTTATTATCTTAAATGGTTGGAAGTCTGTGAACTTGTACTTATTTTTTCTTGTTATGTACTTACTTACTTCAAATAAAAACTTAAATTCATTGTAAACAAAAACAAAAAGCGATACAACAGTAACTCTACGGTACTTACATATAAATTTGGAAGATGCAAAAAAATGAGCCCATCGGGAAGAAGTTTGCAAATACCTCTAGATAATAATGAAAAAAGTGGAAAATTAGTGTTTATTTCTAAATGATAGACATATTATTTTAGTTTAATTTATCAACTACCTACTTCGGGTTAATGGCCCATCGGCTAATGTATTTTAACAATAAAGCCAGTGTCAAATATAAAGGAAAACTCAATTGGTACATAACAATTGCAGCAAACATTAAGTGACACGTGATGAACTCTTTAAAATATTATGTTGTTGGATAAAAATGCTACAGAAAATATCATGACGTACCGAAAAAATCTTCCCATGTCAGAGAGTGATCGGAGTCTGCATTCGATGACCCATCCATCATTGCACAGTTCGAACATTAATAATCAATTAAAAATAATTTATCACTAACGACGCCTCTATCAGTAATTTGCGTCATTTTTCAATTATACGAAAAAATAATTGTTGCACACTGACGAATGTTTCGTAATTTCACATTCACAAAAACTTTTGAACTAAAGAAAGTTTTTACTTCGCACATTCAAACCACGACCAGAAAGCACAACACTACTGTGATAACTAAACAGTGCTGCCACTAGTTCCAATCATAAGCAAAGAACTGTCATTTTTGTTTAGAAAACATTGGAGGAAAGGTGGGAACCGAACTGTCTTAGTGATACATGTACCTACAACATGTATGATTAAGTATCACTAACTGCATTTTATATTTAATGGAAAATGGAAAGGCTAACAGTTGAAAGAAAATAGGTAACGAGATGTTTTTATTTGTCATGAATATTTAAAAAAATATATACAAGTATTAACCATTTAATTTAATGTAACTAAAGATTAGTGTTTCAATAAATGTACTATGAAATTAATAATAAGAGAAACTAAAAGTGCCTAGATACCTATTTTATTCTATCAAAATATTTATAATAGGAATATGATTGAAAAGTACCCAAGGGGCCCACAAATGTTATAAGACATTATTTCAAAGAGTTATCAAATTTGAAATGTTACGTTTATTTCATTTCTGTTGATTTATAATGGTTAATTAGGTAGGTGTATACAAAAAAAGAAAACCTTTTTATAATAATTTTAAATATTTTTAAGTTGCGTCGCACTTCATTATACATGGCTTCCAACGTAAGAAAAAATATCGTTAAGCGGTGGAGATAGGCGTGTCTATAACTTTAAAAATAGCCAATAATATTGCTGCATTTTTGTGACGTCACGACGGAAGACCATCGATTTCTATTCCAACATGGCGTAATAGTAATCAGTTGTTTTCATATCGTCATAGAAAAATTTCGTGTTTTTACTGATTTTGAATCATCCAGAGGTTAATTTTTACCCAAGATATCTTGTGGTACAACTCTGTCGTTAATATTTACAGTTTTGTTCAATTTTCGTGGTGTATTTTCAGTCCGGTGCTTCGGAATAGTAAAGTTGCTCTCTCGGGGCTTTGCCCTGACATACACCGTCGTTTTATTTTGAGAAATAACAGGTATTTATATTATTGAAATAGGCGTCTGCCCACTAGTATATAATCAATAACAACAACATCGAAATGTTAAGTTGCAATATTTGTCAATTCATCGAGAACTGTTAATATTTATGTTGTTTAAGTTAAGTTTCGTACGAATTCTAGGAAGTGGTTTTGAGAAAGGGGCAGCTAGCGGCTGACATGTGGGCCTTCGCGCATATCATTTAAGCTACTCGGATACTTAACGTGCAATTGTAATCGCGATGGGACGCCGCGGGTGTGACATTGAACCCAGTTCACCCCCCGAACCTCAGAAGAAGAAAAATAGAACCGTATCTGAAATTTACGACGCCGACAAAACGCTGGAGTTAGAACAGCCTTTGCCTCACGGAGAAATATTGACAGACGTCACCCAGAAACAGTGGAGAATAGGAAAACCGATAGGTTAGTAAACCCCCCCCCCCCCTCCTGTTGTAATTGTACTTACATGATACGCCGATTACACCATGGATACTTTCACTGAAGACATCTTGAAAATACTATTGAATATCATTTGTAAATAATGTGACTTGTGTTTTGAACATGTCTAGAAATTTCGCAAAACCATATTCGCTCATAATATTAACCATGCAGCTGGAAAATTTTACCATATTTTTACAAATACACTGGATATTATTTAAAAACATAAATATGGCAATATGGATTGCCTTTCCTGTCAATTTACCAAGTCCCTTTCATCTGTGAATTATCGATCTTATTGATTATTTAAAAATATCGGCATTATTGATGCTTGATTTACTAATGACTTATATTTTTTATCATACTACCAAAGTATAACATTTTGGTGATCATATTACCCATTTTCAAACCATAATTGCCCATTATGTCTTGCAGTGAACATTGATTGCTTAATAATACTTTCCCTTTACTGCATTAAACCTAGTTTTACATGCTCACACTCATATTAATTGTGCATTTTTAACAATGTCTTAGATTTGGTGTTTGAATATCAAAGTTAACTTAAGTTTTTTTGATCATCAATATTCTACTGAAACTTTTTATAATATAAATTCAATGAATTTTATGCTATGAATAATTCAATCGTTTAACTGCTTAATATTTTTACAATTTAATTCTTTTTCAGTTGAGGTTATTGTGTAAGGACGTGCCTACTTATTTAAAATCTAGATAATAAATTATTGTGTGATGCAACTGTGTAAATAAACAAATAATGTTTTACTTCCAATATGGACAAAAGTATTCGAGTAGCCTTCTCTTATCTAAAAATTCCTGATGTGACACTTGAGATTAATTTTGAGTGAATTTAAACATGCATAGGTAATAATGAATTTCAGATATGAACCTGATAGACAAGTAAATATATTGGCCGAGTAATTCAATGCTTAATGTATATTGATGGTATGCTTTCATTATTGTTTACTGAATATGTATGTACAACATACTTATCTGTAAAAAAAATAGTTAATTGTTATGAGTGTGAGATACAATAATGAAACACACAATATTTATCATTCTGCTATGCCCAATTTGATCTCTTGTAAAAAAGTCATCGAGTTGTCTTCATTTTAGCTCGCCAGATGTCTATCTAGTATTAGTGTAAACAAGCGTTTATTGATTATGGGATATTTTTCTTACCATTATCCTTTTCTGTTACAACGTTGACTTCCAATGAAGTATTTCTACGCTATTTGATGAGGACTGTTGGTAAGGCGATTTCTTGCTCTTTGCAGGGTGGGTAAAATTAGAGTGCCCGGGGTATGAGTGGATGAAGCAAAACGGTTTATCCGTGCCCATAAATTCAAATTTCTATATATACTGAAAAATTGTACACAAATGTCAAACCAATGACTCGATCACCAAATCAAAATGAAATTCATGTAATATATTACCGCTACAACAGTAGCATTGGGGTATATTCATAAAAAATATAACGAGGAAGTATTTTAATTTGCAAATTCAATTAGATATTCTAGAACAATACGCATTTATTATACGGGTAGTCATTTTAAATTTATATATCAATACATAATATATTCAAAAGATAATATGAATCACTTGTATTCTTATCAAATTATATTTCTGGGTGTTTTATTTAATGCATCTATCTATTGGCAATAGAACTTCCTCGTTTATGAAAGTTCAATAAAAAATATAATCTCGGTTTCGATGACCCGTAAACAATATCTGTCAGGGAGCATATGACAAAATAAATGGGCTACCTTTTTTGTGATATAGTTTTATAAAGATTACTTGTTCAATAGGAACAACATAATGACACATTTTCATTTCACATGAATGCAGCAAAGTCAGTCAGTCTTGATTCTTTTCTGAGCCATTCTTTATTTTAAATATTGGGACGTATACGAACATTATTGATATTTTCTATGAAATATGAATTCCTCCTATCTATGAAATTCTCTTATACATGGTTATTTTTTCAAGGAAAGGGGAGGCGATATGTATGTGACTCAAATTTACTTTTTAAGCTATTTTAAATACAGCTATGACTGCATAATATGTTTACCGGCTTGGTTGTGTTGAATGCACTCGTATATTGATTAGTACAGCCATCACCAAAATATTTGCAATGCAAATACAATTTACAGTTGTGTACATAATTATAGTATTACTATGAATTATTTATTGAACAAAAAAAAACACAGTATTATGTGCTCTCGTAATGACCATGGTGAAGTTACTGCTTTATTCATTATCTGATGGTTTAATAATTTGTATTTGTAAACATTTACCACTTTTTGTCTAATCCTAGTTGTGTTGTGATAAATTTGTGCTGACCTTAATAAAGGGCCTCACCTTCATGCTTATTTGACCTCGAGAGTAATTTTATTTTTGAGTCGATTTAATGCATATATTTTGTTACTTCTATCAAAAAGAATGTGATCAATGGAAAACCTGTTTGTAATATTTGTATGTAATTAATCTTCGCAAATCATGAATTTTTCTGCAATTTGTAAGTATAGTTTGTTCACCACAATTTGTATCGTAGGTAGTTTACGTAAATATTTCTATAGTCAATATACCTATTATACATGTTCATTGATTTGTTTTTATTTGTGTTCACGTTTTTAAGAATGCACTCATTGTGAAACCAGTCGCCAAACATTCAAATGCTTACCAATGTTTGCTTGTTTACTGGCCCCATCAAAAGTCGCGGGCCGGAAAACGGGTTCACCAGATAGCCATAAAAAATTGTACGCTATTATAAAATGCCGGCATTGTGTAACTATAATATTTTGGCGCGCGAATCGCGTCTACGCTTTTTTTGATTAGGAAGGCGTGTTTGTAGCTTTATTTTTGGTTTGTATGATATTTCTTTATTGCAAATTCAGCACAATATTATAGTACGCGAATTGAATACCTATCATGTTTATTTACTATAGTATTAATTTGTGATTCGATGTTGTCATTTGTTTGATGTCTGACACGTGATTTTTTTATATCGATCTTCAATCTATTATCTATCTATATGCCTACATATCTCTCACTAGGGTGGACGACAAATATTGTTGCATTGAAGCCGTTAATTTACGTGAAAGTAAACTTATCACTTTGGTTATGATTATGTTTTTTATTTGACAATCTACGCTGTCATACGAACCTCTCTGTTTGTGGGAGGCCCGTTTGACCTTGGCCCCCGTTTAGCCGGCCGGTAGGTTAGCGATCCTTTTTCTTTTGCGTCTCTTGTTCTGTGCAAGTGCTCCGTGACCAAAACGTGTTTCGTTTTAATTATTGTAACTGAGAATTTACGCTCGGCTGTACATTCCGCGACTCGTCTGCTCGCATCTTGCGAGTTGCGAAGGATTGGAATGCTGAAAGTGTTGCATGTCATTTTTTCTTTATTTCATTACCTTACTATTCGTAAACGCTACGCGAGTACGATGTACTGAAATATTAGAGAACCTTTTCATTACCATCGACGTTTGTAAGATTGACAGCGATGTTTAATGTTATTTCAGCAGACTTTTGTGGAATGAGGATGTAGTTAAATCTATTTGTAAACGTAATGCGTGCTCCCTTCTCCACAATTTACCATACATACCTACAAGACTTTCGTTTTGAAACCTATATTTAGAGGGTTTCTTTTTATTATCGCATCGCTGTCTGTTTCTTGCAACACATCGAAGTAGGTATGTATCCGATATGACTTAGTTGATTTTAGCAAGTATGTAGATATAGTTTTTCGATGGACTCGGCGGTAACTTTGTGGAAATTCATTTTTAATATTCAATTCAAGTTGACAACTTTAATCCTCCCCCCGCTGTGTTACTAAATGTGACACGTGTTTCGTTTCTTTAAGAAGCATCTTCAAACTAACTATGTCTTAGACTATTTATTTTTAAGGTAAACAATGTTTCGTAACTTAAAACAAATGGTTTTTTATACAATTTCAATTGCTTTTTTTGTATTCGTGTTGCCGGCGTTAAATAACGCCGCTGTCATGTTTAATTTCGATTATTGTTTTACCTACGATACATTACTAAAGGCGGAAGCGATTTGCGCTGTCGAATTTTGAAGGTTTTTTTTTCACACGTAAAATAATTGCCTCACAGTAATTCTCCAAATACATATCCCTGATCTCGAGTAGCCATGCTTGTAAAGATCGAATAATATCGTGCACTTATCTATATAGACCTTTTTATAAATAGCTACGGGATTTTAATGGGATGCGATGGTGCCTTGAGGCGTCCAACATGCCTAGTCGAGATGACGCCGGAGTTCGACGCACTTGGTGTAATTTAGTATAACAGCACGATTCCAATACAGATTGAACATTATACACCGATGCCTACTACAGTACACACTTATTACTTGCGAGAGCAAAATAACCGGTTGAATAGCTTTTGAAAGTATATTTTAGTGGGCGAGCAAGCCCATCGGCCTGCTTGAATGCAAGTACGTATGTACACACTTACATACAAGCGACCGGTCCTGCATTATCTTCACTCAGCATCGCGAGCACCGCTCGTGCTGTTGCGTCTTCAGACAGTTTCACCTATAGGATTAGCCCTACCTCAAATACTGTCATCCGTAGAGGTTTAATGGAGGAGGTGTCTGATTACAGCCGGAGGGAACTTTACTTAATTTATTTTTCTGTTTATTACTTACATTATATAATACCTACCGTACAACGAGAGAATTCATGCCTGTCCGTTTCGCTCCCCGCAAGCATTCTCGACTGATCTAAAATAAAATAGAAACATAATCGTTTAATGTTGTTCAGAATGTGTTGGTACCTAAAAACATTGGTGTTAAAAGAATTTACAGGTTATTATGCAAATTTTAAAGAAATTGAATAAAACTAAATTTATATTTACAATGGTCAAATTTGGATTATTGAGATTTTGTACACTTCCATGTATTTTGTCACTAATGACCCGGGTTTCGCCTTTTTTCCAATAGTAGTTGGAAAGCGGCAATTCGCCACTCTGTTAATATGTTGTTTATAAAATGAGGATTAAGGCGATTCTCGAAATGTTAACTCAGGTATCAGTGTGGATCCTAGACGTATAATATTTTATCTCGTAAATAATATTTGTCGTATTTTTATCTTCTATATAAACGTTAGACACTGTTTACTGTCTGTCAGTTCGAGTCCATTCGTGTGCTCGAATGCCTGAAGATGCCGAAAGGCGAAACACGGGTCGTTAGTGACAAAATACATGGAAGTGTACAAAATCTCAATAATCCAAATTTGATATTGAAATTCCATCAAGCACCCTCAGTCGATGTCTTAAATTATTGATAATTGTCTTTATTATTTCCTACTTAATCTCTTGTAATCGGAAGTCTCGCATATTAAAACAAACTGTAATCAAATTATTCATCTAACGATTTATACCTAATAATGGGAAGAAAACGTCGATATTTATATTCGCCATAGGTAAAACATAAAATTACTTTTGTTTCCGCGTAGAAAGTTGAGTTTTCTTTTTGGCGTTGTGGTCGTCAATTTTTAGTTTCTCACAGTCCGACATTGCGGCGCGCAATCTAAATTGAAATCTGTGAATGCAAATAATAATACAATTTTCGATCAATTTACAGTCTCGTGCTAGAGCTGAATAATTTTGCTTTTAAAATGCTCACCTTGTGTGTAAATGTGCTTTGCTCGACGTAGCGCCAAATCGGATATGAAATTCCGGTACGGTATGCATGTATTCAAAATAAAAACAATGCTCACCGCGTTACGTAACACCGACAGTTTCGATCGACCCCTCCCCCTCGCCATATGATCGCATCTGCCATTTTCAACGTTCGCGTCCGCGACTAGCTTCACGTTTATTATTTTCGCACGCACAAAGGAAACCGGCAAGCGCTATGATCACAATGTTACGATAGCTCACGTTTGATTTTTTTTTTTTTATTCCACGCTTATATCTGGATAAGAAAATAAGATCGCACACTAGAAAACGGTTTATTTTATAAATTACGATCCATTCAGTGTTTCGATGCATCACCTACTAGGCTGATATTTAAATAAAGAATGCGTACATAGTATATTTTATAATCACATTTTGGCAACTATAAACAGTCAGAAACATAATAGGTATGCATAAATAATCCAAAAAGAACATTTTTATTGATCCAAGAAAGAATTTTATAAATGCTTTTAACATTGAGCATTATGATCTCTGACATTCTCATGGTAATTTTGCATAGTGTATTATCAAATATTTATTACCTAAATACAAACAATTTTATTTTCAATGATAACAAATTTGGCACATTTTGATTCTTCAACTTTGTGCTTTAACCATACTTTTATAATTTAACGAAACATTTTCTTTTCATCTGCAGGAAGGGGCAGCTTTGGGGAAATATATCTTGCCTCTGACGATACGGAAAACGATGCCAACGCGCAGACCGCTCGTTACGTCATTAAAATCGAACCTCACTCCAATGGGCCGCTCTTTGTTGAAATTCACTGTCTCATCAGGACCGCCAAGCATTCCATGAGTAAGAGTTATGTTCTGGAGCACATTATCCATTAATAGGATCACATTACACAGGATTCTTTGTTGCGCCACAAAACAAAATATTCAAATGCTCTTGCATGTGACTATAGTTTATTTACAGCAGTTAATCTAGTTAGACGATGCTGCTTAAAATAGAATTATTCGATTAATATGTGAGCATTGTAACATTACAATATCTCAAATTCATGTCAGTTGAATTCAATGATAATTTTTCTCAATAATAATATATGTTTCAGTATCGCTCTTCATTTTAATACCATGTGTCAAATTTCCAGTTAAGCAATGGCAGTCCGACAAATGCCTACAATCCCTGGGCATGCCGCACTACATTGCCAGCGGATCGCACACTTTTGCAGACACCCGATATCGATTTCTGGTGCTTCCCAGATATCAGAGCGACCTTCAGAAGCTCTCGGCGGCCTTGAGCTACGGTAGAATCAGACCCGAGAATGTCTTGGTGCTCGCAGCTCAGATCATAGATATTCTAGAGTATCTTCACTCTCACGGATATACCCATTCCGATATCAAGAGTTCAAATTTGATGATCGGCTTCAACGGGAAGACGCTTCAAACCCGACGGAAATCCGTCAGTCACGCGGCGGACTTGACCCGCGAAACCAGCAGGCAATCGGTAACGGAGTGGAAAAAGTCACCGAACAAATCTGAGAGGCAGCATTCTAAAAATTCAATCGCAGGATACTACGCCGATGAAGATTTCGTGTTGTCCAGATTCGAATCCGAGACCTGCAGCATTGAGGAACACGAGAGCTCCCAGAAAACGAAGAGGCTTCTGAGAATGATGGGCGACGCTAAGAAAGTGCCCATGGACGGACAGTCTGCCAAAAAAGGAATGCGTCCCATGAGACTGTTCAATTTGCGGAAGACTAATTCCGGGATCAATTATGAAGACGCTCACAGTTCTGTGTGCTCCGACGGATCGTACCAGGGATTATTGGATTCCGGCAACTCTAAAGATAATACAGGCTTTTCATCTGATGAAGGGTTTCACGAGGAATCTAAACATTCAGATTTGTTCACGAACGATGACAATTTTGAAGAAGCGATCGCGACACAGTCTCCGGGTCAGGTGTACCTGTTAGATTACGGCCTCGCTTCAAAGTTCATCAATTCAGACGGCACTCACAAAGAGTTCGGAATGGATCAGAGAAAAGCTCACGACGGCACATTGGAATACAGCTCCAGAGATTCGCACATTGGGGCGCATTCGAGACGTTCCGATCTGGAAAACCTCGGATACAACATCCTGGATTGGCTCACCGGCAATCTGCCGTGGAAGACTTCCAGCATGCTGGCCAATCCGGACCTCGTTCACGTCTTGAAAAAAAATTGTATGAAAAATATCACAGCGCTGTTGGAGTCCTGCTTTAAGTCGCACGTCTACCCTGAGTCCTTGCTTAAATACTTTCAGTATATAATGACCTTAGAGTTCAATCAGAAACCGGATTATCAGTTTTGTAAATCTCTTTTTTTGACTGAATTCAGCAAATGCGGGTTCGGAGAAGAGAAAGAAATGATTCTCAATTTCAAAAGCGACAGCATTAATGTCACGCCCAAAAAGAAAAACTATTCAAAGAAGGTCAAGAACTCCAGGAGCATCAAGAACACTTCGCCCGAATTTCTGAAAAGGAATGGCATATCGAAGGCGCTCGGTAGGGAAAATTTCATCATCAGCAATTGGGAGAACAATTTCAAGATGGACATCGATTATATAAGAGACGGGCTCAATATATCCAACGACGGCATAAGAAAGCCTTGCGCGTCCAGGAATTTCTATGTATCAAAATCCCTGATAATCACAAACCTTAGGCAGAGCCTGCTGCCCATGCTGGACACATCCAGCAAAAAATTCTCACCTAAAAATCTGCGATCGAAGAAGATCGTTGGAAAAAAGAAGAGAGGTGCTAAAAACAAACGCAGCAGTATTGGTAAATTTGGCAATTTTCTCGGATCCGGTAAACAGTACACTTGGGCGGAAATATTGGCCGGAAATCCGGAGCATATCATTCGAAAAGTCGACAAAGAGAAGACGTGTCAGAGTAACGACGCTTCTTCGGAAACCAAAAGCGGCGGTCATAAGAAAATCGGCAGCCGCAAAGTTTCCAACGCCTCCGAATTCGCTTCCTCCGAGGTCGACGGGTCTTCGAATTTGCTGCACAGGGATTTCCTGGCGGGCCTCAACCCTACTTACGCTATGAAGGAGGTCGTCGCAAATTATAAAAGAAAAGTTAGCGGTAAAGCGGCCGTGAAAAGTGATCATTCGGACGAGGAAAACGTGGACATTTATAAATACACCTATGCCATGATGCGAGTATTAAAAATGAAAGAGAATCGTTTGAAACGCGAGAGATTGGCGGAAGAGAGAGAGCTCAAGAAACAGACGCTGGATGTCACATTTAAATCTAACAAGAGAACGAGTACTTGCTTAAGTGAAAGTAAAACTGTCAGTAAACTGAATAATAAAAATGGGAAACCTGCCAGTCGTGTGTCAAAATCAAATAACCAAGCTAAAACTAGGGAAAGTGTTGTCAACGTTAAGACTAGGGTAACGAAAAAATCTATTATTTCTAAAGATAAACCTCCAAATGTGAAAACAGACAATCCTAAAAGTGACCGAGTGACTAAAAGAAATCTCCTTAGCAATAAAGAGAAAGTGAATTCTCCGAATGTTAGACTCTATAAAATAGCTCCGAAAAACAATTTTAGTGATAATAGTACTAAAGCTGTGGTAGTGTCTCCCGTTAAAAGAATCGCACGCGGCACGAGGCGAGGGACCAACGCCGGCACCTCCCCGCAGCTACCCGCAAAGACTGCTACGAGAATTCTGAAGGTTGTGATCGAGAAAAAGTCTGAAGATGTCAAGGAACCGAAGAAAGCCGCTAGCGATAGAATTAAAGGTTAGTCACACCGCAAGTCGAGTACAAGAAACATTCCAAAACATTTTTTGCTCTTGATATTACATATTTCCGGAAGGATAAATTTAAGCTACACCGTAAGTAATTATTGATTTCCATCGTCGGTATTGGTAATTAATATTTACTCGTTGAAATGTCTGCTATTTTGATCCGGACACCACACATTGAAAAGCAAAGACTCCAAAGATTTAAAATCAATTTTCGAGGGAAATACATATAGAGTTTGCATTAATTAAAACCTCTTAGTACTTAAATATTTTCTATGGATTTGGAGGTAACTTTGTGGGAATTCATTTTTAATACTCTTAGTACCTTATTAATTATAATGAACCACTTTATCAATTCTTAATTGAGTTTATATTGAACGATTTGAACCGCTCTCAAAAGAATTTTGTTAAATTGAGAATGAATTGAATCACCCACCGCCATGAAATTAGAACTATCTTAATTTTTGAACTGATTGCAGATGTAATTATTTTCACCTTTTCAGTTACTAAAAATAAAGGACCCACAAGCACGACAGTCAAAATATCTCCAGTAAAACCGCAGACCCCTGCAAAGAAAACCACAAAAGCGACAATCAAAAAACTTGTGCGAATTATCCCAACACGGAGTCGGAAGACCAGAGCGACTTGAAAGCCTCACATAGGTAAGATTTTACTCCCACTGTTGCATATGTGAGATTGTAGTATATATTTTTTTTTATAATTCACAATACGCTTTAGTTTTGCCCATTGAAAATAAAAAATGTCAATATTTCATTCACTCGTCGGCTGCTGACGGAATCGTTTTGTATGGTAATAAGATGCGCATGGGCGTGACTCACAGTTGAAGCGTCAAAGAGAAGGTTAAGGTATTAAGAGAGATTAATCAAAGGGACGATGAGTCTTCGGACTGTCATTCATATCGATAGCAGAGTGAGTAACCGAATGGCACACAAAAAATCAAATTAAAGGTAATCCTCGACATACAAAAGCTTCGCACATATGACAAAAAAAACCTTTTTCTTTTTATTACATCTCGGACCACTATTGTCTACGGTTGATGCATACGGGAAGAAAGATGACGCAATAATATAAACAATTGATGATGCAATATTTTCAGTTGGTTAAATTACAGTCATTGGGTGTGCATAAACAACCTCATTCGTGTCTCTCTTCATTGTTCTTAAACTTCAATCAAGTTAATTTAGCATTTTCTAATTTGGATATTTACTCATTTAATTTTTGAAGTGAATAAATAATATAATTCGTACCCATAATGTCTGATAAACAGAATACACTTGATAAATAAAGAGAAGTGCAATAGACTAATTAAGCGATATGGTGAAAACGCGAAGGACTTATGAAAGATTTGTTGAGAAATCGAATCCCTCTAAGCCTCGTTACCATAAAAACAAAAGTGTGAAGCCTTTTGGAAACCTAAAATTAAAGGAACTTGACAGCGTATGTTACAATAAATTATTTGCTAGATTTAAAAAGCGGGCAAATTATCAATATGTGAATATAAGTGGAGAGGCAGCTCAACTTGTGTCGATTACAAGACTGCTGAAGATTTTATCGAAGCATTTGATACATTGATTAGAAATGTTTAATGTTGATGAAACCGCCCTATATTGGAAGAAAATGCCCCAGCTTACATACATTCATAAGGAAGCAACAAGTATGCCAGGATTCAAGGTATTCAAGGAGCGTATTGCACTTTTATTGGGTGGTATAAATTGAAATTTGTCAGCTCCGTGGTGCAGTGTTTAATGTCATTGGCTACGGTTACGGATGTCTCGGGCTGAAGTCCCAGTGCGTACAGTTTCATAAATTGGTTTTTCGATTGATTTATGGATTTCTGTTCGTAGTCATGAATGTTTGTGATGTCTAAAATTCTCTCCCACCCATCCGATCCTAAAAACAATGACTCATTAACCTTTGCCTTACTATTCATTACACATCATGTATGTATGACTGATTATAAGTGATTGATAGCCAGAAAAATAAGAATATTCAATAAGAATGTAGAAGTTTTGCCTTATTTATTTAACTATGAGAATATACTGAACGGAAATTTGTTTTGTTTTAGGATGACGGAATGCAAATACTGTGAGCATTTGACGTGCAGCGATTTCGAGTAATTCTCATCGATTCTTTCTCACACGGAAGAGAGGGAGAGTCGAGACATGACATTCTGCAGAACACCAATATATTTCGGCCCGACTCGTTCGTCTTGCCACTATTAACTATTTTAATGGATAGATTTTTTAACTCGGGTGTAAAATATACTTTTTATTAACTGTTATTTTTATGAATGATTGTGGTTTCTGACATTTTAATATCTACCATTGACGACATGTGGATAATTTAATTTATTAATATTAAGAAAACCGAATAATGTTCCAGTAACATGTGGATTTTATATTGAGATTACCTTCTTGACTGTATTCTTTCTAATATTAATTTATTACATATTTACTCCATTTGTTGTGGGCGGAAAATAATTCTCGAGAAGGATAATCAATTTTTCAGATGTCTGTCGGTTGGTTTTTTGAATTCGGTTTTCTTCATTGATCTAGTAGCATTTATTTTCGTTTTAAGTATTACAACAATTGCATTGAAAATGGAGATTCCAATTTACTCTTAGCATTTCTCATTGTCGTGTTCATGATTGTGTATTTATCGTCATGTTATGAAAACGTTTCAGTATTAGAACTTATTTTATTACATCTGCGGAACCAATATTGATAGGTATTTAGCGGAAGACACACAGAATAAAACTAGACCTAGAGTAGTCTTCAATCTAATCATCGCCTTGAGAACAACATTTATGTATCCGTGTTATGTTGAAATTCATTTTTCCAGTTAATAAATAATGTATATCTAAAAATAGTATTTTACTTGCGGATCGCCATTCATGTTGATTTTTATTGTGGTTCTTTAGCCAAAAAGTTTGCCTGGACTTGCTGTAAATGCCATGGTTTGTGTTCTTATCTTTCTTGTTTTTGAAATCCAAGTGAAACCAAGTGAACTTAAAATGTATGTCTTGCATAATTTCTTAAATGTGATGTATAACTGCTATTTCATATATTTGACCTGGTCAGCGTACTGTTTTATCATCTCAGATATAATGAAAACAAATGTATAGTACAAATCTTTCATATTATTTAGACCCTAAACTAACTGACTGGTTTTGCATAGTTAATAAGAATTTTCAACTGAAAAGCAAATCAAATAAATGTGGAATATCTGTTATACACAGTCGTTTTCATTAAAAGTTATAAATTCGTTCCTTCAAGTTTTAAACCAATATTAAATTTACACTATTTGCTTTCATGATAAAATCATTAAATATTATTATTTTTATTCTCTGAAACATTGATTTCCTTTTAACATTTGCTCCCGTAATATTGATTAACAGATCATATTCTATAATTGCCATGAAAGTAGCGAACGGTTAAAGTCACAAAAACATTGACAAAAGGAGCCGATTTGATTGCATAACTATTAATTGGCTGATATCGTCTTTTAACGCTCTCATTAATTATCATCTATTTTTAAAAAGGCCATAAGGTTGCATGATTAGCACTGTCACATAAGAAAATCAAAATTATTCATTTGAAATGTGATTTTTATTTCAACGTAAATAAATCACCACTTTTTCTTTTAAATCCAATTTGATGAAATGCTACTTATTAAGAATGATTTGTAATTCTCAGAAATACATTTTGTAATATAGACCGCTGTTTATATCAGCGACTCATGTGTCATTTGGACCTACTGGAATAAAATTATTATTTTCGTAATGTTTAATAAGGCTAAAAAATTGAACCGAGAGAGTTCTGTGTAATTTAAAACTAGCTGCTTACTAGTAATACTGCTTGGTATTTTTAAATATTTCCCTGAAAAAGTTTTTTCTATTATTCACTGAAGAATGTATCATTTTATATAATTTAAGACATCGACTGAGGGTGCTTGATGGAATTTGGTTTCGCCTTTCGGCATCTTCAGGCATTCGTGTGCTCGAATGCCTGAAGATTTTTCTATTATTCACTGAAGAATGTATCGTTCTGCCCTCGCCATGTCGAGTTTGGAAAGTCAAAAAGGCGAATGGGGTAAAATTTACAACTTTTAATGAGAGCGAAAAGGATTTACTTTCCCAAATTGCCGGATAATTTTCATCGCAATTTTTGCTTCAGTGTTTTTTCATCGTTTCATATGTTATATTATTGCAGTTATTTGAAAAATAACGATTGCCGAGTATAAAAATATGAAAACTTTTTCTGTATCCCTCTCGACGAGTTTAAAATTCCATTCTAATTATTTTTTGAGTTAATAGTGGCGTAACAATACATTTGGCAGCCATATATGAATAATTGTATTGGTACATTTAATCCTTGATTTACTCTATGATATAATGTATTTTTGATTGAATTTTAGGTGTTGATGGTGTTTAACCGGAAATAAATTTCCTGACTTGTAATAAAATTAAAGTAAGTTTCTTTAAGTTGTACAGAAAATCAAAATTAACAAAATATCAGTATACAGTACAAAATGAAAAATTATTGTTAAATTTGTATCGCACGTTGCATAAAAATATACCACACTGACTCAAATATACGATGGCCCTTCCTTTATTGTAAAAAAAAATATTGTAACATTGAATGGATCATAAGATATTGCTGGCGGATTGCCGTTTGCAATCCTTCAATTGGTATGAAAAAAATAAAATTTCTCGAGTGCATTACGTGATCTACCGGTGACTGCAAATTTCACTTTTGCATCATCCGGGTGCAATCCACTGAGAGAAAGTTTTTACGGCACCACTTAAAAGCTGGCCTCGTGTATCGCTAGCTACTTGTGATTTTCTAAAAAGAAATGTAAATATTACTAGTAATAATTAATAATAATCTGCTCGTTTATGTTTATAATACATCTTACTTCAAAAGAAAGGTATCAAAAATCAAGTTTTCTAGAACGTGTAATGTCAAGTCAATATGGTCTGAGTGCGCGAGGGCTTACTATCAACCGACGATTCACATTAGATGGCAAATAGAATTCACTTAAATCTACATACAAATGGCATAAAAGAATTCAATTTGACGTATGCTTACTGTCCGTTTGAGACTGAAATGTTTCCATCATAATATGTTTATGATGGAACAGATCATCCACGAATCGCAAAAATCGATATGTTTGTTTTTCGCTCTTGATAATATTTGGACTTGCATAGGAGGTTCTCTCAATGCCAATTCGAATTAAACAATTAAATTAGGTGAAGCTGTTATTTTAAAGTGCATAATTATACTACAGAATTCTTGCAAAAACATCTATATGGTCATTAAATTTTTTTTACCATGTCCGCCCCCAATGTGGAGCATATGGACTCCTAATGGAGGTAACAGAAGTTTTCTACGAGAACTGCTCGTTACTCAGTTGCTCAAGCTCACTTTTTCATAGAGATTAGGGATAGAAGGATAGGGCTAGTGGTTAGCTAATCGCCCTCGCTGTGCCCGGTTTTTGGGATCGGATGGGTGGTAGGGAATTTTAGACATCACAGCAAACATGTCTACGGACAGAAATCAATTTATGAAACCACTACTTGAACCCGAGACACCTGTAACTGTAGCCAACGACGTTGACCACTGCACAGCGGACCCGACGTCATTGCATATCACGACGGTCATTAAATAAAAATCCTTTTATTCTTTCTACTTTTTTAAGTAAGAGTCCAAGTACCATGTAAATCTTTGACCTTTACTAGTTTAAATTTTAAGGAAGGAATTACATATCGGATTGGAATAATTAAATTGAGGGAGAGGCTTGAAACGGTGGATTTCAAAAATAGAATTTAATATTTAACCATTCGCTTTTTTGTTTGTATGTATTGATTATTTTTACTATTACTTCACACAAAAATATAAAAACATATGTTTTTGTTATGGGTCAATCCTCGAAGGATATTCCTTATTATTTAGTAGTAGAATATTTTAAAACATAAGTGAAACAATTCA
Source organism: Himalopsyche phryganea (assembly GCA_022494535.1). Lineage (NCBI taxonomy): Eukaryota > Metazoa > Arthropoda > Insecta > Trichoptera > Rhyacophilidae > Himalopsyche > Himalopsyche phryganea. The sequence continues at coordinate 190,742 of JAGVSL010000095.1, read as the reverse complement.
TTATTATTTTCAAATAATTATCTAGAAGTTTTTACTTCCAATTCGGCTCTAGATTTTTTTTGCATTCAGCTCGCCGTTCTCTATTGATCTTATTTCCAGGAAAGGAGTTGAACCGAAATAATTTTTTTATGCTCAATATTATATGACTACAGATTTGTTTCCAAATATTAACCTTTTTACAAAACTCTTTTGTTCATTCGAAACCGATAATAATGTGACGGCCAAAAGATCACTGATAGTTTGTGTGGTATCCAAAATCTGAAGAAATAATAATAGTTCAATAAAAAATATGAGAATGACAATAGATAATAGACGACCCCATAGTCGCGTACAAGTACAGTCATGCTAGGCAAAGGGTTAAAAGTGACAAAATCCCCTTGTGAACTGATATGAATATTACTATAAAATTGGTAACTTTGTTATTCCACAAAGCCAGTGGAAGAACAAAGTTACCAATTTTAATATCATATTAAAAATGAATTTCCACAAAGTTACCTACGAATCCGTAGAAAATGATTTGAATATTATTCATCCCGCATACATGTTGATCAAATGAAATCTTTCATGCTAAAATTTTCATGACTTTGAGTAAATACATTTTTTTCATTTATTGGTCGCCATTTGATAGTCTCCTTCAAAAGCCTGGCATAAAATAATTTATATCAAACTATGATTCTAATTTAGCAAAACATCAATTATAATTACTTACAAATCCAAAAAGTATAAACATCTTTTCATTTTAATCTTGTTAATTCAATAAATTTTTAATGGATTTGTTTTTAATTTCACTCTTACACGTTGTAAAATCAGTTGGAAATAATTGTTATTCTTTGGTATCAATTTAAGTTTAATAATTCTTTATTCGTGTCATAGGAAACATAGTGTTCAAGACAACTTACAATAATCAAGAAATTGATTTACTATGCAGAAACAATGCAGTTATTTTGGTGTTTGTAATATTGTATCTACACTATTTCCTATATATTTTAAGTGACATATTTGCTGACATTGAATTACCAGCTAGAGTAGGTAGTGACATACATAATAAAATGCTAAATTTTCATTCTATTACGGTTTGAACTGTTCAAACATACTCTATTGAATAAGCTCTACGTCAAGAGATGCCCTGAAAGAACGTTTATGTTGAAGAATATTTTACTTTGATTGGTGCAGTTGACGAGTTGAGTGTTTGATTGCACTCGTTGATACATCGAAGGGCCAGATGTTTTATTGGACACGTATCGTCATGATGCGGTCATTAGTCTTCGTCAAGCAGTTCCTTTCTACGTATTCATAAAATTATTATAACAATAATTGTGAACCTATTGCAATAAGAAGTGAATAGATCGCCTAGAACTCTTTATATAGAAATGTATAATTATGTTTTGTATTATTAATAGTAACATATTCTAATAATTAATTATATTGTCAGTGTTGCTTTTTTTGCTTTTTGAAATGCAAATTCCTTGTTTTTTTTACATTTATAATCGACAGTCACTTATGTATGGTTCATTTCACATTTTTTGCCATAAATTTTATGAAAAAACATAATTGTTTTATTTATTGTATCGCAAAACATCTTTACCTATTGTATCTGTGATAATAGAAGGTGGAAGATAATAGATGCCGTTTTATTAAAATAAAATATTTAGTCTCCTGTCATAATAATTTATTTTGATAAAACAGGTTTTTGATTTCCTATTTTCCTCAAAATTCGTCATATCGACGGTGTTTTGGCCCATTGATTCAACCCTCAAAATTAATAAATTGTTCAGCAGAGGGTAAAAACTGTTTCTATCGAAAACATATGGTGAGTCGCGTTATGAATCTTTGAAATGCACTCCAGTAAATTGTCATTTTTGCAGATAGGAGTGTCGATATAGTGGCTCATATCAAGTGGCCGGGTCAGAATTTTTTAAACCTACAAGTAATGTAAAATGATGTTTACCTTCCAAAAAGTGGTAAATTTCTTTTTCTAATTTACATCATTTGGCCGAGACCTGCTCCGTCGTCTTTGAAAATTAATTAGTTACATTGAATGCTTCTCTGATCGTTTTCTTCATTTTATACAAATATACCACATTATATTCAGACAATATGATTCTTCATCTCATTGCTTCCAGTTTTCAATGAATAAATAATCAACTATTTGAGCAATGCAATAATAGTTTAGCAAGAAAAGATGCAAATAACGTCCTTGCTTTGAAAGTGCATAAGAATGAATGATTGAGGGTGAGGCATGCTCGCACTGAGGCTATTAGACGCCTGATTATAATTTTATTTAGTGAAAACCGGATAGATTGTGTTTTTGTTTGATTTTTATAGAGACTAAAAATACAATCGTGTACACATTATAATCTTCTTCAGTGTAGATATAGGTGACTTCTAATAAGTTAAAATATAATAGGTACGAATCGTAAAATCAGCTTGTGGTCACTCTAAATCACCATATGAATCCGTCCAATTTGCTAATCGCAACCATAGTAAAATGCAGTCGTAAGTCAGTATGTTTTCAAAAGTTTGCCGTAAATACAAAAGAAATCAGGATGCATTCGTAATCTATTTGTTTTAATGGGAAAAAATGAACTGAATGTAAATACGTATTTATTTGCCCGAAGCATACAACCCATTCCCCGTTTTACGCGCGACTTTTTTTCCCGGTCAAACAAAATGTCTTACAAATACAACTATCATTGATCACGGAGCTTTTAAGTAAAAAACTACTCATGGCCATACAGTGTTATTCTAAAATGAAAAATAATTGATTATATTATCTTGTGATGATGATGAAGGTGATTTCGAAACAGTAAAAAAGAAGGAAAACATAATACAAGTCGACAGCAGCGAAAATGAGGATAAATGAATGTCAATTTATTATTTATTGTATGAATACATTTCTTTCAATATATTGTAAAATTTTTAACATGGATTTTCCTGAACTGACTGAATGTTTCTGTTTACGTATTTTTGTTTTACCTTGTAGTCTATACCATGTTTTTGTAGCTTTGGGCTGTATGCCATTTTACGAAGTTTATTGAGAACTTATCTACTGATTAAGTCGGAGGATAGGTGTAAATACCTGTATAATTTTTTTCATATTTTACAGGGGAGGCTTTCTAACGTTTAAAGAAATGCCACAAATCGATAATTAAAGGAAATTGGTTTATGTGATTTTATTATGCTAACAATAGCATAAAAATATTATATAGAACTTATTTGCTGCACATCTTTTACTTTGAGCCTCCTGTAAAATGCGAAAAATTACATAAATATATTATGATAAGTTGATAACTTTGTTATTCCACTAGCTGATGGCTGTAAAGTTCGATAGCAAAGTTACCAACTTTAATTTTATATTAAAAATTAATTTCCGCAGTTTCCTTCGAATCCATTTTAATATCGATTTCACTTTTTTCTGAAATGTACCTACTTAAATGAGTCAAATGCTTTTTCGCTGACACTAGTTTAGTTCACATTACGAACATCTTGTTATAAAAATAGAGCAAAAAATCACGAATGCAACGCAACCTTATCTGTAACTCAAATGACACTTTTAACTGAGGCTGCGATATATTAAAGGGCAGCCTGACATGAAGTTGGTTGATTGCAAAGACCATTTCCACGCCAACACCGCTCTAAATTTTTGTATCGAGTAGGGCTAATTTTAAGTAGACTAGGTATGTTATATTGTATAGGTTATTTTACAAAATAGCTTTGGTAATGCATGAAAACTTCCACCCTGACGATCAAATTGAGGATTCGTAAACTAGACGTAAAAAAATAATGAATAATTACAGTGGGGTAACTTCAATTTGGATGCACTTCAGAATCTGTTCTTTTGCCAATATTGTGAAACGTACATTTTTATTTATTTATTGTAAATTTAAAAAATTGAAATACATGGAATTACAGCTGACGCCAATGCGCCATCCATTTCACAAACATAATAACAGTAACAACAGTAATAATAATTATTGAAAACAGTACTACTAATAAAAACAATGATGAAAATTAAAACATTTTTTTTAATTATTGAATATAAAGAAAAACAACACATTATTAATTTAAAAGGAACAAATATTTAGTGAATAATACCCAGAGTTTAGTGCTGAAAATATCCAGCTGTCTAGGCAGTGCATTAATCATCCGAACGGCTCTTGCAACTGGTGACTCGAATGACCGACGCGAAGAACAAGTTTTAAGAATAAAAATTGTCTGGATATGGTTTCGGCCACGTAGATAACAATTGGGAGCATGTAAATTAATAGTCATGAGAATTTCCGGATTATAAACTCGTCCCTGAAGAAGAAGAGAGAAATGCTTTAGAATCGAAAACGATCTTCGTGCTTCAAGAGAGTGAAAAGATAGCATTCCTAAAAGAAATTTGGTTTGGTAGTACTCTTTTAGGGAACTATTAAAAGGAAAATATTTAAATTTTTTGAAAAAGAAATATCGTAGAAATTTCTTATGAACTCGTTTCAATTTCAGCTTGTAGGAATTCTTCATGTGGACTCCAGATAATATATCCATATTCAAGCGTACTGAGAACCAAGGAAATGTATAGAGCGCGAAACACAGTTGGGTTTTCGAATGGTTTACTTTGCCTAACTATAAATCCAAGAAGTTTGCTAGCGCGCATAGCAACGGAATTAATATGTGAATGAAATGTGAAAGAAGAGCCAAACGTTATGCCGAGATCAACAATGTCAGATAAACGCTGTAAAGTATTATTCGATATCGCATAGTTATATTTAATAGGAAATCTTGAGCGAGAGAAAGAAATGCAAAAGCATTTCGAAATGTTGAAGTCAAGTTTGTATTATATTCTTATAAGATTTTTTCCATTGAAACTCATTCTATCTTCACAAAAATGTGCTTAAAATGATAAAGAAAACCACTCATGCTTACTTTCGTAAGCCTATATCGGATCGAAACCACTAGTTACGCTTTTGGGTAGGTAAGAACTGTAATTCATACAGCGAAATTTCTGTTGTGTCCGCGTTACACGTGTAGATAGTTGTATTTATGTAGTGCTCTGAAGTGTGCCCACCTATTTTCACGCGACAGTTCGCACGTTGCCACACACAGTCACGTACAATTTATTGCATGTATGACCAACATCACGTCCTACCTCTGGATTCAAAATATACCGACCTGTGTAAAAGAATTGCGAATGTACGAAATGAGACCAATTTCATTAACAACATAAATCAATATGCCAGATTGCCAATATAAAACTCGGCTGATACGTACTGTTTCACACTAATTATACGTTTGGAGAGATATGAAATGTCAGAGATCAGATTATCATTTTGTCTTTGATCTGGATGGTTATTATAATCTAGTTCTAGATATTATAACAGCTGAACAATCATTGTATTGTATTTCATGCTAATAAGTAATAGTTTATTTATGTAATGTCATTTATTACTTCAATTGCCCGACAGTAAAATCGGCCAAATCTTTTGAGCTGATAAATTTATGTCTCGGTTCTTTATTCTAGGTAACAAACTTCTTATACATATTTCTAAGTATTTATCGAAATAGGTAGCCAAGAATACAATAGAAAGAAAAAATGCAATGTTCAGAGTTCCCCTCAGGGCAGAGAGCTAACTACTCTTGTTATGCCACTATCTAATTTCTTAGTCGTCTAAGATCGAAGACATTGGAATGATTTAGATTTCGAAAAAAGTAGAGGAAAAGTAAAAACCATCGAATTATAGCGAACTTTGTGTATAATGTTGGGATTTATACATTTTTAAAAGTGTTTAAAGTAAAATATTCATCTAAATCCGTATCACTTGTCTCTCAACAAATGCGGAATTTGGCTTATTCATTTTAAGAGGATTTGAAATTATTTAAGTGGGATACCAAATTAAACTTGATTTTTAATTACAAATATAAAAGTTTTTGGCACTGTAAATTTTATGAAAACCATTTTAGGTAGTTTCGAAACTATGCGTTTTATTTCACAATCATACAATTAATTCAATCAAAAAGATCTTTGGTGGCAACGTAGAGTTCTCATTTTCAATAAAAAATATCGATACACATACAATTTAGTAGTAAATAGTGCATCCATTACAATTTACATGTATCGCAGTTTATTGATATTGTGAGAGCGAAGTATGCAAATACTTTTGATTAAATAAAACAGGTAAAGATGACGACTACGATAACTTCTCCAATTGACACTTCAAAGAGCTTCTTTGAAAGCCATCGCTATAGGCTATAGGTAGTAGTGCACTCAAGCGAAACTTTTCGCAGAGAAATAAGCATCTGCCTACTTAATCTAAAATCGAAACGATTAAAAAGTATCAGTAAATTGTTCAAATCGTCGTAACCGGACTTCGACCTCGAATTATAACAATACTAGGTATTAATTTAATCTCTTCAACATTTTGTTTTTGGTCATCCGACATAATAACTGCCAATCGGGGAAAATCATTGATGCAGAACGCTTAATAATTAATTTATTGATTAGAAATCCCATTGCGTATCACACGAGTCCGTGATGAGTCATTAAGTAAATTAAAATTTAATGATTTTTTCTACGATACTCAAGATTTACTTTTGGCTTGTGTCATAAATTTCCATGGCCGTTTCAAGGTTAATTATTATGGCAACAGGCCGGATTCTTCTCAGTCGTGATATCCATTCAGTCACATGATTTAGCTATTATGACGTAGATTGGAGGATATTTAGATATTATACGTATTCAGTATCACAAACTGTGTGTCCGCATGGTGCAACATGTGGTGCTGGGGCGATTTTTGTGTTAGCAAAAGTTATAGACTCATAAAAAACTGTATTTTTACGAATATTAAAAATAGTCTCCATTAGCATTGAAATTAATCCTTGTATAAATATTTTCGAAAATTTCAATTAATTTTTACTAATTCACTGCTATAATCAATAACAATAATAAAGTATAAGTTGTTGAATTAATTTAATCCCATCGCATAAACATTTTATTTGATTGTCTAATTTAACAAAAACATAATTTCTAAAAGTTTATGAAAAATACGTCATACAAAATGAAATTGTATTATTGTTACGTGACTGGCAGTGGAAACTGGATTATTTTTATTTGTCATCTTGGATTCCAACAAGAAACTGATCGGAAATTAAATACTGTTTCAACATCGAGTTTGTACGTAACTAGAAAGTAAATACCGAAGTTGTACCTAGGTATAAGTCGTACTTATGTCATCACAACAATAATAATCATTACGAAGAGTTTTTAAGAATCAGAGCAACACGAATATTTTCTGGATTCTCATTAAGTAAATATAGCAATTATCCGTTAATATTAACTAAGTAGGTTGATGAATAAAAAAACTATGGACCTATAAACATATGTACCTAAGTACACAATGTTGTTGCAGTTGGATCTAGAAGATTTTGTGTATTTTTATGCTAATATTTCTTCACAAAATCATTTAGGTACTAACATACTAAATAATATGTCACATTTTTTCACTTCCTCTCATTAAAAAAACATATTGTAATACCTAGGTATGCAATGTTCTCAAGTCATTATTTATTATATATTGTTGGTTTTGTGACGTCATAGTTTCTGGACTCCCACTTTCCTCCTCGTTACAGGTCACAGTTACATTATTTTAGATCACCTTTTCCCTTGTGGCGTGTCGTCATTTATATAAAAGTCCCACACCACGAGTATTGAAGGCTATCTATTACATTGTGATGAAACCTTTGTAACGAAAGTACTAACATGCATCGATCCAAAACTTTTATAATACAAATCTCGTATCCGTAGATTTTCAATGTGTGTCAATACTCCTGTCATTTAGGTAGGTACTTTAAAAGGTGCTATAGTATCCGCTACCTTCCAATAAATAGGTTGAGGTAGGTATTCAACATTTTGGTTCCCGTCATTATATATGAAGTATTTTAATCAAGTAAGCGGGAATTTTGATTTTCTTTAAATGCAGTGCAGTGCTGTGCTTGAATATTAATGTGGGTAGAAATTACCGTATCGACATTTTAGATAATGTGTGAATTGGCTAAAACACACCTGAACACGTCCCCTTGAGTCTCAACTATAAATTGTTTAAGGGCATCGTTCAAAATTCTTACACTATGGTGTAAGAGTAGATAAGTATTATCCATTTCCGGATTCTTAAATCATTTAAAATTAAATGGATTAATTATAATATTTGGAATAGTAGTTTTAGAAATCAAGAATTACATCTTGAAAACGGGCTATTTTCTTCTCCAAATAAATACAAAAGGTGTATTTTGATTTTTTATCAACTGCCAGTCAAAATTATTTCATGGTTTTGAATGAAATTCAACTAGAACTCAAGTACAATATGGCAATATTATATCTTCGCATTGAGAAAATGACAGACAATTCATTATTGTACTATGAGATATTGGTAGTAACTTAGTAAACACAACCACATACATATATACAATATTTATCTATGAGATATTATATACCTATATATTTATGTAGTATATACACATACAATTCACTCATTTATCAAAAATCACTTCACTATGTCCGTGATTTTGACGTCATATACAACTTTCTACTATTAGTATACTGATAGGCAACATTTTTAAATTTGCGATATAATAATTATGAAGTCTCTTATTTATAAAATTTCCAATTATTACATTGCCAGTTTGCTGGCCAAATAAACACACTATAACACAAGACATTGTCTCAAAACAATTACATCATTTTTTCTTAACTACCTTCACACATTTCAGCCATTCAAAACATGGCGACAAGTTTGTATAATTTTAGCCCGCAAGCACTCTGTTGGTAATCACTGTGAAACTTGCAAAAATAAGTTGCCAGCGTAGAATTTTACCTCCATATTAAGATGATTTTTTCAGAGGACTGGACGTGTGGTAAAATTATTAAATCAATATTCGCTCTTATTATTATCATCAGTATTGAAATTATAATATATCGTCATACTATTTAAGTAAGAAGTTTAAAAAAAGTCTTATTTCACGAATTTAAAACATATTTTTTGAAATTTCTTCCAGATTAGAAGAAACTAGCCAAAAATGTAAATTGTGGCGACTCATTAAACATAAATAAATTTGTAGAAAAAATAGTTGCCCAGAGTAAAATCACTTGCGTATCTCATTTTAAGCTTCAAATGTTTAAACTTTAAATTTTAGACTTCAATTGTTTTTAGAATCACTTTCTTACTTTTTTTGTCTTTTACAACTTACAATTGTTTAATCACCTTACAATTATTTACGAAAAATAATTTACTGCTTTTAACGATGTGCTTTTGATTCCTTTAAAAATTAATTAAAAGCTCCCGTAAATAATGAATTTGAGGTGTATTTCGAATGACAAGAAAAAGAACAATGACTCAATAACTCATAGATAATGGAAAATGTTTATCATATGCGGGACTTTTTATGAACTGCAACATGGCAACCTTCTTACTCCACTCGTTCATTTTCATAAGTCAAAAATGGCTATAGCGAAGTGAAGTGTCTGTCGTTAGACAATATTTTATAATCGTTTAAGTCAAGCACAGTGCGTTACAGTGATAACGACTGTGCGATCACGGTTATTGTTATTCGTGTTTGTTATTATTTTGTAAATTATACATAATTCACCCTTGTTTTGCTATCAGGAAACCTAACCTAAGTTTCATGTATTATTATTTAAACGTCCTTTAGAAACTTATTATATTTTTATTTATTTAGTGAAAATTTACATTATGAATGCAAGGGACGAACGCATCGTGAGGGTTGGATCCAGGAAAAGCGAGGTGAGTTCATTTCGATATTTCGTAATCTTCAATTTATTAGGTATTATGCAAGACATGGAAAATTGCTGTCAGTTAAATATCAGACCGAAATAATTTAAGGAGATTAATTAAAACGTATTTTGCCATTGTTTCTGGATGAGTTTTATTTGATAAAGTGAAATTTTTCTACCTGTCAATTTAAATCTGTCAGTAAACGTCACTCCATGGTTTCCGATAATCGAGAGTAGGGATATAGAAAACCTTGCTGCGTTCGAGTGTTTAGAAATAATGCCATGATTGAGGCCGCGTTGTATAAAAGACCTTGTCATGTCCCCTACATATTATTAATGAAAGTGAATTGTTTAAATAGACCACGAGTGATTTATTAGATGTATATATCTCGTCTCATATGCCCACCGTTGAATCGGCGAAAGCCTAGATCTAGATCCAACTTGAAACTATGATTGGCAATTTCAAATTTGGAATATTACCGTCCTCAATGACATTTACAATATTTACACTATCATGTAGTTAATTTTTAGTATTAGGTACTACTATTATTACGATTGAAAAATTACAATTTTCTCATTTGTTATCAGTGGGATATTTTGCTGAAAATTTCGCATTCATTTCTTTGTAAAATATACCGTTTTCAGTTTCTTGAAATTTATTTAACTTTATTAAACTCAGCTGCACCTAGGAAAACTCAAAACGAATTAATTACATACTTACTTCCAGTTAATTTTATTAATATTATTTTTAATTGTTCGTGTAAACATTGAACTAAAAGTGAAAGTGGTCTTGACTTTTATCACTTATTTACGCAATTTGAAGTATGAAAAATATAACGCAGGAAAAGAAAGTACATTGTAGAATGGATTGATTTAATTACTATTTGTTGACAATTCAGGGCTCACCTCATATTCTGCTTATTTACGAATTTTTAAATAGTAAGTTAAAATTTTTTACATGTGATCAGGTGTAAACATCGTTACATGAAGGTATTCCTTAATTATTGTGCAATGCTGTTAATATTATTTTTGAAATCTCAATTACGCTTACTAATAATTAAGACACTTCTGCTATTATTCTGTAAATAATCATACAAAAAAAAATCAGATCTGAAATACCCACCCACGGTGAGTAATTATTATCCCCACATTACAGGAAGTAATTATTATCGTTCTACGTAATCCTTGCCAGTGCTGAGTGGTCAACGCTCTCGGGCATTTTTTATTTCCAGTTTACCGCATCCACAGGTTTGAATCCCCGAACAAACTTTTTCCCGCATTGATTTTTCAATCGTTATTCAAAGACATGGATGTCTACCTTGTTAACATTACCTCGCACCCGCGTGTGAAAAATGTGAAAAAATATCATTTAAACCTAACTTGAGTAGACTTATGAAAATAGTAAAATATTGAGTCGTAAGTTCAAAAGTTTCAGTGTTTCATTGTAGAATATTCAAGATATGGTGCTGGTCGATTTAAAAACTTTAATATAGCTTTCATCCTCTGATTAGCAAAATCAATATCGAGAATTCACTTCTGTTTATTCAATTCTGTTTATTCAATTCAGGAATATTTATCCAACATATGGTAATAGTTGCTGGAGGCATGCCAATGTCGATATAATTTATTATTTTAAATAATATTGTTTCAGCTGCCAAAATTTTAGATAAAGGTAAAAGTTTTTCCACTTATTTTTCACTGATTAGAAGTTTACAACCTTGAATATAAATCTATTCACTTTATTATTTTTTTAATTGACTGTTTTTTTTATATTTGCTGAATAAACACTTAATAAGGTTAGAATAAGCCGAGTAAAAGAAAAAATGCGTTTAATTTTAATATCTCATGTATTTGAGAATCTTTCTGAATGAATTTTATTTTAAGAGAGACTACAGTGACCAGAGGTGATGTGAATCGTGTTCCAAGTATAATTGAAAGGCCTAAACTTATGTCGGTGTTGTAGTAGTCTATACAAAGAGGTATGTGAAAGAAACCACACAACGCCCATGATATAGGATTTGTTTATTGCAAAAATGCCGAATTCCAGTGATGTAATAAAGATATTATTTTATAATATTAAACAACAATAGTATATATTATGCTAACTTAGTAAAGTATTTTCTCTTCTACGTGCTAGTGCTAAGTAATCTTTATAGTAAGATTCAGAACCATTTCAAGAAAATATAATGAATATGTGTTTTCCAAATGTCACCATTCTACTTCAATAAAATAGGTATAGTATTGCCATACTATACCTATTTTTTTAATAAAAACAATGGAAAACATTTGAATATAAATGTTGCCAACAATGTTGATTGGCTTTTGCACTTTTGTAGTGTATTCATTTTTTATTATGATTTTTCATCATTTTTGATAATGAATTTAAATAGAGTATCAGTGTAAAGAATCACTTTTATAACTCCGTTGTCGGATGAGTAGTAAAAAAATTGCCACTGAAAGTATTGACATCTGGCAGTTTTTTATGATTTAGATTTATAGGAGAGAACGAGGAATGTAGTAAAACAATTATTTCCATTCTGTTTTCAGTTGGCGCTCATCCAAACCCGCTATGTCATATCCCGCCTGAAGCAGATGCATCCTGATAAGGAATTTGAAATAGGTACTGTCCAACGTTAAATAATACTATGAACAAATCTGTGAATTCCGTTAACAAAGTAATGATGCTCAGTCACTGTTCCCATAGCATCCTAAAATATTCCTCACCGGGAAGTTGGGAATTTAAATTGTTTTTAGATGCTATACTTTAATTTTAAAGTTAAGAAAATAATGTGGGGCGCTTTCCGACACGATATTACATATATTTTGTGCTCACATATCAACCGAGACAATCAATACTCTGCGGCTACGGGCGGGTAACACCCAAACCAACTTATTTTAACATAACTCAGGAATGGAATGACACATTGAGCTAAAGATTGTGAAATTCATCTGGAATTACCATTGCGGAATGATGGCAGGTATAGCAGACAGATCTTAGAACTTTGTGTTGTGTTAGTAAACAAACAAGTATTACAAATGATATTGATGATGAATTGCATTCAATTAAAAGGAATTGTATTTTTATGTCCTCTATTAATTGATATGTTGAAATTTTAATCTCCGCTTTTTCGGTTACACTTCCGACAATCTTACAATAATAAAAACATTGCATTGATATTAAAATACAATTACATAACTCAATATCAAAGGTTACACATATTAAATGAACGAATTAAGAATTTTAATTAGATTTCACATTCTGTAGATTGTCTCTAATTGTTACTTCTAATGTACATTCAATTCATAATAATGATGCAGCACTTTTAAGAAATGCTTATTCACTTTCTTTGTATTTGTCGATATCTTTCCCTTACTTTTACTTATTAAGATTATTATTCACGCGTTTGGACAAGCAGTGTAAAATTTTTGTCTATTACCAGAGTTACTCTGGCAACCCACAGTGTCAATTTCTCCGATCAATCATACCGCTTCTGAAATAGTCTTACGATTTTAATTGAAACCCTTGTTTGATCTACTTTCGAAACGGTTGAAAATTTCATTAACGGTTTTTGTTTTTCATATATAAATCGTGGAGTATGTACATTATATGTATTAAGTTCTGAGCGAACCCTATGCGATCAATCACAATGACATTCAGATTGACAGTTTACGGTAATGATTGAAGAAATGACGGCCGTGATCCTACACCACGCTCGGGACTGTCAATCTGAATGATTCGTGCGGAATGTCATTCCGATCGGTCGTGTGAGGTTCACTTTACAATGTCTTGTCTTACCACTGAATATTAATAGTAAAATGGATACGGTGTAATCTTGTTTATTACATAATATATTACGGTTTGAAGGCTTAGATTTTTAAATAAATAAAAATTACTTAAGCCGATGACTGTCAATTCTCGGCGGAAAGGTATTGTATTTATAAAAATAAAAATAAAATTCAAACTAGGCTATTATTCTATCACCTGATAAATAATATTGAAGATAAGAAAAAATATATAAGTAGCTATGTGAAACATTTAACAACAAATAAAACAATGTTCGTAAAGTGATAGGGCTTTGCCTTTTGGCATATTCAGACATTCGGGTGCAAAACTTATTGTAGTGTACAAAATTTTAACGTTTCAAATTTCACATTTAAGTTCCATGAAGTACCCCTGATCAATATGAAAAATTAAATTAAAACTGTCCCAAACCTATAAAAAGTTACCAACTTCTGGCTTTATAATCTCTGATTGAATTATCAGTTTATATAATAAAATTTTTTTTTTCATAAAATTCTAATTTTATGTAATATTATATAATTTAATTCAGTCCACAACGAAATTAATATTGTAATTCGATCAGCATTTGCTTCTGTGGTAAAGAATGACATATTACAACCAGTTAAAGCAGAATAAATGGCAGCCAAACGGGGGGCCATGGGCCACGTGTAACTCAAAAATCATCATCAGTTATATTTACCTCTTGTTTTTCAGTCAATATAACTATGTTGCTTCCAAATTTCCAAATGTAACGTAATCAGACGTTGAACGTACTTTGCGAGACCTATATATCCTACAACCCATTTATTTATTAGCAATTATTTTCTAGAAAGAAGCAAAATGTCAGACGAGTAACTCGACAATTCACTGATAATCGCAACCACTTCTATCATAACACACCTTCTGAGTAAAATATCCCACTAGTTTTGTGTTGCCCTCTTTTAATCTCATAAAAATGTATATGTGTAATCTTTCATCAGTTTTTTACTCACTCATCAGTTGATAATGCTCGTGATTAAGGAAACCGGTCCTGATCATTATAAACATGTGGAAGTAGTACAAATGAATTGTGTTTTATTTTTTAAAATACAATGGTTTTCCACCAAGAATTGACAGTTAACACCTTAAAAGTGTAATCTTTCATTTAAAAAATGTATACAAACGTAAGAAGGTTTATTATTTATATTCTTTCTCCGTATTAAATATTTTATGTGTCGGCCAATGAATGCATATTCGGAAAACGAACTAAAACGATCTTTCTAATCTACTTATTCTATCTGTCAAACTAATCGAAAAAATTACATACAGAGGGTGATCGGTTAATAGTCAATTCGGATAGCGAACATAGTCTTGGAACGGATTATGTTCATTAACCGGTCACCCACTGTATTTTGATACATATTCTTGAAGTTCAGTTGCTTTAATACGTATATAAAATTATTTAGTTTTAGGTCGGAGGTTCCTTTGCAAGAATATTTCAAGTAGATCGCCAGAAATTTCATATTTATTTTAATACTTCAGTTTGTCACTATTTTTTGACAATAAAATTGCAGTATAGCGGGTGATCGGGTAACGAACATAATCTGTTTAAAGACGATGTTCACTACCCATATTGTTCGTTAATCGATCATCGATGAGCTGTAGATTTTTATGGGAATTTTATTAACGCGTTGACGGTGGGTGTCATAATAGTATGCAAAATGATTCCGTCAGCAGCCGACGTGTAAATTCCTACTGGAAATTCAAAAAAATGTATTTTTGTAATTTCTTTCTGCATTTGTTTACATTTAATAATAATAAAAAAATACTCTAGTCATTACATTTTCATCAGCCTTGCTTTTTTTTCCATGGCGTTAATGAATCTACCCAATGTTGATTGCTCTTCTCTCTTCATCATTATTTTTCATTATTAATTAATAGCATAGTCGTCATAGAAATCTCTAGGCCTTTTGATTGAAATGGATCGCGAGATGTTCGTTATCCGAACATAAAAATGTCCATTGTCCGAATTGTTCGCAGTCCAAACTGTTCGTTGACCGATTGTCTGCTGTATAATAAAAAATATATTTCATTTTAAGACAGCAAATAATAAGTATGAAAGTAAAAATCCAGTTAAAATTAAAGAATTGAAAGCAGGCTCAAGGGGCCGAATCAAAATATCTGCCGTTAAAGTGGCATGCAAGAATTGAGATACTTTCGGTGACCATGTATTCTTCAAATATTTCTCTAGCTGATTAAGGTATATCACAATATTATTTCCACATCACAATCGCATGAAAAACATAGCGGGTACCGCTGCCATAGCTGAATAGTGTTTTGCCTTAGCGGATGAAGAAAAACTGAATCAACACACCTAAACTGACAAACCTTGAATATAAATTATTGATACACTATTCCGACAGTCGAAGCGAGAGGAAGTTATACTTAGACTTAAATATGTAATATTTTTAAAGGATTCAGTTATACCTTTGTGTTTTCTTCCAACTTCCTGTGTGTTTGTATAGCCTTGAATGGCCAGATGATAGTATTGTCTTTGAATAATTGATTTTGATCAAAAATTAGCTAAAAGAAAAAAAAACATATTTATTTTCATATTCTGCAATTGGTTTGATATTTTTTTAGTATTTATTTAAGAACATGAATATAGTTCCTTACATGTTCCACAATGACTTCATGAAATATTTATATATAATAATATAATCTGGCTCAAACACTTTTGGATGAAAAAAATATATCAAATGACTGGAAATCAATAGCGAATGTATAATATATTAATTCCTTTGTTTTAACACGATGACTGAGCAATGTTTTTATTATCTGTATAAAATCTTATCAATTTTGTTTTATTAATATCTGGAGAACTCTAGTGTGATAAAAATAAATTTTGTATCTGTAATATTTCTTATCGAATTTAATTCTTTATTTCAATCTGTTCATTTTAATGCCTATTTAATATATAGTTATATTTGAAATTGTTTTTTTGAGATCTTTAACAAAAGCTGAATCTATTAAGTCAATATATTTATATATTCCGTCACGTATTACATTTGCGATTTGATATTCTGTGACCCAGAACAAAATACTGTGTCCCTAAAATGCATTAACTTAATATTCAATCTGCATTTACATATATTTATCCTCTTTTTTTCATGTAGAATACTCTGACACTGATTTACATAAAATTTACCTGGAGATACGTCTTCCAAAGTCCAATACGGCATTTTCAATATTATTTATAGTCAAATAGTTTTCAAAAAGTTTGAGTATTTTGGATCACTGACTTCGGACACTACAGAAACGAAGTTATGGGATTATCAATTATGTCCGCTAGCAAAGTTGAGCATAAAAACTCAAAACGGAGCTTTTCTCAACAGAAGTTAATGAGTTACTCGACCTCTCTTTTTAGGTGAGAGCGAGAATAGAAGGATAGAGCTAAGGCAGGACTAGTTGTCAGTTTATCACTCCTGCTATGCCTATTTTTTGGTTTGGCTGGGTGTGAGGAAATTTTAGTCATCGAGTCATTTTTGGAGCATATGTTTGTAGATCGCTGGTTCCCAATATACGGGCTGTAAAAGGTTTTCTGTGGGGGTGTCAGCTGGAACAGTAAACTAAAAAATGTATATATAAACGAATTTTTAAATGATATTTATCAGTGTCTTGTATCTAATTTTTACCGGCAGCTGTAACCAAAGTGCGTTTTGTGCAAAGTTGTTCTCAACCACTCATACCATACTCGGAGGCAACGCGTTCAAAACTTACAAAATAGAATTTTATGTTTTTTTTTTGTCGACATGAGACTAGTTGCGAATGATAATTTTTCAGTAAGCGAGCATTAGTGAATGCTTCATATGAACCGGCATTAGAAATTTCCAAAGAAAAAAACAGACCGATTGTCTCTCGAATCATGCATGTTGAGATGGCGAAGGTAATATTTGTGGTTTCCAGCAAAGTAAAGATGTAACGAATATATCTGTCTATTAAAACTATTCACGGGTGTATATCAGTCATGCCGGTGGAAGTAAAAGAGCAGATTTGAATGGAGTCAAAGTTTCACCATTATTTCAGCTTTTAAAAATACCACTGATATACACGGATGTGTGTCACATTTTTTCAATACATTATCATTAGTTGTTTAATTTGTGATGCACGTTGCGAGTCTTCGCGGAGCCTTTGAGCTGATGAGTTACTTTACTTCGTTCGCCTTTTGTATATTTCAAATTATTCAAAACCTTTCAATATTCGGCCACTCTTTTGATGTCAAATGTTTTTTTGGTATCTTTAATGTGATGCCGAAATAGCTATCATTAATATTAATTCTTTCGTGATTAAAAGACATATCTGTTTTTCTTTTTTCGAATACTTTAATTAAAAACTGCGTTCATTATTATTCCTAAAACATGTAATCAAGAATGCCACACTGATACTGTGACACCCGAAAAGTAAACAATAATTTATATTTTACGCTAATTTATACTTAATTTGATAAAATTACTTCAACTAATAGACATTACATAATATTTATGTTTTATACAGAATGATAATCAAGTAAATGTTGCCGAATTTTTTACACATATACCTAAATAATTTTTTTCAATTAATTGTCAGATAATATTTCTTTGGAATTCATTAACAAATAAACGGCAAAGCAGATTTGCCCTGGTCCTCTCGGTACGTCACCGAATGCCCTTAGAAAATGACCCCTACCTAATATTAGAATTGTACGTAAACAATCTTCAAATTTGCAATTCAAAGAGCTAAGTCGCCTGGAAAAACTGGAATAAAATGAATAGATATTGCCGTCTTGACGCAATATTTTTATATGGTCATTTTCTTCCTATTGTTGCTTGATAGATCCGGCAGAGATTGCAGGATCTTTATTTCCCGCAGCTTTCTTATCATAATTCAACATATAGATACATGTAACAAGCGGTCAATGGTTTCCCAGATTTAGAGAAGCCGCTTAAAGTGTAAAAATGCACAGTCTCGTGTCCACAGCACCCATCCAAACCGTGTCCAGAAAATCGAAGATATCGCATAAAGCTGTTCTTTCAAACGACCACACACTCAATGTGCGATTTTATCATTGACATATGTATATTAAATAATACATAATGCCAATTTTTGTTTCTCGATTTCATGCCTATATTTTTTTATTACATATTCTACATGATTACATTATCATCAATACTGATGAAATTGAAAGGAACGTGCCATTGCATGAATATGAATAATTATTATTTGTTCTCTCTAATTTAAACTGCAAGCTGGATAGTAATTGTGTATTGTCAATAGTTTACATTAATACACAAGTATTTTATTGAAAGAATGTGTAAAAGAAAGTTTGAAACGACGACATCCATCGCTCAGCAATAAAATTGCTTCCGAGCGTGTTAATGTTATCTTATTATGGAAATAATAATAAAATAGTTTTTTTACAGATTGATTGGCAAATATTGTTTTTGTAAATTTTTGGTTCGAATGGAATAATTTACACAGCTTGGAAAGAAAGACGACTTCCTCGAGATGGTTACTGTTTGGCTTGTATTTTTCTTATTATTTCCATATCAGTAGTTAGCTATTTCCTCAGTCACGCTATGTCTCAACATAATAACCTTGGAGTCTTTCTTGTAAAAAAACTCCTCGTATTCTGCAAATGCATATCTTTCCTCGTAAGATCCATCTTTGCGCATTATGTCACCAAACAATTCAAGCTCTTTGATGACAGCATTTCACTTTTAATGTCTCCTACTGTTTTGATATAAACGGTTTCGCTATACATGTCTGTATTATCAAACGATTATAAAAATATTGCAATAAACGGCAGATTAAATTGACACAATTTTCAGGCCTCGGACCCGTCACTTTGATTCCGTTTCTTCCTGATGCTTCAATAATAGGTGTAATTTATTTCCAGTGACTATGACGACGTTGGGCGATCGAGTGCTCAACATATCGCTACCCAAGATTGGCGAAAAATCCCTTTTCACCAAAGATCTGGAAGAAGCCTTGGAGAACGGATCCGTAGATTTGGTAGTCCACTCCCTCAAGGATTTGCCAACGACTCTGCCCAAGAACATGGCCATAGGAGCAGTATTAGAAAGGTGATTTCTTAATTATTTTATTACGCACGACTCTGATTGCTGGTATTTTAATAAGAATTTTTTTTTTTAAGGTGTTGACTGTCAATTCTTGGTGGAAAGACATTATATTTTAAAAATTAAATTTGGATTATTGAGATTTTGTACACTTCCATGTATTTTGTCACTAACGACCCGGGTTTCGCCTTTCGGCATCTTCAGGCATTCGAGCACACGAATGGACTCGAACTGAGAGACAGTAAACAGTGTCCAACGCTTATATAGAAGATACAAATGCGACAAATATCATTTACGAGGCAATACATTATACGTCCGAGAGCCACACCGATACCTGAGTTAAAATTTCGGAAATCGACCTAATCCTTATTTTGTAAACACCATATTAACAGAGTGGCGAATTGCCGCTTTTCAACTTCTTTTAGAAATACCAGTGATTTTATAATTATAATAGTATTGTGGGTTTTGACGGGATGTAATTCGACGAATGGGTAAATATATACAATCATTCCACATTTAGTGACATCTGTTAGGTGTTTCAACGTATCGGATATAATAGCGGAGAATTAGGAAGGTTCAGCTGCTCATTCAAGATTGGTAAGGAGTTTAACTGCGCTCTATTAATTTCTAAAATTTCCTGATAAAATAATTTATGATCCCCCATGTTTTTATGCAACAGTTTAACCCCATCATCCGCATTAAACGTATGGTTCTCCATTAGCAAGTGATTTGCGAATGTCGAAGTTTCTTTTTTAATCTAAAGGCAGCTAAATGTTCTGATACCCTTATATCTAATGTACGTGTGGTTTTACCCACATAGAAATGTTGGCAATCATTGCATTGTAATTTATAAATACCAGATTTGTTCTTAAAGTTTACTCTATCTTTATTGTTAATAAGTAATTTGCCTAGAGAGTTTTTGCAATAGAACGCCGGTCTAACACTATCAGCGAGTTGTTTTTTTAATTTTAAAGCTTGTGCAACCTAAATAACTAATTCTATGCCAGATTCTACGGCGGTCTATGTCTTTAGACAAGTTCCCGAAATATAGCATCTTTTCTGCTAATTTACGTTGTTTTTTTGATACAAGACTATCTATAAGAGACGCCTCATAGCCATTATTAATGGCAATTTGTTTAATAATGTTTAGTTCGTTTTCAAAATTAAATTTATTTAGAGGTATAGTGACTAATCTGTGAACCTGAGAATGGAAAGCAGCCAATTTATATGAGAAAGGATGGTCTGAGCTAAAATCAATGGCTGCATCTGAAAACGTCTGTTTTCGGTAAATTTTAAATTCATGAATGGAGTTTTTAATATCAATATTAAGGTCAAGGAAATTTATATTCTTGCCCCCTACTTCTAAAGTGAATTGAATTTTATCATCCAGTGAGTTAAGAAAATTATGAAGGTTAGAGACTTGTCTCTCCATTCCATTGAATAGACAAAGGATGTCATCTACGTAACGGAACCAATAAACTACGTTTCTAACTTCTGTTTTATTGCTAAAAATAAGGTTTTCTAAATGGTTCATGTAAAATTCTGCTAATAGTGGTGACAAACAACTTCCCATTGCAAGGCCTTCGGTTTGTTCATAGAATCTATTATCAAATTGAAAATAGTTCTAAATAAATTTAATTTTGAAAACGAACTAAACATTATTAAACAAGCGTCTGAAGCGTCAAATGAGGCGTCTCTTATAGATAGTCTTGTATCAAAAAAACAACGTAAATTAGCAGAAAAGATGCTATATTTCGGGAACTGGTCTAAAGACATAGACCGCCCTAGAATCTGGCATAGAATTAGTTATTTAGGTTGCGCAAGCTTTAAAATTAAAAAACAACTCGCTGATAGTGTTAGACCGGCGTTCTATTGCAAAAACTCTCTAGGCAAATTACTTATTAACAATAAAGATAGAGTAAACTTTAAGAACAAATCTGGTATTTATAAATTAGAATGCAATGATTGCCAACATTTCTATGTGGGTAAAACCACACGTACATTAGATATAAGGGTATCAGAACATTTAGCTGCCTTTAGATTAAAAAAAGAAACTTCGACATTCGCAAATCACTTGCTAATGGAGAACCATACGTTTAATGCGGATGATGGGGTTAAACTGTTGCATAAAAACATGGGGGATCATAAATTATTTTATCAGAAATTTTAGAAATTAATAGAGCCCAGTTAAACTCCTTGCCGATTTTGAATGAGCAGCTGAACCTTCCTAATTCTCCCGCTATTATATCCGATACGCTGAAACACCTAACAGATGTCACTGAATCGTGGAATGATTGTATATATTTACCCATTCGTCGAATTACATCCCGTCAAAACCCACAATACTATTATAATTGTAAAATCACTGGTATTTCTAAAAGAAGTTGAAAAGCGGCAATTCGCCACTCTGTTAATATGGTGTTTACAAAATAAGGATTAGGTCGATTTCCGAAATTTTAACTCAGGTATCGGTGTGGCTCTCGGACGTATAATGTATTGCCTCGTAAATGATATTTGTCGCATTTGTATCTTCTATATAAGCGTTGGACACTGTTTACTGTCTCTCAGTTCGAGTCCATTCGTGTGCTCGAATGCCTGAAGATGCCGAAAGGCGAAACCCGGGTCGTTAGTGACAAAATACATGGAAGTGTACAAAATCTCAATAATCCAAATTTAATATTGAAATTCCATCAAGCACCCTCAGTCGATGTCTTAAATTATATTTTAAAATATAAAACACAATTCATTTGTATTACTTCCACATATTTATAATGATCAGGACCGGTTTCGCTCATCACGAGCATTATCAACTGATTCATCATGTTCATGATTCAGCTCGTGATAAGCGAAACCGGTCCTGATCATTATAAATATGTGGAAGTAGTACAAATGAATTGTGTTTTATTTAAAAAAAAAAAAAGAAATTTATTTGTTTGCTTCCAATAATTCTACCAAAAGAGATTCGACAGTGTTGTTACGCTGTCTCAATCTGGTAATTTTTCGATTGTAACTTTTCATCGACTATTTGAATAATTATCTTTTAGTCACTGCCGACGCATAAATTAAAAATTAATATTTCTGGTATTAAATTTGTTCTACGTATTGGCTATTAACAATTTTATCATTATAAAATCGAATCTAGCATAAATTATCTCTCGCTCGCTTTCTAGTCTAGTCCAATACTGAGACACCTCTATTAACCGATAGTTCAAGACAACAGTTCTCAAGAAGCAATATGTAGGTAAACAGATAAATAATCTTGAAATAAAGTAATGGATCATCCTTTCAAAAAAGATTTTGTGTAGGATGTGTCAAAAAAAACAGCACGGTCTTTTTTGCATGTCATATATATTTGGCGAAAGCTATGTGTATATTTTGTTTGTCAGAGATTCCAACATTCCAAATATCGTAACAGTGGAACCCCGATTCTTTGTTTTTCAAGGGATCCTGAAAAAAAACGACAATTATTGAAAAGTCTTGAATTGTTTTCAGTCTCTCGGCTAGTCCCATTTTATTCGCACGTCAGAATAATTCAAAATATGAGGCAAAAATGAAAACGGACCGACCCGGCGAGGCGATTGAACAGTCTGCGTATAGGTGCTTAGTAGCTGATTCATCAGCGAAAACATTATGAACTGGCATCATAGCGAGTCTTGCATCTAAGATTTGCAGTCTCGGTTTTTTTTACGATAGTTTTTGAATGGGGTCGTAAGTGCTCATGAGCGGGATGACTAACGTTCGACAAAAACCATAGATCGGGATAAAATTTGTGTCAAGACAGCGATTGAGGCTAAATGGAGTCGTGCGTACTTCTGAGGGGGATGACAAATATTTGACAAAAACGATAAATCAGAATAATATTTGTGACACTACCATAATACTTCGATAAATTGAGGGGAACGATGAATGCAGGATTGCTTAACATCGTCCTTATGGGTGTTCAGCCAGAACTATATGAAATCCATGAGAGAAAACGAAGAATGCGAGAACGATAGATCGGGGTTCCAATGTAATAAAAGTTATTGTTGAGATTTGCTTGTAAACAAAATAGCACGATGAACAATATATACACAATGTTTACATAAATTTTCAATTAAATAAATAAAGAAAAGATTTAAACAGAAATAGGTTATTTTCTCAGATTATTGAAATAAATACGAACAACGTCCTAGAATATTTGGCAGGGGATGTACAATGCGAACGGTTACATGGTCAAATGATGAAATGATCAAATGGGGAAGAGATGATAATTCATTGAAATTTGTAGTGTTAAATTTATAATCTTCTGCTTCAGATTTTTATAACCCTAGAAAACGCTGTCAAGCAACTCTGTTACATTTAACATGACTTTGTTAAATATGATCACAAACAAACTCAGTCACAGTTTGTTATCCAATTACATTTGTATTTTAAGCAAACTATTTTGAAACCGAACAGAGAATGAATACAGTGCATCTCTTTCTCGCTACTTGAGACACGATTTTGGTTTATAATTCCGAACAGAAACATTGTCTGTACAAAATTAATTGTGTAAATCGAAGTTCAGTGCGGAAGGTAAATGCGGATACAATAGTTCCACTGTCATGTAATTATTACTTATACCTCACATTATGTGCTGGAAGGTCGAGAGTTCACGATGAAAACAATTAATAGCTACATAATAGATGGTAATGAAATCATAAATTGATCAATTAAGGTTGTGTGTTTTCCAAAAATTAATATTCTGTCCCGTCATGCAAACATATCATATCTATAATTTGGGTTTCGCCTTTCGGCATCTTCAGGCATTCGAGCACACGAATGGACTCGAACTGAGAGACAGTAAACAGTGTCTAACGTTTATATAGAAGATACAAATGCGACAAATATTATTTACAAGGTAAGATATTATACGCCTGAGAGCCACACTGATACCTGAGTTAAAATTTCGGAATCTCCTAATCCTTATTTTGTAAACACCATATTAACAGAGTGGCGAATTGCCGCTTTTCAACTTCTTTTAGAAATACCAGTGATTTTACAATTATAATAGTATTGTGGGTTTTGACGGGATGTAATTCGACGAATGGGTAAATATATACAATCATTCCACATTCAGTGACATCTGTTAGGTGTTTCAACGTATCGGATATAATAGCGGAGAATTAGGAAGGTTCAGCTGCTCATTCAAAATCGGCAAGGAATTTAACTGGGCTCTATTAATTTCAAAATTTCTTGATAAAATAATTTATGATCCCCCATGTTTTTATGCAACAGTTTAACCCCATCATCCGCATTAAACGTATGGTTCTCCATTAGCAAGTGATTTGCGAATGTCGAAGTTTCTTTTTTTAATCTAAAGGCAGCTAAATGTTCTGATACCCTTATATCTAATGTACGTGTGGTTTTACCCACATAGAAATGTTGGCAATCATTGCATTCTAATTTATAAATACCAGATTTGTTCTTAAAGTTTACTCTATCTTTATTGTTAATAAGTAATTTGCCTAGAGAGTTTTTGCAATAGAACGCCGGTCTAACACTATCAGCGAGTTGTTTTTTAATTTTAAAGCTTGTGCAACCTAAATAACTAATTCTATGCCAGATTCTAGGGGCGGTCTATGTCTTTAGACAAGTTCCCGAAATATAGCATCTTTTCTGCTAATTTACGTTGTTTTTTTGATACAAGACTATCTATAAGAGATGCCTCATAGCCATTATTAATGGCAATTTGTTTAATAATGTTTAGTTCGTTTTCAAAATTAAATTTATTTAGAGGTATAGTGACTAATCTGTGAACCTGAGAATGGAAAGCAGCCAATTTATATGAGAAAGGATGGTCTGAGTTAAAATCGATGGCCACATCTGAAAACGTCTGTTTTCGATAAATTTTAAATTCATGAATGGAGAATACCTCTAAATAAATTTAATTTTGAAAACGAACTAAACATTATTAAACAAATTGCCATTAATAATGGCTATGAGGCATCTCTTATAGATAGTCTTGTATCAAAAAAACAACGTAAATTAGCAGAAAAGATGCTATATTTCGGGAACTTGTCTAAAGACATAGACCGCCCTAGAATCTGGCATAGAATTAGTTATTTAGGTTGCACAAGCTTTAAAATTAAAAAACAACTCGCTGATAGTGTTAGACCGGCGTTCTATTGCAAAAACTCTCTAGGCAAATTACTTATTAACAATAAAGATAGAGTAAACTTTAAGAACAAATCTGGTATTTATAAATTAGAATGCAATGATTGCCAACATTTCTATGTGGGTAAAACCACACGTACATTAGATATAAGGGTATCAGAACATTTAGCTGCCTTTAGATTAAAAAAGAAACTTCGACATTCGCAAATCACTTGCTAATGGAGAACCATACGTTTAATGCGGATGATGGGGTTAAACTGTTGCATAAAAACATGGGGGATCATAAATTATTTTATCAAGAAATTTTGGAAATTAATAGAGCCCAGTTAAATTCCTTGCCGATTTTGAATGAGCAGCTGAACCTTCCTAATTCTCCGCTATTATATCCGATACGTTGAAACACCTAACAGATGTCACTGAATGTGGAATGATTGTATATATTTACCCATTCGTCGAATTACATCCCGTCAAAACCCACAATACTATTATAATTGTAAAATCACTGGTATTTCTAAAAGAAGTTGAAAAGCGGCAATTCGCCACTCTGTTAATATGGTGTTTACAAAATAAGGATTAGGTCGATTTCCGAAATTTTAACTCAGGTATCGGTGTGGCTCTCGGACGTATAATGTATTGCCTCGTAAATGATATTTGTCGCATTTGTATCTTCTATATAAGCGTTGGACACTGTTTACTGTCTCTCAGTTCGAGTCCATTCGTGTGCTCGAATGCCTGAAGATGCCGAAAGGCGAAACCCGGGTCGTTAGTGACAAAATACATGGAAGTGTACAAAATCTCAATAATCCAAATTTAATATTGAAATTCCATCAAGCACCCTCAGTCGATGTCTTAAATTATATTTTTAAAATAAACACAATTCATTTGTATTACTTCCACATATTTATAATGATCAGGACCGGTTTCGCTCATCACGAGCATTATCAACTGATTCATCATGTTCATGATTCAGCTCGTGATAAGCGAAACCGGTCCTGATCATTATAAATATGTGGAAGTAGTACAAATGAATTGTGTTTTATTTAAAAAAAAAAAAAGAAATTTATTTGTTTGCTTCCAATAATTCTACCAAAAGAGATTCGACAGTGTTGTTACGCTGTCTCAATCTGGTAATTTTTCGATTGTAACTTTTCATCGACTATTTGAATAATTATCTTTTAGTCACTGCCGACGCATAAATTAAAAATTAATATTTCTGGTATTAAATTTGTTCTACGTATTGGCTATTAACAATTTTATCATTATAAAATCGAATCTAGCATAAATTATCTCTCGCTCGCTTTCTAGTCTAGTCCAATACTGAGACACCTCTATTAACCGATAGTTCAAGACAACAGTTCTCAAGAAGCAATATGTAGGTAAACAGATAAATAAACTTGAAATAAAGTAATGGATCATCCTTTCAAAAAAGATTTTGTGCAGGATGTATCAAAAAAAACAGCACGGTCTTTTTTGCATGTCATATATATTTGGCGAAAGCTATGTGTATATTTTGTTTGTCAGAGATTCCAACATTCCAAATATCGTAACAGTGGAACCCCGATTCTTTGTTTTTCAAGGGATCCTGAAAAAAACGACAATTATTGAAAAGTCTTGAATTGTTTTCAGTCTCTCGGCTAGTCCCATTTTATTCGCACGTCAGAATAATTCAAAATATGAGGCAAAAATGAAAACGGACCGACGGAGCCCAGTTAAATTCCTTGCCGATTTTGAATGAGCAGCTGAACCTTCCTAATTCTCCGCTATTATATCCGATACGTTGAAACACCTAACAGATGTCACTGAATGTGGAATGATTGTATATATTTACCCATTCGTCAGAATTACATCCCGTCAAAACCCACAATACTATTATAATTGTAAAATTTGATAGTTTTGTGATTCCGCTTGTTATTTGGAATGCACTCTTATAACCACATATTAAACGATTAATATGTGGTCGCGCGGTCGAGAGCCTTACATGCATTCATTTTTCAATCAATATGGATTTGCATCCGAAAACATGGATGTCCAGTTTGAGTGTGATTAGCTAACCTTTTTTTTAATTAGTCTTTTCCCGACTACATCCTTCTTTCTTTACATTCTCTGAAGACATATTGGGTGACTTACAACTGGTTCTTGTTAAATTATCCTCTATGATGAGTCCATATGCTATACGTTTGAAGCAAATATGTTTAAAAACAGAACTCTGTTTAAATAATAAAACTGCTTTCAAGTATTTCAAGTGGGTAATTCGAAAGACTGAATTATAATTTTTTTGCTTATAGCCGGGGTAAAAATCGAGTGAATATAATATGTACATATAATATATATATTATATACACTATATGCTTATATTTTTTTTGATCATTATTTCCACAATTTAAATATAAAACAAAAAACATTATTTACTGAAAATACAAAAATAAATTTGTGGACGTCCCTGGTTAAAAAGTATTTGTTTTTTCCAGAGAGGATCCCAGAGACGCTCTAGTGCTGAGAGAAGATTTCAAAGGGCACACTTTGGACACTTTACCTGAAGGTTCAATTATAGGTGAGGCACTGTCATTTTTGAAATATAAATGAGGAAAATTAATCAAATATTTATTTGCTTATCTTTGATCTTTGTAGTGTGGTCATTCCTACTCACAGTCGGTGACTAGATATTGGATACAGACATCAAATCGTCGTTCCCATTGTATATCTGCAAAATCAAAATTTTTCGGGAGACCATAAACACAGTATAAAAAACAATTTTATCATTTTTTAAACTGTTTTTATGCTATTTGATATACAATTTTGTAATGGAAACGACAAATTGAATAAATTGTCATTGATTTAAATTGATAGGCACTTCGTCATTGCGTCGCACGGCCCAGATATCCCGAACGCATCCCCATTTGGTAGTGGTTGACATCCGAGGAAACTTGAACACGCGTCTCAAAAAGCTTGATCAGAATTTCCTAAAGAATTGTCCTCAAACTAACGGAAACGCCGGAGCCGATAATGCCGTCAGTGAGAAGCAAGCCGACAGTCCCAATTACACGGCGTTGGTTCTGGCGCAAGCTGGACTCGTGAGGATGGGTTGGCAGGCGAGAATATCACAGGTATCAGTGCCAAACGGCGTAGACATTTTACTTCTAGTCAATATTATTACTGACTGCAAAATTATATCTTTTTATAAATTTTATATTAATAATTGTTTGTCGACGTTCATGGCGCAGTTGATAGTGTCCTGGGCTACGGCAATGGATGTCCCGGGCTCAATTCCCGGTGCGGATAGTTTTCATAAATTGATATTTCAATCGATTTGTGGATTTCTGTTCGTAGTCTGAGTGTTTGTGTTGTCTTAAAACTCCCTCCTCACCCACCCATCCGATCCTCAAGGGGCGTAGCGAGAGCGATTAACTAACCACTAGTCCTGTCTTAGCCCTATCCGTCTATCCCTACTCTCCGCATAAAAGAGAGGTTGAGAAACTGAGTGACAAACAGCTCTCGCAGAAAAACTCCTGTTGAGATATCTCCATTAAGAGACCATATGCTCCACGTTGGGAGCGAACATGGGAAAAAAAATGTGTAGTAAAACATTTTTAAACATTTTCCCCCCTATCTCAAATTCAAAACTTAAGCTTCATTCGTTGTCTTCGGCCACTTTGACTGAAGGGTGATACATACTTTTGATGAAAATTTAACTTATGCTTCCACCGTTCAGGTTCTCCCTAGTACAGAAGTGCTGTACGCCATCGGGCAAGGAGCTCTGGCGATAGAGTGCCGAGCGAACCATCAAAGAATCCTTGACATGATCGCGCCGCTCAACCATGCGGATACCTACTGCAGAATATTAGCCGAAAGGACCTTCCTCCGAACTCTAGGTACGGTCACGTCTCATTATACTTTGATGAATTATGTGCGCTGGGTTGCTGAATTCACAATAATATGTCGCTTGAAACAGTTAAATCATTCATATTTATTAGTTTAGAATTATACATAGATCGGTGATTACTATGATTTTTTTTAGGCGGAGGTTGCAGTGCTCCCGTCGCCATATCCACAAACATCAATGAAGACGACGCGGTCAGTTTAAATGTGAACAAAAGAAAAATGGAAATCACCGGGGCGGTCTGGAGTCTCGACGGCCAAACGAAATTGCAAGAATCAATCGTGCATTGCTTTGCTCCTTTCGTGAATGTCGCCAGTAAAAAATTGTGCCCTTACGATTCGGCTTCAAAACTCAATTGCCCTATTTCAAGCAACATCAAACAGGAGGCCAAGCGAAGACCGAACGGCGCAGTTAACTCTTTTGAAAGTGTAGAGGAAGCCATGTTTGACTCTATTCTTAATAAAATGGAAAATGATCAAGTATCAAATTCAACCCCCAACGATACAGAATTCAATAAAAAATTAGGGGGTAAACATAAATTGAACAATTTCGCAGATTCCACTGGCGATAGCGACGAGCCAAACACAAAGCATAACAAGAAGAGCGAAGACGCCGTCTGCCCTAGAAACGATGCAGCCGTAACATCAGACAAATGCTGCCGTCTCAAAAGTTTGAACGAAGTTATGAACAGCGCCGAGCCCGTAGACATCGAAAACCTCATCAGCTTCCATGAGAAACTGCTGCTGCCGTGCCGCAAGTCCGTCAACGGGGTGTGTCCCGTTTTCAAATTTCCTCCGAATTTCTTAGAATCGCTTGGCAAATTGCACCCCGAAGTTCACAATTTCGAACGAGATTTTGAGAAGTGTCCACTGATGGCGAATCAGGTCGTCGCCAACGCCATTTTAACCGGCAACGACGGAAAAATCATTCCCAAGTACGATATTGACAATCCAAAAAAGTGCACCTTCTTGCTCCAACAGAAACAGGAGGAGGTCCGTCACGCCATCAACGGAATACGAGAGATTGTCGAATCCATCAAAGTTAACGGTTCATCGGAATCGACAGCCGGAGAGGCGGCGGGATCCTCAAAAGTGACAATCGGAAAAGAAATCAAGCTGTTCTGCGGACTGTCTAAACATTTTGATATCGCTGAGGAAGTTTTGGATAAATTTGAGGATTTGGGAAGGCAGTTGGCTCAAAATTTGATCGATCGTGGTGCTCTAGACGTAATGAAATGCGCTCAGGATTACATCAGAGGATCCGTGAATCCCGCGGCGGCCGTCGTGAGCCAACAGTAAAATTAAAATGTGCCCGTGTGCCGGATTTTATAAACTCATGACATATGTTTAGCTTGAATTTTACAAAAATCGGCTACGTTGACATCATATTGAAGCAGATTTATTTGAATATTTCATCGTATCCTATTTTTAGTAGGTAGTTAAAAAATTATGTATACTCTTTTACAATCCATGCAGAGTTTTACTAGTCTGGGACTGCATATACATCCTTTATGAAATGTTAACAAAACCTCTGAGGCTATTTTTATATAACGTTAATAAAACACACAGTGCTGCCCAGTACAATGTCACACTATTTCACAAATCTAGAAGCTTTCTATTGGATATCTTTAATGATATTCCAAAGTTCTGCTGTTCGTTCATTGAGCTTTTTGACTCGCAGCGTACCTTTGCATTGATACACTTATATAATGTAATTTTTTTCATTTACTTTAAAGGTATGCTAATTTTTCATTTTCATTCTTCATATTGTTATGATATGCATCTTTTAGGTTTCTAATTAATTAATTAGGTTTAATCTAATTAATTAGGTTTCTAATTCTAATGATAACAATCAATGCTCGGTAGAGTGAGATTACAACATATAACGAAATCGCGTGTATAATATATGTTCCACATTTTATGTAAACATCGAGGCTGGTTTTTGCTTTGCAATAAACATTTTCAAATGATCAGGTAATATCCCGGCGTTGAAAAATAATGTGAAATATGTTTTATATGTTTGATTCCATTATATATGGTAAATTTACAATTTATATTCATAAAACTGATAACTTTTATTTTGGTTTTATGTAAGTATTTATTTTTTTACAAGGCGTGCGCGCATAACAGTAATATTTTTGAATAAACAGTTTTAAAATTCATGTTTTATCATCAGATGCACAAAAAACGTTAATCTCAATACTACGGTAATTATTTTTATTATAAATCTATTAAATTTATTATTATCTTTGTAAAACTGAACCAAAATGAATGCATTCATTCGGAGAGCGTAATATTTTTAATTACAAAGCCAGCGCTGCCTGAATAAGTAATATTTAAATTCAACATAATGCGACAGA
The DNA here is from genome assembly GCA_022494535.1 of Himalopsyche phryganea. Taxonomy (NCBI): domain Eukaryota; kingdom Metazoa; phylum Arthropoda; class Insecta; order Trichoptera; family Rhyacophilidae; genus Himalopsyche; species Himalopsyche phryganea. The sequence goes on along the minus strand of JAGVSL010000095.1, from coordinate 158,729 downwards.
CATTCTTCTATAATTGAAAGTGAACGGTCCAGATTTTTATGAATAAATTCTGAATGAAGTGAATTTTTTCACTTCAAACGGTACCTTAATTTCCCGAAATCTGGTCAAATAAATTCGTTTTAGTTTAATATTTTAAATTAAAATAAATAATTGAGTTAACAATTTAAATGAAATCCTCGAGTCGGCTCACAGAGCTTGCAACGTACCGAGTTGCAGACATTTCAGACTAACCATATGATGAAGATAAAAATTATAGTGTGTAATATTTGTATATTAATATTATTTTATCAAGATTTATATTGATACCAAATTTTTCGTCCACAAATTTCCAATTTCATTAAATTGCGTAATTTTCCCCCATAGTAGCCAAATCTATGCATGCCTCCCCGTCTGGTGCCTGCAGATTAACTGTCTTTTGTCAATTCATTCCAGAGTCTAGTAGCTCGACTGAATATATCAGTGAATATATCCTCAATAGTGAGTTTCCGGGACTCAGAAATGTTGCCTGTTCAGGTTTTCACGGTCCTGGCCCTTTTGAACATCTGCAGCGTGCTTCCTTTTTGATTTTGGATACTATGAGGGTTGTATATTGCCGTTTCCATGACAAAATTGTATATTTGCAAAATCAAACTTCATTGAATTTAAACAAAAACAAATGCTATGTAAATAGTGTAGTTTTGTATATTCAATATTAATTATGTGTTTTTCAGTTTTGTTTTAATTCGATAAAGTTGTTTTTTAAACCGTTTTTATGCTCACGAAAAATTTTGATTTTGCAGATATAAAATTTTACATTGGAAACAATGATATTCTGATTTATCTCTGCATATCTGACCAACTAAAACCGCTGCATTACCAATATTGATCCCAAGTATCTGTTTCTAAAGCTCATTTCACTATCACCCTGAGCTTTTATTAGGTGCCATAAATCTCAATCGTACAACGGCACCGTTAGAATGCATCCGTTGTATAAATGATATTCTGTTCTGAGAAGTGAAGTTCTACCCCGTAGGGAATAATTGTGGACCAAAACATCATTCGGAAAGTCACAGGTAGTAGTTGGAATGTTTTGTTTTACCAGCCAGTTATTTTGAATAAATAAGATTTTTTCAACGTGCTGCATTGTAATAGAATAATTGGCATAATAATTTATTTAATCAGATGTGTTTATTTAAAAAAAAAACACTCGGCCAGGTGTGAGTGTCTAAAATTTACTCTTGTTAAAAATTGTTGCATATTTTTAAGCGGTTGTAACATGTTTCTGTTTAAATGTATAGTGTGAAGAATGAAGCTATCTATTTTTTCTACTACAACGTAGTACTTTGAATCGCAAGCAGTAGATAATAATTTTATTTATATTCAAATCTGCCTATTGTGAGCACTAATCGTTATTACGCTAAAAGAAAATACAGGTTATGAATATTTCTTTCATTAATTTAGGATCCTTGGGATTTAAAAAAGGTGCATAAATTCATCAATTTAAGTTATGTTTACCATTTGATTTTTGTATTATTATTAGTTAAATCTCATTTTTTGCAGTGCAATATTAAAATTATAATTATTAAGCCGTTAAATGAAAACTGATGTCTGTTAGAACCTCAATCGGCATCAGCGCTTTATCTTCTGCCCAATTCAGGCCTTCCTATGTTCTCTTCAATCTTTTGTTCATGCTACCACTATTCTATTAATTTCCTGTCCTATTTATTAAAACTTCTGCTTTGCAAATCCATGTCGGTGTCGGGTATCCCCAAACTTTTTCTCTTATGAAACACTTTGAAATTTTAACAGAACTCCTACGTCATTTTGTAGGCTAGGTAGATTTAGTTAAACAAATAAATATGGTAAAATAAACGACTATGTATATATTAAAACTACATACATCAGTATTTTCGAGTCCTTGAATAAAAATTTTATTGACATGGTGCACAATATCATAAAGATGAAGTTTGGGAAACGCTGATCTATTTACCCCCTGGAGTTGGCGCACATACATAATGCCAAAAACTTCCCCATTCTTACTTTATTCGGCAGCTATCGTACTAACAAAACTCTTATGTGGAAAATTATTAGATTAAATGAGGAACTTTTCTCAAATGAAAAAGACATTAAATGTTAAGAAATTATAATTTATATGATTTAAAAGATACTCAATATGAAATGTCAACTTTATAAAAATAAACAAATCTATTGCAAATTTTTTAATGTGGAACATGTTGAATATTTGGGGAAATGGGGTTTGTTTTTCATTAGGACATTTTTTTGTTTTGCAAAACATAAACTTACCATTGAATCAATGCGGATTAAAAGCAGGTCTTATCCAAAAATTGCTATTTCTCCTACCGTATATTCTTTTTTCATTTTGATTTTTCTGATCCCACTTTTTATATTCCATTTCAATCATAATCTGAATCGAGCCAATGGTTCAATACTTCATTTACGTATGTTCCTACGTAGTTATACAGTTGGAAGTTTCTGTTTTCTGACTATTTTGTTTAAGAAACTTTAGCACAAACATGTGTTCTTCACCCTTTCGTGATTATCTTAAATTATCTATAGTTTGGCTAAACTTATTTCAGTGCTATTTTGATGAATTTTTTGTAAAATATCCAGTACAAACTTGACAAAATTAAGCGTTTATAATAAAATATTCAAAACCTCAGTAAGATACTCACAATTTTTATGTTTTCGGAAGTCTGAAGACAATATGTTTGTTTTTGTTCAATATTTTTAGTATGTATACACTAAGTTAGAATATGAAATGGCTATAACTTATTGTTCAGTCTAATAAGAGGTTAAATAAAATATTAACTCATCAGGAAAACTACACGTGACATAAACAATATAATTACCTCAATGGAGGAGTTACATCTTTTTTCATCTTCTCTTTATGTACATTATTTTTGGTCTATTTGATTGCCCACAATTTATTTTAATCTGGTTCGATATTTTGCATTCCTACTATATTTACTACATTCAAATTAATAACTAACTATGAACTGGTTGATAATTAAATATTTTACATCTTTGAAAATAACTTTTCAATATAAAATTGATAACTCTGTTACACTTACAATTGGAAGAACATAGTTATCAACTTTACTTTCAAACTATTATTTAAGAGTCATAAATTGTATGATATATTTTCTGGCTGTTATACATTTTAGTTGTGTACATATGTAGTAGATGACCCGTTTTTATTAAAAATGTTATGGGTAGAATGTTTCAGATTATTTATGTATAGAATAATTTTAAGAGAATTAAAATTTATGTGGAAATCGATTGTGTAAATGGTTTGTAATAAATAAAGAGGGAATATTTTCTGGGAAATTCTCCTTTTAATTTGCAATTACCGACATTCTAAAAAAATTATGGAACTCTAGAAAGATATCGAAGATATTAGGCAGTATAATAATAGATTTTCAACAATGGAACCCTGTCTCTTTTCATTGTAACTTGGTAAATTGTTATCTATGGACAAAAATTTTGACAAATAAATGACAATAGTTTGCAACATGTCCTCATTTTTCGGAGTGAGGATAGAAAGAATGGGCTAGCGCACGACTACCGGTCAACTCAATTGCTCTAGCTACTCCCTGTTTGTTAGGATCAGATGGGCTGGAGGGAATTTAGATAACTTATGCCTTTGAACACAAATCCATAGATCAATTTATGAAATTGTCCATACTGGGATTCAAACCTGTGAACGCCGCAACCGAAGACAACGACGCTGTCACTCGCCCATAGGCCCCCGCAATATATATAGTATAGACCTCTGATATTCATAACATCTGCAAAAATTTAAAAGAATGCTTAGCTGACTGTCATATTTATAATGAAATATATGAGGCATTGAGAAAGTATGCCGATTTTGTTTCAACACGTCTCGTGTATTATTCAGTCAATTATAACATAAACGCCAGAAAGGAAAATTTAGGAAAATAAAACAACCCAGATAAGTGTGTGATAAATCAATCTTCATAATAATTATATAACATCTTTATTTATCATCTTTTAACAGCGCATTACTTAAAAACGAAAAGCAAATGCACTACCTACCGCTAAAAATATTCTCCATCTTCCCCCTCTACCTCCTATTCTTTCCGCGCACTCTCATCGATGAGTTGACATTGTATTATGTAGGAAATATGTTACAAAAATATTTTCAATATTGAGGAAATGCATCAAAATCTTGTGGTCGTTTTTGTATATTCATTTAATAATTGAAAAAATCTTTCACTTCGACGAGCAACATTATTCAATGATGAATTTAAAAAAAACATGCCAGGAGCGCGACAGCATCCTGGATGAAAATGTGCTATATTTAGGAATTTGATAACCTAAAGAGCTTGAGTAAGGTCAAAACACACAATGCGCATGATGTCATTCAATTGATGTCAAAACCCTTGAAATCTAAATTAAAGGTGTATTAAAATTTATGCATCTTTATTGCTTCGAGAATCAGTGACAGTTGACAGAACTATTTGATCAAAATAAGTGTGAATTTGAAAGCACGTATTCACTGCTGAAAGTCCCGACACTCTGCAGAGTAAAGTTAATTTTGAATATACTGTCGACTGACTCGTCTCGGCAAAGCCGCATCACGAACTTTTATAAATGATTTTTTAAGTGGAAATAGGCGACACCATTTTCAAATGCCAATATTTTAATTTAATGACTATGAGAATCTAACATTAAAATGATGAACCGATTTAAATAATTAGACGGTTTTAATGTCACAAGGAAAAATAGTTTATTGCAATCATTATTACACTTACAATGTAAATGATTTATATTCAAAGTCAGTGCCTCTCGCACGATTCACACCATCTTTGCACATGTCAGAAATTTCAACGTACATATATTGATTCCTTTCAAACGCCCGCATTGTGAAATGAAAAGATAAATAAATTTACTACGTACATTTTTACAACACCAAAACTGTAAAATCTTTAAAACGGCAAAAAATAAGGTCGTTTCACATTTTAACAAAACAAATACAAAAACCCCACCGTCCCTGTCTATTCGCTAAAAATTCAATTCAAACGATATGATAAAAAAACATTATTAAAATTGTAACTGTTTATTCGACAGAATGAATATTAAAGCTCGAGACGAAGGAGAGCGGATATCTCCGCAGGGTCAGAACATTCCTTTCGAGTATGCGAGTGATGAATGTTCCCAATATCAAAACAAATTATTCATTCGATAATAATCCACATAAGTTATGCTTTTGAACAAAAACAATTGACTAGAAAAATGTTTCATATTACATATATATATTGAAGAAAAATGAATACATATATTTTAACAATAATCGGGGTCATCCGTCTAACGTTGAAGTTGAACGGAGCGATAACATTGTTTGTTTAATGTATATTCATTTTCACTTTCTGGTTTACATATGGGTTTTGGTATTAATTATAGATTTTACACAGATAGAAGTCTCTTTACATAATAGCGCAATGATAACAACTGATGACACTGTCGAGCAATCGTAAACGAGAAGCAAAGGATATTACAAAATCGGTAAGATTTGTACTTTCAGCAATTTTTTTCATGATTGCTACAGTATAAATTTGATAAGCTAAAATTAATATACCGAATAGTCATTGAATGTTAACAATATTTACATGATTAAGATAGGTCTTTTAAATAAGAAAATTGCAGAATTTTTTTTAAAAAGCACAGCACGCTGACACATTATGTACCATTTTTATGTTGAAAATCTCAATTTGAGAAGTATTTGAGCAGTCAGTGTAATCATATGTGCCTAAAGAAATATTACATATCATAGAGAAACAACCAAATAACTTTGCCATTGATAATTTTAATGACAATTTAAACGATAAAAATAGAAGCAAAAATACATATTAATTTAAGAAATTAATAAGTGTTCGTGGTCATTTCTTGTTTTTTCAAATATACAGTCACTACATTTCACATTTCTGAGCATCCCGAGATCCTAACGATATGACTTTTTTCAATTTGGGATACAGAAATTCTGAAAAATAAAAAGAAACAAATAAGAATACATAAAACTGTTGCGATGATGGATCAAATTTTGTCTTAAAACTAAAAATATGGCCAATTTCTTTAACCATAAAGTGGGGCATCTCAACAGAAGTTAATATGTACGTTTAGAGCTGGACGTAGATCAGTCACTCAACCTCTCCTGTTCAGAGCGTAAAGATAGAAGGATAGAAAGTACTGATTGCTCTTTTCTTTTTATGATCGGATAAGTGAGAGGGGCGGTAATTGCAGACATCCCACGAGTGTCGACCGCTCGACTGCAGGACTGCTTTAGCATAAGGCCATATATGGGTGGTATATAAGCAAAAATGTCACTGCCCTTCAAAGTCCTATCGTTAGAAAGCAAATAAAACCGATACTGCGGTAATTCTCATACTCGATACAAATATTTGAGTTTTGAGTGAAATGTTATAGAACATATTAATATAATCCGAGTGGCTAAATTTAATGATTTAGCATTGGACAGTGGTGAGTTTGCATGTAAACGCAATTCATAAATTAACTTTTCACAGATTTCTGGTAATATTGCATTTGATCTGTAAAGTTGTATATGTACACAAGAATATGGATAATATTTGTGCATTCGCATTCATATGTCATTTTCGACTTTTTGTGGACAGTGGCATTTTTGCTTGTTACCAACTGATATAATGTAACAAAAATTGAATGAAATATATTTTTACCTGTCAATGTGACCCCTTTCGTAACTGCGGACGGTTTTCGACTATTCGAGGTCATCATCATTGATGATCTGGGCCCGTTGAGCTTCGAAAGATCCCACGATTGTCGGCAATCGCTGGAGGAGTAGATGAAATACGGGTGCCGGCAAGCTCTGCTGGAGAACCTGTGTAATAATGAGGCATTCAATATCCAAAAGCGAACGAGGATTCCATCGTAGCCCGAAGTCAACCATTCGAGCGCAATTGCGATTTAAATATTCAGAGAGAAATTTAAAAGCTTGCATTATTCATGACATCTTAAAAAGTTCAAATAGCTTCCTTACGCACTGGCAACCAGAAAGTGGGAGAAAATTTTTACTATTACTAGAAATATAAAAATACTTTTTTTTAGAATATCGTCTTTGCACAAAATAAATCTCCAATGACCAATATCATGAAAATGGTTTTTTGATGTAAAAATAATTAACGGTTTTTTCTGCATCGTTGACAAAAACTTCCATTGTGCTATCACTTTTTGTTTTAAAGTTAAAGCCTTTCCAAATCATTGTATGAAATTGTATTTTATTTTATTGTACTTGCGTGCTGTTTCCTGCATATATCTGTGCTAATATTACTTATAACTAAACTAATGTTTGTCTTTTCAACACTTTTATACTATAACTGTAATGAGAAAACTGAAAAAAGCCAGATTGTTTTTTTAAATTTACATTTATTGACTGAGACACAGCAGTTATAAGTATTAATAGCAGATATTTGCAGGAAACAGTAAACAAGTAAAATAAAAAAAAAATATTACAATTTCATTGTAAATATCTCCAATGTGCCAAAACTGTGCAGCACAAACCTCCGATGTGACAGTGTAAACATGTTACTTCTTTTACTGTAAAACTGTTAAACATTATCCGATCATTTTAATAACAGAAATAATGTAATTAATATTGCTCCAATAAACTGAATTTCTATCTTATTAAAAATCATTCCCCCTGATTTTTTAAAACTGTTTTTTGTCTTTATTCCAAAACAGGATATTTGCACATTAGAGGTTTATTTTGTGCAACGACAATATATTACTTATTCGAACTGACAGAATATAATAATCCTGTCAGTTCGAGTCCATTCGCATACTCGAATGCCTGAAGATGCCGAAAGGCGAAACCCAGGTCGTAAGTGACAAAATACATGGAAATGTACAAAATCTCAACAATTCAAATTATTACTTATTATTTCAAGTAGTCAATATTTTTTATAATTCTTAACGCCGGTATTCATCTGAGCATTTTTATTTGGTGTATCGCAGAACAAATCCTATTCACAAGTGTGCCGTGAAGTAAACATGTTTGGCTGACACTGATCCGGAGTCTAGAGGTTCATTTCCAAATGTTAACCTTTGTGAAAAATTCTTTTGTTCTTTCGTAAAATATGATAAAAATAATGTGACTGCCAAATCACTGATAGATATGTGGAGTGTCCATATCTCAAGAAATAATAATTTAATAAAAAATATGAGAATGGCAATAGATAATAGATGACAAGATGACACAATACTTGGTCGTACTACTCAAAGGATGAAACATGATAACATGATAATAAGAAACCAATTAAGGCGAATAAGTAGGTTTTTCCCTCATCGCCTAAAAAATATGAAACGTCGAAATAAAAAAAATTTCTGTTAAAAATTGCACTCTCAAAGTATTTGTTTACACTATTGCCCAGTTATTTAAAAGGAAATAGTACAGTTTTCAAGCCTATCTAGCAAAGAGTTGACACCTGTTTTTCAGATATGCTTTTATTTGCTTTACGCCATGACTAGATTAAGGTTTATTGTAGGTTAACGAGATTTGATGTCTGAGAGAAAATCGTAGAACAAAGTATTTTTAAGAAAGTGATGCGGACGGAATTTGCAATCTATTGAGTATAACGATTCTATAAATATTTTTGAAATGTACCAAAGAGTTCGTTCTCTTGCACTTATTCTGACTGATATTTAAAGTAGAATTATACTGAATACATTTTTTTCAAAAAATAGTGCAACAAGATATTCTATTATATATGTCTTTTAACAAAAAAATTGATAAAGAGTACTAAATAGTAATCATTTTTTGGGGATATGTTTTTATTACCTTCCATTGTCATTAAGTTAGAGTCCGTCGTCTGCCTCTTATACACTACATATTATAATCGGTAAATAATATTTTATAAATTATTTACCGATTATAATAGAGCCTATTCACTATTTAAATATAATTAAAATAAATATCGAGCGTAGTATCGAGGCAGGCGACAGACACTGACTTAATCGCAATGGAAGGTAATAAAAACATATTATGATTACTATTTATTACTCTTATTAATTTTTTTGTTAAAAACGTATATAATAGAATTTACTGTTGCTCTATTTTTTTTGAAAAAGACATTCATTATAATTCTACTTTAACGGTGACGTCTTACCACAATAAATTCAACATAGAAGGTCACTTGAGACATCTACCGAAAAATGGCTCTAAGATCCATACAACAACTTTCACCATTTGTCAGCAGGGAAATGTATCAAGTTCTAGTTTTCCCCCGAAGATTGTCTTTGGCCATAATATGTAGACGTCAGATCTGTCACTTTGACATATCTAACGTTTTTATTATATTATATTGCGCATAGAACCTCGAAAATGAATCGAATCAAATATGTATTACCTCAAACTCAAGCAAGCATCACTATTCGTCATTATAGAATATACATTTGCATTATTATTCATGGAAATCGAGTAAACCGATAATTTACGCGAAGTACGTAAATATGCAAAAGTCACCGCGTCGTATTTTGTCGTAAATTATCGAATTCTGTTGAACCTAGTGATCGGTTTTGATCAGTCATAATATAATGTGAAGTAGATGTATCTAAAAAAATCCGGCAATTCAATCAAGTTTATCTAGAAGAATTGCCAAAGAAACTATAAAACTCTAACTAAACCGATGTAACAATATATCTGTCACAATATGTAACACTAACCAGACAGTTGAATAAATAAATGCAGCTTTCCGATGTTGAACGGCTTTATTGAAATGCTTCCAATAAATCATAGACATATTTGCCTTAAAACACAAATCCATAGAATGAAAAATCAATTTATGTAGTCGTAACCCGTGTATTGTTTATTTTTCTTTGCAAAACTGAAAAAGATTTTACCAGTTATTCTTATATCCAAGGTATTTCACTACCTATCAATATTCCATTGGATGTGTGGTGAAATTTTGTTGTTGGTTTTAACTTGCAATCAAACGAAGCAAGCCGGAGTTTTAGTAATTATTCGTTTTATATAAGACAGTTGAAAGGGTCAAAAATCGTAAACGAAAGCTTATGAATCTTTCATTGCTGAGGTTGCGGCATTTGTTTTATGCAAACTTAAGATGGCTAGAAAACTAAGTATGCAAGGTCTCAATCGTCGAAATTACAATTTGACGTCCAGTAAAAGACAAGATATAATTGATCTGGGCATTGATCTGCACGGAAAGATTCACAAAACCGATTCAAAATTCCTTCTACTATTTTCCATGTAGTCAATCATACATATCCATTGCATATGACTATATTTATTTTATTGAAAAGTAGAAAATCATGCAATGAGGGGATATATAAGTTCCAAAAAGAAATATGGTAAAAAACAAAAAATCTGTAGGTAGCATAATTTAGACAATGTTAAGTGGTCAGCCAGTTTTCAACCATTCATCTATGATCTCGGCATAATGTTGAACTCTTCTTTCACATTTCATTCACATATTAATTCTACTGTTATGCGTGCTAGCAAACTTTTTGGGTTAATAGTAAGGCTAAGTAAATCTTTTGAAAACCAAATTTGCTAAAGCATTTTGAGAATATCATACTAATAGATAGTAGATATAATAGAGTTGAAGATACCCACTCTGAGAGAGTGATCTTTCCTAATCATAGTTTAGTAGTTTTTTTTCAAATATTTTATTATTTTCTTTAATGTACTTAAACGTCAGTAATTTAATTTTCTTAAATGAGGAAATAATGTCAAGTTGAAATTTTTCTTTCATTACAATGTAGTTTTATCAAATAAATGCTACTTCAATCAACGAATAGAAATGTGTCGACCTCAATTGAAAAATCAATTTATGAAATTGTATCTACTGGAATTTGAGCCCGTGAGTACCACAACGGAACCACTAGACTACAGATCCGGCAATATATAATTTACAAGAATAGACAAAAAGAAACCAATGGATTCGAGTTAACTAGGATGGTGGTTATAGTGAATTATATCAAGAGACTTGGATAACAACAGGCTTTTCATATCTCACGGGTTCACGAAATTTCACACCTCGTTGAATACGACAATCAGCAAGCTGATTTGGTTTGTTCTACTGTAAAACATTAAATTTCAATTCGCGTACTTTCTGAAGCTGTTCCAATCTGTCATAAATGTCATTGTATATTGATAATTAACCAAAAAAATCCAATGACAGTCCGACATATCATAGTTAAAATTATATTCCAACGTCATTCCCGAATACTTCCCATATATTTACACAAAAGGCGGCAGAAACAATCTAGATTGCAATACAATATGTCAACTGTCAAAAAGCAAGCATGTGTGTAGCATACATAGTACTATACTGGTGTGCGTATATACATACATGCAAACACACACCAGTAACGGTGTTTCTAACGAATAAATAAATCACCAGAATGGAACGTATAATTTTGCAATCATTTTGAAAACGTAGAGACATCTATGTAAGAATATCTTCTTTGCAAAAAATCGGGCTCATGATCTGTTTAAAAATAAAATAATTTTTCTTCTGATTTTTAGACATCCACGAATCTGGATATTTTTAATAGTGTAATTCGACAACGAATTTTGTGCTTTGTAAGATATGGTCTCTAATGGAGGCATCTTGACGGAATTTTTTCTACGAGAACTGCTTGTCACTCAGTTGCTCAACCTCTCTTTTCTTTTCGAAGAGAGGGATAGAAGGATAGGGCTATGAAATTTTTGAAAGATTTATAAACCCACCGAATTGAACCCGACGCCGTGCTTCTCTTACCCTTAAATATCAGTCAGAATAAGTGCAAGAAAACAAATGCTTTGGTACATTTCAAAAATATTTATAGAATCGTTATATTTAATAAATTGCAAATTCCGTCCGCATCACTTTCTTAAAAATACATTGTTCTACGATTTTGTCTCAGACATCAAATCTCGATAATCTACAATAAACCCTAATCTAGTCTCGGCGTAAAAACAAATACAAAGCATATCTGAAAAACAGGTGTCAACTATTTGCTAAACGGGCTTGAAAACTTTACTATTCCCATTTAAATAAAAGTTCAATAGTGTAAACAAATACTTTGAGAGCAATTATGAAAAGAATTTTTTTATATCGACGTTTCATGTTTTAGGCGACGGAAAACGATTAACGATATTCACGAAATGAGAGAAAAACCTAGTAATTCCTCATAAAGGAAAACATAAAATGTGGCTAGGCAGAAGATATTCACCTCAAGAAGCTGTCTGGCTTGGCCGCAGAACGCAATGGCTCTTCCGAAATGTTCGATACCCTCGTCCAGATTGCCCGCATTTAATAATTCTTCTCCCAGCTGGATCTGCAGGATAGATGTAACTCAGAATGAAGATATGTTTGCTAAGTACATTTATAAGTGTTATGAATCCTGCATATCATAGCAAAAAATACAATTTCACATGAGTAGTGAAACACTTCATAAATCAATTTTCAATATTGTCGATAAACATTTTAAAAAATCAAATCAGTTTTGTAATTTTAAAGATTAATCCTTTGAACTCAATCGACTGGTATATGAGTTGAAGCAAAATGATCGAGTGGCTGGTGTTCCAGCATTAGTATTAGCACTTTTACGTTCCCGGCAGACCGCTTTACTGGCCGGCCATATGTTTCTGCTCTCACTTTGCGTTATATACATGTTAGTGAACATGGCCAGCTTATTTAGTTTTTTCATAGTTGGAAACTTTTTCATCGACAAAAAGAGGAAAGATGATTCTATTGAAGATCACTCCCGCCTTCGAAATCAAATAGTCAGTCAACCCGATCTATTCTTTTTCACTAGCATTAACTGTGAGAAAAACATGAATCTAATTGCGCAAGAAACAAATATAAGAGGAATAATTCACTGGGTGCTCAGGATCACGGTGTAGACACTCTCACAATATTTTAGGGCTCAGGGGTTAAAAGTTTACATCATCCATTATTTTTTCTGGGTATTTTCTCTGGCATCTGCGGCTTTCCTGTGCCTCAACAAGCTAATTGTGAACGCAGAGAAACGATGATATCTGGATTTTTTTTAAATTACCTGCTGTAAGAAATATTTCTGAACAGCCTGCCGGTCTTTCAGGTTAGGCAGGGCGTCCTGGTCTTTCGAGCTGTGACTCTGTCTCGCAAGCATGCGTCCTGAAATTTTTTAAACATTATCATTAAAAAATGTAACATGATTGCGGTGGAATGTGAAAAATCTCAAAAGGACAAAAACCTCTAGATCTCACTCGTATGACACATTGGCACTACTGACCTACTATTCCGTGTTCGTTAAGGTAGATAATTCTAGCACAGTTAAATTGTTACTAATATTCGTTAAAGAATAAGGAAAATACATTCATTGCCGCTTCAAATTTGAACTAGTATGTCAATGAATCTTAAAGTCTTCATGGTTTAAAGCAGTGCTCGTCAACCTCTTTATACCTAACGTCCATTTTTGCATATTTTTACAATAAAATTTCCTTACCGCCCCCGCCAACATCGTGGTAATTCAACCCGGAAGGATTTGAAAAAAACAACTTTTTAAATCTAACTTTATATCTATACTGTACAAAGAGTGTATTAACATATTAAAGAGATGGTGTGCATTGAAAAACAAGAACTTCATTATCATTTTTTAAATTATATTCAATGTTTAATGAGAGCCTTGAGCCTGATGCTGTGAGACTACACATTAAATGTCTGGTCCGATTTTCATTAGGAACAGGTCTCTTCCTTGGGTGATGTTTAAACGATTTTTTGCCTTTTCATAGTACTATTAACCGCATTGAAGCCTGATTCTACTAGCAAGTGGTAGGAAAAGATTTAAATTTATCTTTTACCATTTTCCAAATTTTGTGAGATAAAGCAGACAGTTATCTATTTTGCCATAATTTAAGACATCGACTGAGGGTGCTTGAAGGAACTTCAATATCAAATTTGGATTATTGAGATTTTGTACACTTCCATGTATTTTGTCACTAACGACCCGGGTTTCGCCTTTTGGCATCTTCAGGCATTCGAGCACACGAATGGACTCGAACTGACAGACAGTAAACAGTGCCTAACGTTTATATAGAAAATACAAATGCGAAAAATATTATTTACGAGGTAAAATATTATATGTCTGAGAGCCACACTGATACTTTATTTTGCCATAGTTTTTGGGTTTCACAACTATTGATACTACTTTTATACTTCGTCATGTTGACGTTCTAGTAGTTCTTCTTGGTAAGTTACATCAACCTCGTCCAAATTTGCAGTATGAGGATTTATCATCCAATTATATACCTTCATATTCAAAATATCTTGGAATCGTTTTTCCATATAAAGTTCGAGTTCGTTAACGTGTTCAGGTATTGTATCTTCTTTTATAGATGACACTTTGGGAAATTACCCACCGCCCACGATGGGATCGTAAACCACTCACTAGTGGAGAGTACGGACCAGGTTGACGACCACTGGTTTAAAGTGAAGTTACACACCATTTTGAGGGATGTTTATATTCTCTGTTTTGGCAGCATAGACAATGAAGCTCTAAATACGAAGATCCAAGAATAGACAAAATTAGGTTTTAGGTTTCCACATTCCTTATTCTACCTCGACACATATCTCTTCGTCGAGCGCTTTAATCATTCCATGTCTCAAGAATGTAGTTGTGCATGATTATACGAGAAAAGGATAGCTTTCGCAATCTGTTATGTCAACGCTAATTTTAGTAAATCGACATCTAATTATTGCAATATTACGTTGCATATTGATCAATAACCGATTTCCTGGTAAGGGTTTTATTTATCACATTGCAATAGAAAATTGCTCCAACTGAAATATGTCTATCTGTCCCTAAACAATGAGTATGACAGAGTTTGCGTTTTAATCGCGGTCCAAATGTATACAAATTGAGGGCCTATTCCTCAAATAGGAAAAAATCGATCAAAACCTTGACCTGTGCTACGAGGGTTATGTTAACCAATTTTAGTATGTACCTACGATTGACATGTCATTTCAAAACCCGACGACTTCACTGCGGAAAAAAGCTATTTGTGACAGAAAATTATTTCATGGATATGCGGTCACAATTAATTAACTTCCAACTAGCAAACGAAAATGACAATATTGGGTTTATAATTCAATTTGAAAGATAAGTTTCGCGTTCAGCGGTGGATAATGGAAGTCACTCACGCTGTCGCAGTTTCCTCTTAAAATCTGGATCCTTACGCCTTTTTTGGTCAAAATAGATGCAATACCCGAGGAAAAGGGTTCCTGCGACGCCTGCCGCAATACTCATGTGTGTCTTCGACAAATCCAACATTTTACACAGCAAATCAGATATTATCCTTCTTTCTCAGCCAAGCACCCGCATCAAGAGCCGACCACAAACAATATGGAATTACCGACCCATAGACTACTATACTTTTGTGTTGACCTTCAAATTACCACTACTTTTTAAAAGAAAAATGGCTATATATTGACATTAAATGATTTCTAGGGCCACTTCTAACAATATAAATAATGTAACCTAAAAAACGTGATATATATATATTAAAGATTATAGTTTCTATTAAAAGTAACATTTTTATAAATTCTTTTAAAAAAAGTTGATGATGAATTAAGTCAGCGTCAGTTTTCATACGACGGCTCACAAAATGTGAAAAAAATTAATCCCGGCCGAAACTTCTGAAAATGTAGGTGCTGAAACCTGCATGCTATTAATCACCTTAATGAAACATTTTTAATAGAAAAACAAGTGTTATATGTTCTTATTATAAGAATAATTATTCATACAATTATTGTATGTATAAATATGTAAAGAGATAAATATGTATAAGTAAATACTTGTCATTCTAATATATAAAACATTTCGCGATCGCTGAAAACTAATTGTGAATAAGTCCTCAACTTTTGTTTTCAGAATGAGGAAGCAACAAAAATACAGGAATGGCGCTAAGAAAGAATTAGTACTTGGCTAATCTTTATTTTATCTTTTCAATTTGTAAATCGGATAGGTGGATACGAAAGCACAAAAACATTACTAAAATTCATACATTTGGATACAAGTACGTAGTGATTAATTATGGTGATATCAATAAGTTGTCCACTTGGCTATGGGATGCATATTTTACATATAAAACAACTTTAAATCTATAAATAGTTACCCACGGGCATATGAGAAACATATCTTAAAAAAATTTAAGACATCGACTGAGGGTGCTTGATGAAATTTCAATATCAAATTTGGATTATTGAGATTTTGTTCACTTCCATGTATTTTATCACTTACGACCCGGGTTTCGCCTTTTGGCATCTTCAGGCATTCGAGTGCACGAATGGACTTGAACTGGCTCGTGCGCTCGAATGCCTGAAGATGCCAAAAGGCGAAACCCAGGTCGTTAGTGACAAAATACATGGAAGTGTACAAAATCTCAATAATCCAAATTTGATATCTAAAATATACGAAAGATTCGTAGCTCATTTGCAAACGCATCTTAATTAATCCACCGAAGTAGGAATGAATGTTTTATCAAATAATTTAATTGATTGTGAAAATATTATATAAACTTTTCACTAGTATTTATTTACCTACCTACCCATAGTTTTATTTTAACACGCACGCCAAGAAAAATGTGCTAAGATAAAAAAATTTAACCCGCCGCTGGTTCGTATCCTGCGCCGTATTCGTTAATTTCGCAAATTATAAAATAATTCAATTTCCTGGTTATATCGTCCTACGAAACGAGAGATATTCATGAAGGATCCGTGTAAGGTAACGGCTTGCAGAATTCAGAAGTGTCTCAAAGGTGAGCTGACATTTTTAACTTATTTATTTTTCCTTCGGCGGCCCGATCACATAACATCTGACGTTTGATTAGTCGCCATCTTTGTGTTCTGTTGAATCATCTCTCGCCCGTCCGCGGGCGTTCTGATGCGAATATTAATGTTGAACTCGATTTAACCGACTTTAAGACGATCGTTAACGCGCGCACGACAGCCGGACAAGGCACCGGAGCGTCCTCGAGTCCGCCGCGATGAGTTTTTTTGGCTTCGGCCAGACGGCCGACATCGAGATCGTCTTCGACGACGCCGACAGACGAAAAGTAGTCGAACTGAAAAATTCTGACGACGGCAAGAAAGATAAGCATCTGCTCTACTATGACGGCGAGACCGTCTCGGGGAAGGTGAACGTGACCGTCAGGAAACCGGGCACCAAACTGGAGCACCAAGGGATAAAGGTCGAACTGATAGGTCAGATAGAGTTGTACTACGACCGAGGCAATCATCACGAGTTCATATCGCTGGTGAAAGAGCTCGCCCGCCCTGGGGACCTCCTGCAGCACACGTCCTACTCTTTCGAGTTCGCGAATGTCGAGAAGCCTTACGAAGTTTACTCCGGGTCTAATGTGAGGCTTCGCTACTTCGTGCGCGCGACCGTCGTGAGGCGGCTCTCCGACGTCACCAAGGAGATAGACGTCGCTGTGCACACGCTGTGCAGCTACCCGGACGTCCACAACTCGATCAAGATGGAGGTGGGCATAGAGGACTGCCTTCACATTGAATTCGAGTACAACAAGTCCAAGTATCACCTCAAAGACGTCATCGTCGGGAAGATTTATTTTCTCCTCGTGCGTATCAAGATAAAACATATGGAGATATCCATAATCAAACGAGAGACAACAGGGGTGAGCCCCAACATGTTCACGGAAAACGAGACGGTCGCCAAGTATGAGATCATGGACGGCGCCCCCGTCCGCGGAGAGTCGATACCCATAAGAGTGTTCCTGGCGGGCTACGAGCTCACTCCGACGATGCGTGACATAAATAATAAATTCTCCGTAAGATACTACCTAAATCTGGTCCTGATGGACACCGAAGACCGCCGCTATTTCAAGCAACAGGAGGTGACGCTCTGGCGCCGGAGCGACAGAGTGAACGCCGCCAACCGAACCGTCAACGCCGGCAACCCTTCCCATCTGGTTGGCGCCCGACAGCCGCGTCGGTCGCCCTCCGGTCCTCAAGGCTCCGACCCTCTGGTCGGCAGACGGAACTCACCGCAAGACGACGGTAGCCCTCCGGACCGCCGCGGTGCGACAGAAGACGAGCGGACGGCGAACGGAGCTCACGAAGGTCCGCCCTCCAAAGACAATATTAAGCAATTCATATCGGAAAGCGCTTCGACAAATCCACTCGATCCGGCCGTCAGAGCACCCGCAGACGCCCGAACGGTGCCGGTTGCGACGGAGAGCGATCCATTCGGAGCCAACGATAAGAAAATTGGCACCGCCAAAAGCAATACTGAAGACAGCGTCGAAACGCCTGCCGAATCCGATGCCCCCTCGAGAGTCGCGGGCGACCAATAGCCGCTGCGGTCCGATGGACGAGCCCTCTTTGATGAGAAAGTTTTGGTTTGAAGCGCCTGCTGCTCCGTATCAGAGACATGATCATTCAGAAACAGAACTTTCGCGTCATATATTTCATTCCACTGTAGTATGATTAACACGAGCTGTCACCTCATGTCACCTCATGTCATTATTGTTTGCATCTCTGCATTGCCTTTTTTGAGTCATTCTAAAATTGCCATTCTCTATTTTGATGGACTTGCGTTTACGTAATATTTCATCACTGCATATAGCTTTTAAATTGGGACAATACTGTATGACATATCAATTATTATCTATATAATATCGTATTTCAGTTGCCACGTTAACTGGGAGGGATTTCAAACAACAGATGTGGACAAATGCATTAATTAAAAAAGAAAGGGAGTGATGACTTGTCATTTTATGAAATTCGCCCGTAGGCTTGTGCCCATAGAAATTGGCCATTTTGCTTTCTTTTTGTTAAAAAACATATACGCATCACATTTGTATTGATATAGTTTTGTTATAAAACATGACATTTTGATCAAAAAGTTTACAAAAAAAACATTGTCCTTCATGAGAAATTAAGGTTCCTGCATCAATATTCTTTTGTTTCAGCACAGTCGAGTTATCTATTTCAGTTATGTTAATTATTTCTATATTTAAAAATCTCGAGTTCCTATTTTCACCTCGGCTCTATATCCTGATGTATTTGTTCCAATCAAGTGGAGGGCGTTGTGAAATACTTTATTTTTCGCTTCTTTCGCCAGTCTTAATCTTGTTACAAAATATTTCTTTGAAAGCAATAATAAATTTAGTTAGATTCTAAATGGAGAGCCCCGGATTTCTTTCACACGTACAGCCGTACACAGATTAATATTTGCGATGGTCCTGCGACCGACATAGTGTGAACAGTAGGATCTGTACGATGACTGCTACAGATAGTCGACGATTGATCATCAGGCCGGAGATCTCTGAGAGCGTCGCAGAAATAATGCATCTAGGCACTGTTGATCCCGCTCTCTGGGACATGATCGTCCATTTACAAACATTTTTGCTGAATTACGGATTGCAATCTTATATATTAAGTTTTAGAGAGACATCTCATTTCAATGTCTCCGCATTTGTACTCTATAACAAATTTTTGTTTTAGAGTATTAACGTGTGAACACGTGCGTGTATTGATTTTCAGTTTCTGTGACAATATCGAGTTACAGTGATGTAATAATATGAGCTGATTTGTTTTCCGCCGGTCCAATCCTCGTGACGGTTCACTTGTCAGATTGATTGGTAAAAGATGAAATACAATTATAGAAAAGCTACATGCTTGGTGTTGCCATTGACATTTTCATTTAAAAAGAATTAAATTTTTGTACAGTAGAAATTTGAATGATTCTATTTCAAACGCTTCCGCTCCCTATTATTGATGATATTAAACCGGTTGTCAGGTATTTATTTTTACTTCAATTCGAATTTGCGTATTTCTTATCTGTCAAGTTTTTCAATATGATTAAATAGTAGCCTTCAATTTTAATCAGTATTTTACGTGAACACACTAACACAGAAAGTAGAAACTGTAGTGTCGAAAGACACTACACACAGACTCGGTGTGATTTGTAATATTGTGGGAAACATTCTGTAGTACATTTATCACAATAACAGATATCGATTGAGGCAATCATCGCTGAGCATATTATCTGCGAACAATTAAAACGACTTGGGTTACGAGCTTTAATAATTAATTCTTAGAAATCTCACGGCAATCGCTTCGGAAAAATGAGACTATTATTTATAATCGCATGTTCATTTGAAGAAATCTTATTAATTATAAAGTGCAAATAATATAGATGTGCATTTTATATTTACATTTACTTCCAAAATGTGTTGTGGCAGAGCTTCTTATTAATTTTCCATTTCATGTTCGTCTCGAATACGATGCGTTGAATTTTCCCATTCGGCAAGGGCGCTTTCAATCTTAGAATGTAAAAGACTTATTATATTTTCTTTTTGTATAAAGTTTATTTTATAGAGATCATTTTATATTCACCATTATTATAGTGTATTGTGTACGTATTTGCGTATGAAATATCTTCTTCACCGTACAATTAGCAAGTATAAAGCCTGAAATGAGTTCATATTTTTTTTGTTGTACATAACTGTTTTTGAAATAGTAATATTATATCTAATA
Source organism: Himalopsyche phryganea (assembly GCA_022494535.1). Classification (NCBI taxonomy): domain Eukaryota; kingdom Metazoa; phylum Arthropoda; class Insecta; order Trichoptera; family Rhyacophilidae; genus Himalopsyche; species Himalopsyche phryganea. The sequence goes on along the minus strand of JAGVSL010000095.1, from coordinate 138,189 downwards.
CTGAATTTTTTTTTATGTTAAATTTCAGTAACAATATCTTTTAATAATGACATAAATGTATATTTTAGAATGCCTTAAAAAGTATCATATTTTTTTGTTTCCGCACTTAATCAATTGATAACTTTTAATGGACCGATCGATGAAATGTGATAAAATTGATCGAGTGAATGCTATAAATATTTTTCTGGGTTTTTTTATTACTATTTTAAGCTGACGCCCCAAAGATCTTTCGAAAGTAACTGCGGTTTCTGAAGATGGCTACATTTTTCTAGTCTGCCTCGGCAACGTATTTGAAAATGCCATCTCGGTCACCGTGGATTGAAATTATTTTCAAATTACACCTGAAACAGATTAAAAATGGTATGCAGCATTTTATCAAAATTGTAGAAAAGTCGGTACAACTTATAATAGTAGTCAGACATAACTTGTCGAATTGCAGTGAATTGAAAGTCGAAATATAACTGTTAGCGTTTGAAAAAATTTCACTGTCCGAGTTGAGTTATTCTTTTGGCCGAGCTGCAGACTGGACGTAGGCGGCATAATAATATTATAGAGAGATATGTATACATAAATTTATTACATAATGTTATAGGATAAAATGTTATTAAATTAAGTAAAGAACATTGTAACAATTATGAAATTTGTAAATGGTTATAATATAAGGATATGCATATTTTTCTTCGAAAAATAAATTAATGCGATAATGATTGGCTTATTATTGCTCGTGCGAGTGTACCTGATAAACTTGCAGCCGCAGGTCACAATGAAAAGTCCCCACGCGGTGCAGTGTTCGATTATCTCACTGACCGACGTTCGGGTCTCTGTTGATGACAATTAAGGATGACAGATTCAACTGTTTGTCTGTTCAAGCTCTTCAAGCCCGGATGACGTGCACACCGCGCAGATCATAAACCACTCCAAGGGACGGATGTGAAAACAATGCTCTGTTTTATCATCCATTTATAATAATTTGAAATCAATAAAAATGGGATTGTATAGCGTGCGATAATTTCATGTCGATGTCGCTAGCTAATTTTAATAATATTTCATTTACCACCCTTTCGCTGAAAATAATAGATGGCGCCTTTGTCGTATATTGAAAGGCACATGTGCTGCGTTCTTGAAATTATATATATACCCTATCTCTCCAAACAAATGTCACTCTGCTTGGAAGCTACTGACTACTAGAATTCCTCTGGTGTCTAAGCTTCTTAGCCATTCTGGTAATCCCCCGAATTCATTCTTATCAAAACTATCTCTGCTGGACACTGCATCCTCAGTTAGATTGGTTCCCGTTTAGGAAAATCCTATGGATACCAATCAATCGAAACCGCCTCTGCTGGACACCGCATCCTCAGTTAGATCGGTTCCTGATTAATGTTGTCAGGATACCAGTCTAGTGAAACTATCTTCTGACGGAGCACTGCCTCCGCCGTTTGATCAGTTCTCACTTGACACGGCTCACCGGTTCAAGCCTTCGAACATCTGATACGTTGTCAGATACGAGGGTAAAAATATTTTTATTTCTCTCTATAGTCTCCTTTTAGTTTGATACACTTTTCCTGGCGATACTCAATAGCTTCGATACCCTGTTTATAGTGAGAATCGTCGAGCTACTCAAAACAGCTGTCAGCCGCAGACTCAACCACGTTATTGTTGGCAAATCTTCTACCAGTGAGTCATTTTTTCAAGTTTGGGAACAGAAAATAATCCGAGAGGGCTAAATCTGCCGAATAGGGTGCGTGAAGAAGCAATTCGAATTTTAACTCATTGATTTTGGTCATCGCTATAACGCATGTGTGAACTGGTGCATCATCTTGATGAAACAAAACTTTCTTTTTTGCCAAATGCGACCATTTTTTAGTGATTTTATCACTCAAATGCTGCAATAGGTTTGTAGCGCCGTTGATTGTTTTCCTTTCTGAAGATAAACAATGAAAATTACCCCACGCGCATCCCAAAAAACTGACGTCATGACCTTGCCTGCAGATGGAACTCTCTTTGCCTTCGGAGCCAATTCGCCCCTTTCAGTCCATTGTTTTGACTGTTCCTTCATCTCAGGTGTGAAGTGATGGACCCATGTTTCATCCATGGTTGTGAATCGACCCAAAAACTCTGCTTTATTGCTGTGGAACTTCGCCAAACACTCGCAACATATCCTCACAACGCTGTTTTTGTTCCATTGTGAGTAATCGCGCACAGCTTTCTCATGTCCAAATTTTCAGTCAATATGCGATGTGCAGCACTTTTTGAAATGCCTACCATGTCTGCTAGCCCGCGCAATTTCAGTCGACCGTCATCCAATACCATTTCTGGTGTGGTCACCTCATTTGGTCGACTACTGCGATGTTCGTCTTGGCAGCTTGTACGGCCTTGCTTCAACCCTGCTACCCAATATTTTACTGTTGTAAACGATGGAGCAGATACCCCTAGAGTAGAATCTAGCTCCGCTTTGATATTGGTTGGGCTGAAGCCTTTGAAATGAAAGTATTGTATCACATAACGATGACCAATTTTTTCCATGTTTACATGTACTTCATCAGATCACGTCATATGTTCTAATTTCCTGCTTACATTTTATGAGCATGGAGTATTTTAAGTCAGTATATTTGTATAAATTTTGGATATTTCACCATCGAACGGGGTATGTTCGTATAATTTCAAGATTGGGTTATTTATGGTTATCATTTTGGGGTGGGGAATGTCGGTATATTATTGCTTTTTGAATGGATATTACGATATTTGGAATATATTTTGTCAATTTAGGGTGAGGAATGCTCGCGTATTTATAACATTGGGATTAATGCTGCACATATAGATAATTGAATATTTGGGTTATATTTTCTCATTTCAGGGTGGGGAATGTTCATATATTATGCATTATTATTGCATATTCACGCTGCTTAGAGCAAGGTTCATTGTTCTATTTCTATGCGATATTTGGCTGCTGGACGACATCGATGGCTTACAGCCTAAACATCTTAACCAACATTTTGTGAATTTTACAGAAGAATAAAGCGCCCTGTATTCTAAAAAATCAACATTTTATTTCTATTTTTTCATGCAACAAAAGGTAATCAAAATGTCTATCGTATGACATATTTGCTTTTTCTGAATTAGCAGTGAATAAAATAAAAACGTACTTAAGATATTTTGGCGGTCATAAAACTGTGATGTTATGTTATCTACTATGTTACTTAACAGCTCAATGGCCGCATGTTTTGTTTTTTTTTTGAATTTTACCCGGTGGCCCGGCGATTTTGCAATAAAAATTCGAAAAAAACTCTCATTTCACTAAATTCACTATAATTTGTAAACCAATTGAGATATCTTAACCAAATTTGATTTCATGGCTTCCAGATACTTCGCCGCATAAATCAATGCTGTTTGAGCAGTGGTTCTATATTTGTGGGTTGCACACTTAGGTGGTGTAGTGAAAAATGCCACATGATCCATTCTATAAATCACTACGCAATGTACAAATAATAATAACCAATACTACGAGAGAGAAAAAAGTAAACGTGTACCATCTAGGGGTAGTTTTACAAAACTGTGGGGTAAAAATATTGTTTATGTTTTGTTAAATAATGCGTTGATGTGTATACCACCATCTCTCATTGACATTTGTAATCACACTCGATTATAACCCAGTACTTTTTCAATAGAATGGAATGTATGACGTAGGACTCATATATGAGTCCACGGACAGCAACCAAAATTCTTCAAGGACTCAAATACGAGTCTGCTGCCATTAAGCTGTTAAAATAAAACCTACATTAAATGTAACATAGATAAATCTGATGGAAAAAAAGTTTTATTAATGGAAATAAAGGTAAAAAATATTCTCTAATTATTTCAAATTATTATAAATTAAGTTTAAGTATTGTAGGAAAAAACTAGATGTTTAATATCTAGAAGATTATGTATTTAATTGCCATTATCTTCATCCTTAGCATCCCTTTCAAGTAATGTTTCAAGTGGTCCCGGTTCAAGTCCCAAGGTCAATATCAAATTTAGATTTTTTCAATTTAAATTAGTGATCTTGGACATGAGTGACTTATAAAAATTCTAATTGAGTTTATCTCGTACGATTTTCCAATATTTCAAAATACTTACCGCATTGGCTGTCAGCGGTAATGCCAGTATTTTTTTTTAAATTTTAATTATTAGAAAATAAAAAATTTCATTGTATCATCTCTTTCCATCAATTTCACCCCAAAGAAAGTTAAAAGCATTCTTGGTTCCACTCTCTTTAAATTATTCATCATAAAATGTATATTAACCACTTCTAAGGTGTTAACTGTCAATTCTTGGTGGAAAGACATTATATTTTAAAAAATCCACATATTTTTTTAAATGAAACTACTATCTATAAAATCTAAAATTGCTATTTTTAGATCAGGTATTGGAACACTAGTAAATAAACTCACCACATCGAAAGAAACAAGTTTACAATTTAAAGGAACTACTATATCTTTGATTTTATTAACTAACTCGATAGAGTTTTTTATACTGAATTTAGGGTTAAAATCTAATCTATGTTTAAAAAGTTTGTTAGCGGTTTTTGCTAATTTGTAAGACGGCGCTGAGTTAAAAGACGCTACAGGCCTTAAAGGCATATTAAGTTTATGGATTTTAGGCAACCCATAGAGCCTAGGGCACTGTGGGTTCATCTGTTTATATGGTTTTTTAAAGGGATTCTGTCTTTAATATGTGGAAGTAGTACAAATGAATTGTATTTTATTTTTTAAAATATGTATATTAACGTCAGAGCTACACATGATGTTTGACATGCGTCGTCTCGTGTTCTCAAATCAGTAGGTTAAGATAAATTGGCTGTTATAGTTTTAATCTTTTTTTTTGAGATAAAATGTATTCGTTGATTTATTATTTTACCTCAAATAAATCACAGTCACCGGTTTACGGAGTCAAAGTTTTGATAATCCTGTTTATGCTATCTTTTATCCCTTTCCAGAAAACAACTTCCAGGAGTCGAGGTGCGCTGACGTCCTTGAGGACATGCGACAGTGCTGCCTCAAGTGGCATAAAGAATCCCTTTGCTGCTCGGGTATCAAGCTGGACCCCCCAACGCGTCTTACGAAAGATAAGATTCCGCAGTCGGCGCCCCGCTGAGTGTTGAATGTGAATATTTAGAGTCGGTGCAAAATTGTCACCTGATATGACAAAATATGAGAGTGAATACAGACAGTGATCTTTGAGACAGAAAGTTTTCCGTTTACAATATTCTAGTCGTCATGGATAGGATCGATATGAACAATCCGCTGAGGAAGAGACAGAAAGTTTTGAAGGACCGCAACGTTTTCTACAGATATCCTAGGACCAGTCAAAGCATCGCCATAGTGACACTCCTCGGTATTTTCTTTTCTAAACCGCTGTACGACGCTTTCATCGCTGAACGAGAGGTTATCGATTTTTCTGAAATCGTATCGAGACACAGGTCCGCTTAGAGCTTTAGCGATATTTATTATTGAAAATCGCGATCGAGAAAGAGAGAAGCTTTGAGTTAGTGTCATAATATAAGATATCCTTCATCGGTTAGTTGCGTACTCCTAGGATGGAATCAGTCAAAAAAGCGAATGCTCGGTTTCGCATGTACCCGCAGATCTTGGCAAAGTGTGCAGAGAGTGCGGGGTTGTATGCAAAATGTGTCGCGCAGAAAGAATCCGTGCAGCTAAACGAATGTTTGAAGGAGTTCCGAGAGTTTAGAGGATGCTTGATGAACGCCGCCAAAGGAATGAAAACTCGACTCTAGAAAGAGATGGAAGAGACAGTATTCTTACTTGCAATGTTTTAGACAGCGTCGGATGTATAAAAATGTTATAGATTCGTATATGAGAATGTTGTGCATGAAAATTATAAATAAATAATGAACTTTAGCTGAAACGTAGTGTTTATTTTAACAGTTGAAGTATATTAATTCACCTGCAGTGAGAAACACTCGAGTGACAGTGTCGAAAGCATCATGGGGATGCTACAAAAATTCTTTAATCTGCCATTCGGCACTCATCTGGTGATCGCCACGATAATCAGGTTGTTCTTGATCCTGTACGGCCAGTATCAGGATCAGGTGTCGCTGATACCGTACACTGACACCGACTACAAAGTCTTCACGGATGCGGCGCGTCACGTGTTAAACGATGAATCCCCATACAGGCGACACACTTACAGATACTCGCCGATACTGGCCATCCTGCTGACCCCGAACGTGCTTCTGAATCGACACTTCGGCAAATTTCTCTTCTCGCTGGTCGACATTCTGGTCGGCGTGGCTATCAAGAAGCTCGTTGTGGAAAACAAGACGCTGGCCGTGGGCTCCCGTCCGGCTGATCCGAGGACCGTGAACCGGATGGGATCTCACAGTGCCCTGTTCTGGCTGTACAACCCGTTCGCAGTCGTGATCGCGACGCGCGGGAACGCTGACTCTCTCTCGTCGTTCTTCGTGATCGGGTCTCTTCTGTTCCACCAGACGGACATCGTCGGAGGGATCAAGAGGTACGCCCTGTCCGGAGCGATCCTGGGCCTCGCGATACATTTCAGAATATATCCTCTCGTGTACAGTCTGCCGATGTTCCTCGTCCTGGGCGACTACAAGATAACGCAGAACTCCGAAATCCTCTCAGATCTGTATGAGCTGATTCCTAACCGGAAGCAAACGATTTTCGCGCTCAGCTGCACGGTGACGCTCGCATCTTTGACTGCGTTATTTTACGCTGCCTACGGATATGAATTCCTGTTCGAGACGTACATATACCATCTGATGAGAAAAGACACGAGGCACAACTTCTCCCTGTTCTTTTACGTGCAGTATCTGACTGCCGATGACGACGGCATCTATCTCCATAAGAGTATTCCTATGGTGCTGCTGCTGACCTACGTGGGCATGCGCTACGGCAGAATGAAAACGCTCAACTTCGCCGTCCTGTGTCAGACGATCATCTTCGTCGTTTACAATTCTGTGATAACTTCTCAGTATTTCATTTGGTTTCTCTCACTTGTACCGCTGTGCGTGTCGGATTTGGACGTGACCAAAGCCAAAGCTTTCTTTATGTGCACCCTGTGGGCCGCGACTCAATCCTCGTGGCTCTTCTACGGGTACACCTTGGAATTCGAAGGCAAAAACGTGTTCAAGATGATATGGCTCCAAAGCGTCTGCTTCTTCTTTGCGAACCTTTACATATTGGCTAACATCGTGCGAACGTACACGCCGGGGTATATGAGCGAAGAAGATGACGACTACGACGAACAGTGGAATTGAACGGTTCTATATTTTGCTTCCTAGCTTATCAAACTTGTTATATGAATATATTTAGAAAAATGTGATAGTTTTATCACTTGATAATGGAGCTTGGAAATTGACTGAATAAAAATGTAACTTAACGTAAGAAGATTGTCATCGATTTCATTGTTGACAATGGAAACGGATCATGTAAATAATTTTAAAGCTGTCAATAGGTTAAATAACAATATAAAAATAAAAAATGTGACATGAATGCCATCGAAAGAAGCGGTGTGCTGCAACCACAGTCGGAAACATTCGAAATGCGAAGCAAGTATTCTTATCTTTCTGCCTGAATAGGCCTGTGTTTATACTGTGTAAACTTATTGAAAATGGATTTACTTCCAGCTATCAACATTTCTTATAGTACAGTGCTTCGCAACCGGTGTACTAAATTTAAATTCACCAACATTTCATTGGATGTTTTCTGGATTTCGGTTATGGAAAAATATCTTCGGATTCACGATAAGGCTAAAGCAGTTCCGCTCCCCGTAGCAGATTAATTTGTGTGAAAGAATTTTTAAGACCAGTTTTAATGAAACGTACAAGCGGCCGTACTTGTAGTCCCTCGCTCAATAACTGAGACTCCGTCTGTCAAATTCTGAATCTAATGAAAAACTGTGCTGTGAATTTTTGTTACGAACAGAAGAACAATTGATTATTTTTTCAACGGATGTTACTCTAAAAACGAAGTAGCAAGCAAGGTGGACTAGCGAATCCAAAAACACATCTATATTATCAAAATAACTTGTCCAATATCGGTATCTCAACATTAACCTACGTACAATATTGATGAACTGAGAAAAAATAAGCTATGTTACCCAATTAGACCTGAGATAACTGAAATCGGCAAAAGCTCAGGTTATAAATGGAAATTGTTTCTTCATATATTTTAACCTAGCTCGATTAAAATTTTTACAAATGTATTTTTTTATATTCCGTAATTTTCAAAAATCTGTATTTTGTTAATCGGTTTTTTCATAGCTCTTTTGAAAATCAAATCAAAAGTATTCATCATTTCGAAATCAATGGCTAAGGAACTATGATTTAATTGCTTCATATCAAAAATAAGTTAGCTGCTATCAAACAAATTTAATTTAAGCCGCAAAATGTCTGCCTAGGTGTGCTGTGGATGAGAAAAGGTTGCGAAGCACCGATATAGAAGGTTAATAGACACGGAATGGGATCCTTCTATTTTTTATATCTTTGAATTAGTTCATAAGCAGTATTTCATAAACTTAAGTGAAGTTCGTTGTGATATTTGCATTTTGCAATATTCGAAATGCAAAACCTGTGAAACAAAATTTTACCTAATACTGCGATAAAGATAATAACGATATGTGTGCAGTGTTTTTTTTACTCACTTACTTTTCCGCAGTAAAATTTATACATAAATGAAATACTGCATAAAATATTTATATAAATGAGCGATTCCAGCGAAGCTGGTTATTACGCTTTGAACTTTTTTAAATATCAAGCAATGGGTGCGCTTTGTGATGTATTTCTATTTTTATCAGTCAACAATATGTGCACTAGACTCCTGCTTAACCTTTTTTTAAACCTCTTGTATATCAAGTATACGAAAGAAATTATACAGTCCTTTTTTTAAGGGATTTTTCTTGACAATGATTAGGTTTTTGATCATTCCTGTCAAACGGGTGATCTTTTACCGCCCCACCTAAGATTGTATTTTTCTGCTCTCGTTATGAAAGTTAAATTATTGGTAAAATAATAATTTTACACAATGTGTAAAAAAGAATTTGGCATCAAACGTGTACTGATATCCATCATAACCTTGATATACTATAAACTTTGAAGAGCGAGTTGAAACTGAAACTTTAAACGCCATTCGGTAGATCTGTAATGCTGATCATCAATGCGAAGAGATGAGGATATAATGAGAATGTACAATGTTTGAGCGTAAACAGGTTACTATCATTACTGGATTTGCGATTTTATTTGAAGTGGAATATTAGATTTTATATAATTTTCCTTTAGTTTGCCATTGTATATAAAAATGGAAATTATTTAAAATGAAACTATGAGGATAGAAGTAAGTTTTTCATGTTAAAAGTATTCTGTATAAATAAAAAAATCAATGTTTTTGATGTATATAAAATAATAAGAGTAATCAAAAATTTCAGGTATTTGAACAAGTCTTCATTTTGTGCACTATATTATAAACATATATAACACTTCACAAGTAACATTCTATGAACACAACTTGCTCCACTCTTCAGATAAGAATCACGAATTTGCTCTGACTGAGTATAACTGTGAGCTCCAGACCCCTGTCTTGCGTAGCTACTCTTTAAGCGAATGATCATGCACTTGGATATGAACTCCCAGGTATCTCACTGTTATTTTTTGCCTCACATTAATTTTCAATACCCAGATAAGCATATTTTAAATATGTACTGACTTTCGCCAGCTTTAACTAATCTAAATAAGAACTAATATTTAAAACATTTTGTTTCAGTGTTCATAAAATGTTAATTCATGAAGATAAATGCGATTAAGGGAGAAGGTTGTGAATCCTACGGTATTCTCGTAGTTAACGAGGGAGATTTTTTTACCAATGGCAGCAGGATAAAAACATTTAAACTCGGTGTGATTCAATATTGATGTTATTTGATGTAGAACTAACTGCGAACGCAATAAACATTTAATAAAACCAATATCTCTTTTACTGATTAAGTTTTAATTAAGGGTAACAATTATAACAGAAAAAAATATTATATTAACACTTTAACAACCATTCCCGCACTTCTGCGTGTTTCATTACAAGTCAATATTATGCCATCCATTGAGATGCCATGGTACATTTTCGAGCGAAACTTCTTTCCTTTGTTTAAAAAAATGATATAATGCCACTCAATTTCTCAGAGATTGTTGTCAGACTAGTTATCTCTTGAGAGCTCGTAAATATGTCAAGTGCGCTAAATTTATATACCCATATACAGTAAAATAAATTAATTTTCATATGTACCCAACAGTGGCGTGCTGTCCATACATGCGGTAGATGCTCCGCATGCCTTACAATTCGGAAAAGGCTTTTTTTGCTCATCAAAACTGTTTCAAAGTTCCATGTTTATACACTAAATTCAGAAAGTGTGCGCGTCCTGATTGGCATTTATCTGCGTTCTACTCAGCCGCTTGATAAACGTACGAAATTTGTTCAAAATTTCGCATGCATGCGCTAAGACGTTAGTTTTACACGCGCATGCGCAGTGATGAAAAATCCGATTTGTGCTATGGATCACGCATGACAGTTAGTATGCGGCAGCATGCGCTTGGATTTTAGCATTGCACTGTTTGTATTGTGATTCAGATTGTCGGATAAATGGTGTTTAATTTGTTGCTACCCTCAACATGGATTAACAGCAGAATGGATTAAGAAAAGAAAGGAGATTTAATAATACATCAGCGGAATATTATATATGGAATATTAGAGACTGTAGAGGATTTGAAATTGAGGTATAAAACTCATGAGAAGAATAAAATTGAATTTCAAAAACAAAATAAATTTTGCATATTTTCCTGCCTCAAAGCGTGCCTTGCATCATAAGTCACCGCACAACACTGGTACCCGATTTTTAAATTTTTAACAATAAATCATACGCTTATAATCGTAAAACCTTGGAGATGACTGTAATGGGTTAATAAATTTCAAGATTTGTTGAGAAAAAACACCTGAAACAAACTCTGTATAGGTCACTATAAATACAACATTAAATGATTTTACTCGTTAGAGCAGTGGTTTTCAACTGGGGAGGCGCCAAAATTTTGTAATTAAAGAATAATTTTCATACGATATCTTTTTTTTTTTTTTTTTTTTTTTAATGCGATGAACTGTTTGTATCATACCGGAGATCATGTCTCCTCAATGATGAGTCCACAATAAATATTTATAATATAAGTAACAATAAGAAATAATAATAATGTAACATTTGAAGGAATATGATGAGTACACAATAATTATATTAAAGTCGTCAACTAACAATTAATTTAAATACACAGGGAAGGTAAACTTTTTCTCCAAAGGAGGCCGCAAATTTTTTGAACTGATAAAAGTTCTAAAAGGGAAGAAACCAGATCCGGATATCCTATAGGACCATCGCAACCATTTCTGCAGGACAAATACAGAATATCTCTTTCAATGGACATAATTGGGCAATCCCAAAGAATATGTTCAGAATCTTGATTTTTATCACCACAAGGACAATATGGGTTTGGTTTAATTTTAAACTTATATAATTTGGCATTAAACGCACTATGACCAGTGATAAATTGGGAAGTCCAGTGATCTGGAGAAAACCATGTTGCATTCTGATGAAAGAGAATATCTGAGAAGAATAGATGGGTAGTTCTACCCCGAGGAGATATTAACCACCGTTTTTGCCAAGTTATTAGAACAGTTAGTGAGCAGAGTTTTTTCACTTTAGCTTTGAGAAACTGTTGAGAATCCAATGGCTGAAGAATTGTGCTGCCAATTTGAGCTGGTTTCCCGAGCAATAAAAGATGAATTGCAGCTCTTCTTTGGACTTCTAATCTAGAGGAATAAGTCCTAACATAACAGGAAGGCATTCAGTTGAGCAGGTTCGATAGGCTTTGGACATGGCAAGGAGTGGAAACCTTTGCCCCCGAAGAAGTATTTGGCATATTTCCTGTCGTTGGGAACATCTATATGCCCAGCAGCTTGCAGCATGACACGCAATACCAAGGAATATTGATTTGTAGTAGAGTCGCGCCGTAGGAAATGTTAAGCCCCAACTTAATACGATAATATCTACAAATAAATAAAACTTCATATCGTAACATAAGAGTAAAAATTCAGTGAATAAATGTTTCTCATTAACTAAGTATAATCTTGGAGGCAGCATTTTTGAACAGAAAATTTCGTAGGTTATAAACAAATAAAAATAATCTCAGGATAATCATGAAAAGTCTCAATGTCGAGGCAAAAAGAAAAAATTGTTGTGAACAGTCACAAGATATTGAATTATCATTTTGCGGTTGAAATTAATAAAAAAACTATTTAAAATCGACAGTGAGCAATTTGCGATTAAAAATGTTTTTCAATAGAACACCACCTGGCAGGTAAAATAGATTTTGATTTTGCTACAATTTTTTTTGCGAATAGTTAATGTTGTGTTTCTTGTCTTGTGTTTCAATATCTTGTCGCTTATTAATGTACAATATATTAATGGATTGCACATCAATAATTTTGTATTTTTTATATAAATAACAAATATAAAAATTATTTCAAAGACTAGATTTTTCGACATATTTCAAGAATAAACCTGCGGGACTCTACAATATTAAATTTGACATTTGTATATGACAAATTGTAAAAATACAGTACAAATTTTCCAAGAAATTATATTTACACATACAAATTTTGCGCAACAATATTCTGTGTCGTAATGGTTTAGGATTTAAAATAAATAGTAAGTCATTTTAAAAATACCCTTAATCCAACACAATTGTAATTATTAAATCATTTTGGGAGGAAAAATAGTGGAGGCACAGCAAAACTCCTAGCTACACCACAAAATCTTGTTATTATTCTGTTAATTGTATTTATCAGTTTTTGTTTTAATGCAGTTTTTATTATTTAAAATGTGTCTTTATTATAATATCAATTTAAAAAATTAAAGATAGGGAGGCGTTGTAGCATAAACGTTGGAAACCGCTGCGTTAGAATGTTGACTTCATATTAGCATTTATTTGAACGAAATCTGACATGGGGTTCCGAAATTGCTTCAAGTTTTGCGAACAGCAGATATATTTTAAATTTGCCCTGATATGCGCGGTATCAGGTGTAACGGATCGATGTACCTAGCGTGGTCGTTGAGCTGTTAATATAAGATAAAGAGCGAGACTCGGATTGGCGTTGGAAGGCAGAGAGATTGATCGAGGCAGCCAATCTTCACCCCGGACTGTAGCACAGTGGCCTAAAGGTTTTGCCGTCCCTCAATTTTCCATGAAACATGATAGTGGTGGATTAAAGGATTTTTTTTAAATTGACCTATTTTAATAACATTGTGATTTAGATTTTTTACCTCTACATATAAATACCATTTTTTTGAAAAATTCAGTATTTTTACAAAGATATTCAGCAGATTACCAGAACATACCAGTTTGCAAATAACATTTTACAAATTTATTTTCTTTTTTCTTAGCAAAATCATCAGTAACATTAAAATCTTTTTCAACTGCCAGTTGGTGTTCTAATAAAAGTATTGTAAGATAGATCAAATAGTTTATAATTACAATAGGGAAATTTGACAAGCCTCAGATCTTGCAGAAGCAAAAAAAAATATTTTTTCAGCGAGTCACGAATGAGACAGAGGAAAACATGGTGAGTGGAATGTAGGTTACTTTAGCTTAAAATGCCATCCTCAAAAAAGTGCCCCCCCGGGCAGCCCCTCTGCCATTGCTACACTAACGATGTAGTGCCAGAGATGCCCACTGCGAAAATTGATTTACAGAATTTAAAAAATCTTCCTTTTCTGTGATATTTAACTTAATTAAATTTTTTCGCTATAACGCGAGTGGTAATGCTAGAATGGGTATCAATAAAACAAATTCTTCTGACGGGAAAAAATATTATATATTTGTGGGCATATCAGATGAAAAAGAAATAGTCAAATACTGCTTGGTATTAAATATTTTTGTGACGATTCAATGAATTTGCCGATTAAATTCGTATAATATGGCACATGGCTATTACTTAATGAATGTCTAGAATTGATTTATGGTGTGGGGAACCGTTTCCTGTTTGAAAACCGCATTCATTTGTCTGTAACTAAATAAAAGTGTATTCGAGAAACTTCAAATAGATATTTTCAAAAATATAATACATTATTTTGTAAATGAATGAAAAGACTGGAATGCAAATTTTCCAGCAGCAGGTTCCCCACCTCTGGTCTAGATTCGATGTTCGTAAAATATGATAAGATCGGTTACTTCAGAGATGTTTATGTTTCGCATTTATTTACTTTCTAGTATTCAAAATATCGCCCTCTTATTTATTGGTTCATTTAACACTTTTCTTTGCCTTTTGGGTAGTCTTCTTGTAAAACCTACAAATTGAGAATTTCATTGTTGTAAATTTTATAATTTTCCGCTCAATCTTTTGATTTTTTACAAATTTTACGATTCGCATGAAAAGTTATCATTTGTGATATTTATTTATTCAGCACAGGTTGAGTTGTTATGACGGATTATTTTAGTATGGAGCGGTTGCCAAGCAACTATTTGCTATTATTTTTTCTGTTGCTTTCCGTTGAGACGTCAAAAATATAGCGTTTTCAGTTTAAGGTTAAAAGTTGAAAATAGCACAGTTGACCTAGAAATGGCAGCCAGAATGACATGTGAAAATTTCACTTCGTTACTGTACACAGTTTGGGAGTAGTTCTTGTGACTGACAGACATACAAACATACAGATTTCTACATGTATTTTGTGCTATATAGGTAATAGAGATAAATAAAAATGATAATCACAATACATGGCATTACAGCTGACGCCAATGCGCCGTGCATTTAGACAGTACATTTAACAAAAAATAATAATAATAAAAACATTTTTAAGAAATGAGAAAATAGAATAGAGGAAAATAAATACTTACACACATTTTCATATAAGAAAAAAAAATCTAAAAAACAATACACTGAGTACTTTGCTGAAAATGTCCACCACTCTGGGCAATAATTGATCAGCTGAACGACCCTTGCAACTGGCGACTCATATGATTGAAGAAGAAATTGTTTGTTTACGGTTTCAGCGACGTAGGCATTCATGGAGACAATTAAAAAAATCAATCGGTAACAGAAAATTATTTATTTTCAGTATAAACTGACAAAACGCTAAAACTAAATAGTAAATGCACATATATTAGCAAAATCTTTCCTGACACATTAATGGCCAAATCCTGTCATTTATAATAATTAAGAGAGAGATATTTCTATTGATATCAAAAAATTGTTACTCTTCCCCAAGTATTATCTCGAGACAACGATGAGTTTTGAGCCTGATTTTTATCCAGGTGGGCATTTTGGTTTCTATGAAATTTACTTTGCTGTGCAAACAAGAGAATACCAGGAAATTGCACATTCCTTGATAAACGTTTATTTTCACTTATAAATCACAATAAATAAATGCAGCAATCAGATTTATGAAGCACGACTGATGTAGGTGTGACGCCCCTTGATTTTATTTTTTAACAGATGCAATTTCTATTTATCAAAACAATACTACTATTGTAAATTCAATTTCAATAATAAACATAGATTCGGCTTTGTCTTGATGATGAATTGAGAATGTAATGGTTTATGCTGGCTTTATTGCATTGTCTGCAGCCATTTTCTTCGATGCCTCTTCATCCTGCATGGACATGGATGAGAGTTTTTTCCCGATTCTCTCGTGGATGTCCAAATATTTTGCCACGCATCTGTCTAAGCATACCGCTTCTCCTTTCCCTGCCAAGCATGACAAAATATGGAGTGAGTATCGTAATTATTATTCATGTAGTATAATAGTTTTATATATTTCTTGAAGGAGCCACTGTTTTCAACCCTTTTAATTTTTATGAAAAAGCTACTTTATGGACCCAGGAAATCATTTTATACATTACTTTTTGTTTGTATTAATAGTTAATAAAAAAAAGAGACATAACAAACGTCTCTAGGACTGAAACAAAAATAAAAGACAACCCTAGTACAAAAAAAAAAAACCATCAAGTATATTTTTGTGATCAAATTTCTATTATAAATTAGAATAGCTCCTCTCCAAAGCGGTTGTCAATCTATTCTCTTTCCACTGTCTCGTTATGCAAGTCGAGTAATATTTGCGATTATGTTGTTGCGGCCTTAGTGATAATAACATGAGAATGGTTAAAAATTTTAAAATTATAGAAAAGACTAATAATATATCTTCATAATCTATATAGCATACCTTTAATATTAATAATATATCCTTTCAAATTTGGATTATTGAGATTTTGTACACTTCCATGTATTTTGTCACTAACGACCCGGGTTTCGCCTTTCGGCATCTTCAGGCATTCGAGCACACGGATGAACTCGAACTGAGAGACAGTAAACAGTGTCTAACGTTTATATAGAAGATACAAATGCGACAAATATTATTTACGAGGTAAGATATTATACGTCTGAGAGCCACACTGATACCTGAGTTAAAATTTCGGGAATTTCCCTAATCCTTATTTTGTAAACACCATATTAACAGAGTGGCGAATTGCCGCTTTTCAACTTCTTTTAGAAATACCAGTGATTTTACAATTATAATAGTATTGTGGGTTTTGACGGGATGTAATTCGACGAATGGGTAAATATATAAAATCATTCCACATTTAGTGACATCTGTTAGGTGTTCAACGTATCGGATATAATAGCGGAGAATTAGGAAGGTTCAGCTGCTCATTCAAGATTGGCAAGGAATTTAACTGGGCTCTATTAATTTCCAAAATTTCTTGATAAAATAATTTATGATCCCCCATGTTTTTATGCAACAGTTTAACCCCATCATCCGCATTAAACGTATGGTTCTCCATTAGCAAGTGATTTGCGAATGTCGAAGTTTCTTTTTTTAATCTAAAGGCAGCTAAATGTTCTGATACCCTTATATCTAATGTACGTGTGGTTTTACCCACATAGAAATGTTGGCAATCATTGCATTGTAATTTATAAATACCAGATTTGTTCTTAAAGTTTACTCTATCTTTATTGTTAATAAGTAATTTGCCTAGAGAGTTTTTGCAATAGAACGCCGGTCTAACACTATCTAATATTGCAAAAACTCTCTAGGCAAATTACTTATTAACAACAAAGATAGAGTAAACTTTAAGAACAAATCTGGTATTTATAAATTACAATGCAATGATTGCCAACATTTCTATGTGGGTAAAACCACACCTACATTATAAGGGTATCAGAACATTTAGCTGCCTTTAGATTAAAAAAAAGAAACTTCGACATTCGCAAATCACTTGCTAATGGAGAACCATACGCTAATGCGGATGATGGGGTTAAACTGTTGCATAAAAACATGGGGGATCATAAATTATTTTATCAAGAAATTTTGGAAATTAATAGAGCCCAGTTAAATTCCTTACCAATCTTGAATGAGCAGCTGAACCTTCCTAATTCTCCGCTATTATATCCGATACGTTGAAACACCTAACAGATGTCACTGAATGTGGAATGATTGTGTATATTTACCCATTCGTCGAATTACATCCCGTCAAAACCCACAATACTATTATAATTGTAAAATCACTGGTATTTCTAAAAGAAGTTGAAAAGCGGCAATTCGCCACTCTGTTAATATGGTGTTTACAAAATAAGGATTAGGGAGATTCCCGAAATTTTAACTCAGGTATCAGTGTGGCTCTCAGACGTATAATATCTTACCTCGTAAATAATATTTGTCGCATTTGTATCTTCTATATAAACGTTAGACACTGTTTACTGTCTCTCAGTTCGAGTCCATTCGTGTGTTCGAATGCCTGAAGATGCCGAAAGGTGAAACCCGGGTCGTTAGTGACAAAATACATGGAAGTGTACAAAATCTCAATAATCCAAATTTGATATTGAAATTCCATCAAGCACCCTCAGTCGATGTCTTAAATTACTTAAATTATATATCCTTTCTATAGCATTTTGTAAAAAAATACCAAATATGTTCATAAATTAATATCACTTCAGTACAAAATAAGTGCCTGCACGCTTGTGACTACCCGCAGCTTAAAAATGTAATAATCGAATACAGATACGAAGAGCAAAAATTCAATTCGATTCTTCTATGACTAGAAAACGAAAAATATAATTACCTAATTCGACTTCGGCATATTTTGGTGGAATACATTTTTTATGACACGCCACCGTAAGTCTGTTGTACATGTCCGACATCATCTCGATCTCCAACTCCTGCACCAGCTGCATCTTGGACGGGTCCAACTGAGCTGACATTGCCATTTTCAGATGTATTGTTTCGATTCAAGGTGGAATTAGTATCTTTACTTGTTTAATGACTATTTTACTGCGTCACTCTCAAACTCTCACAAGTTATTAGGTTCTTTATACTACAAATTGTTACATAATATTTAGGCCAATTTTCTATTGAAATAACAATCACGTCACAGACACCGACGACCTGAAACCACACAGTAAGATAACTAAAGCTATGCCAACAGATGGCTTAAAAAAATAATATGAAACTATTGTATCACAGCCAGAATGCTAGAGGTTGTTTCTGGATTGATTGAGCATTTTTCACATGCTGTAAAATACACTCACGTTTATCCGACTTCACCACTTCCTGACACTTTCAAAATCACCAGAGTTACTGTTTCTGATTCTTTCTCTAACTTTCATGCTCTCAGTTCTCTGGCCGACGATGATCGACTTTGAGTATGCAAAGCCAGATATTCCGGCGACTACGAGGAATCCCCTGAAAAAGACAATGATGAAAATTGGTAAATTAATTTTTGGGTTTAGAGTTAATATTAGGGTCACCTCTTCTGAGATAATATAACATCCGTCACTTTAGAACACAGTAATGCAGTTAAACTATTAGGAAATCGATTAGATATTTGAGACACCTGTGAAGAAAGCGAAGAACTGCTGCCATTGAATTAATAGCACAACTTACTTACATCGTGAAAAAAACTTTTTTAATTTAATGTCTTCAGTTATGTCCCAGATGTTCAAGCACCCATTAGAATTGTTTAACATATCGTGAAAAAGAGTTTCTTATTGTCAAAGCTATTGTTCGTTTTATATTTTGTAACAAAAACGTAATCAATTAAATTAAGGCACACTATTGGCACACAGCAATGCACTTTGTCATCATCATAATCTATATGCTAGCGAAAGTGCATTTAGGCAAAGATCATAGGATTCAAGAATAATAAAAAGAACATCCACCGATAAGAAACCGTATAAAGACGCAAGAATGAAATCGAAGCTCGAGATTACCGAGTTGTGTGCTGGTCTTCGTTTTTATAACCTATAAGTGTTACATCATTCATCTGACAGATAATGATGTAGTCGAAAGATTGGATTTGAGAATTAATGACGGTCTACATACCAAGAAATAGCTATTTTTCCAAATTTTCCCAGCGGCATACTTTAACCAAGACCGATTAGAACATTGTATCGTATAACAATTAATCAGACAATGTGAGATATATATTTCTGTATTCAAATAATTTAGGAAATTGGTCAAGCTGATAACATTAGTGTAGCCATCTAAATAGATCCGTACATCATATAATAAGATGTCATACATGGTCTTGATTACTTATAGTTGGTCCACATTGCAAAGAATGTGTTATACTTAAATAAGTAATAGAACAATAAAGGAAATTTTAAGTTTACACTTCATTTTGAAAAATCACATAAGAATTTTTGGCTTATAGAACGTCCAGTATGGATAATAATATTAGCTTTCAATAACAGAACTTTTTTATCTAGTGATTGGTAACATTACGCCACCTGTCAAATTTATTATTGTCAAAACGTTTCCAACATGCCGCCGAAAGCGAAACTTCACAATAAAAATGGAAAAACAAAGAGCTTTCCACGTAGTGTCGTAAACGTTCCAGTTCAAGCTTCGACATCGTCAGAAACTGTTGATCCAGAAGTTTTAGAATCGGAAAGAAGATTCGAAGTGGAATTATGTTGGTGCATCCAGCAGCTAGAGATAACTCTAGAGAAGAAAAACCTTAACCCCAAACAAGGTTTATATAAACATGTATTATTTTAGTCGTGCGCTTGCAGCGGATAAGTATTACATCAAGGGTTCTGGTTTTCCTTATGTTTTATGTTTTACAAGTCAACTAGTAGTGTAGATGGGTATTCAGTCAAATGGTCACTTAACATTCCATTCAAAAAGATCTGGTGAGGATCATTTCTGCGGGGAAGGGATGGGATATAAGCCTCACTTGTAGATATCCCCCGAACGATGAACATTCCGGTCCATGCTCCACACATGTTGAGACAATCTAGGCTCTGCAGCATTTAAGGAATGGGTACCAGGCGTGGATGGTATACATCCAGAGTTTTTCAAGTGTGACATGGAAGTGTTCCCGTACCCGTTGCGCCTTCTCAGTAAGGTGTAAGAGAGCGGTCACTGGGTCAAAAGTGAGCTAGTCGGATACACTAAAAAAGAGACCCATTCTGGTGTGATAATTACTCTGGTAATCATATTTCCTAGCAAGATGGTTTCTGCGATTCCAATAATTCACATCCGCAGGGAAAATCAGGTCAGTTTCCTGTCTGGTCTATCCTGTGCGGCTAAAATTCATAACCTTAGATATCGAGAGTATACTGACAGAACGCATTAAGTCGGTTTTAAATATTAAAACATGCAATTTAACGCTCTGCATGCTCACTTTTAAGGTGTTAGCTGTCAATTCTTGGTGGAAAGGCATTATATTTTTAAAATAAAACACAATTTGTTTATACTACTTCCACATGTTTATAATGATCAGACCGGTTTCGCACATCACGAGCATTATCATATCTACAGGTAGAATGCATATAGGATAAAATGGCTTTGAAAAAAAACAGTACAAAGTCATATTTTTTTTCTATTTCTAATTTAAAAATGTTTGTGTTATTATTATTGTACTTTATAAATGCATGGCGCATTGGCGTCAGCTCTAATGCCATCAATTTTAATAAATAAATATTTTTATCTTTTTATTCTGGCAAAAAAGATGATAACGCTATAACTCAACAATACCAAATCTTATTATATACATTATTATTCTTTATAATGTACAAAAGATCTTTTTAAAAAACAAACAATTGGACTTGGGAGAGAGAGTACTTTGAAAAAAAAAATGCTTTAATTGTGATTATCTCAGAACTTGTTTTTATGACTTCTGTCAGATATATTCTTTGATATATTCTTCACCAAAGAAGCGAATTGAACAGCTCATTTGAATCCTGCTGTCTTGACTATGAGAGGTCTTCTTTCCGGGGCATATTAAAGTTAAGTGAATACTTTTGTTTTAGCTGAAGAATCGATAAAAGTTTTAAATGTCCTAAAGAATAACAGCCAGCTGCCTGTGAAGAAGAGACATCTGATGAGACTACATTTTGGAGATTATCGTACTAAGATGGCGACTGAAGCGAAGAAAGCCAAAAAAGGTCAATAGGATTATATTGCTTTATTAATATTCGTAATAGTACAGCTTAGGCTGTGGGTCGTTATAGACGTGTGCTGCGGATGCCTCAGAGGAGCCTAAATCCTGCCTGCCTCTTCTATCAACCTAATGGATTCCGTTGCCCTGGATGACCACTGATGACCATCCATGGGATGTACTCGGTGGACCTATGGGATACGAGGAAGGCTTGGAAGAAGCAGGAAGACGAATGTGGTGGACATGGTTAAAAAAATAAACATCTATGTTGCCTCTCCTTGTCCTTTTTTACGTCTCAGGTAGCACTGGATTACTGAATCAATGTCCAACCAACTGATTGTGCAATGGAATAATTGAATTCTCCTCAGCATATAACTTTACGAAGAAAACTTATTTTAGTATAGTGCTGTTCGTTTCAACCGTTCTCATCAAAAGCAATTAATGCTGGCCAACATCAACTCTGGTGTATTATTTAACATAATACTTACATTAAATTGTGCCTGCTACTGAAACCTAATGTTCCTCCACCTCCGTATTTGATTATATTCTAACACATTTTTACTTTCCGAACTTTTTGTTTCAGTTAACAATCAAATATCTTTCACGGATGCCTCCACATCCAACAACAAATCAACATACCTTAGGAAAACTGCCTCTCTGACGACCGGAGAGAACTCCTTCAGATTTAATTTTGACGGATCCAAAGATAATGACGCTGAAAATAATGAAACCAGCGAATCGAACGTCGCTAAGGAGAGCGAGAGCGACTTGAAAAATGAAAACAGCGATGGCAAAGATCAATTTTTGCAGTCTAAAAATATTTTATCGTTAAATTTTTCCAATACTTCTCCTTTCAAATTTAATTTCAATGTAGATGACATTTAGTGACAACATGTACTGTTTGAGAATTTAAGATTTAATAAAGTATTTTTATAAAAATGATTGGGATTCAACACACATTCCACTCATTCTGGCTCAGTGAGACAACTTCTTCAATGAAGAGTTAAAGGTTAAATAACCACTTCCATCACATACGCACATACATTGTGTTTATACTGTGTCTTCGTTGTGTTGACAACTCGAGTCATTGAAATTATTGCTGAATTAATTTATCAGGTTAAGGCCCACTTCGGAAGTCTGGCAGTTTCGACACGGTGTTAGTGTCAGTTGAAGAAGATAATGTGCGGCGCGTGCTTGAACCTATGCAAAGCATTTTCAAGATAATTATGTTATGAAGTGCGTAAGGGCGTTTATTATATATAGCTAGACTAGTTCTGCCCTAAAAACTTGTATTTTCACATATTCCAAATACCGTTCTTCGATTCCTAGTACCTAGAGTTATCAAATTAATCGCAGGCTCTAAGGACGCAGTATTGTGTTCTAGCTAGATTATGAAAATGTGGTTCTTATTCTTACACTTAGTTGTGCATACAGTAAGAAAGTTTGCACGCTCAATTCATAAATTGTTCGCTATGGTGAATTGCTATTGTGTGTAAATACTCTAAAAGTGCTACGCAACCGCTGTTCTGCGGCACACTAGTGGCCGTTAGGTGATGGTAGATGTGCTGCGGCCAATGGCTTTCTTGCAAACAAATCAAATAATTTTTCTCTTATATTCAATATCCACGCGTATTTATCTTTTTTATTTGTGGTGTGCTGCATAAATGTGGGGAAAATTTTGGTGTGTCCTGAGGAAGAAAATGTTATAGAGCACTGCTCTATAACAACTTAACTTGAATATTTTATTTGAAGTGTAAATAAATATGGTCTATTTTATATACATTACTTGTTATTAAAAATTCTTGGCATTTATTTCTGGAATGCCATTATCGGATTGGTATGTAATGAGGTCTGTCTGTGACCGATTTGTGTCTTATGGTATTTTTTATGATGATTTTGTGAGTTGATCAACACTCGAGTTTGTTACGTATTATAATATCCTTGTCATGTTTATAAAATGTTCGTGATTTAGTTTATAACAAAAACAGCTTGATATCAATAAATTCAAGTAAGATTAATCGGTTTCTTAATGATTATCATTCAATAACAGACTTAAATATATTTTAATGATTCAATTTATTTAATAGTTTTAATTTTCTCAGTATGTATGTCTTTTATTTGAAAATGAATGCTGAAGTAAGTTATTATGTAAAGGTTTTCTGGTCAAACAAATTTGATATCTTGTTAATCCTCTTTTACGAGAAGCAAAATTCATTCAACACTTAAGGGTAAGTGAAAAAACTAAGTTATCAATTTTTAATTTAATTTTATATTAAAAATGAACTTCCACAAAGTTACCGCCGAATCCATAGAAAATATATAAGTGAAAAAGTTTGAATTTTTATAAATCTCCATTTATGAATGGAAAAAATGGTTGGGTGATTTTTTACAAACATTCATGTAATTGATAAAATCTTTCTAAAGCAGGATTTTAAAAACATATTGGTCTCACTTTTAAGGTGTTAACTGTCAATTCTTCAGAAAGATTTTTACAATATTTTCAAAGACCTTGAAATTGAAATCTTCCGGAACCAAGATGGGCTGCCTGTAGCTTGGGGTCAACCTGTGCTGTGTGGCGGGTGAGCTTAAAAATATTCGTATAATACAGGTTTATATGAATATTTTTTAAAAAATAAAAAATATTCTGGAACGGTGTCACGTCTCGGCAACAAATGCTTCCTAAGAGACTTGGCACTGATGATTGATATATTGGAAGAAATTTCCACTTTATTGAATGCACTTCAGTCCAGAAAACAAAATCTAAATATTTAATTTTGTAATGTATGACAATGTTTTTTTTAATTTGAAATTTTTCCTTTTTAATTTGAAAAAAAAATTGTATAAAAATTGGGGGTCGGTGTTTACCAAGGTGCGAGCCGGTTGTGTGTGTTTACTCAAAATGCTTAAAGAACTTCATGGCAAAAACATTTTTGCATACCAATTTTTATGAAATAGGGATTTATGTTCCCTACAAATGCAATGTCGTAAATTGGAATAAATCCTTGAATGAAATCATTAAGTTGAAAAAACGTTTGCAACATTAATCTTAGATCGATTGATTGTTATTTTTGTTTGTTTGTCTCGGTTTTGCGTCACGTCGGAACTGTGTGTATCGTTTGGTGTGTGTGCATTGCATAACATACCTATGTGATATGTGATAATAATAAAACGCCTACAGACCGGTCTGGGCTATTATATATATGATTATGTACATATAATGCAATGCAGAATATTTTTGCTAATCTTTTGGTGAATATAGGTTCAATGGAATAATAGAATATTCTATAGGAATCCCTAGTTTTAATCCATGATCGATAAATGAAAGGCTAGAATCAATAACTTCGACATAGATAGTCTAGATCAGGGGTGACGAACCTGCGGCCTTCAAGGTTTCAAGTGTGACTGAAATAAACAAATACATACATAAATAAATTTGATTGTTTTCCTTCATTTATAAAATAATGTACATACATTTTTGTATATGTTTCTTAAATGCAGCCTTATTTGATTTTAAGATAAATGAATGCGGCCTTCCGACAGGGAAAAGTTTGGTCACCCCTAGTCTAGATACATTATAATAGAAAAAAAATGTACAGATACATTAGCTTGAGGATGCTTGTAAGGCAAATACGTGTTGCATTTGGTTTCACAATAAGTGGAATAAAAAACAAAAGGCTTCACACGATAACCTGAAATTATATTGAACATTTTCCATAATTTAAGATATCGACTGAGCATGCTTGATGGAATTTCAATATCAAATTTAAATTGTTGAGATTTTGTACATTTCCATGTATTTCGTCACTAACGACCCGGGTTTCGACTTCCTCGGTTCCTTCCCCGTTCCCCAGTTTCGCTTTTCGTCAGTTCGAGTTCATTCGTGAGCTCGAATGCCTGAAGATGTCGAAAGACGAAACCCGGGTCGTAAGTGACGAAATACATGGAAATGTACAAAATGTCAACAATTCAAATTTGAAAATTTTCCCTTTTGTATTTATAAATTTAACTTATTTGCTGTAAGACAACATAAACAAGCAAAATTCTTCGTAATATAATTGACTTCCACACCTTGTATTGCTTTATTATAATATAGGTTAAGAATGCAACCTGCCATGATTTCAAAAAGTAGAGTGTTTATTTGAGAGTTTGTAGAAAATAAAGATGATGCTTTAATGAACCAACTGAATTGACTTAAAAATGATAAAGCTTTTAACCAGATCTGATAAATAAATTTGATGAAATAACTGTGTAGCGCCAATGTGAATTCAATCAACACATTTTTCGATTTGTTGATTGTTTAACTCACCAGAACCTGTTTTTTTCGGAACCCGTTAACTCTTAAACAGAACATAGGAACTTACAAGAGCGATAATTATAATTTCAATGAAATATAGCCCTTATTGGGCCCAGAGAGTTACGCTGACCAAATGAAAATATGAATTATTTTACATAGTTGTAATAGAATAACACAGTCTATTGCATTAATTTATTTATAAAATAAATTGAAAAATATCTTCAAGTAAGTCTGAGTAAAAGTAAAAATAATTAGTGAAAAGAATGGCATTCACTTTCCTCCACTAATTTTTCAATTCTCGGTGAGTACCTTATCATCTCATCCGTTTCATTGAAATTTAGTTCGAAAAATATTTCATTTCGGAGTCCAATAACACAATTTGAGAAGCAAATTGATAAATATGATAAAATATCCTACGCGAGCTACTGAATATGCCACCGCGAGCTACCGGTAGCTCGCGAGCGACCGGTTGGCGCTCACTGGTCTATCACATAAAAAAACACAACGGCTAACATTTTGCTTTTTCGACATTGTTTTTTTTAATTTTTTTTTTGTGTAGAAACGGACGTACAGGTCGCGATGTGTAAAACAATTAACTGCCAAAGTGGCAGATGGGGTGAGCTCTTCGAAAGTTCTTCTCGATCTTATAGCTTACCAGTAATTTTTTTTTTTGATAAAATAGGCGACAGTTTAATTAAGTTCGGGAGCCACAATTTAAAAAATGGTGATAGATGTGGACTTCATTGAAACTTGCCGCCTTGTAAACCTTACGAAAGTATGCTTACCGTTCCCACCTCGATGTATCAAATAAATACTTAAATATTATCAAAATGGATAAGACTATATACCTACTGAAATAGTTGTTATTTAGTCATCCGACCTTTCTTTTTTTTGTAGAGAGCTTTATTGTTGGCTGCGCCGGTCTATTGGATCTTCACTCTTAGAACTGCTGCTATGAATAATATTATTATACCAATATACTTATCGTACGGAAAGGCGTTTCTTTACAACAGAATAAGCAACATTATTCTACGAGTCAATAATATTATTGAAAAGAAGTAAATTCGGTCGGAGGGTAAATTTAATGGCAGCTATCTTAGGATTAGTTGAGAAGTCGACCCCAGCCGCGCCTGGCACCGCCAAACTCTCGTGATAATATGATCGCGTGCCGTAGGCCAATTCGTTTCTTCGTCCTAACTCATATTCATTATATTTTCATAGAAAACTTCCCCTCTGTTTGCATATATGTACCTGGGGCCTGCGATAAAATTCTATCTAAAATCTAGATAATCGCCAATTCTTAGCAGTTCTTTTGGAGCATTTTGCATGGAGCCTTTCGCTATCAACATCAAAAATTTCGACATAAAGATAATCGAACTAGTTCCAAATAACCCATAGTTATTATGCATTCGCTTCTAGTCGGAGGATCTATTCTCGGTTGTATCATAATTCTCTCGTGACCCCAGACTAAGTAATTCATATTATACAATACAAGGCATAACACTGTAATATTTTACAAAGAATACGAGAATGTCCTCTTTGGATCATGATAAATGTATAATAATAATCAAACATAATTATTAATGTTATGCAATTTTTGAAAACATAGCGGGCTCCGACGCGTTAACCCGATTAATAGATCGTTAATTTTTGCAAGAAGTAAATAACATTTGAGCCAAAGTGGCATCGTCAACGCGTATTGATTAACTTGGCGAATAACTTCCATTGCGGAAAATTTAACTTTCCGGTGGGCGGCCCGAATAAACAAAAAAATACTTGATAACTTACTTTTTGTGTTATCGTTGTCATATTGCCCATATTATATAGTCGCATTATAATTTTGTTATCCCGTTTCGGTAAATTTTCAATAAATTTGACACGCAAGTCACCGCCAGTTACCGCGCTTAGATTTTCCGAGAGAATATCCGACACACGTTTCTAAACGTTTTCAATGAACTTTATGTTCACAAAACGAAACGGCCTCATGCCGAAGAATTTGTGTTTTCTTTTGTAGTTTGCTAAAGTGAAAACATTGGCGTTTCATACTTTTACATTGAATTAATGTAAATAATTTATAAATGCATTTATTCGCATTCATTTAGCACGTTGTCGTTCTCACTATCACGATCTCGAACTTTGGCGACCTGATCGGTGTGACTGTAATCGCAGTCCGAAATATGATGCGAAAACATGCTAAAGCATTAGGTACATTATTCTTGGCGATACGACAGCCATACGGTAATGGAATACACATATCAAATTTGAATCGTTCAAATTTTGTACATTTCCATGCCTTTCGTCACTAAAAACCGGGAGTACACGAATGCCTGAAGATGCTGAAAGGCGAAACCCGTGTCGTTAGTAACGAAAGGCATGGAAATGTACAAAATTTGGTTTTAGAATTCTATCAAACACCCTCAGTCGATATATTAAATTAATAAAAAGGATACTCATATATTTGAAAGTAGTGTAAACGAAAAGAGAATTTTTTGTACAACTGTGCATAGATTTAATTGTCAATTAACGACTATTGAGTTGCTTATGTACTTTTCATTTTGAATATAGTTGAATTTTTTTGTCAACAATTCATTGGATCCATGTGACAAACGTTTAGGGCGCATGCAACTCCGTCTATGTGAATGTACGTAACTACGGAGCATGATGAAATATCAAATTTGAATTGATGAGATTTTGTAAATTTCCATGTTTTTTGTCACTAACAACCCGGGTTTCGCCTTTCGGCATCTTCAGGCATTCGAGTACGAAATTTACTAAATCTCAACAATTCAAATTTGATATTGAAATTCCATAAAGCACCCTCAGTCGATGTTTTAAATTATATGATGAAATGTGTTGTTGATTTATAGAAAAATATTTGACTTATTTATAAATTAAATTTGTTCCTATTACTAAGCATTCTCCAACTCATGGCGAACTTTTTTTCACACGTACGCCTTTAACCCTTCCGGCGACCCTAGGTACAATATATTATATTAATAACAGTTTCGATAAAATCCTCGTTTCAAAAATGATGGACGCCACTGGTCAGGGAAAGGGTACCGGGCCACACGGAAGCAAGTTTATAAAAGGGGCAGAATTTCCCGGAGCGGTTTTCATATAATTTTCGTTTTTTGTATGAAATGTACGCGGGCACAACGCTCGACAAATACTGTACGGCGGGAAAATTGAAAAGCGCGGTGACAATGGGATCGACCAGTTATCTGTCGAAGCCGCGGTTGGGAGCCAGGTCCGCGTACGGCAATGTCGCCGCTGATAAAGACAATTATCACAAAAATAAGAAATCTCGACTCAGGTCAGTCTCAAGTTTCAATATGAGTGAGTAAATTGAATTTTTTAAATATACCTACATCGAAGTTTGTCGTGACTATCATGTTTGCCGTTATTTTCTTCATGTGTGTGCTGAGTGATGACCTCTTTGCCATGGGTAAAATCTCACAGTTAAATAAAATAGTGATTCCAAAAGATTTCCTTGTAGTTGATAATTCATAGTTTTTTTCCATCTAGGTACGTATTCTAATCGAAATATCATTTTGCCTCTCTTCATTTTCAGACTGTTGTGTGGGCAGAAAGTTTTAAAAAATATCATCCACATAATTCTTTCTTATTTTTATATTTACAATTTTCAATTTAAACTTTTATTATATATAATAATTAAATGATATATGAAACGAAACCTAACCAAAAGTACCTAGCTTATTTTGAAGGGTAGCTGATGCCGTGATTATTAGTAAAAACTAAATTATTAATAGTGAAAATGAGCTTTACTAAGTAAAATTTCAAATCCCTGCATGAGTAGTAAAAATATAATATATTTTATAAAACTTGCCTACCAATACAATCTCAAACTTCACAAGTTTTAAACTTCCATGAGCTCCCGCGTTACCCTACACGTTTATTGGACTTTAATGGTGGCAGCAAATTATTGCTAGGATCACCGCAATGAAGGTTGAAGTTCACCGCAATGAAAACTTTGCCCTATTTGGCTTACGGTGTCATAGAAATGTCTGTGTATATTTATGTATCTTTGCACTATGTAAGTAATATCATTAAAACACAATATTGAGATAGGTACTCCAATGTAAGATTTTTTCAGGTAGCTATAATGTATTGAAAAATATAATTTGAGCATAATTTTTACTGGATGGAGTACTGTATCAATTCGCTCTCTACCCAAAATTACTCTAAACAATTATCAGTGTAAAAGAATAACCACGGCCATTGAGATTTATCAATTTTGATTAAGTAGGTTGAGAAATTGTCCGTAAGAAAAACGTGACAATGTGAAGAGAGCGTCGCTATAGTAACCAGGCAACGAATCAGCCTGACAACAAGTATTTATTTTCATTCCGACAACTCAACTAGTTTACAACAATAATTAGTCCGCAGTACGATGTGTACCAAAATAAATTATTGTAAAGGTGGAGTACGAATAAAGTAAAGTTTAATCGTGCAGCGACTTAATATTACCGATGTACGAAAATTATTGATCTGTGTACGACTTCAAAATAATAATAATGTAGGTGATGATTTTTTGAATTAGGAAAAGTGTACCCAAGATGTCGGAGTATGGCATAAAGAAGCGCATTCCCGATTACACCGAGTACGCTTATAAAGAGGCTGTTTCGCGGCTTAGATATTTTTTGTCGGAGAGCTATGCGCCCAGTGTGAGTAAAGATTTCTGCATGAATATAAATAGTACCTACTTATTAATGATTGAGTTGCAAGTCATTTCAGCACATTTCAGTGACGTCACTAAGAGCCGGGTCACATTGGACAACTACGGTTGTGCGATCAGACTAAATGTATGTGTTATGCCAAATGTGTGAAACTGCTTATTTCATGGAATGGGGAAAATTTTGCCTTATTTATGAAATAAGCGAGCCTATTGCCTCATTCATGAATTAGGCAAATTACCTACCGAGTGCGTGAATTTAGCATCAATTTTTCTGCCTCGTTCATGAATTGAGCAAAATTGATAGTAGCGCTCCGGTGGTGTTTTTTGCAACTAAAAGAAATGTTATTGATTATTTAAAATATATCAATCAATAACTCAATGAATGTCGTTCATTCCCATTTACCATGCCCAAAATATCTAGAATATGACGATGTACAAAGTTTGTTTTAAAGGTTTTTTAGCGACTTGCATCAGGCAATGATCGATTTTTAATACCTTATGGCGTTCGTATTTCTGGCGTACGCGCACTTTATTTGACAGTAGTTATCACCGCTTCGTAAAATTCTATCTTGGAAACATCCAAATTTTACATATCATAATTAGTGCAGATTAACTTAAATGACACCACGTTCAGCAAAACTGTTACATGCCCAATCAATGACACAACCTAAACCCGAGACTGTTCCACATCTTAAGAAATCAAGTTAAGTTTGAAATCCGTATTAAAATTTCTTTTTCTACTGTCATGTTGACAATTTAAGAATTCCGTACCCTGCCGAAATCACGCACTCGCCAGATAATTTGTCGAATTCATGGATGAGGCAACGGGCTTGCTTATTTCATGAATTAGGCAAAATTTTGCCCATTTCATGGAAATTTCACACATTCGACGTAACATATGCAGTTCTATGAAGCTTGCCACGTCTGATTGCTGCATAGTTACGCAACCAATTTAGTCCGGTGACCAGTGAAAATAAGCTCGAAATCTTGTGTCTGGTTGCGCCATCATTATATTTGATTCTTGGCTGCCTATTGTTTTCTTTTTATTTAGCTCATACCATCTCAAATTAATTTGCCCTGTGTGGTGTGGTCATGCCAATAATAAGCTTTTTAGAAATATTTTTTTTATTTACATAGTCGCCACATTATATGTGATTTATTTTTGCTATAGTTATTGTTTTCTTTTTATTTAGCTATATATCTAAATTAATTTGATAACTACTAGATTGCTAAGTACCATGCGTGTCTAATAAAGATCGAAATTTATAGTGAAGAGTTATCACATGTCTAATCCAATTTAAAGAATATAGTTTATTTATTATTAGATTGCTCCAACAATCTTAAAAAATTTACATTTTGACATTTGGAGGGACTAAGGTCGTTAGAATTACTGTTCTTTTGTTTCTCTATATTTCTGTTAGTTGAGTAACTATATTTTTGTTTAAACAACTTTTGGACTTCTCAACACACGCACGGTGTTTGCAGTCTAGAAGTTCGAAGATCGGAGCCGCGTCCATTAAAAACTTAGACGAATCGGGTGATGAAGGATACGACTTGGCTTCAAAGATGAAATATCCCACAGCAGGGTACGGCGGACTGAGAACTTACAACCCTGTCTATTTCCCGAGTGTTTCAGCTAAGAGGTATCCCTTCTATCCGAGAGATAACTACCGCTCTTATATTACTTCAGATAATACGATTCCTCTGCATATCAATGCAAATGGTGAGTGAAAGTTTTTCAATTAATATTATGTTCTATATTAGTAAAACCGTCAAGAGGTCAATGATATGTCAAAAATCAATACTCCAAATTTCGTATTGTTTACCATCAATTCTCAGTGAAAACATATTGTAAGATATATATTATAAATAATGTTATAGATAGTACATACTTACATATTCCACATTTTACATTCGAACCTGTAAGTACTCTAACCCAAGCAAACTACGTTAACCACTCGACTGCGAGCTGATGGATCCTGTAGTCTACAAAATATTTATAAATGATATTCCTGTTTTATGATTTTTAGACACAAATCCAATTCTTTCCACGGGGCCGATATCCGATCAATCCAATCCCGGAAAATACACATCAGGTGACCCGGATCTCATGGGCTTTATATAGAAGCAGGAAGAGTATATTGAGCAGCTTGAAAGGGAAAGTCTCTAGGACTGAAACAAAAATAAAAGACAACCTAGTACAAAAAAAAAACCATTTTCACCTGTTTTTGTGATCAAATTTCTATTATAAATTAGAAAAGCTCCTCTCCAAAAAAAGTATAATTTAAGACATCGACTGAGGTGATAATAACATGAGAATGGTTAAAAATTTTAAAATTATAGAAAAGACTAATAATATATCTTCATAATCTATATAGCATATCTTTAATATTAATAATATATCCTTTCAAATTTGGATTATTGAGATTTTGTACACTTCCATGTATTTTGTCACTAACGACCCGGGTTTCGCCTTTCGGCATCTTCAGGCATTCGAGCACACGAATGCCTGAAGATGCCGAAAGGCGAAACCCGGGTCGTTAGTGACAAAATACATGGAAGTGTACAAAATCTCAATAATCCAAATTAAAAAAAAAGTAGTATTATGAGAGAAAAGTCAAGGGAATGTCAGTGACCCCAACGCGGATCCCCATTCCAATAGCGGCTGAGATGTACGCTCTGAAAATAGTGAATATTTATCTACAATTTAAACCAGAAAAAGAAAGTATAATAAATGTTTCTTGGAGATGGAGGTATAAAATCAAACAAGCGAAGCAAACTAGTAAATCCAAAGCATGAAACGTTCAGGAGAGGCAAAAAACTATTTATTTAATGTTAAGCTATCAGATTTGTCTTATGTATAAATTATTTACTAACAGTCAGTTCGAGTTCATTCATGTACACGGATGCTTGAAGATGCTGGAATGCGAAATCCGTGCCGTTTGTGACAAAATGCATGGAAATGTTATTGTATTATTGTGTTGTAACATTCCTAACGGCGTCTCAATGTTTCCTTTATCGACATTTGCATAAAAGCCTTGTAAATTTACTCATTTTTCTCCACAATCAAACAAGTGTTACTCTGACTTTATTTTGTACAAAAATTAAGTTGCTTCATGTATACTTAATGTCGTTTCATTAATGAAATAACCCCTAGATCCTTGGATTGAATTAAAGAGCGTATGTCCATTCTCCATTTTCAATATGCTTTAATTTGGATGAGAAGGAGAATTATCTAAAAACAGAACTGCTTTCTTTGGCAACCTCTTACTTATGGAACACATTTAGTTTTCAGGCGATCTTATTCTTCTTATCAAAGATCCTTCTATTCATTCATGCTCTTTTCTGACTGTAATAATTGACAGGAAGATTTCTTTTTTCTTTTCTCTTAAGTAATCTTTTCCAGTCACCAAAAGTTTCATTTTATTAAATACGACCGACAATTGGTCGTATTTAATATCTCTTGTAACACCCACAAAATAAAATCAATCAATTAATAATAATGTTGAATGTTGAGAATAGCAATATTAAAGGTTCCAAATTACACCACCTTCACTCTTCTTATTGTGCCAAAGAAATTTTTGATACATAGCTTGTTGGTCTGCATTTAACAATGGCTTCTGCAGCACCACAAAAAAGAAACATTAGATCAGAGTCATATGTTAATTCTCGCAGCATTTTCCGACTCATTCTGTCGTGAAGGACTTGTCAAGCCAACCTCCGAGCATGTGTTCAAGCTTGATGAGTGCCTCGTTGTAGATGCCATCGGTTTATACTAAAACATATTTATATTTGCTGGGCGACATGATGCTAAGACGACAATCACGGAATATTTGGTATAGAGCGGTCGCTGAGCAATCTTCCTCGACCTTTGTTGATTTTTTTATTCTACATTGAAACGTCAAATATAGAGTTCTCAGTTTAAAGTTAAAAGTTGAGAGCTGATGGTTGAAAACAGCACAGTTGAACTAAAAATGGCAGTCAGAATGACATATGAAAATTTCACATTGATACTCTATACCATTTGCAAGGAGTTGTTGTGACCGACAGACATACAGATTTCTACATGTATCTTGTGCTATATAGTAGAGATTATGGAGGCTAATCTACCATAAGTCCTATGACTAAATTTGAATTGTTCAAATTTTGTACTCCCCCATAAGTTTCGTCACTTACCGCTCGGATTTCCTCTGTCGGGATTTTCAGGCATTCAAATGCACAGCTGAACTCGAACTGACAGATAGTGAACAGTTTGGATCGGGTTTAGGTAACAAATATAATAAATATAAAGGGTTCAGGTCGATTTCAAGGGCTTCACTTTCATTTGTGGAAATAAAGCAGCTGCAACCAAAAATGGTACGGACACATTTTAAAACATAAGAGCGCGCTTTTCAAATCTTATATCGTAACTGTCAAACATCAATCACAATATTACGGCAAATTGGCTTGCTGATCCTCTTCTTTTAATAAATAAAATACATAATTTAATTTTGTGAACACAATTTTATATTAGTATTTTAAAAAAAGAGATGAAAGAGATTGTAAAAATATAGCACATGTTTTTCAAGAAATTATATTTGTAAATAAAAAGTTTGGAAAAAAAGTGAGGGAGCGGCAAATTCAAGGACTGCCCCGGGCGGCACAATCCCTAGCTACGCCATTGCTTCTCGGTAACAGAAATATTGGCAACGAAATGAAGCGAGGGGGTAGGCAGGAATAATTAATTAAGCATTTTAAGACATCGACTGAGGGTGCTTGATGGAATTTCAATATTAAATTTGGATTATTGAGATTTTGTACACTTCCATGTATTTTGTCACTAACGACCCGGGTTTCGCCTTTCGGCATCTTCAGGCATTCGAGCACACGAATGGACTCGAACTGAGAGACAGTAAACAGTGTCTAACGCTTATATAGAAGATACAAATGCGACAAATATCATTTACGAGGCAATACATTATACGTCTGAGAGCCACACCGATACCTGAGTTAAAATTTCGGAAATCGTCCTAATCCTTATTTTGTAAACACCATATTACCAGAGTGGCGAATTGCCGAAGGCGATTGCCGCTTTTCAACTTCTTTTAGAAATACCAGTGATTTTACAATTATAATAGTATTGTGGGTTTTGACGGGATGTAATTCGACGAATGGGTAAAAAGAGTAAACTTTAAGAACAAATCTGGTATTTATAAATTACAATGCAATGATTGCCAACATTTCTATGTGGGTAAAACCACACGTACATTAGATATAAGGGTATCAGAACATTTAGCTGCCTTTAGATTAAAAAAGAAACTTCGACATTCGCAAATCACTTGCTAATGGAGAACCATACGTTTAATGCGGATGATGGGGTTAAACTGTTGCATAAAAACATGGGGGATCATAAATTATTTTATCAGGAAATTTTAGAAATTAATAGAGGCCAGTTATACTCCTTACCAATCTTGAATGAGCAGCTGAACCTTCCTAATTCTCCGCTATTATATCCGATACGTTGAAACACCTAACAGATTTCACTAAATGTGGAATGATTGTATATATTTACCCATTCGTCGAATTACATCCCGTCAAAACCCACAATACTATTATAATTGTAAAATCACTGGTATTTCTAAAAGAAGTTGAAAAGCGGCAATTCGCCTTCGGCAATTCGCCACTCTGGTAATATGGTGTTTACAAAATAAGGATTAGGACGATTTCCGAAATTTTAACTCAGGTATCGGTGTGGCTCTCAGACGTATAATGTATTGCCTCGTAAATGATATTTGTCGCATTTGTATCTTCTATATAAGCGTTAGACACTGTTTACTGTCTCTCAGTTCGAGTCCATTCGTGTGCTCGAATGCCTGAAGATGCCGAAAGGCGAAACCCGGGTCGTTAGTGACAAAATACATGGAAGTGTACAAAATCTCAATAATCCAAATTTAATTAATTAAGCAATCTTTAGAAATTCCCCAGAGTATCATATCCTTTCCCAATGTGGAGTATAAGACTCCTGATGAAGCATCTCAACAGAAGTTGGTTTACAAGAATTGGTTCTCAAGCACTATTATTTTCCAAGTGTGAGCTTATCAAATTTAACTTTTTTCGACTGTTTCACAAGTCAACGTATTGATAAATCAGTTTTATTCAGGACGAGCTGAACAATTTGCTTGGGAAAGTGAAAGAAGTGATATCTGAGAACGAATCTTTGCATGAAAAACAGAAAAATCACTTGATTTCGAGCGTAATGGAAGGACGTCGCCCCAGAGGCAATAGCGATTCTGAAGACAACGATGGAGATAGCACCGGGCTAGAGAGCGATGCAAAGGTAACTATTTTTTAACGATTGGTGGACAAATCGTTTTATACTTCTTCTAAGTTTTATTATTTTTTAAAATAGAATGTTTTTAAAATGCAAAGGCAAATAAAGGAAAGCCACCAAGAATTGATAGTTAAAACCTCACGAGTGAAGTCTTATGACTCGATTATAATTGTAATTTAAAGCTGCTAGGTAGCAATTTATTATTATATCTGTCGAAACGCTAAAACGGATGAGGCGGGAATAGTTTTCCGGTAAGGATTCTCATTTTAAACCGTTAAATAATATGTTCCAGTATTCATCTGCGAAGGCGAAAAAATCTTCATTGAAATGTTCAAAGCGCCTGGAGGGACCGAACATCGTGTTCGAGTCAAAAATATCAGAACTCGAAGCGCAGCTCACTCAGGCCAACATCGCTCTGAAGAAGTTTCAGGTGAGAAATATTCTTCTCGGACGGAGCCCGCTTCTCTTGTAGAATTTTATGGCGTTCGAAGTCTGGCTGTGCACATTTAGGATTTCCCAATGTGTATTTTTTGTTTCAGGATGACAACACGGAATACCGTAAGAAAGTGGCCGAAGGCATTCTCGATTCCCCCCGCCTCGACACTTTCAAGAGGCAGATTGACAATTTGCAAAGGTTATTATATAAAGTGCACATTAATTTCTACTGATAAGTTATCTTTTCACTTTGATTGCATTTCTAAATTTTCACAATGTGCGATTTGGCAAAATTACAGAGAAAAGACAGCGCTGGAAGAACAAGTGGCCAGGCTGAAAGACTCTCTGGACGAACACAAGGATTGCGATTCTGACACTCTTTCCAAAATTAAGAGATCGGCAGACATGGCTTACCAGGCCACTCATGATAAAACACAACTGGAAATGGAGATCAGGAGGCTGCGGGTGAATTATTTTACCATTGAAATGAAAACTTTAAAAAAATGACTATATTCATCCTATTTTGGATCTATTTTCCAGCAATAAGAATTTTATTGTTGTTTGTACATCATTGCGATGTTACATGCAGTGTAATATAATCGACTGATTCATCCCAGGAAGAGCTGGAGAGACAGCAGAGCCGAGTTCGAGAGCTGCTCGGGGAGCAGGCCAGAAGAGTCATGGAAGAGAGGAGCGCCGTGGAGAGACGGTATTGCTCTCAGGTCGATCAGCTGACCAGCGATCTCACCACTCATTGGGATTCTGCCACCAAGCTACAAGTAAAAGTTTCCATAAAACAAAATTGAATTATATTTTTATATTTTTACCGCCGAGTCTACTCGAAAATGAGGTGACCGAGATAACGATCACATCGAATGTTTATTTTCCAGCTGGAGCTCGAGAGACAGAGGCGAGAAGAAACAGATCTCAAACGAGAACTCGCGCAGAAGAATTCTCAGATTGAAGATCTCAAAATGGAGCTGAAAAATAAAATCGGTGAATATCATGAATATTATTTTGTACCGAAGCAAGCACACTTAATGGTTGGAGCTCGACTGGCATAGATTTTTCATTTAAGCGACACGTTTCCCTCTTCACCGCCTGTACAAGGGTCAAAAATAAATTAACTTAATGTTGAATGATTGAACAGAGAATCCCGCGTAACTGTGATATATTGCACCTCCGCTCAACTAGTCATAACTCACAACTGTCTATGTAATAGTGTCATAACTCTTTCTTGGGGTTAGATTTTCTAGTAATTATGATTATTTTTAGCAGATCGACTGTTTCTGCATACTTCATTCAAAATCATAATTTTGACCTAAAAAGCTATTCTATGCAAAATGCGAAATTGATTCAACACCTGCATTGCCACTTAAGTGGAACTCTTATTTTTTGTTTTAACTCTCAAAAGTGTTAGAACCCATAAATAATAATGAAAAGATTTGTTTTGTAGAATCAGTAAATTCATTTTTTTTCAAGGAAGTCTTTCATAGTGAGTCTACTCTTTCCGGCCTAGAAATTTAATTCAAACAACAAACAATGACGGACAAAGCTTTATTATAAATCGAGGTTGCACTTTATATTTATTCGTTGCGTTTATTTTGCATGAAATATAAAAGAGAAAAATATCTATAAAATTTAAAATATATAGTAAACTAGAATTATCATTCATTCAAGGATTAAAAACAGTCTTTTTCACATGATTATGAAGAAAATATTATTGGTCTGCTCGTGTATGTCGACAGCCTCGCTCCAGGCGGACGTGGCTCAGGCGCACGCCGACAAATCGGCCGTGGAAGAAGAGCTGGCGAGTGCCCGCCTCATGCTGGAAAGGCACCAGAGACAGGCTAAACACGATGCCAACAGGCTCAATTCTGAGGTGACATTTCAATCTATAGTGCTCCCTTATGAGTGTCGGTAGACGATTTATATCATTTTTATTTGCTCAATGAGCGACTCTGATCTTGTTCATTGTATAAAATTGTAAAATTTGGATTATTGAGATTTTGTACACTTCCATGTATTTTGTCACTAACGACCCGGGTTTCGCCTTTCGGCATCTTCAGGCATTCGAACTGAGAGACAGTAAACAGTGTCTAACGCTTATATAGAAGATACAAATGCGACAAATATCATTTACGAGGCAATACATTATACGTCTGAGAGCCACACCGATACCTGAGTTAAAATTTCGGAAATCGTCCTAATCCTTATTGTGTAAACACCATATTACCAGAGTGGCGATTGCCGAAGGCGAATTTTCAACTTCTTTTAGAAATACCAGTGATTTTACAATTATAATAGTATTGTGGGTTTTGGATGTAATTCGACGAATGGGTAAATATATACAATTCCACATTTAGTGAAATCTGTTAGGTGTTTCAACGTATCGGAAACAGAATTAGTTCAGCTCATTCAAGATTGGTAAGGAGTATAACTGGCCTCTATTAATTTCTAAAATTTCCTGATAAAATAATTTATGATCCCCCATGCAACAGTTTAACCCCATCATCCGCATTAAACGCTCCATTAGCAAGTGATTTGCGAATGTCGAAGTTTTCGTCCAGCTAAATGTTCTGATACCCTTATATCTAATGTACGTGTGGTTTTACCCACATAGAAATGTCATTGCATTGTAATTTATAAATACAAAGTTTACTCTATCTTTATTGTTAATAAGTAATTTGCCTAGAGAGTTTTTGCAATAGAACGCCGGTCTAACACTATCAGGTTGTTTTAATTTTAAAGCTTTAATGCAACCTAAATAACTTATTCTATGCCAGATTCTAGGGCGGTCTATGTCTTTAGACAAGTTCCCGAAATATAGCATCTTTTCTGCTAATTTACGTTGTTTTTTGATACAAGACTATCTATAAGAGACGCCTCATAGCCATTATTAATGGCAATTTGTTTAATAATGTTTAGTTCGTTTTCAAAATTAAATTTATTTAGAGGTATAGTGACTAATCTGTGAACCTGAGAATGGAAAGCAGCCAATTTATATGAGAAAGGATGGTCTGACTTAAAATGGATCGCTCGAAACGTCTGTTTTCGGTAAATTTTAAATTCATGAATGGAGTTTTTAATATCAATATTAAGGTCAAGGAAATTTATATTCTTGCCCCCTACTTCTAAAGCATCTAGGAAAAGTGAATTGAATGTTAGAAACTTGTCTCTCAGTTCCATTGAATAGACAAAGGATGTCATCTACGTAACGGAACCAATAAACTACGTTTCTAACTTCTGTTTTATTGCTAAAAATAAGGTTTTCTAAATGGTTCATGTAAAATTCTGCTAATAGTGGTGACAAACAACTTCCCATTGCAAGGCCTTCGGTTTGTTCATAGAATCTATTATCAAATTGAAAATAGTTCTGGTCAACGCAAACGTCTAATATATTAAGTAATTCCGTAGTAATGACAGGATTAACTCTACGCGTATTAATCTGCTACGCGTAATACATCCGCAATCACAGTAAATTCAAGCCATTGTATAGTATTAAAATTAGATAAAATTAAAAATTATAACATTCCGTTAAACGCCAAATTAATTTCTTTTGACTTGCTTATTCACTAATGTACCTGTAAACAAATGTAAACAAATCATCAAAGATACCCTTAATACGCGTAGAGTTAATTCAGTCAAACATTTACTAGGGGTCCAAAATTGTAACTTCAAAAATCAAAAGATGCATATTCATCTCTTGTGTTACTCTAAAATTGTAATAATCTTTAATTGTACTGATACATTAATTGCATCGCACTAAAAATATCTTATTTGTCAACCATGAAAGATTTAATTTTATAATTTAAAAAACAGAAGGCCTTGCAATGGGAAGTTGTTTGTCACCACTATTAGCAGAATTTTACATGAACCATTTATAAAACCTTATTTTTAGCAATAAAACAGAAGTTATAAACGTAGTTTATTGGTTCCGTTACGTAGATGACATCCTTTGTCTATTCAATGGAACTGAGAGACAAGTTTCTAACCTTCATAATTTTCTTAACTCACTAGATGATAAAATTCAATTCACTTTAGAAGTAGGGGGCAAGAATATAAATTTCCTTGACCTTAATATTGATATTAAAAACTCCATTCATGAATTTAAAATTTACCGAAAACAGACGTTTTCAGAAGCCGCGATCCATTTTAAGTCAGACCATCCTTTCTCATATAAATTGGCTGCTTTCCATTCTCAGGTTCAGATTAGTCACTATACCTCTAAATAAATTTAATTTTGAAAACGAACTAAACATTATTAAACAAATTGCCATTAATAATGGCTATGAGGCGTCTCTTATAGATAGTCTTGTATCAAAAAACAACGTAAATTAGCAGAAAAGATGCTATATTTCGGGAACTTGTCTAAAGACATAGACCGCCCTAGAATCTGGCATAGAATAAGTTATTTAGGTTGCACAAGCTTTAAAATTAAAAACAACTCGCTGATAGTGTTAGACCGGCGTTCTATTGCAAAAACTCTCTAGGCAAATTACTTATTAACAATAAAGATAGAGTAAACTTTAAGAACAAATCTGGTATTTATAAATTACAATGCAATGATTGCCAACATTTCTATGTGGGTAAAACCACACGTATTAGATATAAGGGTATCAGAACATTTAGCTGCCTTTAGATTAAAAAAGAAACTTCGACATTCAAATCACTTGCTAATGGAGAACCATACGTTTAATGCGGATGATGGGGTTAAACTGTTGCATAAAAACATGGGGGATCATAAATTATTTTATCAGGAAATTTTAGAAATTAATAGAGGCCAGTTATACTCCTTACCAATCTTGAATGAGCAGCTGAACCTTCCTAATTCTTGAAACACCTAACAGATTTCACTAAATGTGGAATGATTGTATATATTTACCCATTCGTCGAATTACATCCCGTCAAAACCCACAATACTATTATAATTGTAAAATCACTGGTATTTCTAAAAGAAGTTGAAAAGGGCCTTCAACGCCACTCTGGTAATATGGTGTTTACACAATAAGGATTAGGACGAAATTTTAACTCAGGTATCGGTGTGGCTCTCAGACGTATAATGTATTGCCTCGTAAATGATATTTGTCGCATTTGTATCTTCTATAAGCGTTAGACACTGTTTACTGTCTCTCAGTTCGAGTCCATTCGTGTGCTCGAATGCCTGAAGATGCCGAAAGGCGAAACCCGGGTCGTTAGTGACAAAATACATGGAAGTGTACAAAATCTCAATAATCCAAATTCCATCAAGCACCCTCAGTCGATGTCTTAAATTATAATTGTATAAAATTGTGTTTTTTTTTTATAAATATAATGCCTTCCATTGAGACCATTTTTTATAATCATTCGCAACGGATCAGATAACTAAATATTAGCTTGGAATCGAATACGCTTAATCTCTTGGCTTAATAAAGATAAAATTCATGCATCGATTTGAAATGTTTAAATGGAAGCTAATATAAAAATAACGTATTGGCAGTCACCACTCAACACATTTCTTAATCTTTGATAAAATATAATATGTCGCCAGATCTGCGACGGCTATCTATCTAAAATCAATTCACGCAGGTCCAGTCCGTCAGGCAGCGTCTCGACAGGGCCGACGCCGATCTGGTCCATTCGAGGAGAGAAAACCTTCGCCTTATCGATCAACTCGCCAATGTGGAGAAAGAGGTACGCAGGGAGCTCTTCCTCTTCCGAAATTCAGTTATTTTTTCTTATTACAATACTGAAAATCTAAATCAGAAACGACTTCTTTTAATGAATTTCAGATGAATTTGAAAAACTTACGTCCTGCATCTCCCATATCCAATAAAGAAAAAGAGGCTTCAAAAGAAAAAGAACTCTCCGACATGATTATGGGCATGGAGAATAAACACGGTGAGCTTTCGTTTCTCTCCTGTTTCAGTATGACTGGCTTTCGATTTTAATATTATATTATTAAACTAGGAATTTATTTACTTCAAAGGATTTAAGCATATGTAGAGGCATTAAATGTAGAGGCATTAAATGACGACAGCGACTACTAAGATTACATGCTTACTTATTATCCTACCGAGCGATATCACTTTGTTGTTATTGGGCGGCTGCAGGATCGGTTTGCGGTCCACAGAAGAAGAATTTTTATGGACGTCAAAGACAATTTTTTACACAAATACATTTTAAGATGCCTGTTAAATTAATTTTATAGAAGCTTGCGGCTTTCGCGAGTAGGTACTCTGCGGTACCCCGAGTTAAGATATTAAATGTCGGTACGTCGGATATGTTATGAAGCCTTGTCAAACGGTTGTTTCACATAATATTTGATAGTGAATCCGCATTAGAAATCCACAGTGTAAATCCAATTGCATGCTACAGGTAAAGAATGTTTTAGAACGGTGGTTTCTGACGCCCCTCTCATATTTATCAAATATTCTCATAGATATCGGATCTCCCCGCCCTCACCAATTTCAGAGAGCTGTCAAGACGCCGTTTTAAAACATCGAGTTAATCTTTCTACCATTTCTGCTTGTTGATTAATATTTTTTGTTCATTTTATTTGCTCTATTTGATAACAATGTTTTTTTCTCGCACTCTCAATAGGTATGACATATTTGTCAATGGCAATAAGTCGATCCGTCGGATTGAGTAAAATGACCAGTAATGTATTTTTGGTTTTTTTTTTTTTAAAATAAGTTGGATGAA
This sequence comes from Himalopsyche phryganea, assembly GCA_022494535.1. Taxonomy (NCBI): domain Eukaryota; kingdom Metazoa; phylum Arthropoda; class Insecta; order Trichoptera; family Rhyacophilidae; genus Himalopsyche; species Himalopsyche phryganea. Next base: position 94,295 of record JAGVSL010000095.1, on the reverse strand, counting down.
AATATATTACTTTGACTGCTGTAATAAAATCACAGAGGATCTTTCACAACAGTTAGTTCCTTCAAACCAAAATCATTTTTTGTAATTACTCCTAATAGACGAGAATGAAAAAACACAATTAGCCTCACGCAAAACCTAAGCAATGTCATTACCGAGTACTCAAATAGTTTATTAAATTCTAATACAATACAAACTGTGCGGAGGGCGCCCGTGAGCCTGAATGTGTTTTATGAATTTTCATCGAACGTCAATTGCCGTGAAATGAATATGCGATAATTATTTTCAACGGCGTAATTTTTCGTCGGTCTCATCTAATGTTGGCTACACGTTGGTCCCACAGCTCAGACGGTGAGCGAGCTGGAGGCGATGGTCTGTTCTCAAAACGGTCTCATGGAGAAACTCACAGCCGAGTGTCATTTGTTGACGTCCAAACTGGACGACGCTAGCCAAAGGCACAAGTAATTATGGCATTTTCAAATATCATTTCCCTCTTTCTAAGATAGGAATAGCTTTTTTTGTATCTCTCCTTCCGTTTACCTTCGCATGCGGAATCCAAAACATGCTCGGCATTATTTTAGATTTACATGTTTATTCTGTGGGTATTAATTTTTGTAGTATATTGCCAAGTTAATTATGTACAGCAATTTTCAATCACGAATAACAACTCTGGCTTCTCGAAAGCTCCATCAGGGCGGGAGTGATCACATCCAGCCCTCCCAAATTGAACCGTTCATTTGAAGCTTCATGCGTGTGCAATATAAGTTTTCGGCGGTGGTAGGATTCGAAGAATTAATAGACGAGTCGCATTCCTTTCTAATCTTAACGAGTTGCTCATTCGCGGTCAGAGACATAACTCGAGAGGACGACTGGCAGTATATAATTAATTTTCGAATGCGTCATTCATTTTTTTAACCAAAGGGAAAAGAATTTGATTTCGAAATCTCAGTATTGTTAATAACAATTTGGCGATTCCTTATCTTAGGCTGGTTGAATCCCACCACCGTTTTTAAAGCAACATTCCAGTATGCGAAGGGTCACCGATCAAAATTATTCTATTTGCACTCTCTCAGCTTGTATTTTCCCTCGATAATCTGAAAGTGAAGGATGGTACGCTAGAAGCCACTTCTTTGCATATACTCGCGTGAAGTCTACTATGCGATATGACAGATCAGAAAATTTTTCCCCGAGCAATCTACATCAGTACCTAACATTATGAACACCTCAGTTTTAGTTCTCGGAAAGATTTGATAAGAAATGCAATTTAAATACATAAAAAGATTCTGTCGCATCGGCGTCGGCAACCCGTATCTGTTGGCGATTGATTTTATTTTCTCCGACAACTTCAACTGTCAATATGCAATGCGACACTGAACAGAAGCGAAACGGCACTTTTCAGAATCACAGTTGGTTAATGCGGCTCTGTTTTTGTTGCTCTGTTTAGGGGCGGCCGGCAGTCCGAAAGGCCGAACGGAGCCGACGACGACCGGGCTGGCGCGCCGCAGCGGCGAAGGGCCGCAGACCGGTGCCGGACCCGCCCCCGATCGACTGATAGGAAGCGGGTCAGGTTCGTCGAGTAGGACGAACGCCGGATGTTCCGCTCCCGATCCGATTCAAAACGGCATTTTGAAATTCCCGCTGTATATCCAATCGCCCTTTTTACAGGAGAAAAAGGAACCGATTAAGGTCGACATCAGCGTCAAAGTCGTGCCGAAGCCCGGGCGAAAGTCGGAGAAGAGGGAGCGGAAGAGATCCAGAAAGAGTTCGGAACCGAGAGTGACCGTCGTCGATATTTTGGAAATCAAAGACACGGCGACTGCGGACTCCGGCTCCGGTTCGAAAGCCGCAGGAAATAGCGCAGTCGATTTTGAGATTTCGTCCATCGGTAGAGGCGAGATAGGCACGATAGACACGATAACAGAGCAACATGTTTCGATTTCAGAAATAGATACGGCCGAAATTGACATATCGGAACCCTCACTGAACGATGTGCGCCGAGAGAACTTCGATAACATTCCTCATACCGAAAGTGAAAGCGTCACACTGGTCAAAGCGCCTGAGTGTATCACTGAGACGGTTCACGATCCGGAAGTGCGCGAAGTCGTCCCGATGGAAGAATAGAAAGATGGTTTTCGCTGTGCGCACGTTGCCAATGTCTCACTTAAAACTTCCATACTTAAAATATCTTTATCAGACTCAACGTCTTCTTCTTCTGTAATAAGAGGGATCAATATAATATAGTGGAAAGGTAATAGAGATGTGAACCGGAATTATATTGTAGTTCACATCAGTCAGTAAAAAATAACCAACAGTTTTTACTATTTTGAAACGAAGCTGCCCAACGACTCATTAAAATACATCGCTCTAGCTAATTAAATTAGGTAATTCGGTTTGAAAAGAAAACTAAGGAATAATTAAATGTTTTTTTTTATTTCGTTGCAGAAGCGTACGCTAAGAATGATCAAGTTTCTTACGATTTTATAACCCCATCGCTCTATTTAAAAAGTTATTCAGTTGAATAGTGCAATAACTATGATACTATCGTTATTCGTTTGGAGATTATATTAGATTTAATGTTATAAATTGTTATTTGGTTTCGTTGCTTTATAAACATTGTTTCTGATAATTCTCTTCAAAATCCCGAGAGAGCCATCAGAAGAATCCAGATTTTGAAAACACTCTGACCAGAAGGGCATCATCTAAGACTGACTGAATATTTTGTCAAATTTATCTGCATCAAATCTCATATCAGTGCATCAGCCGTGAAGTGTTCTTAGAATATTAGTCTTCTGGGACTACATCCTTCATATAGGTCTAATAATTTTTTTAATGTCTAAATATATATATCGTATACATTTAACAATAAAAGAGGTGTTCGTAGATATTTGTTTGATTTAATTATATTTTGTCATACTGCAAGAGATTTAGATATAAAAAATACATGATTATTAAACTTTTTGCAATAGACAATATTGTAATGAAAGGATTACGATTGTTCGAGGGAAAAATCACAAGTCGCATCCGGTGAAAGTTATTCAGAAGGCACAGACCGATCCGCAGACTCAGATTTGTTAGCGCAGTTCACCCTCATTTTTATAGTCATAACATGCACACCCCTACAGACAATACCCTCGGCATCCTTCCGCTCGCTCGTCAGCGAGTCTTTATCCGCTTTATGTTATCCTCTAGGCCTTTTGCAGGAGCGAAAAGTTCGATTTGGTGGAGAGAAACTCTGAACTCATGCGGAAGCTCAGGGACGTCTGGGCCGATTACAAAAAACACCGACCGTCAATAGGAGAGCGCTCGCTCTCTCCGTCGACCCGGACACCTGACTCAGCTCTCGGTGACGGTCCGCGACGCTTTCGCGATTCGTCTGTCGGAGACGCCGGCGGATCCGATCTCGCCGCGGATCGCATAAAAGTTTGCGAAGAGTCTGATGACCCCATTGTTTTTAACAGTGGCGACAGAGACGGCAGATTTTTCACGAGTCGGCTTTGCGATAGAGTCCGCCTGTCCGGGGTCGGAAACGTCTCTAAGTATTTCACCGTTTCCGGTGACGACGATAAAAATACGTCATTCATGAGCAGCGAGACGTCAAAAAATAGCACATTTAGAAGCGACGATTCATCATACTCAGCTGATCGCGGTGCCACTCTCCGTTATGATACCTCAACGACCACCGAATGCCGGAATGATCTCGAAATCCCGCACACAAAGGTAGTATAGAAGCATTTCAGCTGTCTCTCGATTGGGTTATGATTTTTATCACATTAAGCTTGTGCATGAGTGACGTATTGGCTTTATGGATTTGTTGCTTTGATTGTGTTTTGGTTTTCAACTGTTTCGGAAGTCTTTGGAAACTGTAATTTAATTAATGTTAACAATAGATGTTGGTATGGAATTCACAATCATCGGTTTCTATAAAACTGCTGGCAGAAAAATCAGTCCATTCAATTGGCATTCATTCGTCGGATATCTCTTGCGATTTTTAAAAATTATGTAGTTTCCCCACTTCAGATATACTTATTTCAACTAGCCGACCTTTTAATGTCCTTCAGTACTGTGAATTCAAACCTTTCCCCGAAAAGGATGAAAAACTATCCACAAAACCAATTTTTCACAATAAGTTTGAGAAATGTCAAATTTACTGAAAATATTTATGTAAATTATATAACATTAATTTTTACATGAAAATATTGCTGGAAGATGATTTTCAATTTACAACAATTTTGTTGATTTGATTGATGGAAGACCTTTTTCAATATATTTTTTTGTAGTGTATCATAGAAAAATCATTTTCACGTATTTATGTGGGACAGTAAACAACTGCAGAATTTTTAATTATTCTATATAAAGCAATGGATATGCCTCTTTCAATAGAAGCTAAAATGTATGGAAATTTTGCACAAACAGTAGACCTCCATGATCCTAATTCAAATAATTTCTCTTGCAAACTCGAATGAACCTTGGCTTAATGTGCAGTTTGTATTCTTAAAAAAATTAAGCTTCAGTGACCCCCAAGAATAAATGATCCTGTTTATCCTAGTAAGTAAATGCAGGAATTAATCACAACTAAGTCACAGAAGAGTCCCTTTGCCCACACTCACTCAGTCTCTCAAGTAATTCTGACAACAACCTAAGAACTTACCAGGCTGAAAAAATAGTAGAATTCAGCGATAGATAAAACATAATTATTTGAATTCTCTATGAGAAAATCTTCCTGCCGGGTTTACGCGAGTGTCTTTAGATTTAGTTCATTCGTATAGATCACTTCTTTGTACAATGTTTTTCAAATGAGATGATAGCTAAGACAAAGGGAAGGCGTATTATTGACCTCTCTTAAAAATGAATAAAAAATGTGTGGTGTCGCATGTCTTCATTTTTTAAAATCAGTTTTAATGTTACCGCCAATGAGACCCTATTACAGCACCAAATTTACAGGTCTGTGAATTCTTTGAATCGTAAACAATATAACGATCGCGTACCTAAGCAGAATTGTTTATAAAAAAAATACGATATATCACAATGAAATTTCTTTTAAAAAATTTATTCAGGGCTCAGTGGGTTGGAACTAAATATTAAACTGACTATTTTCATTTAAACTTTTGCAGCTCGAAAAATATGCCTATTTTAAATTCACCTCTTTTCTGCATTGTGTAATTTTTTGAATGCATAATATTTATAGAAAATAAAATGAAAACACTTGAACAAATTCCCTCATTGGAATTTTTACGAGCTCTGCGAGTCTAAATGTCAACGTAGTCTGCAGCCTTCGTGACCTCGAAGAGTATTTTCTATAGAATTAATATTTTTATAGAGATAACGTTTGATGTTGTGTATTTTTGGTTTGTTTTGTTGTTGCAGACAAGAAATGGCCTCTCTCCAAAATAATCTAGATCGATTGTCAGCGAGAGTGTCCCAGAACTCCCAAATTAATGATAGTAACCTAACGACAGGTACATTACTTACCCACCTGCATGTTTTCCCGCTCCCACTAGTGCTCTTGTCAAAATTTTATCAGTATTCGTCGCACCGTAGGATGGACCGAAATAATCTGATCTCGCGTGACAAATCGTAATTTTGCATGTATTATTTCAGACCTATTTTTTTTAATTATTGTGTAATTTTTTTTTTTTTTACTACAAAATGGAAATCTTTTAAAGTTTTCCTAGTTATCAGCAAGATTATATATTTTTAAATGAATAATTTATTATGAACACACTTCAGTAGATCTCGGACCCCAATTATCGCAACACAGAGTAAATCGCGTTTGACTTTTTCAATCAATAATATCAACTGAGGATATTTTAAATTGAATGTTTGTATCATTCAAATTATATGATTTGGTTGGAGAGTTGGTACAATCGAAAACCACATCATAAATAAATTAATTCAATAGTCATAAAATTAATCAAAAAGTAAAAAGTACACTGCCGGCTATATTTCTTTAGAATTTCACAACATTTTTTTTAATTTGCATTCCGGTCCACATGCTTTTATTATTTGCATAATATATTTCTGTCTACTAACAATGTAAGGGGCTTGAGGCAATTTTAATTCTTGCACTAAAATATGATCCCTTATTAATATGGTTATTTAAATATTTAAAGTCAATAATTCAAATAAATTTTTATCTGAACCAAACCAATTAAGATACTGATAAAAAATATTGTTGAATTGCGGCTTTTCATGATTTTTTACTGACCACTTATACATTTAGTTTCGATCGCCAGATAGATTATTCGCCATGAAATATGATGAAAGTTGGTCCATAATTACAGTAGTTAATTGAAATTTTATCTAAAATCTGTATCTTAAATATGGCAATATCATAATTACTTTATACAGTTCATTTTCAATTCATTATTAAGTCATTTCCAAAATTGTATTGAATTTGTCAAATGATATTATTAAATTTCAGCACAGCCGCACTTTATCGACCCGCCCGTTGGGAATAACCGACCGAAAGAACAGATATCCCGTCAGAATTCCTCCCGATTTCCCTCTGGATCTATCGCCGCCGAACCCCCCAATAGCAATACCGAAATTTCAAATCGCGCCAGAGAACCTGCAATTGCCAACATAGAGGGCCCTGTCCGCTCACCGATCAGAGAGGAAGAGCCATTTGAAAAGAAGCTGAGGGAATCCGAACTGTCGGAGACACCGGGTGAATTCGAACTTCCGAATCCTCCCGGCATTGATAATAGTTTGGATCCGAACACGACAGTCCAAGACATAGATGAGAATGAGCAAAATCTTAATTTAGTAAACGACAGTAATGGTGGTTTCGGAGGTCAGGAATTATTCGGGGAAGAGAGTGGCGATCGGCAAAGAATGGAATTCACAGAAAGCGAAGGGACGCAGCCCTACGATCCGCAGTATGAAGGACAGCCTTACGGTGACTCTGACCAACAGTACCCGCAGCAGTATGATACCGCACCCGACCAGCAGTTTGACGCTGATCCCAACCAGCAATATGTCGATCCAAACCAGCAATACACCGATCCTAACCAACAGTACAATGATCCGAACCAGCAATACGCAGCCGATTATACAAATCAAGAGTACCCCGACCAAAATCAACAATATACAGAGCAATAGGTGAAAAAATATTGATTTGAATTTGTATTTTTCATTTGCATAAATAATTAATACTTACCATGGCTCATCAGCCTAAAGGTTCTTCAAGTAATGGTTTCAATCCATATGTTGTATTGCTACGTCGGTAAAAACCAAGATAGATTGAAAATCAACCACATTCTTCATTTGATCTCGTTTTCCTTGAGATTGAGCTTGTTGTCCACCGAATAACTGAAATGTGTCATCTCATGTACTGTTAGGTGTCGCCTAAAATTTCAATAATGCCTTCGCTTTGTCCTATACTCGGCAAGTAAAAATAGAATATGTGACAACAATACTTATCATGTTGCATTTATTCAAATATGAGGCGATTCTTTGGTTTACCAAAAAATGTATTGGTTACTAAAATAGGTTCAATAAGATCGAAGGGTTATTATTCCCGATAAATATGTATGTGTTGATTGTGCAAAGCGATGGATCACCATCATTCTAAAAAATTAAGGCAATAATGGTTTTTACAGAATATGGATTTCATAACAAACTTTTACACAATTTGAACCACTACGGTAATTATTTTTTATTTCAAATATTCAGCTGCGGGAAACGAGCTGATTCTCTTCTTCGTTATCGCATGTCAAGATAGGACGATCACTTGTTTATTTGATTAATTTCCTGTTATTGTCTCCAAATTTTATTATTTGTTGTTCTCGTGATAAATCTATCTCATACATTAAGCTGGCTAAGATGAAATTATTGATTTAATTTTAAATACTGAGGTATGATAAAAATAAACTAATTACAATGAAGTATTTTTATTTGAATTCCTGCATTGAAGATCATATTGGAAGGTTCATAATATATCTACATTTAAATTAATAAAACTGCAACAATCATAAAAATATTAAAATCATAGTTTAAGTGATGAAGGGCAGGGAAGGTAAAGATTTTCTACTAAACCTAAATTTTTATTTAAAACTAGTGAGTACCCGGCATGCATCGGAATGCCACTCAAAGAAAGTGTTTGTGTTTTAATTCTGTTTATTGAAGTGCTTTTGGGCACACACTATTTTTTTGTTTTCTTTCTGGTACGTACACAAATAAATCAGAAGGTTTTCCGAGATGTCGCTAGTTGTACAAATACGATTCTTTATTTGAGATTGTTTTTAGATATAGATATATCTGGATTGTGAGATTGATTTTTATATATATTAAGACCTACTGTAAGTTAAAAATTAAAAAGTTGAGAGTCGGGCTCGGGCCAGGCCAGGCCTGATTGTACTATGCCTATATCCTTTGCGCAAGTGCAAACAACAACTTGACGAAGTTTTATCGGAATCGGATGAACGGTATGGCAGTGCATAAGATACGAACAAACCCAAATTGATTTTTATATATTAGCTTAGCTAACAAAAATAAAACTAGATACCTAACTAGGTACCTGAATTATTTCAGTAGCCATGATGGAGCAATTCTAGATGCTATATTCCGAATTTTGCTTATTGTAACATTTAGTGAGTTTTCTTTACTTTTGTTTTAAGATTTTCTTAATCCATCCGGGCGAAAACAAGCACTGCCAATATTCTGTTGGTTGCCCGAGAAGTAAGTAAAGAATTGTAGTTCTATCTTGGACCTTTAAATCTAGAAGAATATGTCCAAACATGAAAAGGAGACATTCTGTTGAGGAAGTTTGATAGGTCTTGCTGCCAAAAAAGTATTTTACTTGTGTCCTGGTACATTTAAGGACTGCAGGATGTGTGTAAAACATGGGAAATCGATTTTTAGTTAAGTATGTACGTACTAGAAAAGTAAGGGTGGAAGACTTTCACCAGTAACTAGGTAAAAAGAGTGAGAAGAACTCACCGCTCACCATGTGATAGATGCGAAGAATCCAAAAGAAAAAAACCTTAGAGAATAGAGTCGTCAATCCTATTTAAAACTTCATTTACCAAAAGATAAATGCTTATAATGGATTGTAAACATCTATGCTAATATATCGACTGATTTACTGATAAACAAGTGAAGAACATCTGAAGAAAAAAATTAGTGGTAGGTACTATTTGATCACAATGAACGGTAATCAAAATAGTATTTGATAGAAAAGAAGTACCTATTCAAAGAAAGTTTTTGCTTTGGTAGAACCGAGTTTTTATGTGTTACCGTCAATGAGAATGATTTTTTGATCAATTATTTTTTAGCGTCACCTGGTGATAGAATTTCCTTTAGTACGACATAATAATTATATCAACTAAATATTGTATTTATTTTTTATTCTGGCAACTCGACAGTCGAGTGACAGTCGGTGTTCTTGTTCTATTTTCAAACTAAAATTTTAGGCTATGTCGCATTCCACAATAACATTGAAGTTGATTGAATACATAGGAGAGGTAATACCGATAATTGTTTTAATGTTTAATTAGATAACCCGAAATCGTTCAGTTTGTCGGGCGTTCTTGAACGGAAAACCTAACATTGCACTGAAAGATTCATTTCTTGCAAAATAGATTATTTTTATTTATGTGGGTGTAGTTATATTAAACTCTCCCCGCCAAAAAGTCGTTGAGCGTTTGCGTCTTATCAATGTCATTACATTAAATAGGTATCTGGTTAAGAACAATCATCCTTTTCGTGGATTTTTCGAGAAACCGAACAAAGCAGCTTTTTATATTTCATACATTTCCCGTTTAAATAAGCACAAGCTTCTCAAGATTTACAATATAAATATTATGCCATATATATTATAGTGCATACCGCTGTCATAAATTTGTGTGTTTTTGACATTTACGTTGTTTTGGTGGATATTTATAACTCGATTATTGATGACAGATAAAGTATGTAATCACTGCGGATTTTATTAAAACCGAACTCTGTCTACGGTATTATTACATAAATAAGCATTTTTGATTTAAGACTTTTTAGGGAGTTGTAGGTATAAAATTAAATTGTTATTTTTAACATAAAATTTTCAAAGTTTTTCACTGGGTATTCGGAATCGAATTATTATGAGTATTTTCTGATTGAATAGATTCCGATTTATCTGAGAAGTGTATGGGTTGTTCAAATTAGGTTTGTTCGAGAACTTTAGTGTCAAACAGAAATTTAACTTTTTTTTGCGCGTGCGCACTTATAAATCTGATTTCAAAAAGCGTGAGAATTATTTCATCAACATGTAATTTCGGAAAACGCTATCATTACAATTATAATATTGATATGTGTCACCGCTATACACTGAAAGCGGATCATTAAATTGGTGAAAATCGGTTTGCAAAACGATAGCGCTGGTGTAAATAAATCAAACCGAAGTGGTAGTGTAACAGTCAAACCTATTCAGAGATTTTTATTTACAATTTTATGGAAGAATGCATGCACAATACATTCCCGTAAGCGTCAGTTTGACGTCTTAAATGGTTTTTGGGAATGATGGTTGGCATTTATTGGAATTTCGGTCGATTAGGGAGCGGCTTAGTTCGTCGCGTTTCCAGTTACCACGCGCTGCTGGACTAATCATCTTCTCGAAAGATTTTAGACTTGAATAATACTGAGATTTATGAATTGTTCACTGATGAAGTAATAATCGAAGATGTATGCTGTGGCGTGATCGCAGAAGTTGATATGACAGTTTTACCTTAATTTACAGAATAAATAATTATATAAACTTTCAATATGGTACGTTCACAGCGTTTCAAACTGTTTACAAAAAGTGTGAGTTGCCAGATGTTCTTACCCTATAGTAGTAAATAATATCGACGGTGTTTTGACCAATTGACGTAATCCTCAAAAAATACGAAAATGAGTTGATGATTTTATCTCATTTTAAAGACGCAGAGCAGGTCTCGGCCAAATGATGTAAATTAGAAAAATAAATTGCTCCACTCTTTGGAAGGTCAACATAATTTAACATTTGTTTTAGATTTAAAAATTCTGACCCACTCCCTACGTATAATTCCGTCTGTGCAAACATGAGAATTTACAGGAGTGGATCTAAAAGATTCATAACGTAACTCACCATATAACGTTTTCGATAAAAAAAGTTTCTCTCCTGAACAATTTCAATTTTGAGGGTTACATCAATTGGCCAAAACACCGCCGTATGATGATTTTATATTCGTGTGACGCCAAACAACGATATGTAACAGAATGATTTTTGGCTTCTCATCCTTTTTAATCAATTGACATTTTTTTTTAAAAGAAAAAATCTTCTGAATGGATAACGGCTGACATATCATATTTCGCCATCACTTGCGGTGGAATATTTTCTATAAATCGTGAGAATAAACCCAAAATGACAAAAACAGACTTATCAATTTCTGCCATCACGCCACAGAATTATTATTGTAGCTAAGCGAATATCTGAATCCGAACACGAAAGTGAAAGCGCCAGTGATTAAGACGAACCATCTTTACTCACTTGATAAAATTTAAGTGAAGCTCTTCAACCTCAAACTAGACAGGAAATTGGAAAACGTCTTAAATATTGATCCAAATGTAGAACGTGCCCTTAAATTCCAAAGAGACCTTTAAAATAATTGTGTACAAGGTAAAGAGATACCTACACACAGAAGTAGTAAAATAGCAGTGAAAATGAGAATGGACGAGTGTTATAATATTATGTATAGGTGTATCAATAATTAATTGTTATTATTAAGTTTGATATATTTTTTTTCTAAAAATATTGGTCATTCATTTCTTTTAATAACTTATAGTCCCAGTGGCGGACTGGCTCTAAAAATATTGGTTGCCAGGAGTCAATGGGGGCCCATCCAAAAATGGGAGGGGGCCCCTACCCTATCATCGTTCTCAGCCGGGGTCGATCCACTGCTGGATGAAGGTCTCCCCCAGCTCCCTCCGCTCTTCTCGGTTCCTAGCTTTACGCTGCCGCGTACTTCCACCGGACCTGACAAGTCCGTCAATCCAGCGGGTTTTGGGACGCCCCTGAGGTCGCTTAGTGCCCCTCGGGTACCGCTGAATGACTGCATTTGTCCAACGGTTGTCCGTTCGCCGTGCGACATGTCCGGCCCACCGCCATTTCATCAATTTGGTGACCTCTATCATATACCAATATATACCTACCCTGTATACCAATTACGAATTACTAAAAGGGGCCCATCCACAATTTTGAGAGAGGGAAACCCTACCCTATATACTGTACTTATAATTAATTGATAATTACAAAAATTCACATGTTACAAACAGCTAAAACAGACGATGAAAAATTAGTTCTTTGTGTATATCGTAAGAAAACATATTTATGTGTATTGATGAAATATCCAAAGTGTTTTATCCTCTATATTTTTAAACACGTAAAATTAAATAGTTGAAAAGTTATTTGATTTTACTGAGGGCTCCTAACATACAGCGGGGCCCACTCGCCATCGGGTAACCTGGCTTGTATGCCCAGTCCGCCCTGTATAGACCTTTTTACATGGATTTTCCTAAACGAATCTTACTATTTAGTATGGATTTAATCTCTTTATTTACGCGTTTATTTTTAACCTTGGAACCGTTCCCATCTTTTTTATGGGCTCTATGCCTTTTTTACGCGGTTCATCTCGGTATGCACATACCGCGTCAATCACCACTCCTTGTCATATAATAATACGTTTAGCTGAAAGGGTCCAGTTTTGCGAGTTCGACGTAAGACGAGTATAGTTATGATAATTATTAGTTGGTAACTAATGCAAGTGACAACAACATTTTTGTTGGCTTTTTATTGCAATGACATGCGGTCTCTGATTTAATATTTCGTCGAATATGTGCTTGTGTTTTTGGAAAACAACTACCGTCAGCATTAGTTATGTGTGTCTTTATGTTCCAGAAATCAAATATGCTTACATAGTGGCGCAATTGTTAAATAAATTGTGTTGCGAGAATAACTTGTGTTGTGTTTTATTTATTAAACGAGACAATAAATATATGCATAAGTATTCGATCAGTCGATTCAAAGATGGAGAGTGTCGCTGAAAATCCGGTCGCAGTCGAAGTGATCCACAGTGAGGACGAAGGAACGATCAGAGAGGAAGACGGAGATCAATTTGCTACTCCTGCACCTCCCATGGACACTATGGAACGAGTCGCCAACTATGGTGAGTCGAAATAACCTCCTCTATTTTTATAAAATACGCGTATATCACAATCAGGGGTAGACTGTTTGATTTAGTTTTTTTGAATTGTTCAAATTTTGTACTTTTCCGTGTATTTCGTCAATAAAGACCTGGGTTTCGCCTCTCGGCATCTTCAGGCATTCGAGTACACGAATAAACTCGAACTGACTGTCAGTTACGAAATACAGGGAAATGCAAAAAATTGAACGATTCTATATTAAAATTCCATCAAGCACCCTCTGTTGATATCTTAAATTATTTGATTTAGGTATTTTAAATTTCATCTCGAGTCTAAATAGTTTTATGTAAGACAAAATTGATGACGTTGAATAATATCAGCTTCGAAGATAAAGGATTTTTAACTTGAGGATGTATGTCGGCTTCACGCCATCGTTAGAACTATGTTTAAACTTAGTTTAGCTTTACTATATCTATATACTGTTTTAGAAGAGATATTATATCATATCGTACTAATTCAATATTTTTTTACAAATAGAGGATTCACATCCACAGATATATCAATTATTAATCGATTATGTAAGCATTCCCACCTAACGTAACGTATGCGTACTGCACACATTAGAGGTCTGCACGGGGCGAAATTTTATAAAATTACCCGGTTCGAGCCCGACATCTTCTGGCCCGGCCCAGTCCGAACCCGAGTCTCAATAGCACACCTGTTACCCGATCCCGACCCGAAGCCCAGATTTATTTTTCTCACTCCGAAAAAACCCGTTTTTTTAAATATAAAAATTCATTTATACTTTTCAAGCAATATAAATATGTTATTGTTTCAATATTTCAAACGATATCCATAACACATAATAAATTATTTCAGTAATGAATAGTATTGGTTTATTGCTGATTCATGATCCGAACATAGTGCAAAATGTGTTGATGAAAATTAAATTCCTTACCCGAACCCGAATCTGAATTGTCTTTACCCTACCCGCGGGCCGGGCCGGGTAAAAGCCCTTGCAGACCTCTAGTACCTATATACAATCAAATTATGAACGTGTCGAGTTTCATTTGGAATGGTTAATAATACTATTTATATTTTGCACATCAGCAAATATTTTATTTTTACCATGGAATTGAAAAAAATCAAATATCAGCTAAATAATTATGCTTCGCATAAGATAACAGCATAATACACATCGCACCCAAGAAAAGTGTCAATATTCAAAATTCGTAATATTTGCGATGGCCGATGTCGTTAGCTTCGGTTACAGTGCTCACGAGTTTGAATCCCAGTAGCGTTATTAGCTATTAGCTCTATACTAATACTGACCTAACCTTATCCTTGCTATTTTCGAGATATTGAGATTTTCGAGATTTTCATATACATATTATAATTTATACGGTAGAACAGAAAGTCTTTGATTAATCAATTGATTGAATTGTCGAGAGGGAATATTGTTATCTATCATTAATGTTATTATGATATTGCTGAAAAGTATTGCTGGCGAGTTTTTGTTATCAGTGCGGGGACGACGATAACCGATTATAAAAATGCGAAACATTCACCTTCAACGAGGCGCCGCAGCACTCGTGCGCTTCGACGCTATACTTCAGCATTTTGTGCATATTAGCTAGTTGTCAATCTGAAAATCCACTGTAGGAAGAAAATTATTATTGCTATTTTAAAAAGGCACGCTGTAACTCAATCAAAATAATAGTCGCCTTATGAAATAATAATATGTCCAGCCAATTATGACATACATATAATTCAGTTTACATTATTGTGAATGGAGATAGGTTATCCGTGAAGTTGGTAGCGATGGCTCAGATGTTTCTACTTGAGCAGTGCGAACCTATCTTGTGACAAGAATATTATTATCCACGGTAATACTCGCCTCAAGATTTATTTTCGCGATATTAGATTCGAAATATCAATGGCATTATTATCCCATACCTTACATACCTACAATAATTATTTTTTTAAACATAAAACACAATTTGCTTGTACTACTTCCACATGTTTAAAATGATCAGGACCGGTTTCGCGTATCATGAGCATTTTCAACTGATGAGCTGATCAGTTGATAATGCTTGTGATAAGCGAAACCGGTCCTGATCATTATAAACATGTGGAAGTAGTACAAAAAATTGTTGTTTTTTTTTAAATATAATGCCTTTCCACCAAGAATTGACAGTTGACACCTTAAAAGTGAACAATAATTATTTTTGTGAACAATGTACATCTTCTTCTTCTTCAATATTCACTCCCTTCATACTTCACTTCGTCAGGTGCCATGATTCGCTATCGCAAAGCAGCACAGTTAGAATGCAATCGTTGAAAAAATGGCATTTGGTTTTAATCGTCTACAACTTCGTGTCCTAGACGGTCTGCATCGAGTTAAATGTGGCTCCGGCTATTCCTAATCGCAAAGCGAGCTGTTTCTTTTTGTTACTGTCTTCCGGGATATGTACACCAAGGATCTGAAGCTGCCGACCCTCCGGATGGTCTGTCTCGCGCTAGTCAGGGTCCTATCAGAGTCATGACAGGCTTGGTTACACATCACATTAGTCTTACTTCCGTTTATTTTCAGACCAATGCGACCGGAGTTAACTCCTAACCTGTCGATGGTCTCCTGGATACCCTTAGCAGATTTGTCAAATATGGCAGGGTTCATACGCATCTATTATACTTAATTCAAAGGAAATTGATCTTTCTATTGTATAATTATTATGTATGTTATGATTTCCATTCAAGATTTTTGTTAATTCATGGTCGATTTTTTGTAACAAGAAAATTAAACCGGCATTTTTTTAAATATTCTTACTTACTCGGCAGTTTGTATTCGACAGTTAAAATTATGATATGATTGAAACATTAAAATCAGCGACGGAATTTCAAATTTTGTCGGTCCTGCTTATAATAAGAAACAAACTTATTTCCTAGGAAGTTTTATTGTACACATTCAAAACATAATCAAGAATACCTTAACCAAAGTAGCCTACTCTTAATTGAGAAAAACCGTCACATACCTATAAGTAATAGGTACGCAAGACTTTTTCAATGTTTTTTACGAATTTAACAAAACACTATGTCTACCATATAAACTCACATCTATCTATATTAAAGTTTCTTTTATATTATAAGTAAAAATTAGATTATAGTTTTAAAAAATCAAGTTTACTGTACACATAAAACCCTTGTTCACAAACAAGTTTGGGGTCTCAACCTATAGTTTGGGAACCTAAAAAAACTCTTGAGAAAACGGCTTTAACATTTTGTAAAATTGTCAAATAAGCAGTATCCACGGAAACGATTCACCTACAATTTCACCACCAAAAGTCAATGAGAAATTTTAAACGTGTTTGGGATAGATACAAATATTTTCTAATCCTAGAGGCGGTCCGGACCTACTGGACCTCCCCCCTGTGTGCGCTCATGTTTCCATTTGATAAAATATTCCGTCGGAGAAAGTTTTTCCATGACAGTTAATATTATATCTGGTCAATTTCACAGGCGCTAGATGTCGGTAGAGATCAACGAAGTTTCAAACAGTGGAACAAAATAAAGTCACCGAATTACATATATGTAAATACTTAGATTCTTGTCTACGACGCCTCCACCATCTCATGTCAACTGTATTCAGTGTGTAGCGAATGCAGGTTTCTTTATTTGCTTTGCATTTTCATGATAGAATATACCTAGTATATATATATTAATCTGTTATACCTAAGCATCATGTGTTTATAATTTATTATCTGTTGACAGGTTATAAATCCGCTGCAATTGAAAAATGCAAGCGAGCGACTACTATACATGGTATCATGTTGGTTATGTGCAAAAATGTTCACCATCCACAATATTTTTACATTGAATGAGCAAGCGTTTTATTTGACTATTTCAGTCTTAAGTCTACACAGGTAACGAAATTTCGATTGCTTTTTTCCGGTAAACCTTACATTATATTAAATTATACAGAGAGCTAAAACAAAATTTAAAGATTCAAAGAATATTATTATACACTTTCGTAACCACTATAAATCCGAATCAATAATTTATTTTTAATGCTAACTTGCTATACAAATGTTAAAATTAATTTATTAGTACAATCGCGTACATATACATATTATTTTATCACTTGATCAAAGTGATCATAGCAATTATTAGGATTACATTCCTCCGATCACACATCGTGTGCAAATGTTCTTTGTTTCGTTTTAAGATATGAGTTGAAATGAAACAGCTATTAAAACACTGTCGAATATTCATTCCGTCATGTTAAAACAAATACAGCTGATCGAAAAACATGGCAGCCATTTTAGGTAGGGATAAGAATTAGTTTTCATAGTGACAATCAACCTTTTCAGTCAAGATGGAAATGAATTTCATGACGGCTCGTCTTTTTAACATTGAGATATGGCTACAAATATTAATATACTTTCTGATATATGTAGTAAGTTTGATTATGATGAAGTAATTTTTATAATTGAACACAATGCCTTTCCACCAAGAATTGACAGTTAACACCTTAAATGTAATCATATATACTATATTAAAATCGTTAGGGAGTCTCCTGATAATTATGATATGAAAAATTGTAACTGTTGCGGATGCTTTTTGATGATATCTCTTTGAGCTTATGGTCCTTTTCGTTTTTCTGCTCTAATTTATAGATTGGTCTTTTTTAAACTATATCTGCTCCCTATTCGGAGCATATGGCCACCACACAGTTCATCCAAGATTCTCAGCGTCCTGTAGCTCCACTGAGTACATTCTATGGGTCTAAGAACACATTAATTTGATGTAACAATGTTTAATAATTAAACCATTTTAGTAAAGTATTTTATTATTTTGACATTAATGTTATATGTTTGGTTGCTATGCCAACGACCAACGGGAATGCAACTTCGACATAGTGTGCGTTGTTATGACGACATTACAGATGTCAAGTTAAGTAATTTTAGGCGTGCGTACTAGAATATGGTAACATGTAATATAAATGATATCCCTCCTGTTTTGCCTTATCAGAATCAGCCTCCAGTCGTCCGTCAGTGATCTCTTAGTTCAGTTTCAAAGGCAGCAGTTGCCATTTTGATATAGCAATACGATATTGTCGGCCTCTGTGGTATAGTGGTGTTTTGCCCTAGCGATCAGGTGGGTCCTGGTTATAGTCCCAGCAAGGTCAATATCATATTTAGATTTTTTCAATTTAAATTTGTGATCTTGGACATGAGTGACTCTCAAAAAGTGAAAAAAATTCTCATCGATCTCATAATTTTCTAATTTTCATAATATTTGGCGCATCGGCTGTCAGTTGTAATGCCTGATGTGTAACAGTTGTGTAATGTGATGTCGCGTGGTCTCGTAAGGAGGGCTGCTGGTATGCAGATTGAAATTAAACACGCTACTCAAAACGTTTTTTTTTTCATTATTATGTTATATAGATCATTTGCAATCAAATGTTAATGTTATGTATCTCAAAAACTAGATTGCATTGCAACATGAATTTTGAATTTTTGGGTAGCATCTTGTAAAACATATTTACTAAAAGTTGTTCTTGGTTCTCAAGTTTTCGGTTGAAATATAAGAAAAAATATGTAAATTCATTTCTCTATACGATATTTTTTTTTGAATTCCGACGCCAACAGTTTATAATCACTCAAATTTGTAGTGGAGAGGGTATCAGCCAGTCGTGGCTGCTTATTTTCGCTACGTTCAGTTGGTGTATGTGTGTCGTCGCGTGCCCTTATTGACGTTTGACTTTCTCGAAGTGGAACAATATCTCACTTGTATACTTAATTTTCTCTTCTTTGTGGTATAAACGCGATAACGACTGAACAAATATATCTGTGGACTAAAAAAAGTGTACCCGTGCAGTGTTGTCACAACTATGTCGAAAACCAAACTAAAATCTCCATAGTGAGTTTCCCCAAGGATTTAATTAATAATATAAATCGTGCCCGTGTTTACGTATCCCTTAGGCTTAGACATTGTGTAATTGTTTTCCTCGTGTCTCATGAACGTGCGCCACTCGATTTTGGGTCCAAAGTTTGAAAGTTTAATTGCTCGCATCGATTCAGAGTCGGGGCCGTTTTATTCGGAAACGGCTCCCCGTCGAACGCCGCAGCTGGTTCGGTGTCACACATAACCTGAGCACGAAAGGAAAGTTTACAATGAGCGAATACGCGCGACCTGCGCTTTCGATGTTTCGATTATGAACGCTTTCGCTGTTAGATAATAATAAATTAAACATTTCCAAAGATATTTCACTCCACACTCGGTATTTTTCGTGACTTGTATGGGCGGACTGACAGATGTATCTGCAATATCGCACTCTTTAATGATTGAGTTCGAATTGAGATGTGATACCTTCCTAAACGTCAACTACATCGGTAGATGCAAAGCTCCATAGATGTCACAACATAGGTGTAACAATATCGTTATGATCCTCCGATGAGTATTATTATACACAATTGCATATATAATATTTTGTATTTTTGAACAGTCTAGTTTAATTACGTCAAACTCTCGTTTAAAAACTTTTCTAATAGCATTTTTCTGCTCGGCAGTTGTTCCATTAGTTTGGTAGATGCCCTGGTTATCTGTGTCAAAACCGTAAACTATGCGTTGATTCTTTTGTTTTCATTATTTACTACCAACTGCATGCTATGAGTGCTATTCCGTTTCGGCGATTAACAGTAAACTGCTCTTATTAAATTTATCATTGGGTTTCCTAGTTTTTTATGAACACTCGTTCTCGTTTCGCCGACACGGTTACTCGCTCACTCGCTTGCCGCAACGGCGTGACAGATAAAATTAGGATTAACTCATTCGAACCTCCCAAAGTTAAAAGTCAAAGTTGGCTGTGCAAGTCCCATCGAAAGTTACGGTACTTTCAACTTCCAATGCCGTTTTGCAATGTCCAATGCAGTTGTCATCGACAATACATTGGTGCCTATTACGTGTGAGGTATTTTGACGGTCGCTTCAAGCTTAAGAAAAGTTTTTACTTAAACGTTTCCACTTCGGGCTATTTTATTTTTACAGACCCGAGCATTATTTTGTACAAATCGGTACAGTGGCGTAAATAAAAACCCTGAAACGTTTCCAGTGGGCTCATTTTCGAATACGACATTTACGAATGACTTCTGTTAACATAATAATTGTTGGACCGATCTTTCATATTGCCGAGGCAAATTGTAAAGTAGGCATGTGAGGTAAATATTTATGATTTACATCACGCCAATATTTTTCTACCCGAAAACTTACTAAATGCCGCTAGTAACAATGCAGTTATGTAGGAAATTTAATTACGAATAGGACCATGCCAAATTATCATACATGGGAATCAAGAAAAACCGATAATTTACTCGAAATACAAATAAAGCATCGGTATGAAATTGTCACCATAATAATATTATTATGTATGTCAAGTGAAACTTCGTAGAACAAACCATAGAGCACATTTTAAAGATGGCGATGAATTTTCGTAATAATATTTCGTAATTCGCGTGATTTATTGGTTTACGTGATTCCAATGCTTGATTTTTTGTCAATTTACAATCAGCAATTAAGTTTCCGAGAGAATGACAGTATTTTTACAGCATTTTTCAGGCAGAAAAAGAGTAGCATGTTGTATATCATATTAATATGCCGTATACGAAAATTGTGCGACGTCATACGACGAGCGAGTATACATTTACCCATGGAGTCTCAAAATAAAAAATCGGCTACCGAGTATCAGATAGATGCTCCTTAGACACTCCCTGCTACAAAATATATGTAAATATGCTCAACGTCTATAACGCCACTGGATAGCCGCTCGTGAAAAAGAAGTGGCAGGCGAAGGCGGGCGAGCAAAGTGAATTCCAATAGTGCAATTGTGAACTACTGTGCAGCAACTAAAACAATGGCATTCAGCCGGCCGTCAGATCCTCAACTCTTTGGAGTATGCACTTGTTGACTACGTGTCCTAATAATCTGCGAAATTATGATATGAGCTTTAGATACGTTGCGATTTTCCATTCTTGGTGTTGCATTTCAATTGATTTCCGATATATTCAGCATCATAGCTCATATCAATTATTCACTCTAAGACACCTCATTGGCTATCGCAAACCTATTATTCTTAACTGTCGTCCCGAGCAATCCATATATCTAGTTACATATTATAATAATGGCGAAAGATTAAATAAGTAATTTATTAATCGCTTTGAATATCACATTCCAGAACTTTCTTCTCGGTCCTCAAACATTCATATTATGCTGTAATATATATGTATAAGGAGAAGCCACGCCACTGAAATATTCGTGGCGAATGATTTGCGCCGAACAGGAGAATATCAATTCACTTTATATTTAACGAAAACATCATCGGTCACAATTATTGCCAATTTATCATTATTGTCATTAGTTCGTGAAAGTACTTTCCTGTCAAAATTAAAGTGTGCGCCTGCGGCATTAAATTTAGTTTCTATTATATACAATACATTTTGGATTCTATTCTAATTATATACAATAAATTTCAGCATATAATTCTATGTTACACAGATTAGTCAGTGTACCCATGGTTGAAATAGATTACAATAATGAACTTAAAACTATCGAACAGATAGCGCTTAGTAATGGATACGACGTAACGATGCTACAAAAATTACTTTATAAAAAACGATTGAAACTATCTAGACAGCTTATTTACCCTAACATACTCATAGAAAACCGCTTCTATAAATCGATTAATTACCTAGGGAGAATTAGTGATAGAATCCACTTCGAAATTAAAAACTCCGTTAATGTGGCATTTAAAATGCTTAAATAAGTACTTTAAATGCCACATTAACGGAGAAATATTAAATAAGTAATCTTGGTACACAACTTGAAAATAGCAAAGATAAAATTAATAAACTAGACAGAAGCGGAATTTACAAACTTACCTGCGGCCTGTGTGATTCGATCTATATTGGACAGACAGGAAGGAGCATTTCAACCAGATTTAAGGAACATCTAAGATCATTTAAAAATAATAAAACAGATTCTCAATTTGCTAACCACCTCTTGGAAGAAGCCCACAACATAACCGCTAAATCAGCTCCGATATGCTTACATTTGTGTGAAAAAAGCCTTAGACTTAATCTTTTGGAAAAATTCGAAATTAATAGATACAATCGTGACAATAATCTCCTTAATGACCAAACAAATATTAACCCATCACCCTTACTGAAACCATTACAAGAAACCCATGTAATTAAGCATAATCAGTAGAATTTCAATACACTTATTTTAACGACTAATTAATGACCTCACGTAAGCTCCTTTTCTAAAAACACAATTATTACCTTGAATGATTTAATTTTTAAATAAACATTATGATGTTTGAATACGTTAGATGACATGATATTGTCTATCTCTTCTAAACGGTATATATAGCTAAGCAAAAATAAGTTTAAGTGTAGTTCTGACGATGGCGTAAAGCCGAAATAACTATCAACTACCTGACAAAAATCTTGTAGAGCTAAATACTTTGTTATTCTATCCTATTAATACATTTTAGAGTTCATAGGCGGGGGGGATTGCTGCCGTTTATTAAAGATTTTCAATATTTTATACATACATATTTGAAAAGCACCTTTCGAGATAGAGTTAGATTATCTTGGGAAGGACGGAAATATATTCTGAACGTTGGTGAAAAGGGGAATGGAGTAAAAAAGAGGAACTCCTGTACTACGCTTTTTATACATCAGTATTTCGGACAGCGGTGTAGTCAGAATCTGAACTAAAATTGGGTACCTTTGCAAAATTTCTCATGGGCAATCAGCATTCAATTTTTCGACAATAATCTGTTAAATAAAAAACTTAAACAATGAGAAAATTTTGACAATTCAATTAATCGGACGTATATTATTCTAGCTAAGCGTCAGTAGAGTACCCCATTCAAAATCGATGTATATTAGATGTAAACGTATTGATTTTCGCTATTTGCAATACTATTTCTTGGTCGAGTGAAATTGAAATGTTGACCACTGTAGGTATTCTGAAATCGAAGATTTTATTTGTTACATTCGACGACAATAAATAAAACTTCGTATGTCAATGACAATTGCTTGAGAGTTGATATCAAAGTAAGATATCTATAAAATAACTATGTTTAATATATTTACTGTAATGCATAGGTACCTATTCCACATTTTTATTATTACTTTTAAAGCTACTAGGTACCTATATTACTAGATTCGCTCGGCACCACTGGTAATAATGTCTTTTTCTTTTTCTCCGGCTTTCTCGATCTATTGAAATTATTTCTGTTACATATATTATGCACATTAATTGTTTTATTTTAGTATTGTTTTAAAATTAAAAATAATAAAAAAAGTGGAATATTCGACCACTATGGTTGATCGAATGGAAGCTATTTTTTAATCCGTGATATGACTTCGCTGAAAAATTGTGGAAATGCCTGGACAAAATTTTCTTACACATTTGTCGGTGTGATGTTGATAAATATTAATAACATAACAGCAGCTGGCTGTAAGCCGTCTGCGAGTGAGCGCTGTCGCCATTTTGCGGGTAAAATCGGAAGCTGTCTCCGTTACGCTAACACATTCTGTGCTAATATTCATTTTCAAAACTTCCAACTCGGTGAATACCATAATGTGTGTCGCTACTTTTCAAAAGTAACCGTATCCATGTTTTAGTTATTTTGGCTTTTTTTTGTCAATTACTATCGACCCACTTGCTTTTAATATTTCTGTATTTAAAAAATGGCCCAAATGCTATTAAATACTAAGTAAATCATTATTTCTATAATCATCCAACATTGTGACTGTGTACACGAAGAAACAAAAGAGTGATTTTTTCTCTAGTTCATCCATTTTGGATATGGCTGCTTTTGAAAAGTAGCGATACATACGTATGTTATCAAAACACGTGTTTCACAAAATGACGAATTTACCAAGTTCATCCAAGTAAAATTTGACTCTAAATAAATTACTACAAAATAATCGCTCAGACCAAATAAAATATTCTTGCTCATTTTGCATCAACAACAATAAATTAAATTAATGTATAAGTGCATGAATTAAACTAATATTCATTCACGTAGATTGCTAATCCATACGGTCATTTCGTTATCAGTCTATCTATAATGTCGATTAAATGATAACGATTTGTAGAAATAAATATATCTATGTTTCCTGAAAATCCGTGAAACGTACCTACCTATTATAGATAGTGTGATTTACACATTGGTCTCCGGGTCTCGCTGTATTCAAATCGATTAGTGTTCTTCTTGAAATATTGTTTTTTTATCGACCCCCGATACCGAATTCGCGACATTTACTAAACATCAGATGATATACGTAATTTTCCGGGGAACCATTTGATGTCCCACATTTAGAAAAGCGTTTTTTTATCGTACTAATTGTAAATATCTCGACGTTAAAGATTCCACACGATAGCACGTATCATAATCATGTAAAAATATCAACATTGAATAAAATTATATTTTTTCATGTAAGACCGTTACGCCTAAAGTAAGCCTTATTTTTTTAGAAACAAAGAAAGTTTTCGGTACATCTTATGTGATTCTTACGTAGTGTACACATTTATTCTTTTAGTAACGTGCCCCCATGTGTGTACTAGAGGTCTGCACGGGCACGGGTTCGGGCTCGGGCCCGGATAAAGAATTTAATTTTCAAAAAAGATTTCGGATTATGTTCGGGTTATGATTTAGCCATAATGCGAATAGTATTCATAACGGAAATAATTTATTTCACATGTGTTATGAATATCGTTTGAAATATGAAAACAGTATTATAATAATATATTACATTTAAAATTTGGTTTATTGAGATTTTGTAAGTCGATGTCTTAAATTAAATTATTAAATATATTACATTGTTTGAAAAGTATAAATAAAATTTGGATTATTGAGATTTTGTACACTTCCATGTATTTTTTAATAAATTTGATATTGAAATTCCATCAAGCACCCTCAGTCGATGTCTTAAATTATAAGTATAATAGAATTTATCAGCCCGCAAAAATCAGGCTTTTTCGGACTGAGAAAAAATAAATCTGGGCTTCGGGTCGAGTTCGAGTAACACGTGTAATATTGAGACTCGGGTTCGGGCTGGGCCAGGTCTGAAGATGTTCGCCCCGTGTAGACCTCTAATGTATACGGTACGCATACGTTGCGTTCGGTGGGAATGCGTACATGATCAATTAATAATTGATAAATCTGTAGATGTGAATCCTCTATTTGTAGATAGAGAATGAAAGAGTTCACGTCGTTTCCGCGTGACTCACGTTATGCGATAATATCGGTAACCATAAGAATGTGATCGATTTTTTTTGTACATCGTTTGACTTTTTATAATATTTCAGTGTACACAATTGCTTATGTTTAAAGCTCGTGGTTCTTAGATATTAGAAGTGATATCTGAAAGGCTGTGTAATCTGAGAACGTTCAATCGAACGATAATAAACTTGTAAGTTGCTTTATGTCAATGATTTATGTAGAGATAACTTCTTTAATAGCTGTATCTGGTTATTACTTGGTGAAGTTATGGTAACGGGGGTGAGGCAGCATGTTAAAGAGTAGTAGTTTTTCGTATACTCGTGATTTTGCAGGTAAAGGACATAGCGGTATCTGTCTACCTGCGAATACGTAGTTACGCCTCGATGTTTCGCTCGTCTCGCAACGTTTCTCGATAATCCTATATTTATTACTCGTTTCTTTAGAAAAGCTATTCTCGACGGTCGCTTCCCTTTTGTTGTGAGCAGAGGGTCAAAAATAAAAACGTGAATCTAATATGCATATGTAATATGTTATGAAGCATGTGCACACACAGTGTGATGGAATACTATACATTTATGGCAATACCTACGTAATTTCTACATTTTCAAATTGTGGAATCGACAAATTACACAATGGGTTACAAATCAGCGACTTTTCACACCCTTTAACAGGGTGTCTCTCACAGTGAAACTGAGCACAATTTATTGTAACGTCAGAGCTGCAATCAGGAGATTGTCTGAGTCTATATTATTTTAATATGTGAAAAATATGAGACCGTAAAGGTATTTAAAGCGATATGATCGATGCATTTGAAATCAAGGGTCGAACTGAAAGCGTATTCTTCATTTGATTGGGCATTCACGGGGTATGTATCCCAGACAATCGACCTGTTCAGTAATGGACTGGATGGCGTGGGAGATTTGAAGCAAAGCACATTTATTGTCTTATATTTATAATTGCCATATTGCACACATAATAAAACCTACGAATCGGTGGCATATCTGACAGGTGGACAGGTGGACGGGCGCCCGCCTAATTGCGATCGCCGATGGAGAATTGTCGTGCGGTCGTTCGGTCGTTGACTCGATGTTTTTCTCATCGAATTGAAAGAAACGCGTCATTGCATATCAGTATAATGATTCATTTTATGCATTTCAACTTAATTACTAAATATTAATTTACCAATGACGTGTTTGCTCCGCTTATTAAGAAGCTTAGAAACAAATTGTAAACGACGGCTTAATGTTATGTACATACCTATTTTGTCATTAGGTCACGCCTTAATAACGTAACACAATGCCATTATTATTCTTTTTGATGATATGTGAATATTTGGGTTTTCAATTCTGGACTATTTTGTGATTTTACAAATTCGTTCAAAAAACATAGATGATTACAAAATATTGATAAAAAAATAAAACACAATTTGTGTAGTACAAACATTAGCATTATCAACTTGCTCGTGATGAGCGAAACCGGTCCTGATCATTATAAACATGTGGAAGTAGTACAAACAAATTGTGTTTTATTTTTTAAAATATAATGTCTTTCCACCAAGAATTGACAGTTAACACATTAAAAGTGATATAAAATATTCGCTCAAAACACACTACAGAGGAAACCCGATTTATCATTCCCGCATGTATCGTTCAGTTTGCACAATCCCGGCCCATAAAACAATGTTAAATAATTCCTCACTTTTAAGTTGTTAACTGTGAATTATTGGTGGAAAGACATCGTATTTTAAAAAATAAAACACTATTCATTTTTACTACTTTCACATGTTGATAATGATCAGGACCGGTTTCGCTCATCACGAGCATTATCAACTGATGATTAAATAATAATAAAAAAAATATCCTCATTCATCGTTCTCCGATCGATCGTTTTCCTCGATGTCTTCCTTGAAATCTTCCTTCGTTTTCCTTGAAATCTGTAAGTCCCGTCTTGTTGTTATGATGCCAATTCATCCTGACTGTTTCGCTGATGAGCACTACTTACGTACAGACTGTTCAACCGTCTCGCCGAGTCGGTCAGCGTTCATTTTTGCCTCGTATTTCGTAATTATTCTGACTTGCAACTAAAATGCTACATATGAAAAAAGTTAGGACTCTAGTTGACAGACTGAAAAGACTTTCCCGTACTTATCGTTTTTTCAGTAAACAGTCCCCTGAAAAACGAAGAATCACCTTTTTTGAATTAAATCTAGCGATCGCTTTATCTTTTCAGAATTTTCAAAAATTGCAATGCACTGCTTTTAGTTTGTTTTGGTCGAACAATCGAAATTTGAAATGGTTTTCATAAAATACAATAAACCATTCAGTGCCGCGTGCAAAGAAGTCTGTTAATTTGAAATCTAATCATGGTGTCACAATAACTCCTTTAATATTATATTTGATATTTTTTACTTTTTACCGTTGCGTCATCGTGTTTTTAATTCCGAGTATTTTGGACAAGAAACCTGGCGGAATTGAAGCAAGCTAATTTCTGCTTTTACGACGCTTGTCACATGTATAAGTATTGAAACTAGACAAATTTTAGCACTCTTTTTTTAGTGTATTTTGAACAGAATTGTAATAATTTTATGTATACCTAATATGATTGTATACATTTTAAGAAATGTAGATGCGCGCATACCTGCCGCGAAATATGAATCGTCCGCGGGAGGGAATACAATCTGTCGGACAGGTCAGTGCGGTGCAGGAAACATGGGACAAATGACTGAAGTGTACCCTTCACAATTCCTACTACCACTATTTTCTTTTCTCTGAGATGATTTTTGAAATAAGTTTTGCGATGTCAACGTCGAGTGGCCGTTGCCTTCGTTGTTTGTATACTTTCTGTTTCTTAAAAACTCCCCCGAAATGGTAAAAAAAACAATTCAACATAAATTATTTTTTATTGACCGGCGGTGCCAATTTAGCAAATTTAATTAAAAAACAAAAATTTGCTATTTGACTGCGGCCGAATCTTACGAAAACGATTTAATGAGAGTGATGTCGTTGCATATTTTTCCATAATCAATTCGGTACAATGTTTGAAATCCTACTTGCCAAGGTTTGCTACAAAGTCTGCTTTAAGAAAGGTTCAACTATTATCAATAATTCTTCTCGATCTACCCACATCATTTGATTCTTATTTGCGGAAACATTAAATAAAAACATCTATTCACAGTTTTTAAACACTTTTCTTTTTCCATATTCAATGTAAAAAAAAACGAAGGAAATTATTTAGGCTAACATGCGTAATATATTTGAATTCAGTATGAACTTCTGATTTTCTTAAATTTTTACAAATATATACGTTGGATAAATGAGCTAATGTTTTTGTGATTTTAAAGATGTGAAGCTCATGATTGAATAGAAAACATTTCCGTCTCCGCAAGTCACACCGAAGCCATAATAATCGAAAGCGCAGGTCTCTCTTCAACGATTTGTCTGCCTTTACACAATGTTTTGTATGAAGACATTCGAAATCATCAAATTTAGTCCTCCCCGATGGGGAAGGGTGATAAGTCGCATACTATCGAAATAAACAATTATCGCATGGATGATGTTGACGCTTGATCTTTGAATGTCATTCGCATCGCAGTTCTTCGTTCATGCGAATTAGGTTCGCGCATTGTTAACTGACTTTCATGTTTTCACGATTTTAGGTTAACATTGTCAGTACCCAAACGATAATTCCTTCAGGCGATGCGTTTTCGATTATCCGCACCGCATCTCTGGAACGGACTGGCCGGCGTCGCGCTGACGTCACGCCCCGCGAAGGGACGCGGCTCCTTCGCGCCCGACCTCAGAGACGGCGACAGCTAACGACGCCTGAAAAGGCCCGAATCACGCGCGACGCGGCCACCGACGTCTCACCGCCGGAGGGCCGCCGCCCGGCTCCGCTCTTCAAGATGCGAGACGAGATGGTGGCGCGCAAGAACCACGACCACGAATCGGGCTACTACGAGGGGAGCGATCGAGAGTCTCTGAACACCATGGACTCCGGTCCGACAGCGGGGCGCGGTCGCAAGCCCGACTCCTGCGGCGGGACCGGCGGAGACCTCACCGGGGCGGCTGCCTCTGAAAGCGCCGGAGGCGGACGACGCGGCCCCGAGTCTCCGGTCTCGGCCGACCGCTGTCGCGCCCCCGTCCCGCAAGACGGTACGCCCGGAAGGGAGGACGCGCTGGCGCGCGACGTCGCGACCCGTGCGGGCGACGGTGCCGCGAGGGTCTCAAGAAGTTCAGCTTCCGTGGAGGTCGTCGACGAGATCCCCGCTCCCGGGGACGCCCGGCAGACTCCCCCCGAAGAAGATCCGGAACTGACTAACATCAGTAGAATCTGCAAGAAGAGAGGTATTCACTTTTATTTTTTTCACTTTCTGTCGAGGCTGTCTCGTCAGTCGGAATTCTTTTCGATTTAATGTTGCACTTGTCAAAGGTTTTTGAATGCATACATCTATCTATAATAGTAGGCGCATATACGTAAATAAAGTTGCTTAGTTAAATCTGAAAATGTACAGTAAACTACCGTAGAAGTGCCCGACTTTGTACCACTTTTAATATTTATATTTAAATACAACTTTCTTGTATATTTAGATAAATTAAAAATTCTCTTATATTTCAATTATATAAGGCCATTTCGCCTGTGCTCAGCCAGTAAGCGACAGGTGTACTTTTAAAAGGGATTTTGAGTCAATGAATGATAACAACATATTTGTTAGCTGTTATTCCGTTAAATAGGAATTAAGCAATGTAACAAACTTAAAATAAAAAAGTTAATATTGTAACAAGCATAAAATAATAGAAGTTTACAAAAAAATGCCAATTATCACAGAAGTCGGCCCCTTAAATCCAGTGTTCAGCCTTTCGTCGCCAGTGTTCGGTCATCACCAGGAATATCGCGGTAACGAATATCATGATTTTTTCTCTTTCTCTCTCGTTCTACTTTGATGTGAGCAAAAGAGAAAAAAATGAAGTTATTGATTCTCCTCTACATATGTACGTTTGTGTCACTTAGCATGCTTTCAAACAGGGTTCGAATCGAAAACCAATTTATCTACATATTTTCAAAAGTTTACCTTCAACTGAAAAATCATCCTAATATCGATACAATGTGCAATCACTTTATCAACACTTATTTTTTCATCAGTCATCATTATTTAATATTTATATTTATTTAAAACCATGATTACCAACGGAAATAAACGAACATTTACAAGGAAAGTAATTTCCTTAGAGAAACGTCATAAATTCTGGATCGATTTGAACTCGGCGAGAAAGTCTTAGTAATTTCGAAGTAATGTAATTTAAATGAAGCTACCAATCGAGCAATTAAAAATGAAAAATCAACAAGGAACCGAGTATCCATTGGGTCGTTTGAATCTATAGCTCGAGTTCCTCGTGTAAAAAACAAAAGGCGTCTAAAAATAGAAAATTGCCACATAAAATGGATTAAAGATTGTATTGGGAAGCATTCGCCGTTGAATTTCCATCTAACAAAACAAAAGGCTTTAAAAATTGTTTAGAGGATAAAATCTATGGAAACAACTTTTTCAAACGATATAACGAAAATATATCAGTTAAAAAGAATCTGATAAATATACGTAAATAAATATGTTGACGAATTCGGTTCAGGTAGAACGCATGCCGAGATCGATATAGTTTTTAATTCAAACACCTATCGGTTGTCCTGATCGTGAGAAAGTTAGACGGAAATCAAATATATCATCAAAATATAAAGTCTTTTTTTTAAAACCATACAAAGTCTATACTGGCGTAAAATGTGACAAAGGTGCTGCTGTTTCAACAATCCAATTTCATGTCGGTACTTGTCAGTCACACAATAGAAAAAGAAAGCACTACGTAAGTGTTCGTAAATAATATCTGCACTAAAAAATGTCACCAATTCTGGAGGGGATCATAGTGTGGTAGCCGGTACACAATTGGGCACTTCTTTGTATTTGCCCCGTTGTTTTATTGTTAGAAAAAATCACTTGTCAATACATTGAATTTGCGTTGCTGGCGCTCGGAATATGTTGGTATGCGGAATCTAGGTCAACGGCATCGGCACCATTTAAAATTAACAAAAAATCAGTACGTTCTTGCGAAAACTTAATATCAAAAATACTTTTGAAACGCAGAAAAAATCTTGGTACCATCGGCAATCCTGGTATATAAATTCTACTTCTGACGAATGCTATGGAGCGTTGCGATTTTCTTGACCGTACAGAAATACCAACCAGTTTTCGGTTTTTATGATGGAGAAACGGCTAGAATTTCCATTATTATAAGTTAGAATTACACATAATCGACGGTGTGTTGGCCAATTGATGTAACCCTCAAAATTGAAATCGATTCGGTCAAATGCCTCTCGCGACACTTCTTGTACTAGTATATCCTAACATCTGAATTGATTCTATCAAAATAAACATTTCTTGGAGTAAAATATGCCGACACATTATTTTGACATACGCTATAGATTTTAAATCGGAGCTGACATAGGGATCTCTACCACTAAAAGAATTAACATTTTAAAGTGCTTTTTGATATTTAAGTCGAAATTGTCAAAATCTGACATAAGCACTTCTAGCATATTAATTACTATTAAGTGACTTCTCTATAGATACATATTGGGTACATTTGCTGTATTAGATATTTTTTTGAAATTCAGAATAAGCCCCATCCCCGGCACGCGTGATCAGCACAAACCTTTTCACACGTATTGATTAAATTTCGGTTGATAACATAAGCTACCTCCTCGAAATGTCCCGAGCCTGCCCTGAGTTCACCGATGCACGTCTATGAATGTCGTGGGAAAACAACATTTCGGTCATAGTAACGCGTCCTGCTTTGAGTCTACGATGGATAGATGAAAGAAGGTGACCCGAAGAGGTTTCTGTTCGATCATTTTAAATATAGTTTTTAGAATAAAATATGGCGTTTTAGTTGAAATGAAAAAAAATATTGAAAACAAGAAAATCACTGTTAAAGGACGCCACTTGCGCCTTATCCGCTCTATACGGTCGACGGTTAGAGGAATATTATTGTTAGGAATACCTACCTTAGTTATCTGAGACGTTTTTAACATTCTAGCTAGCTTTATTGTATTACTTACACGAATCTTTGTAAATAAATTTTCTCATTAATTGATATCACTGTTATTCAAACTGCAACTCTTCCCTCGCCTTTAATTTTTCCTGCTATTCTTTCATATTCCTTAGAAATATTTTTCTTTTATCTAATCGTAGTTCGCGCGCTGCACATATTATACATGTACATATTATACTTGTACATATTATAATATTGCATGTGTAGTAGACATAGTTTTCTTAACTTCACTTTCATATATTATTGTTTATACTATATTTTTCTTTGTTCATATAATTATTTCGTCAGTGTTTATGGAAAAAAACCTGTTTTGAAATAATTTTCACCATTCAAATTGCATAAATTGCATTGTAATTTACTTGGTAGAAGAATCCTTTGTAATCCATAGTTATTCGTTGCGACGATTTTCGATATAGTGTTTCTCCTCAACATCGGGAATATGACATGACACGAAATTAGTGTTCAATCTCACCAAGCAAAACACTCCAATTATAGTCGGTATTTCTTGAAATTAATTATTTGATAAAATTTCGAAATAAAAATTGATTGATGAAAGGGTGCTCTTGTGTATTTTACTATTCTTTTTATGCCAGTTTGTTAGATGCACAATGAAAATAATACGGGTGACACATGTTTCGCCTAGTTACACAGCAAGTGGAATAAAAAATAACTAACGCTTATGTAATTACCGCCGAATCAAACAGAACATATTATCAATTTTTGTTTGTATGTATTAGAGGTCTGCGCGGGTTCGGGCATGGTCCGTGGGCCGTGTTCGGGCGGGTAGAGACAATTCATGTTCGGGCTCGGACCGGGCCCGGGTAAGGGATTTGTTCTTCAGAAAAATATTTCGTACTATGTTCGGATCATGAGTACTCTTGATAACTAAATACTGCTGATAACAAAACGGCAATAACTAAAATAATTTATTACGTTTTGAATATCATTGGACACTATAGTCTTTTATTTTATCAGGAAATTTTAGAAATTAATAGAGCGCAGTTAAACTCCTTACCAATCTTGAATGAGCAGCTGAACTTTCCTAATTCTCCGCTATTATATCCGATACGTTGAAACACCTAACAGATGTCACTAAATGTGGAATGATTGTATATATTTACCCATTTGTCGAATTACATCCCGTCAAAACCCACAATACTATTATAATTGTAAAATCACTGGTATTTCTAAAAGAAGTTGAAAAGCGGCAATCGCCTTCGGCAATTCGCCACTCTGTTAATATGGTGTTTACAAAATAAGGATTAGGGCGATTTCCGAAATTTTAACTCGGGTATCGGTGTGGCTCTCAGACGTATAATGTATTGCCTCGTAAATGATATTTGTCGCATTTGTATCTTCTATATAAGCGTTAGACACTGTTTACTGTCTCTCAGTTCGAGTCCATTCGTGTGCTCGAATGCCTGAAGATGCCGAAAGGCGAAACCCGGGTCGTTAGTGACAAAATACATGGAAGTGTACAAAATCTCAATAATCCAAATTTAATATTGAAATTCCATCAAGCACCCTCAGTCGATGTCTTAAATTATAAAACATATATGTTTTGCCACGCAAGAATTGAAGACTAATTTACAAATGCACAAGTTACCGTTTTCCTTTTTTCAATTGTGATTTCATAGATATTGTTTCGCAAAGTTCGTTTGCCTATCATATAAGGAAAACAAAACAGGACAAAACTGCATTCATAACTCCAAATCGCCTAACTACTCTATACTTGGTATAGGTAGCTATGCAAGTGCCCTTTTGCTTCGGAGTGACGATGTATAGTTAGTGAGATTTTTGTGAAAAAGTGGGGCTTTTTCCATTCACTTAATCTTGGTAAGACTGTATGAAAAAATGGAAAATTTTCGCTCTATAAGCTGTAATCAAATACCTTTTTGAAAGAGATACATTTAAATTTGATTAGATTGTACGCTTTTGAATACATATGAAAAGATGACGTGGAAATACTTCCTGGATTAAACAATAAATATTCTAAAATGAACTGCTAAGAATTCTTTCATGAAGAAAATCATGAAAGCTGTAATTATTGTAATCAAGTATTAATAAATAGCATTTTAAACGTGACGGGTGGGGCTCCCCTTCTTTATTTTTATATCATAATGAATTTAAATTTTCAAAGAGGCGAAACACGTGTCTCACGTAGTTAGTCAATAAGTTATTGTGGAATAACGAAGCAGAAGCATCATACAATTTATGTCGTTTTTTAATTATGTAGAAATAACAATTTTCCAAAAATGACCGCTCACTGCTGTAGCACATTTGTAATGCAAAATCCACCGCCCTGAGGAGATGTTTTAATATGCAATTTGAAAATAATCATAATTCTTATGAACCTACATAATATATATAGAGACAACCACTGCACCAGCACAAAAAAATGAGTTAGCAGATATTGGCAGTGCACGGTTGATAGTCGATGCACAAAACGGAATTTTCAGATAGGCAGGTACTAGACCAGTGGTTTTAACGTTTTCTAAGTCACGGTGCACTTTTTGTCATAAGAAAAAATGGCGGTGCACTAAAATCAAACAAGTAAAAAACAAAGATAAATATGCAAACATAAAATTTATTATAAATTTAACAGGTTATGCAACAAAAAATAATTAAAGAAAAGATATACATATGTATTGTATATATATAAAAACTAAAATTAACCATAATAAAATAGCTTTCAGATTTCAGAAATATTAGGTCAAATATTTGATATAGCTCAATTCACTTTAACTGTCAATTCTTGGTGGAAAGACATTATATTTAAAAAAATAAAGTTAACTCAGTTGATAATGCTCGTGATGACCGAAACCGGTCCTGATCATTATAAACATGTGGAAGTGTGAATGAATTGTTTTATTTTTTAAAATAGCTCAATTCTTCGTCTAAATTCGTAAGTGTTTATCGTTTTTTTAGTTTTCATATTAGTTATTATTGAGAAACGTAGCTCGCACTGTTGAAAACTGTAACAAGATTTTCACTGCCCTCATGAGAGCTGGGTATTCGTCTTTCGACAGAAATCCAATATTCCTCCATAGTTACCTCAGAAAATTTAATTTTTAGATTACGATTTGTTAACAAGGTGATCAATTATTCTTCTTCTTGGTATGAATATTCACAACTCGATGTATCAATCGTGACAAATGGATTTCGTATCCAGTCATAATTCTCTATATTTAAGGAAGGAAAGTAATATTCATTCTTTTCTGTCAGTAAAGTTAGATGTTCTGTTAAATTTAAAAAAATAAAACATTCAATGAAACCGGTCCTGATCATTATACACATGTGGAAGTAGTACAAATGAATTGTGTTTTTATTTTTTTAAATATAATGTCTTTCCACAAAGAATTGACAGTTAGAACCTTAAAAATGATGTTCTGTTATATCGGAAATAATTCCCTCGGTAATGTTTTCGTTATGTGAAGGAAACATGCGTACTTTATTTTTCGTATTATTCGAAAACCATTCGACACGAGGCAACACATGCGATCGATTCGTCGGCTATCATAATTTCGCGAAGCATTTTTCGATTTTCAACATTTCGCGATTTTGTTATTCTTTTACAATATATCCGCGTTGCACTTGCAACAAGCTCACTGTGCACCGGTTAAGAACCACTGTACTAGAGATTGAAAGTGAATCACTAGGGCGCGAACTTAACACGTCGATTCGATTACCCTCTGATTCGTACCCACGGAGTAACGAAAACAAATAACGAGCTGTTCATTGCTTATTTGATTCTCAATCTGCTATTGACAAATCAGTGTTGGAGTGGGATTCTAATATTTCCATACAAGCGAATGAGTCACTCCCGTTCACGGCGAATATTCAATCGTTCGTAGTTCGTTCGGCGAAAGACGCATGTTTAGTAGGTACCTTAAAGTTTTCGATACACCACTCGCCACGCGTGTAATATCAAACGGTCGAATGCATTTCGCATATTACGCGAACGACCGTTGATGTAGGAGAGCAATTGAGCGGTCGCAGGTGGAGTATATAAATATCGGCGATGCTATTTTGTTGGCGGTCGGCGCCCTCTCGCGGGCTGCGTCTTCGATTCGGGGTTGTAGACCCTAATGTCAAAGATTCGCATTTGAGAGGCGTCGTTTGGGTCTGAGACCTTCGCAAGGTCGCACTCGCACTCGCACTCGCCACGGCGCACCGCGTGACGGTGAGCGATTCGCTCTGTGATCTATTCGATTTTTTTTCCTTAAGGTGTTCACTGTCGAGTATTGTTGTAGAGATGATGTAGAGGCATTGTATTTATAAAAATAAAACACATTTTTTTTACTAATTCCACAATTTTTATAATGTCGGTCATCGCGAGTGTTATCAATTATTACGGATATCGATTCCAAAAATTGTAAAAATATTTCAGATGTTTATTGGGTGTATCAAAACGGAAATAAATCTTCATTAATATTTAAAAAAAAAACATTTAAAAATCGTCATAGAACGTTTTGTTATATTAATTATTAGGTTTTAATATTTAGTTTTGTAATATTAATTTCATTGAATGAGGAAGGAATTATTATAGGCTTCGGTTTTCCGCTTATTTCTATAAAAAAATGAAGTTATCAATAATTATTATTAGTACAATTCTTGCGCTTAAACCAAAACATTAATAAAACAATAGTTATTGCTTTAAATAACATGATAAATTATATATTTTTTATAATTTAAGACATCGACTGAGGGTGCTTGATGGAATTTCAATATTAAATTTGGATTATTGAGATTTTGTACACTTCCATGTATTTTGTCACTAACGACCCGGGTTTCGCCTTTCGGCATCTTCAGGCATTCGAGCACACGAATGGGCTCGAACTGAGGCTGAGAACTGAAAGGCGAAACCCGGGCAAAATCTCAATAATCCAAATTTAATATTTTTAGATGTTGGTATTATATAGGCTACTCAAACATGTGCACAACAGGTCTATAATATGTTAGAGAACACTTCACTTCATAATTGAGGAGCTTGGTGGAAGGACCACTTAACCCCCGAAATCGTGTTCGGAGATATTCAGTGTCAAACATTTCAAAACATTTTCTTATTACTATAGGATATTTACTTTTAAGGTGTTAACTGTCAATTCTTGGTGGAAAGACATTATATTTTAAAAAATAAAACACAATTTGTTTGTACTACTTCCACATATTTATAATGATCGTGATGAGCGAAACCGGTCCTGATCATTATAAATATGTGGAAGTAGTACAAACAAATTGTGTTTTATTTAAAAAAAAAAAAAAACTATAGGATATGTTTACGTATTAGTGTTTTTGATATAATATTGGTCCACCATTCAGCTACTAAAATGATTTTTTATAATTTATTAAGGGCCAGTAGACAAGATATGACCCTTGCTAAATACACCATAATCGGAAAAACCACTTCAATATTGTTCTTCCACTGAGCTCCTCAATTATTGCAGCATAATACCGCATATCCGCCGACCGTCGGGGAGTGTTCAATTTCTAATGTTTATTTATTTGTCTGTTTCAGTGACGCTGAACGGGAGGCCGAGTGTGGGGATGTCGGACTTCGACATTCTGAAGGTGCTGGGGACCGGAGGTGAGTTCGATTAACGACTTCTGTCTATTATATTAAATTTAATCTGCGGGCAGTTTTCGGTGCGGCTTTAAACACATTTTGGCTTTTCTTCAAATTTTGCGGCGAAGAGTGAAATTAGATGATGAGCGATCCTGAGTGTATTACGTTAAATACTCTTATAGCGGTCACTGTAACAGATAGAGCGCGGGGTCGCCGGACGGATTGCGTCGCGATGGAGTTCGACGCCCCTGCCGTTAGCGTCGCGGCGTCCGTGTCGTCCTTCCGATGACACCGAGCCGCCTCTGCGGCGCGATAATTGTTTTTTTTTTTCGTGATTTTTTTCTGATTAAACATTTTATTCGCCTATTTAAAATCATGCGGCCGACGAAAGCGCGGGGAACGCTCGTTCCCGTCAATGTCGGACTCGGGAAGGCCTGACAGTGCGGACAGTTTTTTATTGGACTTTTAATTTGAGTAGTTTTATTTTACTATCCTAGGCCGAAGTTTTATGTGTGCGAAAATATTATTGCCACGCTCGTGCAATTACCCAGACGTGCCGGTTCTTTTTTCGCCGAACGTTTCATCTGTACATTGTTTCAATTTGCTTTCTTGGAATGAACGTTAAAAGACGTGTGCTATCGGGCGTCGTGGATCTGCGATGGCTACACAGGTAGACATTTTTAAGTGTTTACTTAAATTAATATGATCGACAGTGCATAAGGCTTAAAAATCTCGATCGGGAGCAGGTGCTATATTGTTTGAACGGGCGCCTCGGACGCGTCGGGGTGCGATCACAGATCGTTTCGGATTCACGCGACCCCGTTCCCTGGCTCGACGCTTCCCTCGGTTCGGCGAAATCGTCGCGCCGCACCGTCTGGTCCGATTCGAAGCGACCTTGCTCGGTCGAAGCGCCGGGCCGACGAGGGAAACGTCTCGGGGGTCACCCTCTTTTACCCTTGCCGTCTGGCAGCCGTGCTATCGCTGTTGCTTTACTCGCATTACATTTGTATTTGGTGATAATCGTTTTTTATATTCAGCCATGCTTAGTGTTTGATGCTCTTTGCATCACATAATATACTAAATGTCGCTTTCGCACTACGCCCATTTGAATTCTAGCCTTCCTTTCCTTCCTTCCAAGCCAATCTGGTTCCATGAATGATGTATAAATCTTCCGGACGTAAATAAGCGTAGTACATTATGAGTTATCTTGCACATATTGATTTTCCGTTTTTTTTTTTTAAATAATGATATCCAACCCAATAGTACATAGTGAATAACAGATATACGCGATTATATTATCGAGGAAAGACAGCGGTGTTCATTGTTTCTTCATAAAGTAGCTATATGATTTGTTGAAAAAGACACCGCATCTTTTTTTCGCATCGAGTTTTGCGATGTAAAAGTCTACTTAAGTTAAGATCATATAGTATATTTTTAAAAAATTGTATGTAGTAATTTAAGATATTTTCTGAAGGTGCTTAATGGATATTCAATGTAATTCGTTGATAGTGTTATACCAGTCCTGGGCAGCCTGCGGGTCGCATGCAGCCCGACCCGTATTTTTGCGCTGCACTTATTTTTTTATGTTGGAATTCCTTTTTCAGGAAACTGACTGATGTAAATATATCTAAGAATAGAACTTTACTTACGGCCGTTCTTTTAGAATTTTTAATGTGGTTTTTCAACCAAAAAGTTTGCCCAAGTCTGTGTTAGACCAACTTGCTGTTGTGACAATTCGTTTGCTGTATTAATTTAATAATAATGAAGATAGAATACGTCAACATTCGCTAGTCGATCGGAGAACCATTCTTTCAACGCGCGGATGAAGGGGAACCGAAACATGTGAAATAGAAAATTATTTATTAATAAATTTTAGGAATAAAAAGGGCACAGCTTAAATAAGTATTTTGTCAGATTCCAATTTTGAACGAACAAGTTAATGTCCCTAATTACCCTTATAGAATCGTTTACGCGAGATTTGATATCATTAGGCATCGTAAAATAATCATAAATTTCTTACTAAAATATACACCCGATCCTATTTTACGCGATACATTGATTCCAGAAATTGACGCGTAAAACAAATCTCGTAATAAACTATCAAACATGTATGGAAAAATAAAATTGATCCTTTAAATTCGTGTAGAAAGAATCTTTTATTTACATAAAAATAAATCTCTAATTTCCTTGAAATGAATCGAAAAAAGGTATGATATTTTGGTAAAAATATATTTACTAATACACCACTTTAAATCAGTATTTCTATGATTGAATCACTTTTCCCAATTACCTTTTAATTAAATTAATTCTTATGACCGCCTGTAATAATTACAAAAACCAAATTTAACCAAAATTATTTATGTGAATATTTTTCGCGGTATTCGTCATTAATCAGTATTAAAATAAATTCAGGTCAAAATCAATGCAGTGCCTAGATTTAGTAGGTACCCCATTTACTTCATTCTTTTTTACATATACCTGTCATTTCGAGTTTATCCGTGCACTTGAATGCCGAAAGGCGAAACCCTGTTAGTTAGTGACAGAACTTGTGGAACTGCACAACATTTAAACGATTCAAATTTGGGGTATTTAGAGGTATATGTAACATAACGCAGGTTTCTTGACTATCTCTGTGGGGTTTTAACCATTTTAAATGGTAAAGATTATCCTTGCCAGACTTGCACTGCCTATTTCATTTATTTGATTTAAGTGTGTCGATTAAGCGCATTTTCCAAAAATTATTAAGTTTGTGTGCCGGGTCAGGCAGCCCTAGTAAACGATACGAATAAGAATATTTTGCCAATTCTATAAACATAAAAGAATATTCAGATATATAATTCGTATAATTTTTTTTTCGTGGGGCATAGACTAAATTTTTCTGATTTTGATCAAGTAACCTATTGAGTGAGTTTGAGTACGATTTGAATGAATCAATATCATATCAACTATGAAGACAGAGTCGTAACTACGAGTGCATACGTTATAAATCCGGAAACGGAGTCTGAGGTCGCAGTGTCACCGATTAATAAGAATGCAGTTGCTAGAATGTGGGCACCGTGTCTGTTGATTTAGGTATTACAAAAAAATGTGTATTACTATACTCTTAATCCAACTGCCCGCTGTACACACGAATGGCATCCTTAGGCTGAGATGAAAACGTCATCTTTTTTGGAAAAGTATATCAGACATCAGAGGACAATACATATCATTAGATTGTGGTGCGTTTTGTCTATAAGAAAGCGTCGGTGTGTCACCGATGTGTCTTATTGTTAGTTTGATATACCAACACCCGATTCCCTTTTTGCACATCCCAAGAAAACTCACCGATATTTTTTCTTTCTTTAAAATTGCTCTAAAAACGTGTAAATAATTTTCACATCTTTCTTTTGTTAGAAAGCTTAATACTGAATAAATATATGTTTTTTTTATAATTAATTTAATGGTGTAAATGTATTTTATGAATCGTTATGTTACGCAAAAAGAGAAATGGGTCCATAATTAATTAATTAATCGCAGTGTTTCGAGCTGTTGAAATTATTATTTACTTATTTACAGTATTTTAACATATTTTTTTTTATCTGCAGCGTACGGAAAAGTTTTCTTGGTGAGAAAGAAGACCGGAGCGGACAAAGGGTCCTTATATGCGATGAAGGTTCTCAAGAAGATGATAATCGTCCAGAAGAAGAAGACGGCGGAACACACGAGGACGGAGAGGCAAGTGCTGGAGGCTGTCAGGCGGTGTCCCTTCCTGGTCACGCTGCATTACGCCTTCCAGACCGATTCCAAACTACACCTCATACTGGGTCAGTATTTCTTTGATCGCCGTCGCTGTAATGCCGTCTGTAATAATGCATCTCTCGCGCTCTTTGGAATCTCGTATCTGAGTTCAGGTTAACAGAATCCCTGGTATCTTTATAGCGATATTCCCTATTTTATGGCGATATACTCTGATCAAAAACGCTATCCCTCTATGAATGCGCACGAATACCTGAAAGCTTTCGTTTTTGTAAATTTATTCGAACGCTTTCCGTTTATATTTTTATTTATTCGTTCGATGATTTGTTTTTGTTTCATTTGTCACCGCAGATTACGTGAGCGGCGGGGAACTGTTCACTCATCTCTACCAGAGGGAGTGCTTCGCCGAAGCCGACGTCAGGATATACGTCGCGGAAGTCATTCTCGCCCTCGAGCAGCTGCACAAGGTACGCGGGCGACTCGATCGTCTTCCTTTCGCGAGACCGTACCCTTGTATGACTTTCGTTTCCTTTCCCACAGCTTACGAATATTAAAAAGACTTGTTTGTTTAATATCAAAACACGTTCGAACTGAAAGATGTCGATATGTACGAGTCAAAAGTTGGCCACAGTAGAAACGCGTCGGACGCGACGCTCTTTTCGGGCGTCCTCGCGTCTTCGCGAATATTCCGTTCGGCGACGAAGAGAGGAGTCAGCGCGGATTGAGCGCTTCGCTTTCGCTAGCAGGATTTCTGTTAACAAAATAACGCTAAATTTTATGCTTTAGAAATGTAATAAATCGGCCGGAGCGCTCTCGAAACGGTAATCCGTTTAACGAAATGTCGCACTGGCTGGCCGTCGCGTCGCTGCAATCGGGCCAAGGTTTTA
Source organism: Himalopsyche phryganea (assembly GCA_022494535.1). Lineage (NCBI taxonomy): Eukaryota > Metazoa > Arthropoda > Insecta > Trichoptera > Rhyacophilidae > Himalopsyche > Himalopsyche phryganea. The sequence goes on along the minus strand of JAGVSL010000095.1, from coordinate 51,582 downwards.
TTTCTAACGAAACTTTTTCCGATTACCTACTTCTCGCTCGATAGCGTATCACAATGCTGTCCGCTGCAATAGCTCAATAGCTCGGTGTGAAACAGAGCCGCACTCTGCAGAAGCCTCGCATAGGTCCCGACAAAGAGTGAAACATTAGTTTGCCCTCTTTCTTACGAAACTATTTATTCATTAAAATATGAAACAGCACTCATAAATTTTGACAACAATCAACATATTCAATGTGTAGATTTATTATTATTATAAACAAATACACGACTGTAAATCAAAACGTGTTCAATTATTTAACTTAAGACTTAAATATATACTTCGCAGCACACAGATGAATAACATAATTAACAGCAGAATCACAATGCACAATGCAAGAAAACATGTTGAATTGAATATAGCTTGTCACTTTTAAGGTGTTGACTGTCAATGCTTGGTGGAAAGACATTATATTTTAAAAATAATGATCAGGATCAGTTTTGCCCATCACGAGCATTATCAAGTGTATCAATTTTTTTAGAACATAGCTTGTATCGATTCTGTTTACAATTTTTACTTGTATATCTTCAATAATGTTGCCTCCAAAAGAGTATATTTTGCACAGCACAAATTAGACAGAAGAAAACATAGTGAACGGAATATAGCTTTCATTGATTATACATATTAAACATAAAGACATATCTATATATTACCTCCTAAATTTTAGTTTTCAAAAATACCGAAAACGTGGGGGTGTGGCGGCACTACACCAGTGGTATAAGCATGCAGAGAAAAAGTTTTACCCCATATTCTCGATGTAGCACCGATAGATAAAAGTAACTTAGGACCGAATTGACCACCGATTCCATCAATATTGTAGTTACATTAAAATACATTACTAAATTCCAGTACGTATGCTCCTCAAAAACTTTATCAGTGCATTATTATTGAACATGCTGGCCGTTGTCAACCTTTCTTTTTGTGAAATGACATGCATTATGGTGGCGTTTCCCAATTATATTTCGTCGTAAAACCCTTTCCAATGGTTGGGTATATACAGATTTTATCCTATTTCTTGCCCCATAAATAAATGCAGCCGCAAACTTTTGCATGTCAGCAAATCGTCTTCAATCCCTTTGTCAAGATCATATCTTACAGGTGTTTTCATATTTACGTAAACTTCGCGGAATCTCTATTTTTACCATGTAGAAACCCGTTTGTGAACATTTGCTTTAGGGAATCGCTTGAATTTGAAATATACTTACCTTGAAACGTGCTATCTTTGAATTGATCATTTGTATTAATCAATAACATTATATTTGGTATAATTTAATAATTGCGAATGTGCTTCATTTTTTTTGCTGATCGTCTTTCATATGTTACTATAATGCTTTGTCGCGTTCATTTAAGCTGGGAATTATCTACCGTGACGTGAAGCTCGAGAACATCCTGCTGGACAAGAACGGTCATGTGGTGCTCACCGACTTCGGCCTCTCCAAGGAGTTCCTGCCGAACGAGAGGAGAGCTTACAGCTTCTGCGGGACGATCGAATACATGGCGCCCGAAGTGGTCAGGAGCGGCAGCCTGGGGCATGACATCGTAAGTTTCCTTTTTGCATTTTTACATTCGCGCACAGTCGTTTAACATCACGGCTCTGACACGATAAATCGACAATATTTACGAGATCGTTTCTCAGTGAATGTAAAGCGTCTCATGTGGCATTTTAGAAGTTAGGGGTTGTCATGCGTCTGCTCCTTCTCGGGTAGAGCGTCATCATACCGGCATGTAATGTTTCTCACATCAATTTAGCCGGTAGAGGCTTCATTGGGCAGCACTCGTTGGCGCGTGTGGAGAGTGTCAGAGATTGAATATTAGCTTTATATTTTAGTATCGATATCTTTTCGTTCGCATACTCGAAAAATCACAAAATGTGGTTAATCGTCTCAAAAAGTGGCACGAAACAGTCTACCAACAATTCTGCCAAAATCTAAGCCTCAAATCGCCACATTTTTGTTTATTTAGGAACGGTTGAAGATTTCCTCTTGCAAAACCATGCAAAGAATACAATGAATATCATATTTTTTTCTGAGGGACCTTTCTTGATTGTTAATCAAATAAAAGACCGTCAGTAAATAGTATATAACTAAAAAATAAAAAAAAAACGTAATTATTTTAGCTTTTTTATTAATGTGTCATTTTGATTTATAAGACTAGTCCGAACGAATCGAGTTTTAGTAGGTAAGTCGTTTTGAAAAATTCGACAATACTGATTGAAAAATCCAACTCGATTGCTAATATATATATGCACTTAGAAAATACATAAGCTCTCAAGAATTAAATCAACAGAATCAGAGTCCAGAGAAGTTTTGCTTAATGCCCAAAGTTGCAAGTATATTTTTCATTCACCTTGAACCTGGTCCCGATAAGGTAGGAGAGTATCCGTTCTATGTAGGCTCTCGTCGAAATTGTTTTCAAGTTTTGCGAGATCAAGTATTATTTTGACAGTCAATCTGTGATCATTAAAATTTTGTAAATTCATTTTATAATTATATTAACCAGCTTTGAGCATCCGCCTGATATGTGTTGATAAAAAAACGATATCGAGAGAAGTTCCTTCAGGATATATTTTATTTTATTATATTACAACTGTAGGACAGTCAGTGACAAAGTTTATTTTATAAAATAGGTAATTTACAAGGGTCGAGCTGAGAAGATATTTATCAGTTACTGACGGCGGTAAAGTTTTTGACAGAAGACGCTAGTGCTTTGTAGCCTTGTATGTATGTGTTCACGGATAATGTTGACTCAATACAGTAACAATCCCTAGTAAATATTTCCTCCGCTCAACTCGTGTTAATTGCCCAAATCCTTCCGAGACACGCATGATACCAGACGCTATAAGCCATTTTATTAAGCTTCCATGTTATATATATCGTGACTACTATAATATATAGGAGCCGGTGGATACTGAAATGTGGCCTGGTGATAAAAATAAGCAAAAGAGGTAAATTTGTGAATTATTCTAATGAAAACGTGAAATCTGTTCCACCGCATTTCATCGGAGAAATGAAAAACGAATGCCACTTTTACCAGCAAAACTGCTGCTAAGAAAGTTGTCGATTGACATTTTTTCAAATAAAATAATACATATAAAACGTATTGAGCTGCTAGTTGCTACCATCCAGGCGTGAAATTCAATACGACTCATACGTGTTTTACTCGGAATTACTGTTTTTCAAACGTACTGTCGATGTTAGATTAGAGAAGATGTAGGTATAATTGCGAAACTTTTAAAATATTTTGTATTTTGCATAATGATGCGTCAATGAATCTTTGTAATATGTTATTCGACAATGATCTCACTATTGAATTTTGTTTCTAGTACATATTATATACTGTGAATTATGTAAAACGTATTTATACAACCTTTTATTCAGTATGTATTTATAGTACCTGTAATATTTGTGGCTTCTCAAATATGCAGGCCTCAGTATTTTTCATTCTACGATTTGCTGTCGTAATGCGTTGGATAAAAAGAAATTCGTCTCTCTTATTATCACTGCCGCTCGCGGTTATTTTGTGAATACCGACGTTTAATATTTCATAAGTGCCCCCCCCTCGACTAGTTTTGTAATTTTTTCACATGCAACCTTCTCCATAATAGTATCTAGCTAATATCTAACCCCCCGGCGGACTTCCCTCCCTCCCTGACCGATTTGTCTCATTCTAGCGAAATGTGTGTCAGTGGGTCACCGTGCCGCCTAGCCGAACTCGACGGAGCGAGCTCTGCCTCCGACGCCCGCGTCCGCGGATCGACGCGACTCGCGGAACGAGACGTATCGCCCTCCGCTCGATTTTCGTATCGCACGGTTCAACCTTTCCAGAGGTCCCTGAATTTCCCCGTCGACGGCGGCGATCGTCTACTCTTCACTGGCGATATTAAATGTCGCCGGTTTCTCGCGACGACGATGACAACGACGGTGGTGCTCCCGCTCCTCTCTTCTGAATTTCCTCTATAGATACGTCGATGCGGCGAATCGTGGCGCAACCGACGCAAGCCAGCGCCGCACAACCGTTTCCATTGTTCCAACTTATATTTTCGCTGATATAATATGGAAGCCTCCGGCATCCGTATTATGAACAATAGAACAATCGTGAAATAATATATTTGCTTAGAAATAATGTATTATCGTCTTCGTATTTGCTGCTGGTGTAAAATATCTGGGTATCTATCACGCGGTGCCTCGAGAGTTTCTTGTCAACCGCTTATTAATTTGCCATTTCTAAAATCTTGCCAGAAAAATAAGATTTGCTGAATACGTCCTACGGACCAGGCTACATTAGGAATTGAAAAAGAACGGCGGGCCGCAAGTAAAGTACTACTTTTAGATATATATTATTTATTATCATGAAGAGTAAAATGATTCTCTAATGACTTAGCCTAACGGTATCTCGGGGTGCCCTCGTCGCTCCGTAGAATACTCGGGCGAGACTGAGGCAGCTGGTGTCCTAGCCACTTTCAGGAACGTCATGACCACTGATCCAGTCCCAGTATCTGTTTACAGCACTAATTTTATGGTTCATCCATGGTTCGCTACCTACATCGTTTCTAGTAGAATTGAACGAATGGCATTTGGCTTTAACCTTGACTCCAGATATTGCCGGTCGAATGGTGAGCTCCTTATGTGTACTGTCATCTTCCGCGATGTATACTCAATCTGTCTAACGTACCAACGATCTGTTCCGCGAAGATCGGGACCCAGTCATATTTATGAGAGGCATACATGTATTTATTTTCAGACCAATACTAGATTATTGCTTTGCAACCAACATGTCGATTGTACCTGCCGTATGTTCGTAAAACGTTTTGAGTACGCTATATGTTCATCAAAAAGTTTGTCACAGAGTAAAATATAATGGTATTCTCGGACCGGCTTGGATGCTAGAGAAATAGTGCGGCTTAGAAATCGCGTGCAGTCGGTTTACCGTCGCTCAACTCGCAAATAACTACCTAACCGGCTAACTCTATGAATGTGCCGGTACCGGCACACGCTTCTCGATTCACTTCACTCTTACGAATGAGGTTTTTAATTATATTCCCCGGAATTTTGTAATTTTCTCAACGCCCTTTTTATAATTAAACGGGTCGGATGGACAAGCGACATTCATTGACAGTGCGGCAAGACAGATCCTGTAGGTTTTGAAATACTTATTGTAAATTTTCAAAAATAATCATAAGTTTTTCAAAACTTAAAGCGGAAAAAATAATTAGGGTCCAAAATACAAGCCGCAAACCCAGCTGAAGAGAAGGCCCGCTATTGGAATTCTTAGCGTACACTGATATAGATATTGTCTCGATACTGATATAGATGATGTCTCGTCTTGCGACCGTTCAGTCTCGATTTCGGTATTGAATTTTTGGTAAGGTAACGTAGTTATTGTGAATTATGAATACCCTTAAAGGAAACGAGTAAATTATTTGTTAACGGATCACCGGCGCAAAGGCTACCGAATACACCAGAGGAGACGCCTCCGGCGACTTCGTGACGGATGATCTCGACCTCCTCGCCGTCGATCCACTCCTCGCAGACAGGATGCCGAACGGGAATATATTTGCGGCGGACCCTCGATCCGCCGTTCCTCGCAGGGTCGCGCGCGTCATTCCGCTCGGCTTCTTTCTTGATTGCGGATTCGAGGTTAAGTCACCTATCCTTTTCATCTTAGATGTTTTGAGATGCATAACAACAACTAAACATGTCATAATAATTTTACAGCCCGCGTCGATAGCTCGCCAGACGTTCAAGGTGCGTAGCCAATTTCATTCTACAGTTAGTAGATATTTTTTATTCTTCTGCTCGTTGTAGTTTTCGTTTTATTTTTATTCCAACATTCTCGTTCTGTCTGAGTGAGCATGATCTGTCAGTGAATATTGTCATACCGTACTATTTTATTTTCCCGAAGGAGAGAGAGGAGAGATCTGTCGTCTCGTGGACAGATCGGGCCCGCGGACCCCGTCCCGAAAGATTATTATTCATCTTCCGCCCCGGTTCGCCGTCTTTTCGTGAAATAGTTCCGGCAGGTTCCGGCACTGCCGTTAAATCGAACTCCTTACCCGACTGACTCCTATCGCAACCTCCTGGACTAGACTGTACGGAGCGAAACCTCCATATGCCGCTGAGGCCACAGTTGGGTGCGTCCTCGCGAGCTTCATTCGCATCCGTTTTTTTAGAAATCATATTTATAACTATGGAGATTAAGAAACCTTTTACTACTGATCACACGGTTCACTTATTTATTACAAGTACGTAGGTTCGCTATAATATATAAGCACAAATGCCACTACACGTCAATTCATAGAAGATCGATCATTTAAGTATCTATTTATATGGCTAAGTTGTACACATTTAAATGGAAATCAACAAGTCTTTCGACTAAATAGCTGTTGTGCTGCGAGATTACCTACTCTTTTTTTCATTAACGCAAAAGATTGCGCCGCAGGCAAAATTTTTTATGTTTAAATAAAATTTCTTGAAAAATATATACTATATTTTTACAATCCTGCATTTACAAATGTCATATTTAATATTAAATTTGCAGGTTATTAGAGTCCTGCAGGTTTGTTGTTCAAATATGTCAAAAAATCTATGGCATTTAAATAAATTTAATATTATTATGGAAATATAAAATTATTTATGAACAATGCATTAATGGGTACATATTCTTCATAAAAACGAATTAAAAATTCTGAATTGATTTACAGCAAGGTGTCCAGGAGATTTTACTGAAACACCATTTAAAAAAAAAATATTTTTCCTCGCTTTGCTCTTAGAAAAATCGTCAGCAAAATTATCAAAATATATTTTATCTGCCAGTTGGTGGCTATTGAAAGTATTTTTTTTTTAATCTTGCAGCAACTTGCTCACTGTTGATAATAACTTGTTTTTTTATTCGTTTGTTTTCGAAAAACTTCAGCACAACTGCGAGAAAATAAATTAAAAGCATTTCAATATTTGCGACATTGAGGCGTCATGATTATTCTTAGATCTTTCAGAAAAGAAATAAATTTTGTCAGCGAATCAAAAGGCATAACGATTCTTATTTGCTTATTACGTATATAATTTACTACTTATCTTCAAAAATGCGCCCCTAGAAAAGCATATTTTGTCAGTGAGTAACAAATTAGACAGAAGAAAACATGATGAATGGAATATAACTTGTATTGATTATTTAAATATAAAAATATTTAATTTTTACTGTGGAAATTTTGTATTCATCTTCGAAAATGCCGCCCCCTCCACCCTCCTCTTGCTACGCCGGTGGGTTCAGGTTTATAATTTTTTTCTGTTTGAAAAAATGTTAAAATATCATGCATATACTTAGTGCGTAATTGTGTGACCGTATTGCAATTATTAAATAGATACATATACCATATGAATGTCAGCAAAGTAACCCTGGACCCATTGAAAAAATCAATGGCTCATAATAGCGAGTGGACCTACCCACTGTGGTAGGTGTACTTTTATTAGTGTGTTGCATATTGTGTCATTATGTAGTTAGTGAGTATTATGTTGTAAATTTCACTTATCATATTTTAGTGAACGCGGCGCGGAAACACCTCCACTTTCAACGGTACAATTTCTTTTCCGTTCGTTTTCGATTCGCGTCTCCGCCCCGCGCTTCTCGTCCGCCGCTCGCCGTCAGAATTCCTAACGGGACCGGCCCCGTTCTCTGCGTCGAACCTACTTTTCGTGATACGCGAGGAGGAATGTCGACTCTGTGGCCGTTTCCCACTTTCTAAGTATCCTAACCATTGTTATGCGACAGAATCATTAGGAATAAGCCAGTTCTCTCGAAATTAAAAAGAAAATACAATCCGAAAACGCAATCAAACCGCGCTCCGATGGGTCTCCGCTCTATAACTGACCCTCGTCCAGCAAATAGTTGTACGCGACGCGTCCTTGACACTGCCTTGCGTTTTACATTTACACAGCGTCCCGTCTCGCGCTCCTTCCGCGTACTACCTTTTCAAATCGTCTTGTAATGCATGTTCACAAAACATAAAAAATTCAAGACGATGTCGACTATAGTTACGAAATTCCAACCATATTCAGAAAAGCTTTTGAAACATATTTTAAATTGCATTCATTCGCTTAGCTTAAAATCCACGTGAATTTTGCTCACGGGTAAGTAACGTTCAAGTCGTAAATTAAGCAACAAACAAATATAAAATAGTGACTTTTGAATGCCTCGTTTTTGGGTTGTTATGATTGCGTGCATCGTAATTTTTTTGTAAAGTGGAGTTTTTTTCCGATTAAAAAATTAAATCTAATAAATTCGAATCGTTAAAATTTCATATATTTCATGTTTCTTTAACGTCTCGGGTGTCACCCTTTGGTATTTTTAAAGCCACGACTACATGCCACTTCGAGATTATCAGTGTTCTCGAAGGTGAGACTTGGGTCGTTAATGACAGCTTAAATGAAATTTAAATGATTGAGCAAATAAATTGAAAGTCGTTTTATGCTATGAACGGCATTAATTAAATTGATTTAGTGCGCATGCTGAGATGATTTTGATTCTTTTTAATGAAGCGCTTCAAAGTTCCCATTGTCCGCTCACAGCGTAAATTAATGCATGAAGCAAAATCATTACTTTCGATTACTGCGAATTAAAAGAACATTCAATGGGTTTTGATGCGTATTTTGTCAATCTTTAGTGCACGTATGCATGCATACAATTCTTGTGCTCAGTGATGATATGTAATATTATTGTGCATTACATTTTATTAAGTAGATCTTATTCGCCCCTGCTTTGATCGACGGTCGGGATTTGCATGATATGTGCATTCACCACCGTGCAGTAATTTTTGCCATGTGACCTCGGGTTAGCCACTGCTTTTGCGTGTCTGTGTCAAAATGAACCAACTTTTCGTGAATCGTTCTAATGTTTTTAAAAAATGTTGATTTTTAAGATTTGTTAGCTCTTTCTATTCTTCACGTAACTTCGCGTTTGGCATTACACATACTATTATTATAGTCCCACGTGAAACATAAATTTTCTTAAAAATTCTAACGAACGCGAATCATACGTTTGAGTTCTCTAACGTTACTCCATTTTTTATAGTGGGGGTACGTATTTGTGAGAGAGATAGTTGAAATAAATGATACACACGAATGAAGAAAGAAACAATCTACTTAAAAGAGCTAAATATCACACGCAAAGGATTGTTTTTATAAGAAATTCAAAGAATAACTGAGCCAATTTAAGCGGGTTCTAATTTATAACGAATGCAGTCACATGTTTCCCTCCATAAGCAATAGATACATAATTATATTTAAAAAATCTCGGATCGCAATCGGGACAAAGCCGCGGAGAGGGCGCCGTCCTCGACTCAATTCGGTATTTCGATTTTAACTTTCCAAATCGGCGTGTGAAATGAAGCAAAAGAATATTTTACAGATTTTATTTTATGATACCGGGAAATTGTGTGCAGTAGCGTTCTTAGTCTGTCGTCGATATCACGAAAGCGCGCGTAGGTCTTAACTTCGACGGGGTCATTTTTTTTTGTTATTCTGTTACGAATATTTAACTCACCGTTCAGTTAGCGATGGCGATAATGATGCGTGGTCCACACCGCTCCTCGAAAACCATCCTCTGCGTAAAGCTATACTCCTGTATTTAGGTGGAGCGGAAATAGCGAAAAATAAAAGTCGAAGCGGTGTAGGTTCTCCGTTGAATCGGCGATCGGATTAAGGTTCCTCGCGCGTGCTCGTCTGCAAACCCGGAACGTTCAGCGGTCTGGGTTTTTTCGCGCCCCCTTCCAGCCCGGTCGCATACCCCAGTATTGCGGAAACAAAACTGCATTTCCGTCGATCGCCGTATTGCGGATGCGTATCATCGATATGCACGACGTCATCCTTCTCCAGAACGGATTGGATCGTCACAATAGCAAAACCGGTTACTGAGATTTGCAGACGTTGCGGCATCGTTCCGTTGTGCGGTCACCGTGTCAAGTAACGCGAAACGCAGCATCCGGAAAGGCGGATAAAGACGGGGATAAAGCATTCGTTACATAAATTTTATACACTTTGACGTTTTTTTTTACCTCGCTTCTATTTACACGTCTTCCCTCTAAACGTACTTAACGTTCACTCGATCAATTCGACGCCCCGGAGAGGGGAGCGTGCGCCACTGCCTCTGAAGCTTCGTCCGAACGGTTCCATCGGATCGCCAGAGGAACGGCGCTCGGCGAAAGTCGGTTCCGTCTCTCTCGCGCCGCCGCCGTTTCTTTACTTTTTAGTGAAAGTGCTAACGAACACTATTAAAAAAGTATTTATTTTGCCTAGTAATTTTTTATAAGCGGAATTGAAATATTCGTCCGGCATTTTTTTTTGGACTTCCACTTTGTTAAGACATACTGAGAAAACGATAAAAAATTGGTACATATAAATAGCGATAATTTAATATTTCATCAAAGAAATCCGTCGCACCGATCAGCAGTGCTCGAAGCCGCGAATCTCAGCACTCCGTGTCTATTAGTAAATTCGCGAACCGCATAAATCAAAGAATCTATTATTCAAACCTGCAATCGCACCCGTGGTAGTTTTGTCTTCGTACAGAGTTAAGTATGTTAGCGTTGAGAATCACTTGTTCTTTGATTGATATGCGTTTTGCGATCAATCCGCTGGAGAAGCGGAAAAGTCAGACCCGAGACGGAAGACTCCCGCCTGGAAAGAAGGTCAGGAAAGAGCGCAGAACGTTCCGAGGTTCCGGCTGAAAATTTTGCATTCCCATTTGATCCGCAGTCTGCCGTATTCGAAACTGTTTGATTAAACATTTTTTTTTTCATAATTGATGATTCTTTTTGGTCGCACAGCTTACAAGATTATGTTGTCGAAATGAATGCCCGAGATGAGATGAGTAGCGTCGAGGGGGTCCCGAGAGGCAAAGTGAATGTTATTTTATCATTATTTTCATTCCAACTGAAATTGCGAATTTGCGAAGGCCTGAGATAATGATTGCGCACATCACTAGCGATAAATAGTTATACTTTTATATTCAATGATCGAGTACACGGAACGGCATATTTGCGGATTATTTTTTTCAGAAAATGTTTTCATAAGATTATTTACTATGCTAAGCGCAGAGGGGTTAAGTTGTTTCATTTTGAACATTTTTTGTTGCGATCTGTGAAAGATACCATAGCCACAATAATATATATTTTTATTGTCTTTTAGCTCGTAAAAATAGAAAAATATAGGATATTAAGTTTATTTGACGGCTGCTTTGAAAAAGTATTCGAGTCCGACCGGGAGGCGCCAAAATGTTGTAGTTAATTTTCATACCATTTACAAATAAATAAAACTTCATATCGTGACATAATAGTAAAAGTTCAATGAATGAATGTTTATCTTACTCATTGACAAAATATACTCGGAGGCAGAATTTTTGAACAGAAAAATCTGTAGGTAATAAAGAAATAAAAATAATCTAAGGATAATCATGAAGCCTCAATGTCGAGGCAGAAAGAAGAAATTGTTGTGAACAGTCACAAGATGCTAAATTATTATTTTGTGTTTGAAAATAACAAAAAAACCATTTAACATCGACAGTTAGCAATTTGCGATCTAAAATATCTGTTAATTATATTATCATTTTTTTTTAATAAAGTTTTTATTATTTAAAACATGTTAAGATCGATTAAAAAAATTAAAGGTAGGGAGGCGCGGAAAATTTTTTTTTTTGAGGGGAGGCTTTGTAGCATTGAGCTTGGAAACCGCTGCCGTATTGCAAAGTTAGCATAGCAATATTATCCTATTAGTTCAGTTAGAAAACAATTACAAATACTATTACAAAAAAAAAAACAATATTAGGAGAATTCCCATTCGTCGTTTTAGAAAGGTCCCTTTTTATGAAAAACCTAAATCATCAGAAATTTGTATATTGCAACACAATTGGTTGACAGTCGATGGTGCTAGTCCCAGACGTTTTGCTATATCGACACGTTTTTCTCCTGGACTTCTTACAACTTTCGAATTATTTTCATTCTTCACTTTTTTCACGACAACCATTTTTGTTACGAGTTGAACTAATTCACGGTGCGAGTAGTGTACTCAGTGACTGAGTCAGCAGTGGAAACATGCAGGCATCGTTACAACGAGACTGCTCTTGCGCACTCGCAGTATAAGCTATTGTGCGAACAGGATAGATATAGCTGCTTTGCAGTGGCGGCCGGTGACGGAAATATTATGGTACAAAAAAAAGATTCACCCATCTATGCAAGGGATCCACTCTCCGATTCTTGGATTTTGTAAAAAACTTTGATACCACAAAAGTTTTAGTCCTTTCTTGATGATAACGATTGTGCTTCTACACTTAACATCACAAGAGCATTTAGTATGTCTTGGATCATGCACTTCTGAAAAATGACATCCTTTTTAAAGTTGGGAAGTGACACTTACTTTCGATTTTGCTAAATAATTGTTGATTAATTTTTATTTCTGAAAAGTTGAAGTATGGACGATGTGGCTTCATCGGTGACGCAAATGTCTTCTCTGCTATATTACCTAACTGTCATACGTGTACCAACCTATGCCAGCCCTGAAAAACACTCTGAAAATTACATATCTTAAATATTCCATTTTATATCCTTAAACACCATAATTATAATGTTATAAATAGTATTTATCAATTCAAAAGTTTACAGAGTAGGTATATATTATTATTGTATAATGTGTAGTTTTAGAAAATCATATGGAATGTGATTCTGCAATTTGTTGTTTGCCGTCTTTGTGGACAGGCCCTTTCTATCATACCGAACTCTTATATATAAGCTACTGCAAGTTATTTAATGCTCTGCAATTATCAACAGGAAGGGCGCTGTACCTTGCGCAGGCAATATTTGTCATATAACGCGGTTCGTGATGTCACGAAAATCAGGATATCCGTACAAACTTCGAGACGGCTAGGGAGAGCGAAAGTCTCAGGGCACCTCCTCGTCATAGACGGGCTGACAGGCGTCTCACTATATTAGCGCCAATACGTTCGCTGAGTTGTCAATTAAATGAGTTCTCCAAAAGTTGAGCCGTAGATAACAACCAAAATTGGTTATTGGATACATTACGAGTCTATATTTATGCTCGACATTGAGAGCAGATATGTCTCCATTTACCTGGAGTATCGGTTCTCCCAACTATTGTTTGGAAAAAATAGATAATCATCATTAGATGTTCAAATGTCAAAATCGGTTTTGTTTGTTGAACTCTTGTTTTGTTGTATAAGTGAAACTAAACCAGTTTCTGTTTTATGTTTTTTTTAACGCACAGAATATGTTCATGAATCGACGACCAGAGTTTTGATGCACCCCGTCCGAGGTAAAATTGTGAATTGTAATGTATTAATTTTATAATATAGATTATTTAATTTTTTTACATGTTTCCTTAGAAATAAAACCTGTGTAAAAGAATGCATAATGCATGCAACTGACTGAATGTAGACGAGTGCTTCTAATCCGAGTAAACGAGGTCTACAAGGAACTGTTTTAAGTTGTATTTCCTAAAAGATCTAGGTATAAGTACATATGTTACATTAGATTTAGTCTTTCTGCTGTTTTTACGTTAATAATATTTTTATAAGAAAATAGGTTGAGCCTTCTTACTTTTTCATTTCAGGCGGTGGACTGGTGGTCGGTGGGAGTTCTCACTTACGAGCTGTTGACGGGGGGATCTCCTTTCACGGTGGACGGAGTGAACAACACGCAGGCCGACATTAGCAGAAGAATTCTCAAGGGGCAGCCGCCCATTTCCGATAAGCTCGGCGCTAAAGTCACCGATTTTATCAAAAAGTGAGTTGTGAAATTAACCTGGCTAAATCTTGGCAACAATGGGTCAGTAATATGTATGTATTAAACAAACGGGGCGTAGGGTGAGCGATTAGTGAACTACTAGTGCTGTCCTAGCCCCACCCTTGCCCCGTCTTTGTAGCCTTACTTTCTGAACAACATCCATTGAATACCTCGAAGTGGACATGGTTAAAATAAAAGTGACGCATACTTAGAAGTTTAATATGACTTTTTTTACCACAATTAATGTGCATTCGTAAATATCCATCAAAAATATTTTTTTCGCTATCATTCAATTAGATAGAAACCAAAAATCTCGATTCCTGTGAACTCTTAACACATTTTTGCAGGTATTTTTTCTGCCCAAAAGCAGGGAATTTTTTAATCGTTTATTAACCCGTGTTTTGTGCAGCGTTTTAATAATAGTATATAAAAACTGCAGTTATTCGTCTTCTGCAAATAAATTGTTTCTTGATCTTTTGGTCAAAATCGAAGCAAAATGCCTCACTGTTAATAAAAATTTCGATACATTATATATTGATAAAGCTTTCATTTTATCAATGAAAAATTTTCTATTTAATGATTTTGTATGTTTCACCTTACAGGCTTTTAGTTAAAGATCCCAGGAAGAGACTCGGAGGGGGAGAGGGCGATGCGGACGAATTGAAAAAGCATCCATTTTTCAAGGTATGCTTTCATTTTTCATTCTGTCTCCTCTGTAAGAATAAGAAGCAGCGTTATCATGCGCAAACTGAACTGATCACTGGGAAATTATTACCACACTTCAAGAATGGGTCACTCTGAAGACATTCCGGTTGAAACAGGTTGTGGCACCGCTAACTTCCAGTAAGTCAGTGTAATATTCTGACGCTCTACAAACTATGTATGGGCATTTTTAAGGTGAAAAATTCTTTTGCTGTTGCAGAAATTAGACTGGGATGCGGTGGCTCGCGGAGCTGTTCCTGCACCTTTCAGACCTTCCATCTCCGGCGAACTGGACACCAGCAACTTTAGCGATGAATTCACCCGAATGCTTCCCGAAGACTCGCCCGCCGACGCGCCGCCCAACCATGACAAGCTGTTTAAAGGTAAACGGATTTTCATATTTGCAAACGTTGCCACTTCTCACACCGTCTGTTTGTTCATTCTCGATTTGGCACCGAGTCATGGAAAATAATATGTTCGCATCAGAGAATCGCTCTCGTCTGTCTCTCCCCGTCTCTCGCGTGCCAATGCTACTGACATCCGTACCCTTTCGTATAGTGCGTAGTAAAGGCGACACCGCCTCATCACTCGTATGCTAATGATGTATTCTGCCTTTCAGGGTATTCCTACATCGCCCCCAGCATACTGTTTTCTGAGAATCTCATATCTGAAGATATCTTCAAGGTGCAGGATCTTCGCGATGAGTCCGATAGCAAATTACCTTCCGACACCGATCTGATCAGGTGCAAACTTAAGGTACGGTGCTTCTCTCGTATTGAAAATGTTCTTTTCACAATCCAGTTTTAACGTTGCCGCTTGCATCTCGGCGAGTCTCTCGTGCGTCTCCGAGATTGCCTCCAATGATTTTTCTCTGTTGCAGGAGTCAAAATTCTTCCAGACGTACGATGTGAACTTGCGCGAGGCCGTTCTCGGAGACGGATCGTACTCAGTCTGCAGAAAATGTGTTCACAAGATCACGAAGAAAGTCTACGCCGTCAAGGTAAGGAAATGCACCTGCTACATATTGTAGGAAAAAATAAATTTACAGATAATGCAGTAACAGTCTCCAGGCTATAGAGTAAAGGTTGTCATTTCATTTGACACGTTATTTGTTTTCGCTGGCGTGTAGAATAGTGATTCTTAACACGACTGTGGCCTACCTGGGGGCCTCGAAAGGGTTTCAGGCCAGAAAAAATTCACTTATTTTTTATGAAAATTTATTATTGAATATGATTTATATAGATCTAAGCATATTAAAACAGTATAATCGATGTTTCTGAAATTTTTCCTATCTTTTTGTAGATGATTACCGATGATAAACCGTAAATATTTTCTTTGATTAAATGGTGCTGTATTTGTTCGATGATTAATTTCAACAATTGAGCTTATGATGTCACTGCAAACAGGGGACTGGAAAGTATCCTAGAATAGAGGCCCCGATTGCAAAAATGTGAAGATACACTCATATACAATAATAAATTTATGATAATCAAACAGAGCCTTTTTTTCAGATCATATCCAAGAAGGTAAAATGTGAAGAAGAGATAAAAATGCTTAAGATGTGTCAGAGTCATCCGAACGTCGTCAAGCTTCATGAGGTGTACCGGGACGCAGTATGTTTATTTTTTTTATACCGTCATTTAAAAATATACTTGTATTGTATATGGACTGTAGAGGGAAACAAAATAAGTTTTATTGATTTATATTGATAATTTATTATTTCAAAAGAAATCTTAACATGTAACTTTATAGTGTATCATAAGGTTCATAGGCTCTTTGATTTTTTTAATTGGGTTTGGTTTTTGTTTGGTCTCCGAATTAGAAGTAAGCGAGAACCATCGAGCAGATTTTCAGGGGAGATGGCTAAACATATTTTGTTCATGTATTTCACTAAATATTCTGTAATAATTTATTTAATGAGTTTTCAAATAATGAGCGAAGCAAAACAACGCTTGCTTCTATTTCTTGATAATTATAATTAAGATAAATATTTCAGCTTCACACATACATTGTGACCGAATTCCTGAGCGGCGGAGAACTGCTGAAAAGGGTGCCTTTTGATGAATCTTCCGCTGCAGCTATCACGAGGCAGCTTCTATCGGCCGTCTCCTACCTCCATTCCAATAGAATAGTGCACAGGGACCTCAAGCCTGAGGTGCGTTTCAGCATGTTTATAAATAGATGTGGGATTGCCTAGTTCGTCTCGCTCATTGCAAGGACGAGACGTTGACTTTTTCTATTACCGTTTCAGAATTTGATTTTCGCCACCGAGGCCAAAGACTCGGCGATTAAGATAATCGACTTTGGATTCGCTCGGCGGACGCCCGACGGGGTCGACTGCGTTCCGGAAGGTGGGAGATCATTCTCGGGGATGCGCACGCCCTGCTTCAGGTATACGCTCACAAAATATTTATAAATCAAACATATCTATAAAAGATTGCCTGATTACATTAACGCAAACGTTAATTTAATTGGGACTAGTTTGTCATGATGACACTGTTTATAGTGAGTTTGAATAAAAAATCGTTTGAAAGTGAGTAGTTTTGAAGTTACTCTACTTATTGTTTTTATGCCTTCAACCATATTCCCGCATACTATGTGCTAATTACTATCAATATGGTAAATTATGTTATTTTGTGTTCGATTGGATAATCTTGATGCACTGTGAATAATAAATTTCACGCATTGGCTTAATTGTTCTCAGCATTCCTTATGCCGCCCCGGAGGTTCTCGATCGAGTTCGTGGAGGAAACCTCGGCTACGGTGACGGCTGCGATCTCTGGAGTCTGGGAGTTATTTTGGTAGTTATGACTATTTCTCAACTGAGGTTTCTTCTCAGGTCGCCAACAACATTTTTGATTTAGCTTAGGGTGCACGAAATCTTAATTGTCGCGAATCCTGCCTTATTTGGGAAACTATTTAGTCTCGTGTCATACAAATAAAGCGAGATGTCAACTTTCCTCGTCTGGAATAATCCCCAATCGTGTTTCAGTATTGCATGCTGTCCGGGAAAGTTCCATTCGGATCTTCGACAGGGGAGGAGCCCGTGGTGTGCCTCATCGATCGGATACGCGAGGGAAACTTCACCTTTGACGGTGAGAATCTTTTCTTGTAATGGCTTGGAATGAAATAAATGCTTTATATTTTTATAAAAAAACGTGTTTTATCACAAACTATGTTTAAGCAAATACATGTAGTAAACTTATTAATAAGTTCATTACAGACCGTTAATTGAATAAATTAAGTCTTAATAAGTTTGCGGGGTCGTAATTTTTTTTAAACCTTTATGAATAAGATTGCCACTCGTTGACGTCAGTAAATTTTACAGTTTTCTCTGATTTTAGGAGCTGTGTGGTCGAACGTGTCTCCGTCGGCAGTGAGTCTGGTGAGGGGGCTACTTGCGGCGGACCCTCGCAAGAGATTAACAAACGAACAGGCTCTTGCGCATCCGTGGGTCAGTAAAATATCTAATATCTCAGTTCTGTATGTCATTGCAGTCATTATTCACGTCGGTAGACTCACTGAGAATTTCTCTTTCTTTTTACAATCCAAATCAACTAGAGTTCCTGTTAATCTTGAATATACTCAAGCCGGGAACAGCTTATCCTAGCCTATAGCTAAGGGACAGTCGAATCGATTCTGTCTTGAAAAAAATTATATATTTTGGGTAGGGATATTTAGATACTCGATCAATGTATTTTAGATGATTAAATAAAAGAAGTTTCAATTTTTAGTGACGACTGCCACTTTCCAATTTGACCCTGCCGCCCCCAGCGGGTTGATGTAACGGAGGAACCGCTGTAATCATTTATCATTTCTCTGCATATTTTATCCATCAATTGAGAGGTATCGATTGACATTTACAGATAGCGGCCGCCGACTTGATCCGGATGCCTGTCAGACCGTCTTCCGCACGCGCTCTTGCCAGGAATGGCCACCGACGCAATTTCACCCTCCAGGTAAAACTCCCACACTATTTTCGGCAAACATTCGTACAAAATAACATATCTTTAGTGTGGGTTGCGCTCATTAAAAATGTGGCGAATCTGGACTGCAATTAATGTCTCGCTGTCATGGATATATTAACATTTACAGGCTTAATCTGCGTCCGATTCTTACTGATGCTCTCAACCTGATGATCATTAGATGAGGTCAGGGGGTTAATATTCTTCTCTCCTTTGTCATCTCGCTGTGTCCTATATTCTTCAGCCATGTCTTGCTTTAATTGATTTCAAATGAGGAAAGCAGGAAAACTTTTTGGAGTCATAATCATTTGAATGCTGAATTCTCTCACTAGCGAGCTTCATTATCGTCACCTCTAAGCTGTGATGATTTCAGGCATTTTAAAAACATCAACTGACAGAAAGTGAATGAGGTCCTTATGTATAAATTTCTTCAACGGTGGAAATGACGGGAAAAATGAGGAATAAAAATTAATAACAGAAGAATTTTAGTTGTGATAGAAAAAAATCACTTTTTTTTAACTCATTGAGCAAAATTTTGATGTAATTTTCCATATCGAGCCCTACTTTAATTCCCACAGGGCCAATAATCAAATTTACGAGTACATTTTTTCTCGACTGCAGATCATTGAGAATAAACAAAAAAATTTCCAATTTATTGCTGTGTTATATTCCAAATTCTTATAAATTTCTGTACTAGTATTTTATCATTTTTTCAAAATAAATATGTCAAATATCAAAGATATGAAAAAAAATATAACCTGATAAATAATTGATTATGTTTCAGGAGGTGGCGAGTGCAAAACTGGCGCAACGCAGACGTCGTGATAAATCATCTGATGGCGATGCCGTCGCACCGGTTCCTGTGGACGCTCTGCCGGCAGTCCGCGCCGTCTCAGCGGCCCTGGGCTCCCGGTCCCCTGCGGATGTTGGAGACACCGACGATGCCGAAGTCGCCTCTTACACTTCAGAGGTGGACGGGTCCAACTCCCCGACTGTTCACCGCCGTCATTCCGACGGTCCCCGTTCGCCTCGCGACTCGACGAACCGGCGGCATCAGCGGCGACCCGACGCCCCCGAAAACCTCTCAGCTCTGTCGGACGGCGTTTCTGAAGTAACAGAGGCCGTAGGCGTCCCGCGAGTCTTGTCAGCAGTCGCAGGGGATCCCCCCAGGCCGGATGCAGATCGCCGTGATTCTGCTGTCGGATTTGCGGGCGAGGTGAAAAACACCTACGCCAGGAGAAAACCTCGCCTCGACGACTTCATGGTGTTCGATGTTGCGACAGCACCACAGCTGGAGACGACTTGCCCCGCTTCCACCGTTTCCGAAATCGACAAGAACAGCTCTGCTCTTCAGAAAACCTCTCTAAGAAATTTCAAATTACCTCAAATATCCTGCGGCTCTCGTCCGCTCACGAGAAGTGCGGCGGGAGCCGCTGACGCCGGACTCGAAGGCAAATCAAAACGGAAGAGGAAATCTGTTGCCGAGGAGCCTGTCGCTAAACGACAGAAGAAAAACATAGATATTACCTCTTCCGCCCGGCGGGCTCTGCGAAGCGGTGCTCGTCTCACTTCCATCCTTCCGCTGCCCAATAAAGATACGAAAAGATTAATCCGAGGACGTCTCGAGCCGAAGAGAAAGACCCACAAAACAGAAGAAAGTGTTGCCAAAAGGCATACGAATGCTGTCAAAATAGAAATCGGGAAGAGAAAATGTGTCAAAAAATTAGAGGAGACGTCTCGCATCCTGCGCTCCAGAGTGATGGCTGCGCGGCGTAAACCTCCAGTCGGTGCGTTCTGTGAAAAAATTATCCGACAAAAGAAGACCTCTGTCAGAAAGAAGGCTTTGTCCGAAAGGACTCATCTTTCGGCAAAAAAAATACCCACCGGAGGAAAGCGGAAGAGAACCATTCAAAAGAAAGCGGAAGAGAACCATCAAAAAATACCCACCGATCGGATTGAATCTGACAAAAAAAAAAAGAAAGGGAATAAGACACGTTCCCGTGACGAAGAAAGAAAGGTGGGCGTGAAGAGAGAGCGAGAGCATTATATCCGTCGGTGTGCAGGGGCGAAGAGCAAAATTTGATTCATCAATTGCTTAACGATGAAGCCTCGGTGAAGACTGAATAATTGTGCGGACATATTCGGAGGCGACTCGCTTGTGTTTTATGTGTTCGAATGACTAGAATTGTGTAAATACATTATTTATTTACTGAATCGAGGGGGAACTGTTGAAAGATCTTATTTCGACCCGCGAATTTTTGTTTTCAAGTTTGGATATTATTACAAAACTCAGTACAAATGTATATGGATTTTTTCATCATTACGACTAGCTGTCGCATCTCGGTAAAGTGATAGACTGCCAGCGTCTGTGTGGAAGAAGAGAACTCCCATTGTCGGTTTTCTCTTTTTTTTTATTATCTCTTTCACTTGGAGGAGTCGTGCATTGCATTCGTCCGATATGGGATTTGTTCTGATCATTCTCAACCTTTTCATTTTATGAGATGAAAGAATTCCGAAGCACAGCATTAACAATGTATCTATGGGAAGCAGTAAGGAAACGGCGCCAGCCGATACTTGTGTATGATAATTTTTTGCTGTGCTCTGTGATTGCGCTCGCAGCCTGTGCTCGGAAAACGAAACACCATCAGACTTTGATGAACATTATGGTTATTTTAGATTTTTAAGATGTTTGTTAAAATTGTTCACGGATGAGAAGCGATGTCGAAGAGCGGGACAGGCTTCCTTCTTTATTTATTTTATCCGTCTCTATCGTGAAATCTCACCGGCCGTTGACTTTTCATCATCCCTTTTCAATCGTCTTCGGTGAAGAGATGTCCCTTTTGAGACTTCGCTTCTTCTGTGTTTTTCAACCCCACGACGGAATGCGACGGCCCTCTCCCGTTTCTGCCCTCTGCGATCGAAGAAGACGGCCGTCGCCTCGTCGGGCTCCAAGAGCGGATCAAAATTTTTGCTGTACGTATTTTGTAAAATAATAATTAAGACGACCGCGGATCGTGCGGTACTGTGAAAAATATTTATTAGACTATTTTTAGTGAGAAATGAGAATGAACCCCGCATCGTTTACTCTCATTCGAATAGTGAAATGATAAGAAATCTTTTGATTCTTATCCTGTTAAATGAATTATCGAGGAGGGCGAGACGAAGTAGAAGTAAAAGAAAGTGGCCTTAGATACTTGTCTGTCGGTGAACCAAAGGTTAGAGAGCGTAATTTCTTATATTTGTATCCGCAAGTGTCATAGCAGGTACGGTCGACAGAACGACTATAAAAATATTTTTAGGTAGAGCACTCGATCCTTTTGCAGTTTTATAAATTCAGCGACAGAATTGAAGCCGACCGTTTCAATTTTTATCTAACTATTTTTTACTGTTCCAGATATGTCAAATCCGGAAGAGCCGAATAATTTGTTTACGTTTTTTCTGAATAATGCGACGGTCGTTGAACTCTTGGTCGTCTGACATAAGAAATAATGGCAATCCTAAGATTGTTCTCTGTTACGGCTAAGACTAGAAATAGAAAGCCAACAATACTATCTGTTTTTGGACGAATCCTCTTGTGCTCGGCATGAGAAATATAATTTTATATATTTTCTTTATCAATTTATGGTCAATGTGAGTCACGAATGATTGAAAATTGACCTATTAGTTTATTCATATTTTTTTCTTTTTGATAACAGAATAAAAAAACAGACATTTTATGAACTCATAGATGAGTAAACGTCGTAAAAAAATCGGTTGCTGTTGCGCAATGAAAAAATATTTCTTAAACTGTTCCCGTTTTAAACATATGAGATGGAATCTGCATTTTCTAATAGAAAATTACAATATAATCCAAAGCATTGATATAGTCACAATTGTGCGTTACTCAGTTTCATCGATGTAATATTTTGTGTGTAATCTGTTTATAACGCCAACTTTGTAATTATCACGCAACTCAAAATCAGCATTGTGAATCGATTGCACCGTATCGGTTCACGGTTGTAAAAAAGATGTCAAAATGAAGATTTGAACAAAACCATTTTTACAGTAACATATAAATATATAACACTTAAACATTCTGGCATTTTCTAGTACCGTCCATCTGTCAGATGACAAAGGGTTAGTAGGAAATTAGTTTTTAATGTGCGGCAAAATGTAAAGCGCGGTCGGGTTCCAAAGACTGAGCCGTCAAAACTAATATTTCGCTGTCAGGGTTGATATTCAACTATTTTAATTTTTTCCTCAGCGGAACCGGACTGGGAAATTATCGATCGATAAACTGTTTTAATACGAGTGGCGGTGATGAAATCGAAAATAATACTTAACATAGATGAACCGGATGCCTTTTGCGTATTATAATTGTGAAGAATCGTTTTTCTAATGTTCACGCTGAAATGATGAAATGTGGTTCTTCTGACGGCGATTCATTCAAATACTCCAGGTGTCATCACCCAGCGCTGACATTTGACCGTATCGAAATTTTTTAATTCATTACCGCCAAGAATTTGAAGAGATATTTGGAGTATTGCAACTTGCACATCAAAAATCATTCAATTTGGACATAGGCTCTTCGCTTTTTGTACCATTCTGTTTATTAAAATTTAGATGCGACAGTCGTTCAAAGTGAAGGAGAAATGTGGCTCTTTTTTTTATCCGGATGTGTAAAATTTTTAGAACAAATAAACCGTATTGTGTTGCTTCGCCGCATTCCTTAAACGGATTAGCGTTTCCCACCTGCAATGGTTTTGTTAATGAACGGCGTATTCTTTCTATTTTGTATGGCGATGAAGTCCGTTTCATCTAATATCGAAATGCAAATATTTCTTTTATTATCTATTTATATTTCCAACATTTATTATGAGTAAGTTTATGTGAATAATTAATTAATCAATGAATACGGTATGTTTCTGAGAAATGATTTCCTATTATACTATCGATGCATATTTATGTAATTTATGAGAGCGGTATATTTAACTAAACTAGGGTACTGAACAATTGTTAAGTAAAGAAAACAAAAATGCCAAAAAGAAATGGTTATCATTAAAGTTATATTAGATTTTTGTAGTATAATTATAATTATCAAATTGTTGAGTAGTTTCAAAACTGATTGTTTTTTTTTAATTGAATGTTTTTTCCAGTTTTTGAAAAGCATGTTATGATTTTTGTTGTATTTTTACATGCAGGTATAATAAATATTAAAGAGAGAACCGGGTGAATTTGAATCATTCCTTCTTAAATGGGCATGCTGGATTTTTATTTATTTCAAAAAGTGAACCCTTCCCGTCTCCGCCTTCGAATATTGTCAACTGTTGAGAAGCCGCCGCAGAGAGATCTACGATGCCGCTTTGAAAATTACTGACTGAGATCGCATGCTACTATTTCCGGGGGAATCACAAATCCTGGCATTAATTGTATTCAAATTCTAGTACCGTATTTCTAATTCGCGACAAAAATGTCTTCTTCGCAATATATAGAATAATAAATGTAGAATATTTTGCCAGTTTTTGTGAGAATAAAATTGCACATTAATTACACAATGTTAGCGCAGCCTGCGCAGACATCAACCTGCTCCACCCAACACCTGAGAATAATAAACTTTCGATAACGTAACGTAACAAGAGAGCGGTTCTCTTTCAAGTTTATCAAGCAGTCTGTATGGGCTCCTGATGGAGCCTATCAGCAGAAAGTTTTACGAGCGTTAAGATAGAAGGCTGACGCTAGGAAAGGGCGGGCGGGGATGTGAACGTCACGTGCATCGATGTCTGAACACAAATCCATAAAACATTTTCATTGTCCATCCTGGGATTCGATCGAACCTGCCGATACTGCAACCGATAAAGAACGCCCTCGCGTTGACCGGCGAATAAATAGTATGAATAAAAATCAAAAACCTTGACTTAATGGGTTAATCTCAAATCGACTTAACTAGAAAAACCATGGTTTTGGGAATCAAAGATAAACACTATTTGGTGAGATATATTTTTTAATAAAAAAATGAAACAATTTTTTCAATAACAAATATTTTATTATTCATCGTTTTTTTTACAATTTTTGTTTTTGAAATATAATTAAATCCTCTCAATGCAACGCGTCTCATCGATCGCCCCTCCATGCCGATGCGAAAAATGCCATGGGCAGATTTAATGGGCCCAATTTCGTACGTTGATCCAGTTGACGATAAAAAAAACTTTTAAATGCAAAATACAAACTATAAGTTGACACTACAACCCCAGCCCGTTATATAATATAGTCCTATAATTGTGTAGGAAATAAATTAAAGAGGATATGTAAAGGAATGCCAGATGATTTATGATTAATGAATGTGCAAACAAAGGTTGACCTTTGTGTACGAATATCACAGTCTGAATGCTTCTTTTTTTGTCTCATTAAGAATTTAGACATTGTGTCACCATTTCTTAATAGTGATAAAATGATAGCTCAACATGAGTTCATCTTTTTTAAAAAATAAAACATTCATTTGTACTACTTCCACATATTTATAATGATCAGGATTCATTTTTACACTCAATTTTATATAAATAAGCCTGTTATGTTTGTATTTTTATCAGTTGATAATGCTCGTGATGAGCGAAACCGGTCCTGATCATTATAAATATGTGGAAGTAGTACAAATGAATTGTGTTTTATTTTTTAAAATATAATGTCTTTCCACCAAGAATTGACAGTTAACACCTTAAAAATGAGTTCATCTGTCTAACTAAAGCTTCTTAAAACTGGGTGTTTTTCCAGATTGCTGGGAAACGGGCCTTTTGATAATCATTCCTAAGCGATGTGATAAATCACCAACTGATCCAAAGGCCTACAGGCTTCTAACCTTGCACTAAATCATAGGTAAAATTCTTGAAAGACTTATTTTTAGACGTACACATTTCTACTAATAACCCAATATCTGCAAATCAGTTTAGGTTCAGTTCAAAGATTTTAGTAGATGATGCCATTAATTGTTTACTCAATGTGGTGGCATGCTCACCTTTTAAATATGTTCTAACCATTTTCCTGAACATTTCAGGAGCATTTGACAACGCATGGTGGTCAATGATCTTAACTAATTTTTAAAAATAAAACAATTCATTTGTACTACTTCCACATATTTATAATGATCAGGACCGGTTTTGCTCATCACGAGCATTATCAACTGATGATAATGCTCATCAGTTGATAATGCTCGTGATGAGCGAAACCGGTCCTGATCATTATACATATGTGGAAATAGTACAAATGAATTGTGTTTAATTTTTTAAAAGATAATGTCTTTCCACCAAGAATTGACAGTTAACACCTTAAAAGTGATCTTAACTAAATTGAAGCGTCGGCAGATTCCATCTGATCTCTTTAAAATTATCTTGAGCTATTTTTCAAGCCGAGAGATTTCATTTCATACAGGAAGTTCCTTGATCCGACGAAAAGTCACTCGATGTTGTCCTCAAGATTCGATTCTTGGACCACTTCTATGGAATATCTTATTCGATGATCTCTTGGACTTTCCGCTCCCTCAAAACACCCATATACATGTATATGCTGACAATGCAATAATGCTTATTCAAGGAAACAATAGAGGTACTCTTGAACAGCCATCAGCTGACTGTTTAAGGAAGTAGCTGTATGGGGAGAATGCAACAAATTAAAATTTGCGTCTCATAAAACATGCAACATAACGCTTAAAAGAAAACTGTCTCGAAAGCCGATAATAAGGTTTAATACAATAATAGTTTCTATCCAGCGATCCATGAAAAGTCTTGGGGTAATATTGGATGACAGAATATCTTTCTTAGACCATGTTAAAACTGCTATAGCTAGCTCTAAGATAAGCTTTGAAAAGGCAGCACGCATGGCTAGGGTAAGTTCGGGCTTAAAATTTCCTACGGCGCGACTCTACTAAAAATCAATATTCCTTGGTATTGCGTGTCATGCTGTAAGCTGCTGGGCGTATGGATGTGCCCAATTACAGGAAATATGTCAAATACTCCTTCTATGGCAAAGGTTTCCACTTCTTTTTGCCAAGTCCAAAGCCTATCGAAGCTGCTCAGCCGAATATTTTCCTGTCATGTTAGGACTTATTCCTCTAGATTAAGAAGTCCAAAAAAGAGTTGCAATTTATCACTTATTACTCGGGAAACCAACTCAAATTGGCAGCACAATTCTTCAGCTGTTGGATTCTCAACTGTTTCTTAAAGCTAAAGTGAAAAAATTCTGCTCACTAACTGTTCTGATGGCTTGGCAAAATCGGTGGTCAATTTCCCCTCGAGGTACAACTACGCATGTATTCTTCTCAGATATTTTCTTTCGTCAGAATGCAACCTGTACCTCCCAATTTATCAGTGGTCATGGTGCGTTTAATGCCAAATTATATGAATTTAAAATTTAACCAGACTCATATTGTCCGTGTGGTGATAAAAATCAAGATTCTGTGCATATTCTTTGGAATTGCCCAATTACGTACATCGAAAGAAATATCCTGTATTTGTTCTACAGAAATAACCAGATCTGGATCCAATAGTACCCAAATGGATCCATATCTGGTTTTTTCCCCAGAGAATTTTTAGGTACACAAAAGTGTCAAACTTTTGATAAAATATTCTGGTTTTTTTGATTTCATTTTCATGCGCGCTGAAAAAACAAATTTGTAAAGATCAGTCGATCCAAACGATGCAGAAGATATTGACACAAAAGTGTAAAAAAGTGATGATGGCTAACTAAAAATTGAGGATTCAGCACCGGGTCGTTTGGTCGATCAGAAATATACTTAAGTATACAAAAAAAGTGAGTATGAAATATTTGTCAACAGGGCTCGCTTCTCGCAAAGGAATCGATGTTTTCTGATAGTATGCATCGCGCCGCGTCGGGCTATATGCTTGTTAATTGCCTCCGATCGTTTTGAATTTTTGGCAAAAATACCGGTTCGCATCGGTGGGATGGCAAAATTCTTTGGACCTTCGAGGACCGCTGATCGACTAAAAATTGAGTACGAAATATTTCATAACAGGGCTCGCTTCTCGCAAAGGAATCGATGTTTTCTGATAGTATGCATCGCGCCGCGTCGGGCTATATGCTTGTTAAGTGCCTGCGATCGTTTTGAATTTTCGGAAAAAATACCGGTTCGCATCGGTGGGATGGCAAAATTTTTCGGGCGTTCGGCGACTGCTGATCGACAAAAAATGTGAGTATGAAATATTTCACAACAGGGTTCGCTTCTCACGAAGGAATCGATGTTTTCTGATAGAATGCATCGCGCCGCGTCGGTCTATATGCTTGTCAAGTGCCTGTGATCGTTTTGAATTTTTGGAAAAAATACCGGTTCGCATCGGTGGAATGGCAACATTTTTCGGGCGTTCGGCGACTGCTGATCGACAAAAAAAGTGAGTATGAAATATTTCACAGCAGGGCTCGCTTCTCACAAAGGAATCGATGTTTTCTGATAGAATGCATCGCGCCGCGTCGGGCTATATGCTTGTTAAGTGCCTGCGATCGTTTTGAATTTTTGGAAAAAATACCGGTTCGCATCGGTGGGATGGCAAAATTTTTTGGACCTTCGAGGACCGCTGATCGACTAAAAATTGATTATGAAATATTTCATAACAGGGCTCGCTTCTCGAAAAGGAATCGATGTTTTCTGATAATATGCATCGCAACGCGTCGGGCTATATGCTTGTTTAGTAGCAGTGATCGTTTTTAATTTTTGGAAAAAATACCGGTTCGCATCGGTGGGATGGCAAAATTTTTTGGGTGTTCGGCGACCGATGATCGACAAAAAAAGTGAGTATAAAATATTTCACAACAGGGCTCGCTTCTCGCAAACCAATCGATGATTTCTGATAGTATGCATCTTGCCTCGTCGGGCTATATGCTTCTTCAGTGGCAGCGATCGTTTTGAATTTTTGGAATAAATACCGGTTCGCATCGGTGGGATGGCAAAATTTTTTGGGTGTTCGGCGACCGCTGATCGACAAAAAAAGTGAGTATGAAATATTTGACAACAGGGCTCGCTTCTCGCAAAGCAATCGATGTTTTCTGATAGTTTGCATCGCGCCGCGTCGAACAATATGCTTGTTTAGTAGCAGCGATCGTTTTGAATTTTTGGAAAAAATACCGGTTCGCATCGGTGGGATGGCAAAATTTTTTGGGTGTTCGGAGACCGCTGATCGACAAAAAAAGTGAGTATGAAATATTTGACAACAGGGCTCACCTCTCGCAAAGCAATCGATGTTTTCTGATAGTTTGCATCTTGCCTCGTCGGGCTATATGCTTGTTAAGTGGCAGCGATCGTTTTGAATTTTTGGAAAAAATACCGGTTCGCATCGCTGGGATGGCAAAATTTTTTGGGTGTTCGGCGACCGCTGATCGACAAAAAAAGTGAGTATGAAATATTTCACAACAGGGTTCGCTTCTCGCAAACCAATCGATGTTTTCTGATAGTATGCATCGCAACGCGTCGGGCTATATGCTTGTTTAGTAGCAGCGATCGTTTTTAATTTTTGGAAAAAATACCGGTTCGCATCGGTGGGATGGCAAAATTTTTTGGGTGTTCGGCGACCGCTGATCGACAAAAAAAGTGAGTATAAAATATTTCACAACAGGGCTCGCTTCTCGCAAACCAATCGATGTTTTCTGATAGTTAGCATCTTGCCGCGTCGGGCTATATGCTTGTTTAGTAGCAGCGATCGTTTTGAATTTTTGGAATAAATACCGGTTCGCATCGGTGGGATGGCAAAATTTTTTGGGTGTTCGGCGACCGCTGATCGACAAAAAAAGTGAGTATGAAATATTTCACAACAGGGCTCGCTTCTCGCAACGCAATCGATGTTTTCTGATAGTATGCATTGCAACGCGTCGGGCTATATGCTTGTTTAGTAGCAGCGATCGTTTTTAATTTTTGGAAAAAATACCGGTCTGCATCGGTGGGATGGCAAAATTTTTCGGGCGTTCGGCGACCGCTGATCGACAAAAAAAGTGAGTATGAAATATTTCACAACAGGGTTCGCTTCTCACGAAGGAATCGATATTTTCTGATAGAATGCATCGCGCCGCGTCGGGCTATATGCTTGTTAAGTGCCTGCGATCGTTTTGAATTTTTGGAAAAAATACCAGTTCGCATCGGTGGGATGCCAAAATTTTTCGGGCGTTCGGCGACCGCTGATCGTCAAAAAAAGTGAGTATGAAATATTTCACAACAGGGCTCGCTTCTCACAAAGGAATCGATATTTTCTGATATTTTGCATCGCGCCGCGTCGGGCTATATGCTTGTTAAGTGCCTGCGATCGTTTTGAATTTTTGGAAAAAATACCGGTTCGTGTCGCTGGGATGCCAAAATTTTTCGGGCGTTCGGCGACCGCTGATCGACAAAAAAAGTGAGTATGAAATATTTCACAACAGGGCTCGCTTCTCGCAAAGGAATCGATGTTTCTGATAGAATGCATCGCGCCGCGTCGGGCTATATGCTTGTTAAGTGCCTGTGATCGTTTTGAATTTTCGGAAAAAATACCGGTTCGCATCGGTGGGATGGCAAAATTTTTCCGGCGTTCGGCGACTGCTGATCGACAAAAAAAGTGAGTATAAAATATTTCACAACAGGGCTCGCTTCTCGCAACGCAATCGATGTTTTCTGATAGTATGCATCGCAACGCGTCGGGCTATATGCTTGTTTAGTAGCAGCGATCGTTTTTAATTTTTGGAAAAAATACCGGTCTGCATCGGTGGGATGGCAAAATTTTTTGGGTGTTCGGCGACCGCTGATCGACAAAAAAAGTGAGTATGAAATATTTCACAACAGGGCTTGCTTCTCACAAAGGAATCGATGTTTTCTGATAGTATGCATCGCGCCGCGTCGGGCTATATGCTCGTTAAGTGCCTGCGATCGTTTTGAATTTTTGGAAAAAATACCGGTTCGCATCGGTGGGATGCCAAAATTTTTCGGGCGTTCG
The DNA here is from genome assembly GCA_022494535.1 of Himalopsyche phryganea. NCBI lineage: Eukaryota > Metazoa > Arthropoda > Insecta > Trichoptera > Rhyacophilidae > Himalopsyche > Himalopsyche phryganea. The sequence goes on along the minus strand of JAGVSL010000095.1, from coordinate 21,160 downwards.
GCGACCGCTGATCGACAAAAAAAGTGAGTATGAAATATTTCACAACAGGGCTCGCTTCTCACAAAGGAATCGATATTTTCTGATATTTTGCATCGCGCCGCGTCGGGCTATATGCTTGTTAAGTGCCTGCGATCGTTTTGAATTTTTGGAAAAAATACCGGTTCGTGTCGCTGGGATGCCAAAATTTTTCGGGCGTTCGGCGACCGCTGATCGACAAAAAAGTGAGTATGAAATATTTCACAACAGGGCTCGCTTCTCGCAAAGGAATCGATGTTTCTGATAGAATGCATCGCGCCGCGTCGGGCTATATGCTTGTTAAGTGCCTGTGATCGTTTTGAATTTTCGGAAAAAATACCGGTTCGCATCGGTGGGATGGCAAAATTTTTCGGGCGTTCGGCGACTGCTGATCGCCAAAAAAAGTGAGTATGAAATATTTCACAACAGGGCTCGCTTCTCGCAAAGGAATTGATGTTTTCTGATAGTATGCATCGCGCCGCGTCAGGCTATTTGCTTGTTTAGTGCCTGCGTTCGTTTTGAATATTTGGAAAAAAAACCGGTTCGCATCGGTGGGATGGCAACATTTTTTGGGCGTTCGTCGACCGCTGATCGACAAAAAAAGTGTGTATAAAATATTTCACAACAGGGCTCGTTTCTCGCAAAGGAATCGATGTTTTCTGATAGTATGCATCGCGCCGCGTCGGGCTATATGCTTGTTATGTGCCTGCAATCGTTTTGAATTTTGGGAAAAAATACCGGTTCGCATCGGTGGGATGGCAAATATTTTTCGACCTTCGAGGACCGCTGATCGACAAAAAATTGAGTACGAAATATTTCATAACAGGGCTCACTTCTCGCAAAGGAATCGATGTTTTCTGATAGTATGCATCGCGCCGCGTCGGGATATATGCTTGTCAAGTGCCTGCGATCGTTTTGAGTTTTCAAAAAAAATACCGGTTCGCATCGGTGGGATGGCAAAATTTTTTGGACCTTCGAGGACCGCTGATCGACAAAAAAATTGAGTATGAAATATTTCACAACAGGGCTCGCTTCTCGCAAAGGAATCGATGTTTTCTGATAGTATGAATTGCGCCGCCTCGGGCTATATGCTTGTTATGTGCCTGCGATTGTTTTTAATTTTTGGAAAAAATACCGGTTTGAATCGGTGGGATGGCAAAATTTTTTGGGCGTTCGTCGACCGCTGATCGACAAAAAAAGTGAGTATGAAATATTTACAACAGGGCTCGCTTCTCGCAAAGGAATCGATGTTTTCTGATAGTATGCATCGCGCCGCGTCGGGCTATATGCTTGTTAAGTGCCTGCGATCGTTTTGAATTTTTGGAAAAAATACCGGTTTGCATCGGTGGGATGGCAAAATTTTTTGGACCTTCGAGGACCTCTGATCGACAAAAAATTGAGAACGAAATATTTCATAACAGGGCTCGCTTCTCGTAAAGGAATCGATGTTGTCTAATAGTATGCATCGCGCCGCGTCGGGCTATATGCTTGTTAAGTGCCTGCGATCGTTTTGAATTTTCGGAAAAAATACCGGTTCGCATCGGTGGGATGGCAAAATTTTTCGGGCGTTCGGCGACTGCTGATCGCCAAAAAAAGTGAGTATGAAATATTTCACAACAGGGCTCGCTTCTCGCAAAGGAATTGATGTTTTCTGATAGTATGCATTGCGCCGCGTCAGGCTATTTGCTTGTTTAGTCCCTGAGATCGTTTTGAATTTTTGGAAAAAACACCGGTTCGCATCGGTGGGATGGCAAATTTTTTTTGACCTTCGAGAACCGCTGATCGACAAAAAAAGTGAGTATGAAATATTTCACAACAGGGCTCGCTTCTCGCAAAGGAATCGATGTTTTCTGATAGTATGCATCGCGCCGCGTCGGGCTATATGCTTGTTAAGTGCCTGCGATCGTTTTGAGTTTTCGGAAAAAATACCGGTTCGCATCGGTGGGATGGCAAAGTTTTTTGGACCTTCGAGAACCGCTGATCGACAAAAAAAGTGAGTATGAAATATTTCACAACAGGGCTCGCTTCTCGCAAAGGAATCGATGTTTTCTGATAGTATGCATTGCGCCAACTCGGGCTATATGCTTGTTAAGTGCCTTCGATCGTTTTTAATTTTTGGAAAAATTACCGGTTCGCATCGGTGGGATGGCAACATTTTTTGGACCTTCGAAGACCGCTGATCGACAACAAAAGTGAGTATGAAATATTTCACAACAGGGCTCGCTTCTCGCAAAGGAATCGATGTTTCTGATAGAATGCATCGCGCCGCGTCGGGCTATATGCTTGTTTAGTGCCTGTGATCGTTTTGAATTTTCGGAAAAAATACCGGTTCGCATCGGTGGGATGGCAAAATTTTTTGGATCATCGAGGACCACTGATCGACAAAAAAAGTGAGTAAGAAATATTTCACTACAGGGATCGCTTCTCGCAAAGGAATCGATGTTTTCTGATGGTATGCATCGCGCCGCGTCGGGCTATATGCTTGTTAAGTGCCTGCGATCGTTTTGAATTTTTGGAAAAAATACCGGTTCGCATCGGTGGGATGGCAAAATTTTTTGGGTGTTCGGCGACCGCTGATCGACGAAAAAAGTGAGTATAAAATATTTCACAACAGGGCTCGCTTCTCGCAAACCAATCGATGTTTTCTGATAATATGCATCGCGCCGCGTCGGGCTATATGCTTGTTTAGTAGCAGCGATCGTTTTGAATTTTTGGAAAAAATACCGGTTCGCATCGGTGGGATGGAAAAATTTTTGGACCATCGAGGACCACTGATCGACAAAAAAAGTGAGTATGAAATATTTCACAACAGGGCTCGCTTCTCGCAAAGGAATCGATGTTTTCTGATGGTATGCATCGCGCCGCGTCGGGCTATATGCTTGTTAAGTGCCTGTGATCGTTTTGAATTTTCGGAAAAAATACCGGTTCGCATCGGTGGGATGGCAAAATTTTTTGGGCGTTCGGCGACTGCTGATCGCCAAAAAAAACGAGTATGAAATATTTCACAACAGGGCTCGCTTCTCGCAAAGGAATTGATGTTTTCTGATAGTATGCATTGCGCCGCGTCAGGCTATTTGCTTGTTTAGTCCCTGAGATCGTTTTGAATTTTTGGAAAAAAGGCCGGTTCGCATCGGTGGGATGGCAAATTTTTTTTGACCTTCGAGGACCGCTGATCGACGAAAAATTGAGTACGAAATATTTCACAACAGGGCTCGCTTCTCGCAAAGAAATCGATGTTTTCTGATAGTATGCATCGTGCCGAGTCGGGCTATATGCTTGTTATGTGCCTGCAATCGTTTTGAATTTTTGGAAAAAATACCGGTTCGCATCGGTGGGATGGCAAATATTTTTGGACCTTCGAGGACCGCTGATCGACAAAAAATTGAGTACAAAATATTTCACAACAGGGCTCGCTTCTCGCAAAGGAATCGATGTTTTCTGATAGTATGCATCGCGCCGCTTCGGGATATATGCTTGTTAAGTGCCTGCGATCGTTTTGAGTTTTCGGAAAAAATACCGGTGCGCATCGGTGGGATGGCAAAATTTTTTGGACCTTCGAAGACCGCTGATCGACAAAAAAAGTGAGTATGAAATATTTCACAACAGGGCTCGCTTCTCGCAAACGAATCGATGTTTTCTGATAGTATGCATCGCGCCGCGTCGGGCTTTATGCTTGTTATGTGCCTGCAATCGTTTTGAATTTTTGGAAAAAATAACGGTTCGCATCGGTGGGATGGCAAAATTTTTTGGACCTTCGAGGACCGCTGATCGACAAAAAAAATTGAGTATGAAATATTTCACAACAGGGCTCGCTTCTCGCAAAGGAATCGATGTTTTCTGATAGTATGAATTGCGCCGCCTCGGGCTATATGCTTGTTATGTGCCTGCGATTGTTTTTAATTTTTGGAAAAAATACCGGTTTGAATCGGTGGGATGGCAAAATTTTTTGGGCGTTCGTCGACCGCTGATCGAAAAAAAAAGTGAGTATGAAATATTTACAACAGGGCTCGCTTCTCGCAAAGGAATCGATGTTTTCTGATAGAATGCATCGCGCCGCGTCGGGCTATATGCTTGTTAAGTGCCTGCGATCGTTTTGAATTTTTGGAAAAAATACCGGTTTGCATCGGTGGGATGGCAAAATTTTTTGGACCTTCGAGGACCTCTGATCGACAAAAAATTGAGAACGAAATATTTCATAACAGGGCTCGCTTCTCGTAAAGGAATCGATGTTTTCTAATAGCATGCATCGCGCCGCGTCGGGCTATATGCTTGTTAAGTGCCTGCGATCGTTTTGAATTTTCGGAAAAAATACCGGTTCGCATCGGTGGGATGGCAAAATTTTTTGGAACTTCGAAGACCGCTGATCGACAAAAAAAGTGAGTATGAAATATTTCACAACAGGGCTCGCTTCTCGCAATCGAATCGATGTTTCTGATAGAATGCATCGCGCCGCGTCGGGCTATATGCTTGTTTAGTGCCTGTGATCGTTTTGAATTTTCGGAAAAAATACCGGTTCGCATCGGTGGGATGGCAAAATTTTTCGGGCGTTCGGCGACTGCTGATCGCCAAAAAAAGTGAGTATGAAATATTTCACAACAGGGCTCGCTTCTCGCAAAGGAATTGATGTTTTCTGATAGTATGCATTGCGCCGCGTCAGGCTATTTGCTTGTTTAGTCCCTGAGATCGTTTTGAATTTTTGGAAAAAACACCGGTTCGCATCGGTGGGATGGCAAATTTTTTTTGACCTTCGAGAACCGCTGATCGACAAAAAAAGTGAGTATGAAATATTTCACAACAGGGCTCGCTTCTCGCAAAGGAATCGATGTTTTCTGATAGTATGCATCGCGCCGCGTCGGGCTATATGCTTGTTAAGTGCCTGCGATCGTTTTGAGTTTTCGGAAAAAATACCGGTTCGCATCCGTGGGATGGCAAAGTTTTTTGGACCTTCGAGAACCGCTGATCGACAAAAAAAGTGAGTATGAAATATTTCACAACAGGGCTCGCTTCTCGCAAAGGAATCGATGTTTTCTGATAGTATGCATTGCGCCAACTCGGGCTATATGCTTGTTAAGTGCCTTCGATCGTTTTTAATTTTTGGAAAAAATACCGGTTCGCATCGGTGGGATAGCAACATTTTTTGGACCTTCGAAGACCGCTGATCGACAACAAAAGTGAGTATGAAATATTTCACAACAGGGCTCGCTTCTCGCAAAGGAATCGATGTTTTCTGATAGTATGCATTGCGCCAACTCGGGCTATATGCTTGTTAAGTGCCTTCGGTCGTTTTTAATTTTTGGAAAAAATACCGGTTCGCATCGGTGGGATGGCAACATTTTTTGGACCTTCGAGGACCGCTGATCGACTAAAAATTGAGTCTGAAATATTTCATATCAGGGCTCGCTTCTCGCAAAGGAATCGATGTTTTCTGATAGTATGCATCTTGCCTCGTCGGGCTATATGCTTGTTTAGTGGCAGCGATCGTTTTGAATTTTTGGCAAAAATACCGGTTCGCATCGGTGGGATGGCAAAATTTTTCGGGCGTTCGGCGACTGCTGATCGCCAAAAAAAGTGAGTATGAAATATTTCACAACAGGGCTCGCTTCTCGCAAAGGAATTGATGTTTTCTGATAGTATGCATTGCGCCGCGTCAGGCTATTTGCTTGTTTAGTCCCTGAGATCGTTTTGAATTTTTGGAAAAAACACCGGTTCGCATCGGTGGGATGGCAAAATGTTTTGGGTGTTCGGCGACCGCTGATCGACAAAAAAAGTGAGTATGAAATATTTGACAACAGGGCTCGCTTCTCGCAAAGCAATCGATGTTTTCTGATAGTTTGCATTTCGCCGCGTCGAACTATATGCTTGTTTAGTAGCAGCGATCGTTTTTAATTTTTGGAATAAATACCGGTTCGCATCGGTGGGATGGCAAAATTTTTTGGGTGTTCGGCGACCGCTGATCGACAAAAAAAGTGAGTATGAAATATTTGACAACAGGGCTCGCTTCTCGCAAAGCAATCGATGTTTTCTGATAGTTTGCATTGCGCCGCGTCGAACTTTATGCTTGTTTAGTAGCAGCGATCGTTTTGAATTTTGGGAAAAAATACCGGTTCGCATCGGTGGGATGGTAAAATTTTTTGGTCCTTTGAAGACCACTGATCGACAAAAAAAGTGAGTATGAAATATTTCACAACAGGGCTCGCTTTCCGCAAAGGAATCGATGTTTTCTGATAGTATGCATCGCGCCGCGTCGGGCTATATGCTTGTTTAGTGGCAGCGATCGTTTTGAATTTTTGGAAAAAATACCGGTTCGCATCGGTGGCATGGCAAAATTTTTTGGACCTTTGAGGAAAAAAAAGTGAGTATGAAATATTTGACAACAGGGCTCGCTTCTCGCAAAGCAATCGATGTTTTCTGATAGTTTGCATTTCGCCGCGTCGAACTATATGCTTGTTTAGTAGCAGCGATCGTTTTTAATTTTTGGAAAAAATACCGGTTCGCATCGGTGGGATGGCAAAATTTTTTGGGTGTTCGGCGACCGCTGATCGACAAAAAAAGTGATTATGACATATTTCACAACAGGGCTCGCTTCTCGCAAAGCAATCGATGTTTTCTGATAGTTTGCATAGCGCCGCGTCGAACTATATGCTTGTTTAGTAGCAGCGATCGTTTTAAATTTTTGGAACAAATACCGGTTCGCATCGGTGGGATGGAAAAATTTTTTGGACGTTCGGCGACCGCTGATCGACATAAAAAGTGAGTATGAAATATTTCACAACAGGGCTCGCTTCTCGCAAAGCATTCGATGTTTTCTGATAGTATGCATCTTGCCTCGTCGGGCTATATGCTTGTTTAGTGGCAGCGATCGTTTTGAATTTTTGGAATAAATACCGGTTCGCATCGGTGGGATGGCAAAATGTTTTGGGTGTTCGGCGACCGCTGATCGACAAAAAAAGTGAGTATGAAATATTTGACAACAGGGCTCGCTTCTCGCAAAGCAATCGATGTTTTCTGATAGTTTGCATTTCGCCGCGTCGAACTATATGCTTGTTTAGTAGCAGCGATCGTTTTTAATTTTGGAAAAATACCGGTTCGCATCGGTGGGATGGCAAAATTTTTTGGGTGTTCGGCGACCGCTGATTGACAAAAAAAGTGATTATAACATATTTCACAACAGGGCTCGCTTCTCACAAAGCAATCGATGTTTTCTGATAGTTTGCATTGCGCCGCGTCGAACTATATGCTTGTTTAGTAGCAGCGATCGTTTTGAATTTTTGGAAAAAATACCGGTTCGCATCGGTGGGATGGTAAAATTTTTTGGTCCTTTGAAGACCACTGATCGACAAAAAAAGTGAGTATGAAATATTTCACAACAGGGCTCGCTTCTCGCAAACAAATCGATGTTTTCTGATAGTATGCAACGCGCCGCGTCGGGCTATATGCTTGTTTAGTAGCAGCGATCGTTTTAAATTTTTGGAAAAAATACCGGTTCGCATCGGTGGGATGGCAAAATTTTTTGGATCATCGAGGACCACTGATCGACAAAAAAAGTGAGTAAGAAATATTTCACTACAGGGATCGCTTCTCGCAAAGGAATCGATGTTTTCTGATGGTATGCATCGCGCCGCGTCGGGCTATATGCTTGTTACGTGCCTGCGATCGTTTTGAATTTTTGGAAAAAATACCGGTTCGCATCGGTGGGATGGCAAAATTTTTTGGGTGTTCGGCGACCGCTGATCGACGAAAAAAGTGAGTATAAAATATTTCACAACAGGGCTCGCTTCTCGCAAACCAATCGATGTTTTCTGATAATATGCATCGCGCCGCGTCGGGCTATATGCTTGTTTAGTAGCAGCGATCGTTTTGAATTTTTGGAAAAATACCGGTTCGCATCGGTGGGATGGAAAAATTTTTTGGACCATCGAGGACCACTGATCGACAAAAAAAGTGAGTATGAAATATTTCACAACAGGGCTCGCTTCTCGCAAAGGAATCGATGTTTTCTGATGGTATGCATCGCGCCGCGTCGGGCTATATGCTTGTTAAGTGCCTGTGATCGTTTTGAATTTTCGGAAAAAATACCGGTTCGCATCGGTGGGATGGCAAAATTTTTCGGGCGTTCGGCGACCGCTGATCGCCAAAAAAAATGAGTATGAAATATTTCACAACAGGGCTCGCTTCTCGCAAAGCAATCGATGTTTTCTGATAGTATGCATTGCGCCGCGTCAGGCTATTTGCTTGTTTAGTCCCTGAGATCGTTTTGAATTTTTGGAAAAAAAGCCGGTTCGCATCGGTGGGATGGCAAATTTTTTTTGACCTTCGAGGACCGCTGATCGACGAAAAATTGAGTACGAAATATTTCATAACAGGGCTCGCTTCTCGCAAAGAAATCGATGTTTTCTGATAGTATGCATCGCGCCGAGTCGGGCTATATGCTTGTTATGTGCCTGCAATCGTTTTGAATTTTTGGAAAAAATACCGGTTCGCATCGGTGGGATGGCAAAATGTTTTGGGTGTTCGGCGACCGCTGATCGACAAAAAAAGTGAGTATGAAATATTTGACAACAGGGCTCGCTTCTCGCAAAGCAATCGATGTTTTCTGATAGTTTGCATTTCGCCGCGTCGAACTATATGCTTGTTTAGTAGCAGCGATCGTTTTTAATTTTTGGAAAAAATACCGGTTCGCATCGGTGGGATGGCAAAATTTTTTGGGTGTTCGGCGACCGCTGATTGACAAAAAAAGTGATTATGACATATTTCACAACAGGGCTCGCTTCTCGCAAAGCAATCGATGTTTTCTGATAGTTTGCATTGCGCCGCGTCGAACTATATGCTTGTTTAGTAGCAGCGATCGTTTTGAATTTTCGGAAAAAATACCGGTTCGCATCGGTGGGATGGTAAAATTTTTTGTGTTCGGCTAGAGACCACTGATCGACAAAAAAAGTGAGTATGAAATATTTCACAACAGGGCTCGCTTTCCGCAAAGGAATCGATGTTTTCTGATGGTATGCAACGCGCCGCGTCGGGCTATATGCTTGTTTAGTAGCAGCGATCGTTTTAAATTTTTGGAAAAAATACCGGTTCGCATCGGTGTGATGGAAAAATTTTTTGGGTGTTCGGCGACCGCTGATCGACAGAAAAAGTGAGTATGAAATATTTCACAACAGGGCTCGCTTCTCGCAAAGCATTCGATGTTTTCTGATAGTATGCATCTTGCCTCGTCGGGCTATATGCTTGTTTAGTGGCAGCGATCGTTTTGAATTTTTGGAATAAATACCGGTTCGCATCGGTGGGATGGCAAAATGTTTTGGGTGTTCGGCGACCGCTGATCGACAAAAAAAGTGAGTATGAAATATTTGACAACAGGGCTCGCTTCTCGCAAAGCAATCGATGTTTTCTGATAGTTTGCATTTCGCCGCGTCGAACTATATGCTTGTTTAGTAGCAGCGATCGTTTTTAATTTTTGGAAAAAATACCGGTTCGCATCGGTGGGATGGCAAAATTTTTTGGGTGTTCGGCGACCGCTGATTGACAAAAAAAGTGATTATGACATATTTCACAACAGGGCTCGCTTCTCGCAAAGCAATCGATGTCTTCTGATAGTTTGCATTGCGCCGCGTCGAACTATATGCTTGTTTAGTAGCAGCGATCGTTTTAAATTTTTGGAAAAAATACCGGTTCGCATCGGTGGGATGGTAAAATTTTTTGGTCCTTTGAAGACCACTGATCGACAAAAAAAGTGAGTATGAAATATTTCACAACAGGGCTCGCTTCTCGCAAACAAATCGATGTTTTCTGATAGTATGCAACGCGCCGCGTCGGGCTATATGCTTGTTTAGTAGCAGCGATCGTTTTAAATTTTTGGAAAAAATACCGGTTCGCATCTGTGGGATGGCAAAATTTTTTGGATCATCGAGGACCACTGATCGACAAAAAAAGTGAGTAAGAAATATTTCACTACAGGGATCGCTTCTCGCAAAGGAATCGATGTTTTCTGATGGTATGCATCGCGCCGCGTCGGGCTATATGCTTGTTAAGTGCCTGCGATCGTTTTGAATTTTTGGAAAAAATACCGGTTCGCATCGGAGGGATGGCAAAATTTTTTGGGTGTTCGGCGACCGCTGATCGACGAAAAAAGTGAGTATAAAATATTTCACAACAGGGCTCGCTTCTCGCAAACCAATCGATGTTTTCTGATAATATGCATCGCCCCGCGTCGGGCTATATGCTTGTTTAGTAGCAGCGATCGTTTTGAATTTTGGGAAAAAATACCGGTTCGCATCGGTGGGATGGAAAAATTTTTTGGACCATCGAGGACCACTGATCGACAAAAAAAGTGAGTAAGAAATATTTCACTACAGGGATCGCTTCTCGCAAAGGAATCGATGTTTTCTGATGGTATGCATCGCGCCGCGTCGGGCTATATGCTTGTTAAGTGCCTGTGATCGTTTTGAATTTTCGGAAAAAATACCGGTTCGCATCGGTGGGATGGCAAAATTTTTCGGGCGTTCGGCGACTGCTGATCGCCAAAAAAAGTGAGTATGAAATATTTCACAACAGGGCTCGCTTCTCGCAAAGGAATTGATGTTTTCTGATAGTATGCATTGCGCCGCGTCAGGCTATTTGCTTGTTTAGTCCCTGAGATCGTTTTGAATTTTTGGAAAAAACACCGGTTCGCATCGGTGGGATGGCAAATTTTTTTTGACCTTCGAGGACCGCTGATCGACGAAAAATTGAGTACGAAATATTTCATAACAGGGCTCGCTTCTCGCAAAGAAATCGATGTTTTCTGATAGTTTGCATCGCGCCGAGTCGGGCTATATGCTTGTTATGTGCCTGCAATCGTTTTGAATTTTTGGAAAAAATGCCGGTTCGCATCGGTGGGATGGTTAAATTTTTTGGACCTTAGAGGACAGCTGATCGACAAAAAAAGTGAGTATGAAATATTATCAACAGGGCTCGCTTCTCGCAACGCAATCGATGTTTTCTGATAGTTTGCATCGCGCGGCGTCGGGCTATATGCTTGTTAAGTGCCTGCGATCGTTTTGAGTTTTCGGAAAAAATACCGGTTCGCATCGGTGGGATGGCAAAGTTTTTTGGACCTTCGAAGACCGCTGATCGACAAAAAAAGTGAGTATGAAATATTTCACAACAGGGCTCGCTTCTCGCAAAGGAATCGATGTTTTCTGATAGTATGCATTGCGCCAACTCGGGCTATATGCTTGTTAAGTGCCTTCGATCGTTTTTAAATTTTGGAATAAATACCGGTTCGCATCGGTGGGATGGCAACATTTTTTGGACCTTCGATGACCGCTGATCGACAAAAAAAGTGAGTATGAAATATTTCACAACAGGGCTCGCTTCTCGCAAAGGAATCGATGTTTTCTGATAGTATGCATTGCGCCAACTCGGGCTATATGCTTGTTAAGTGCCTTCGATCGTTTTTAATTTTTGGAAAAAATACCGGTTCGCATCGGTGGGATGGCAACATTTTTTGGACTTTCGAGGAGCGCTGATCGACTAAAAATTGAATTCGAAATATTTCATATCAGGGCTCGCTTCTCGCAAAGGAATCGATGTTTTCTGATAGTATGCATCTTGCCTCGTCGGGCTATATGCTTGTTTAGTGGCAGCGATCGTTTTGAATTTTTGGAATAAATACCGGTTCGCATCGGTGGGATGGCAAAATGTTTTGGGTGTTCGGCGACCGCTGATCGACAAAAAAAGTGAGTATGATATATTTCACAACAGGGCTCGCTTCTCGCAAAGCAATCGATGTTTTCTGATAGTATGCATCTTGCCTCGTCGGGCTATATGCTTGTTTAGTGGCAGCGATCGTTTTGAATTTTTGGAATAAATACCGGTTCGCATCGGTGGGATGGCAAAATGTTTTGGGTGTTCGGCGACCGCTGATCGACAAAAAAAGTGAGTATGATATATTTCACAACAGGGCTCGCTTCTCGCAAAGCAATCGATGTTTTCTGATAGTATGCATCTTGCCTCGTCGGGCTATATGCTTGTTTAGTGGCAGCGATCGTTTTGAATTTTTGGAAAAAATACCGGTTCGCATCGGTGGAATGGCAAAATTTTTTGGGTGTTCGAGGACCGCTGATCAACAAAAAAAGTGAGTATGAAATATTTCACAACAGGGCTCACTTCTCGCAACGCAATCGATGTTTTCTGATAGTATGCATCGCAACGCGTCGGGCTATATGCTTGTTTAGTAGCAGCGATCGTTTTTAATTTTTGGATAAAATACCGGTTCGCATCGGTGGGATGGCAAAATTTTTTGGGTGTTCGGCGACCGCTGATCGGGCTATATGCTTGTTTAGTAGCAGCGATCGTTTTTAATTTTGGAAAAAATACCGGTTCGCATCGGTGGGATGGCAAAATTTTTGGGTGTTCGGCGACCGCTGATCGACAAAAAAAAGTCAGTATAAAATATTTCACAACAGGGCTCGCTTCTCGCAAACCAATCGATGTTTTCTGATAGTTAGCATCTTGCCGCGTCGGGCTATATGTTTTTTTAGTAACAGCGATCGTTTTTAATTTTGGAAAAATACCGGTTCGCATCGGTGGGATGGCAAAATTTTTTGGGTGTTCGGCGACCGCTGATCGACAAAAAAAGTGAGTATAAAATATTTCACAACAGGGCTCGCTTCTCGCAAACCAATCGATGTTTTCTGCTAGTATGCATCGCGCCGCGTCGGGCTATATGCTTGTTTAGTAGCAGCGATCGTTTTGAATTTTGGAAAAATTACCGGTTCGCATCGGTGGGATGGCAAAATTTTTGTGTGTTCGGCGACCGCTGATCGACAAAAAAGTAAGTATAAAATATTTCACAACAGGGCTCGCTTCTCGCAAAGTAATCGATGTTTTCTGATAGTTTGCATCGCGCCGCGTCGGGCTATATGCTTGTTTAGTAGCAGCGATCGTTTTGAATTTTTGGAAAAAATACCGGTTCGCATCGGTGGGATGGCAAAATTTTTTGGGTGTTCGGCGACCGCTGATCGACAAAAAAAGTGAGTTTGAAATATTTCACAACAGGGCTCGCTTCTCGCAACGCAATTGATGTTTACTGATAGTATGCATCGAAACAAGTCGGGCTATATGCTTGTTTAGTAGCAGCGATCGTTTTTAATTTTTGGATAAAATACCGGTTCGCATCGGTGGGATGGCAAAATTTTTTGGGTGTTCGGCGACCGCTGATCGACAAAAAAAGTGAGTATAAAATATTTCACAACAGGGCTCGCTTCTCGCAAACCAATCGATGTTTTCTGATAGTATGCATCGCGCCGCGTCGGGCTATATGCTTGTTAAGTAGCAGCGATCGTTTTGAATTTTTGGAAAAATTACCGGTTCGCATCGGTGGGATGGCAAAATTTTTTGGGTGTTCGGCGACCGCTGATCGACAAAAAAAGTGAGTATAAAATATTTCACAACAGGGCTCGCTTCTCGCAAACCAATCGATGTTTTCTGATAGTTAGCATCTTGCCGCGTCGGGCTATATGTTTTTAGTAGCAGCGATCGTTTTTAATTTTTGGAAAAAATACCGGTTTGCATCGGTGGGATGGCAAAATTTTTTGGGTGTTCGGCGACCGCTGATCGACAAAAAAAGTGAGTATGAAATATTTAACAACAGGGCTCGCTTCTCACAAAGGAATCGATGTTTTCTGATAGAATGCATCGCGCCGCGTCGGGCTATATGCTTGTTAAGTGCCTGCGATCGTTTTGACATTTTGGAAAAAATACCGGTTCGCATCGGTGGGATGGCAAAATTTTTGGTGCGTTCGGCGACTGCTGATCGACAAAAAATGTGAGTATGAAATATTTCACAACAGGGTTCGTTTCTCACGAAGGAATCGATGTTTTCTGATAGAATGCATCGCGCCGCGTCAGGCTATATGCTTGTTAAGTGCCTGCGATCGTTTTGAATTTTTGGAAAATATACCGGTTCGCATCGGTGGGATGGCAAAATTTTTTGGGTGTTCGGCGACCGCTGATCGACAAAAAAAGTTAGTATGAAATATTTCACAACAGGGCTCGCTTCTCGCAAAGCAATCGATGTTTTCTGATAGTTTGCATCGCGCCGCGTCGGGCTATATGCTTGTTTAGTAGCAGCGATCGTTTTGAATTTTTGGAATAAATACCGGTTCGCATCGGTGGGATGGCAAAATTTTTTGGGTGTTCGGCGACCGCTGATCGACAAAAAAAGTGAGTATGAAATATTTCACAACAGGGCTCGCTTCTCGCAACGCAATCGATGTTTTCTGATAGTATGCATTGCAACGCGTCGGGCTATATGCTTGTTTAGTAGCAGCGATCGTTTTTAATTTTTGGAAAAAATACCGGTTTGCATCGGTGCGATGGCGAAATTTTTTGGGTGTTCGGCGACCGCTGATCGACAAAAAAAGTGAGTATGAAATATTTCACAACAGGGCTCGCTTCTCACGAAGGAATCAATATTTTCTGATATTTTGCATCGCGCCGCGTCGGGCTATATGCTTGTTAAGTGCCTGCGATCGTTTTGAATTTTTGGAAAAAATACCGGTTCGCATCGGTGGGATGGCAAAATTTTTTGGGCGTTCGGCGACCGCTGATCGACAAAAAATGGGAGTATGAAATATTTCACAACAGGGCTCGCTTCTCACAAAGGAATCGATGTTTTCTGATAGTATGCATCGCGCCGCGTCGGGCTATATGCTCGTTAAGTGCCTCCGATCGTTTTGAATTTTCGGAAAAAATACCGGTTCGCATCGGTGGGATGGCAAAATTTTTTGGGCGTTCGGCGACTGCTGATCGCCAAAAAAAGTGAGTATGAAATATTTCACAACAGGGCTCGCTTCTCGCAAAGGAATTGATGTTTTCTGATAGTATGCATCGCGCCGCATCGGGCTATTTGCTTGTTTAGTGCCTGCGTTCGTTTTGAATATTTGGAAAAAAAACCGGTTCGCATCGGTGGGATGGCAACATTTTTTGGGCGTTCGTCGACCGCTGATCGACAAAAAAAGTTTGTATAAAATATTTCACAACAGGGCTCGCTTCTCGCAAAGGAATCGATGTTTTATGATAGTATGCATCGCGCCGCGTCGCGCTATATGCTTGTTAAGTGCCTGCGATCGTTTTGAATTTTTGGAAAAAATACCGGTTTGCATCGGTGGGATGGCAAAATTTTTTGGACCTTCGAGGACCTCTGATCGACAAAAAATTGAGAACGAAATATTTCATAACAGGGCGTGCTTCTCGCAAAGGAATCGATGTTTTCTAATAGTATGCATCGCGCCGCGTCGGGCTATATGCTTGTTTAGTGCCTGCGATCGTATAGAATTTTCGGAAAAAATACCGGTTCGCATCGGTGGGATGGCAAAGTTTTTTGGACCTTCGAAGACCGCTGATCGACAAAAAAAGTGAGTATGAAATATTTCACAACAGGGCTCGCTTCTGGCAAACGAATCGATGTTTTCTGATAGTATGCATTGCGCCGCCTCGGGCTATATGCTTGTTAAGTGCCTTCGATCGTTTTTAATTTTTGGAAAAAATACCGGTTTGAATCGGTGGGATGGCAAAATTTTTTGGGCGTTCGTAGACCGCTGATCGACGAAAAAAGTGAGTATGAAATATTTACAACAGGGCTCGCTTCTCGCAAAGGAATCGATGTTTTCTGATAGTATGCATCGCCCCGCGTCGGGCTATATGCTTGTTAAGTGCCTGCGATCGTTTTGAATTTTTGGAAAAAATTCCGGTTCGCATCGGTGGGATGGCAACATTTTTTGGACCTTCGAGGACCGCTGATCGACTAAAAATTGAGTTCGAAATATTTCATATCAGGGCTCGCTTCTCGCAAAGGAATCGATGTTTTCTGATAGTATGCATCTTGCCTCGTCGGGCTATATGCTTGTTTAGTGGCAGCGATCGTTTTGAATTTTTGGAAAAAATACCGGTTCGCATCGGTGGGATGGAAAAATTTTTGGGTGTTCGGCGACCGCTGATCGACAAAAAAAGTTAGTATGAAATATTTCACAACTGGGCTCGCTTCTCGAAAAGCAATCGATGTTTTCTGATAGTATTTCATCTTGCCTCGTCGGGCTATATGCTAGTTTAGTGGCAGCGATCGTTTTGAATTTTTGGAATAAATACCGGTTCGCATCGGTGGGATGGCAAAATTTTTTGGTTGTTCGGCGACCGCTGATCGACAAAAAAAGTGAGTATGAAATATTTCACAACAGGGCTCGCTTCTCGCAAACCAATCGATGTTTTCTGATAGTATGCATCGCGCATCGTCGAACTATATGCTTGTTTAGTAGCAGCGATCGTTTTGAATTTTTGGAAAAAATACCGGTTCGCATCGGTGGGATGGCAAAATTTTTTGGGTGTTCGGCGACCGCTGATCGACAAAAAAAGTGAGTATGAAATATTTGACAACAGGGCTCGCTTCTCGCAGAGCAATCGATGTTTTCTGATAGTTTGCATCGCGCCGCGTCGGGCTATATGCTTGTTTAGTAGCAGCGATTGTTTTGAATTTTTGGAAAAAATACCGGTTCGCATCGGTGGGATGGCAAAATTTTTTGGGTTTTCGGGAACCGCTGATCGACAAAAAAAGTGAGTATGAAATATTTCACAACAGGGCTCGCTTCTCGCAACGCAATTGATGTTTTCTGATAGTATGCATTGAAACAAGTCGGGCTATATGCTTGTTTAGAAGCAGCGATCGTTTTTAATTATTGGATAAAATACCGGTTCGCATCGGTTGGATTGCAAAATTTTTTGGGTGTTCGGCGACCGCTGATCGACAAAAAAAGTGAGTATAAAATATTTCACAACAGGGCTCGCTTCTCGCAAACCAATCGATGTTTTCTGATAGTATGCATCGCGCCGCGTCGGGCTATAAGCTTGTTTAGTAGCAGCGATCGTTTTGAATTTTTGGAAAAATTACCGGTTCGCATCGGTGGGATGGCAAAATTGTTTGGGTGTTCGGCGACAGCTGATCGACAAAAAAAGTGAGTATGAAATATTTCACAACAGGGCTCGCGTCTCGCAACGCAATCGATGTTTTCTGATAGTATGCATTGCAACGCGTCGGGCTATATGCTTGTTTAGTAGCAGCGATCGTTTTTAATTTTGGGAAAAAATACCGGTTTGCATCGGTGGGATGGCAAAATTGTTTGGGTGCTCGGCGACCGCTGATCGACAAAAAAAGTGAGTATAAAATATTTCACAACAGGGCTCGCTTCTCGCAAACCAATCGATGTTTTCTGATATTTAGCATCTTGCCGCGTCGGGCTATATGTTTTTTTAGTAGCAGCGATCGTTTTTAATTTTTGGAAAAAATACCGGTTTGCATCGGTGGGATGGCAAAATTTTTTGGGTGTTCGGCGACCGCTGATCGACAAAAAAAGTGAGTATGAAATATTTAACAACAGGGCTCGCTTCTCACAAAGGAATCGATGTTTTCTGATAGAATGCATCGCGCCGCGTCGGGCTATATGCTTGTTAAGTGCCTGCGATCGTTTTGACATTTTGGAAAAAATACCGGTTCGCATTGGTGGGATGGCAAAATTTTTGGGGCGTTCGGCGACTGCTGATCGACAAAAAATGTGAGTATGAAATATTTCACAACAGGGCTCGCTTCGCGCAACGCAATTCATGTTTTCTGATAGTATGCATCGAAACAAGTCGGGCTATATGCTTGTTTAGAAGCAGCGATCGTTTTTAATTATTGGATAAAATACCGGTTCGCATCGGTTGGATTGCAAAATCTTTTGGGTGTTCGGCGACCGCTGATCGACAAAAAAAGTGAGTATAAAATATTTCACAACAGGGCTCGCTTCTCGCAAACCAATCGATGTTTTCTGATATTTAGCATCTTGCCGCGTCGGGCTATATGTTCTTTTAGTAGCAGCGATCGTTTTAAATTTTTGGAAAAAATACCGGTTTGCATCGGTGGGATGGCAAACTTTTTTGGGTGTTCGGCGACCGCTGATCGACAAAAAAAGTGAGTATGAAATATTTAACAACAGGGCTCGCTTCTCACAAAGGAATCGATGTTTTCTGATAGAATGCATCGCGCCGCGTCGGGCTATATGCTTGTTAAGTGCCTGTGATCGTTTTGACATTTTGGAAAAAATACCGGTTCGCATCGGTGGGATGGCAAAATTTTTGGGGCGTTCGGCGACTGCTGATCGACAAAAAATGTGAGTATGAAATATTTCACAACAGGGTTAGCTTCTCACGAAGGAATCGATGTTTTCTGATAGAATGCATCGCGCCGCGTCAAGCTATATGCTTGTTAAGTGCCTGCGATCGTTTTGAATTTTTGGAAAAAATACCGGTTCGCATCGGTGGGATGGCAAAATTTTTTGGGTGTTCGGCGACCGCTGATCGACAAAAAAAGTGAGTATGAAATATTTCACAACAGGGTTCGCTTCTCACGAAGGAATCGATGTTTTCTGATAGTATGCATCGCGCCGCGTCGGGCTATATGCTTGTTAAGTGTCTGCGATCGTTTTGACATTTTGGAAAAAATACCGGCTCGCATCGGTGGGATGGCAAAATTTTTGGGGCGTTCGGCGACTGCTGATCGACAAAAAATGTGAGTATGAAATATTTCACAACAGGGTTCGCTTCTCACGAAGGAATCGATGTTTTCTGATAGTATGCATCGCGCCGCGTCAAGCTATATGCTTGTTAAGTGCCTGCGATCGTTTAGAATTTTTGGAAAAAATACCGGTTCGCATCGGTGGGATGGCAAAATTTTTTGGACCTTCGAGGACCGCTGATCGACTTAAAATTGATTATGAAATATTTCATAACAGGGCACGCTTCTCGAAAAGGAATCGATGTTTTCTGATAGTATGCATCGCGCCACGTCGGGCTATATGCTTGTTAAAAGCCTGTGATCGTTTTTAATTTTTGGAAAAAATACCGGTTTGAATCGGTGGGATGGCAAAATTTTTTGAGCGTTCGTCGACCGCTGATCGACAAAAAAAGTGAGTATGAAATATTTGACAACAGGGCTCGCTTCTCGCAAAGCAATCGATGTTTTCTGATAGTTTGCATCGCGCCGCGTCGGGCTATATGCTTGTTTAGTAGCAGCGATCGTTTTGAATTTTTGGAAAAATTACCGGTTCGCATCGGTGGGATAGCAAAATTTTTTGGGTGTTCGGCGACCGCTGATCGACAAAAAAAGTGAGAATAAAATATTTCACAACAGGGCTCGCTTCTCGCAAACCAATCGATGTTTTCTGATAGTTAGCATCTTGCCGCGTCGGGCTATATGTTTTTTTAGTAGCAGCGATCGTTTTGAATTTTTGGAAAAATTACCGGTTCGCATCGGTGGGATGGCAAAATTTTTTGGGTGTTCGGCGACCGCTGATCGACAAAAAAAGTGAGTTTGAAATATTTGACAACAGGGCTCGCTTCTCGCAAAGCAATCGATGTTTTCTGATAGAATGCATCGCGCCGCGTCGGGCTATATTCTTGTTAAGTGCCTGCGATCGTTTTGAATTTTTAGAAAAATACCGGTTCGCATCGGTGGGATGGCAAAATTTTTCGGGCGTTCGGCGACCGCTGATCGACAAAAAAAGTGAGTATGAAATATTTCACAACAGGGCTCGCTTCTCGCAAAGGAATCGATGTTTCTGATAGTATGCATCGCGCCGCGTCGGGCTATATGCTTGTTAAGTGCCTGTGATCGTTTTGAATTTTCGGAAAAAATACCGGTTCGCATCGGTGGGATGGCAAAATTTTTCGGGCGTTCGGCGACTGCTGATCGACAAAAAATGTGAGTATGAAATATTTCACAACAGGGTTCGCTTCTCACGAAGGAATCGATGTTTTCTGATAGAATGCATCGCGCCGCGTCGGGCTATATGCTTGTTAAGTGCCTGCGATCGTTTTGAATTTTTGGAAAAAATACCGGTTCGCATCGGTGGGATGGCAAAATTTTTTGGACCTTCGAGGACCGCTGATCGACTTAAAATTGATTATGAAATATTTCATAACAGGGCTCGCTTCTCGAAAAGGAATCGATGTTTTCTGATAGTATGCATCGCGCCGCGTCGGGCTATATGCTTGTTAAAAGCCTGTGATCGTTTTTAATTTTTGGAAAAAATACCGGTTTGAATCGGTGGGATGGCAAAATTTTTTGAGCGTTAGTCGACCGCTGATCGACAACAAAAGTGAGTATGAAATATTTAACAACAGGGCTCGCTTCTCGCAAAGCAATCGATGTTTTCTGATAGTTTGCATCGCGCCGCGTCGGGCTATATGCTTGTTTAGTAGCAGCGATCGTTTTGAATTTTTGGAAAAATTACCGGTTCGCATCGGTGGGATGGCAAAATTTTTTGGGTGTTCGGCGACCGCTGATCGACAAAAAAAGTGAGAATAAAATATTTCACAACAGGGCTCGCTTCTCGCAAACCAATCGATGTTTTCTGATAGTTAGCATCTCGCCGCGTCGGGCTATATGTTTTTTTAGTAGCAGCGATCGTTTTGAATTTTTGGAAAAATTACCGGTTCGCATCGGTGGGATGGCAAAATTTTTTGGGTGTTCGGCGACCGCTGATCGACAAAAAAAGTGAGTTTGAAATATTTGACAACAGGGCTCGCTTCTCGCAAAGCAATCGATGTTTTCTGATAGAATGCATCGCGCCGCGTCGGGCTATATGCTTGTTAAGTGCCTGCGATCGTTTTGAATTTTTAGAAAATATACCGGTTCGCATCGGTGGGATGGCAAAATTTTTCGGGCTTTCGGCGACCGCTGATCGACAAAAAAAGTGAGTATGAAATATTTCACAACAGGGCTCGCTTCTCGCAAAGGAATCGATGTTTCTGATAGTATGCATCGCGCCGCGTCGGGCTATATGCTTGTTAAGTGCCTGTGATCGTTTTGAATTTTCGGAAAAAATACCGGTTCGCATCGGTGGGATGGCAAAATTTTTCGGGCGTTCGGCGACCGCTGATCGACAAAAAATGTGAGTATGAAATATTTCACAACAGGGTTCGCTTCTCACGAAGGAATCGATGTTTTCTGATAGAATGCATCGCGCCGCGTCGGGCTATATGCTTGTTAAGTGCGTGCGATCGTTTTGAATTTTTGGAAAAAATACCGGTTCGCATCGGTGGGATGGCAAAATTTTTCGGGCGTTCGGCG